>WACJ01000545.1:0-1200000 GCA_008973525.1 Stenopsyche tienmushanensis | reverse complement strand
CATCCGTGCAAATTGCTAAAATCGCTATTATATCGATAGCGCCGATGTTACATACTTCAAATAATGCAAATGTGCCAAATACGGCTAATATAAAAACACAACCATGACAAACACGACGAACAATTAAAATCAAGCATTCTATAATCCCTTCTCCAATTAGAACTCTTTGCGTTAGGATATATTTGTAGTGATATGCTAATATATTACAAGCCGCGTAGATGCGTCCCGTCATAAAACATGCTCTGTTTTTGAATTATTATTAAAAATACACATACAATATATATTAGTGATTGAAAAACTAATAGAATATCAACAAATACAGATTAAAAATGTATATAAATTCATCCAATATAATAATGTTAATTAGGAATATTTTAAATAAAATGTATTTACATCACGGCTGCAACTTTCTACGGATGACGTACGTTCATCATACATTTGTTTGACGTCCGTTTCCAACTCTGATAGTATGAAAATGCATTCAAATTACACAACGTCTAATAAAACCAAAGCCATATCGATACAAGTGTAAATCCTAAAATATTAATTCGTAAACACATTGCAGATTTACATGAAGTCGATTAAAATAAATAGGAAATATTAAGCATATATATATAAAACATCTATCGATTGATTACGATTACGTACAATATTGTGAGCGGTTTCATTAAATCGGTGTTTCAGATCCATGCGGTTATCTCGCTTGCTGCTATTGTATTTGTATGAAGCCGTGTTAACAACAATAGATACATAGACCCATTAAATAGACAAATTAGGAAGATACACATAGATACTTTTTCTTCAGGCAGATCGTCTATTAAAGCGTACATTTTAAAAGCGTCAAATTGGAACAATGCGAGAATGGATTGCGTCGATATGAGCGCACTATTAGACACATTTACACGTGAAATCTAAATAAATTTCATTACAATGCAGTATTATTATTACATCATTCATAAAACAAGTATATAAAGTCGTGATTTTCTTTCGGTTTAAACACCAAGCAAATAAACATGTGTACAATAAATTAAGGCAATCGCATCAATGCGATAATTTTTAATAATTCCAACGTACCATATAAAATGAAAAATCTTCTACGGTTGTGCATGCATGCATTCTTTTCCACGTTAAATTCGGATTAAGCGTCTTGATCTTGTCCAACAAAAATGGCAGTTCGAATAGTCGACGCTGTATAACTGTTAAAGTGATGGTTGCCGCACCTCGGCAGTATAACTGTTAAAGAGATGATTGCCGCACCTCGGCAGTAAAACTGAAAGCGTATCATCGTAACATGCCATTTCATATACACAATATTAATAATGCAATTTATTTAAAAACCAAGATTAAAGGCCACAACTGCAAAATACCAATTAATTTCCAACCTAATTATAACAACTGAATAAAATACAGCTCAATAACTTAAATTTACTCACTCGTCACGCTAACAAGACGGACATTTATCCATAAGCCGCGAGTCAATATTACAATCGTTTGTTAGTATCATTACATAAAGACACGAAGACATTTAGCAATAGTTTTAATTACGCCTTCCAAGCGCGTCTGTATTCCCATATAATGTGGTTTGCAATTGAATCGCACGATCAATAAGCTATAAACGATCATATTTACATATATATCATGCATAATAACGATCGTCATCGATACTATCATTTTAATGCAAACGAATGCTCAATCAAATCTTACCTCATGAACTCGCACTGTCGATTTCCAAATTATCACAGCGGCTCGAGACTCATGCATAAAACGTAATAGTTATTCAATTATGAAATCCACCAAATAGCATTTCTATCAACATTTATTCCTAGCGCTCAATACGTCAGTCTAATAAGTAGCCTTCCATCCTACATAGGAATTAAAACAGAAGTGCATGCACGTTGTGTAATCCAGCGGGTTAGTGATCGTATTAAATCTCCCACGTCTTGAAAAACAAAATTATCCAATTCAGGCATAGCAAAAAATAAAAAAATAAAAATAAACGAGCTGTACAGTTTATTTAAAATATTCACAAAAAGATCTCCTCAAATCCAAGCATATAACAAATACATTAATTAGTATCAAAATACTTCTCTGTAGAGTGTCAGATCAAAATTTTACACGGAAAAACCATACGACAAATCACCGCATTACCACTATAGGCGAGTGTTAAAATTGCGTTGTAAACAGTGTTTTTTTTACACATCAACTACGGATTACAATTTGCTCTCGTTCATAACCGGTGAAGATAATAAAATCATGCTGAAAGTATACAAGCGACAACCAAAGCTTATTTCAAATAGGATGAATTCTGAATTCATTTAAATGACACTAGTTTGTAATATTATTTACCTGCATTTACAACAACGCTCTGCCGATTGATCTAATTCTCATACTATTTATAACAATGCAGTTAGTCAAGATATCAAATGAAAGTTCCCATTATTCCGCGAGGAAATGATAAGTGCAAAAAGCAAATTAAATGATTGGATGAAATAGATACATTCTTCGAATCAATATGCTGCAATTTGTTAAATAACCGATTAATAGAAAAAGAGAGCACCTTCTACTGTATCGTCTATCGAAAATGAGAGCAAACCTGTCACGCTATTCCTGTTGATCAGATGACGCATTTGTCTGAAATCGTTATCTTCGTTTACTGCTATTGCATCCTGTGCGTTCATTCCCATGTAATCTTTGGTTGATCCTTGTTCCTGGAATAAATCGTATTTTTCCATCATCGTTCACGTAGGCACCTTTTCAATTTGCTACTCTCTCCCTATGTTTCTGAAGTAGTCTTCTTTTTTAAAACATTTCTTGTTCTACTGCAATAGTCGCTCTTTTATTCCCCGGTAGTCCTCACAAACCAAGCTTAATTCAGCAGCGTCAAGTCCTCAGTTATTCAATTCTAAAATAAGAAACATTTTCCTGAAGCCAACAGATTCAAATTCAAGGCGTAGCTTATCTTTTGTTTTTTCATCAATATCGTGCCATTAAGCTCTCATTCAAATGGAACTCGCCACCGAGTATGTACCTTTGATAAACAAGTCTGGCACAGAGTACTCTCGAAATAATCTTTTATCCATCTTGTCCCATTGTAGTAGCGGTCAATCAAGTTCGCTCCAAGTAGTAGTAGCAACTCTTCTTCGCCATCCAGCCGTTGTCTCCACGAAGTAACAGATATCATTCCTCTTCTTCGCCATCCAGCCGCCAGGTTCCCTCGAAGTAGTCGCCAGTCCTCTTCTTCGCCGTCCAGCCGCCAGATCCCCTCGAAGTAGTAGTCGCCAGTCCTCTTCTTCACCGTTCAGCCGCCAGGTCCCCTCGAAGTAGTAGTCGCCAGTCCTCTTCTTCGCCATCCAGCCACCAGATCCCCTCAAAGTAGTAGTCGCCAGTCCTCTTCTTCACCTTTCAGCCACCAGGTCCCCCCGAAGTAGTAGTCAACCAGTCCTCTTCTTCCCCATTCAGCCACCAAGTCCTCTCGAGGTAGTAGTCATCAGTCTTCTTCGCCATCCGCCGCCAGGTTCTCTCAAGGTAGTAGTCATCAGTCTTCTTTACCATCCGCTGCCAGATTCTCTTGAAGCAGTAGTCATCAGTCTTCTTCGCCATCCAATTAAAGTCCCTTAAAATCAGTAGTCATCAGACCTTTTCTTTGCCATCCAGTTGAGCTCTCCTCAAAGCAGTAGTCATCAGTCCTCTTCTTCACTATCCATCCAGCCACCAGATCCCCTAGAAGTAATATTGGCTATCTTTTTCACCGTCCAGTCACTAACTCCCTCATAGTAGTCATCAGTCCTCTTCTTCGCATCCAGTCGCCAGGTACCCTCGTAGTAGTAGGCATCAGTTCTCTTCTTCGCTATCTAATTGACAAATCCCCTCGAAGTAATAGATTTCAGTCTCCAGATCCCCTATAGTAGTCGCCAGTCCTCTTCTTCGCCATCCAGTCGCCAGTCCTCTTCTTCGCCATCCAGTCGCCAGTCCTCTTCTTCGCCATCCAGTCGCTAGTCCTCTTCTTCGCCATCCAGTCACCAGGTCCCCTGTAGTAGTCGCCAGTCCTCTTTTTCGCCGTCCAGTCGCCAGTCCTCTTCTTCGCCGTCCAGTCGCCAGTCCTCTTCTTCGCCATCCAGTCGCCAGGTCCCCTGTAGTAGTCGCCAGTCCTCTTCTTCGCCATCCAGTAGTCAGGTCCCCTCGAAGTAGTATTGTCTATTTTCTTCCTCGCCATCCAGCCGCCAGGTCTCCTCGGAAGTAGTATCGTCGATTTCCTTCACTGCCCAGTCGTCAAATGCCCTTGTAGTAAGACCATGTCTCATAATGGTTCGTTCTCTTCTTCACCATTTAGCTGCCACGTCCCCTCGAAGTAGTCATCAGTTCTTTTTACCATCCAACTGCCAGATCTCCAGAGTAAAATAGTAGTTGATTTTCTTCACCATCCAGCCGCCAAGCCCCCTCAGTCGTCATTGGTTCTCTTCATCACCAAAGTTCGCTCGAAATACTATTTGTCAGTCTTCTTCGCCATCCAGTCAAAGTCTCCCTCAGTAGTCGTATGTCCCCTTCTTTTTTTATTTATACATTTTCATTTTATGAACCAATTGTCAAGGTAGGGACCTCCAAAAAGCAATATAAATGGTATTATTTTACCATCCAGTCATCAGGTCTCCTATAAGTAATTTGATCTTCGCTATCCAGCCACCCGGTCCTCTTCTTCGCCATCCAGCCGCCCGGTCCTCTTCTTCGCCATCCAGCCACTCGGTCCTCTTCTTCGCCGTTCAGCCGCCCGGTCCTCTTCTTCGCCGTCCAGCCGCTCGGTCCTCTTCTTCGCTATCCAGCCGCTCGGTCCTCTTCTTCGCCATCCAGCCGCTCGGTCCTCTTCTTCGCCATCCAGCCGCCCGATCCTCTTCTTCGCCGTCCAGCCTCAAGATTCGCTTATTTGTTACCCCTCATTGTGATCTAGTTCAGTCTCAAAGTAGTCATTCACTATTTTGCAGTCAGGTCCTCTAAAATGCAGTGGTTGATTCTCTTCTCGCAGTCGTGTAATAGTAGTTTCTGCCATCCAATCAGTTTTTCTTAAAAATAGCAAGCATTTCTTTTCTAGCCACGAAAACTAATCAAAGCTCTAGCAATCAAATTTCTGCTTCTCAATTTAACGATACTCTCAAAGTAGCTAATAGTCATCAATCTTTTAGTATTTTTAAGCAACCAGTGCTATAAGTTTTGTAATTTTATTCTCCTCCATTGTGATAGTTTTATGAAAATAGTCCCTAATCTGATTAAGATGGTGCTCTAGTATCGAAGTTCATTTTTTCAAATCCATCACTAATAGCTCTTGTAGATTCAATTCAATCAATAATTTCCACGTTCATTGGGTTTTTTGCAATAGTCCTATCCATCCAAGTCCACTAAATATGCCAGTTTTATTTAACTGCCAGTTCCTGTTCCCCGCCTCAATGTCTTCTCTATTCTAGCCCCCAATGTAGGTCTTGTACCAACTACTAGATGGTTTTAGCAAAAAATAACTATGTAGTCCATTCAGAGCGAAGAGTCGATTTGCAAAATAGACAATCCTTGAATTTACTCCTCGATTTAATGTATAATCTCATTCCTTGTAGTCTGCATGTAAAATTATCTCCATTTGCGATCAAATAATCTTATTGCTGCCTAGAAATATTTCCCCTCTCAAAGCAATCTTGTCCATGGTAAAAATTCCACATCTCAAATATGATCGTACTTGCATCTGAATGGCCGTTTGTAAAACCTAAAATCAGAACTCACCATACCTTTTCACAGCGTCTTCAGCCTGCTCCAAAAAATTAAACTACGAACTTCTGCAATCTAATATTACTTGAATACAGCGACAAGGCAAGTCACATCTTTCTTATGATTGCCTTTGTAATTTTATTTTGCCTATGAAATGGGTTGCAACAGCTTTCTATTTAAATTAATTATATGGATCGAGTTCACTTGTTGTTTTGTAGTTATGAAGCATGTCAAGTGTGATGTTAATTGTCTTCGAGAGCTATGGGCTACCTAAAATGAAACTGCAAAAAACAGTAGGGACTATAACCCTATTTTGCTACAACTATGCATGTCGCAATACTACTACAATAATTGTTCAAATACTATTTCAGTCAATACATTAAAATCCACGGCACATGAATGTAGACTCGTTAAACTCATTTTGCGTTATGTTAATTGAAATCTTCCAGACATGTTTAAATGTGCGCCTTATTGCGTCTATATGAATGCTTTCAACTTATATTATGGTCAACTACAGCCATTGCGTTTCAACAGTGATCAAATACCTAGATAGTGTCCCTATAAGGAATGAAACTATTTAGATAAAAATACAAATATTGACATACTACAAAAAGTACAATTCATAATAAAGGCATAAACGCACTATGTGCCAAACCTTAAAATACCGCTAACTGCGCACCGCCACACCGTTCGTTTACATATACCGAGATAGCCACTCGTGCGCCTTTGTAGTTTGCATTTCACCTAAACGTATCTTCAAACGATCACCGGTTTGTTTTAATTAATGCCTATAACCTGGATGCAGATCCGGAATTATCTTGTACATCATGGTAGGATGACTTCACAAGCTATTATTAAATATAACGGGACGCCACCTGACCGAATTATTTTATGTTACAATTGCCTTTTGTTTTGCAATTTTCTTCTTTTTTTAAGTGTTTATATTGCTAAGTTTTTTGCAATTGTTGCTAGTCTTTTTTGCAATCATCGTTTATTCTTTTGCAATTTATGCTGCTCGATATTATGAAACACTTCACATTTTATACATATGTTGCTGTGCTATTGTACATTTCATTTATAAACATTTCTTTATACTTAATACTAAATAAATCCAAATTGACGCCGATTCTGAAAAATGTAGTTTGCTACAACAAGAGAATTGTGATTTCTCTCTTACCTCAATCTCTCGCAAGTCTAATGCATTTCGTTTCAGAGTGAGGCTTGATTGCACAAGTTTAAAACGAGGGATACTCTCATCTTGCACTATAACGACGAGCCGACTTGACAGCCGAACACGTCTATTAATTGCTAAAAAAAGAAAGAGCACCTATCGCCAAAAAAATTAGGTTCCTAACCTAGTTTATCTGGAATATTTCAGAAAATACCATATATAGAGGGGCTCAATATAATCGGATGCAACGAGATAATCTCGAGCCGCTTCATACTGGTTCACGTTTTCAGCGTTCAACGCATACAGGCCGTACTGGCAGTAGTAATCCTGGCAATGCAATAGTATTCGTATGCACCGCGGCATTCTCGAAACCTAATGAGTTCGAAACAATCACTCAAAAAATATTGTCGATACATCAATGAAATTAAATCAATAGAATAGAATCAAATTGGCTATTAAACATTGGGTCAATACTATACTGTTAGAATGTCAGCATTTATTAATTATTAACTGGGAGCGGGTGAAGATTTACATCAGTTTCTCAAACGGAAGGGGTAACCCTCCCTCAGTAGACTCGAGGGGGATTATTTCTGCTTCTGAAATCCCTTAAAATAAACATTTTGTCCATCCCTCGAACGGAATGGATAAAAATAAAACTACATATGAGACCGAATGGATTTGTCAAACCTCGCCCCTAGACACAGCGGATCACCTTTTCTGCTAACGTTTCAGTCAACGGGTCGACAATTGAAAATTTTAAAAACGTGCATATCTCGAGCAACATTAATCAAATAAACTTCCACTGCACAAACTAAGAGCGGTCGAAGAACGCTTACAGGTTTCTGGAATTATTAAAATCAAAACACAAAAGTCCTCCTTATACGGAGGCATGTCAAACATTAAATGAACCCAATGTGAAGAATCGGCAAACCTCAATCTCGTTTCAGTGGTTCATACACGCGGACAGTCTGCAAAATTCAAACTTAGTCCAGAAATCCATGTAATAAATAGTCATTTATCGGCCGCTAGCTGTAAACTCAGACATTCAGGATAAATGCCCCCACCCCTTTATTCCCCGATATATCAACATGAGCAAATAGTTCAATAATGAAGACAGGCAACCAAATACGTTGAATACGCCCAAGATGAATGACCGGCAAACCTCAACCTTCACTCGTCTTCACATCAGCTATACACACTGGACTGTCTCGTCTTAACCTCCATATCCTCAATTAAAATCGTCACAATTATCAGCCGCTAACTGTAAACTCAGATATTCAAATAAATACCCCCAACCCCTCATCCCCGATATAACATTTATCGACAAAAATTAACAATGTCTTTCCTCATCGCCCGCGTTCTCCTCGATCATATATGCTCAGTGGAAGCAACGGCACTTGGTATTTCGAGCGGACAAAATCTGCACGTCAAGTCTTAACCTGACGCGATATGCACAGCCTTCCTGTAACTATACTAAAAAAAGTGCCATTGACGCGTCGCCTCAATCGAGGCAGACGCTCTAAATTCAAAATAAACCATAATATAAACATCCTGGTACCATATCGATACGTCTTCTAACCCAATTTGTCATTGTCTTCAAAAGCGCATTCAGCAGTTTTGTCCGAACGCTAACCAAGTCGTTTTGTCGGCTTCGATTTCTGTAAAACTCGATACAAAAATAAGTCACCCTAACCTCCCGTCGACGGGAGAACTACCAAATTTCAAATGTAATGTGATTCAATCAATACATCAATAGATTCGATGATTTAGACTTACGCGACGGGAATCCCGTCGAGGTCTTCCTCTGCTGGGAGGCGCGTGCTCTCGCTCGGCACTCGAGGGGGGGGAATCGGAGCCGTCTCCGCCGCAGTCTTGATTCTTAAATGTCAAACGTGCCTATTCGATATATAGTCAATCCCTACGTTCCCTGTGGCGATATAGCTTGCGTTCGATTCGTATGCCGGATTACTGCAGTTTAGCGGGGCGCCGATACTGGCCGCGGAGATCTCGGCCCAATACCGAGCACATTGCACCGGCGATACCGCAGTGGGAATCCCTTAGATAGAGGCGGAGGCGGTCGCAGGTGTGGCAGTCTCGGGTGTAGCAGCGCCATGAAAAGTTCAAAAGTGTCATGGATGAGTGGGTTCAACTCGGTTAAATAGAGATAAAAAAAAGAAAACTATACATTATAATCGAATAATATAATTTATTTTCCATCATTTTTTTCTTTTAATATATATCATATTTACAATCGCGATTCAATATGAATCATAATTCATTAAACTTACAACGTTAATGCAGTCTAACTTGAAAAAAATATATATATATCGAATCGATACTACTACAAACCACAATCCCGGAAGATGGGGCCTGGGGGCGTCGGCGCAGATCGGCGGCCGTCCCGGAGTCGGGGCGACAGGACTGCAATCGAAAAACACCCAACATAGACTCAACTCGCATAATACACAGGTACAAATGACACATACAATACAAACAAAAGTCATTAACGTCATATAGAGATCTGATAAATGCGCGTTCGGCTTATCAATTTAGTTATAGCTACTCTAGACTAGGGGCATTCGGAATCTGTCGAGACTCTCGAAGAAGTCGTCGATAGTCTGGACGGTCATCTTCCATTGGTCGTCTTGATGGCAGGACGGTTCTGCAGGCGCGGGGGCCGGGGCAGGAGCGGCGGAGGCGGCGGGGGGAGAGACGGGGCAAGGGGCGAGCTGAGCCTGCAGGCGCGCCCAGCGAGCCGCGCGTGCGCGCTGTCGCTTCAGGAGCTCATCCTCGGCGCTCCTCAAAGCGTGCTGAAGCGCCGCCACCGCCCGCAGCGACCCGCGGCGTCTCCGCATGGCGGCGGTCTTGCAACGTACGCTATCGATCCATTGTGCGAGTGCCTCCGTACCGCCGGTGCGCCCTTCGCCGGCGACCTCCGATTTCCTCGAAACTTCCACCATTTCGAGTCGAACGAATCCGTATAATTTAAGCGCCGTCAAACGAAACACACCTGAACCACGCTACAAGATGTACAACGCCTTCTAAAGGCGCTTCTCGATTCAGCGCGGCACCAACCTTCTCGCCTCGACTCCGGGCGGAACTGGCGCGTACCCGCCGCGGAAGACGCTTTTGTTCATCGCCGCGAAACTGCAAACGTATTCATACGCGCACTCCTTCTAAAATAGTCCCAAATCCACAAAAAAACGCCAATTTTATTCAATTTAAATCAACCCAAACGATGTATTTATTTATTCTGTTTTAGAAATAATATTCATTTTATCGCAATAATCAATTTTAAGCGATTAAAATCGAAAAAACTCAAAATTATACCAATGCAATGACGCCACCAAAAAGATGGGAGTCATTCGCTGTTATGGATTTGATGTTTCTTGGTAGAGCAAAAACAATGACGAAAGAAATTTCCAGAAATAAAGGGATTCATACAAATCGTAAATTATAACGAAATCATATTATGTGCATCATTAATTTGCTAGAAAAGATATGCTACAATTCCATTAACGGAAATATACAACAATACGAAAAATGATTTGATATCATCAGCTCGATGGAGATGGACAAGGATAGACAAAACCCTTTTAAAAAATGCATCCTCTAAATCCTATCCATCCTAATCGCTTTCGATTTTGCTGTTTGTTACTTGTCATTGTCATATCATGATACATACAATTTTAGTCGATTTTTTTATTCTTATGCTTAACCCTTTGTACTTTGTTGTCTCCTCTCAGGGGACATCATAATTCTAGAATATCAATTGGATATCCCATTTGATGGGTCATTATACAAATTTATTAGTGATTACGGGGATTTAACTTATTCCACCACAACTTTTTTTTAAATGCTGGTTTTCCTGAAGTTTTCTATTGAAATAGCACAAAAAATCAAATCAAAATATGGTACAGTTACTGAGATATATAAAAAAAAATGTTCGCGGATTTTACGTCAGAAGAAAACATGAGAAATGTGCGTGGAAAAACAAGAGAATCATCACAATGCTAAGTATGTACATGCATACATACCGACCACAATACAGAAATGTAATCTACCCCCAGAATATTATGTGATGGAAATGTTGTATGAGTCGATAAATCTAAAATAATTTTAGATTATACAACATGGATGCTGCGGATCGTGCGGATCAATACGCTTCGACGTATTGTTTTTTGCAAAAGTCATTGAAATGGTGGAGAAAGTTATTTTTTCGGGGGTTGGAAATGTGTATTATCAACTCTTTTATATGATTTACCGCATCTCGGAAGAAAAAAAAATGCGTCATACTACTTATTATGTATGTACTGTCAAACGTGGACAGATCAGCTTGTAATGTATATTGGGGAGTGCTTCACAGTTTATCATACTGTACAAAATTATAAAAAATAAAATATTGATTTTTTTTACAAATATATATTAATCGATGTCTACAAATTGATATAAATCTAAATATATTTCAATCTGACATTAAAATAGAAATTGTGGTTTTCTACAAAATGTTGACTGATGAGCAGCATGGTTCAACATATCAAAACTAAAATAATTGTAAGACTTAGTACTTTTTCAAATTCAAAGATAATAATCAATATTTCAAAACTATTTGTTGTATAAGCAGATCCATGAAAGATCGGTTTATATACTTAATAACATTATTATCACCATAGTGCAGCCACAAATAGTCCACTGCAGAACTATGGACCTCTTCAATATCCATTCACAGGAAAGGGTTGCATCCATCTCATCAGTATCATACATTCATCTCCTCATTCGTTTGATATTGAAGGCATCACCGAACATTTTTATAGATGTACCAAGCATTACCACCGAGTTTCATTTTCAATAACCTTATAATTATTGTAATTCAATATACATATGTACTTAATACAAATTGTGTTATGGATTGACTTATTTGACCGTGTGGAATGAAAGCGTACTTTTCGTTATAAATTTATTTATTTCACTTTAAGTTTTACAATAAATGCCCAATTATGATAATGACCTGAAGTCTAAGTGCTATCGCAAAAGGCGGATTAGGATTCTAAGAAAAACTTTAGAAATTATGTCGATAAGAGAACAATAGTAATGGAATGCTTTATATGCGAGTAATGGATAAGGACTACCCTGGAGGTATCGCATGATGGAATGGTCATGTATCATTGAGACGCCGATTATTTGTGTAAAATAGTAGATTCAAAGTAATAAGCACGGCCGGTGCCTTGAAAAAGTAAGGATTACAGATTTATCAGTCGATATGCATTACAATTGCTATTAAACATTAACTAGAGATAATATAAAAAGGCATTTCCAATTTTGGAATACATCACCATTTTGTAATATAAAAAAGCTTTCACTTTTGAAAATATAAAAGTGGATCCATTAAGAATATTGAAGATAGATAAATCTAAGATAAACAATAAGCCTTTTTAATGATCAGCTCTTTTTGATGTCTTATTCTATTAATTCAATTAAAATCAGTGGTTATTTGTAATAGTGAATGTACATTTGTGATATTTTTTCGCTTGAAAATCCCACCATTGTTATACATATATGTACCAAGAATTAATTTCTAAACATTCATATTTGCAACGCAACTACATATATTGATGGTAAAGCGCTTGTTCTGTACATTTTAATAATATCTATCCAAATCATGTAAATTTTATTTTATTTTCCAAATTAGCATTAGTTGTCAGTATTATGGGTGAATATTAGATGACGAATCAACGCCTCTGCCATGTCTATATTCAAAACAAGATCATTTGATTATAATTAATGCCAAATTTCAATGTGAGATCTGAAATATAGAATTAGTTTTGCAATTAAAAACTCTTGAATATTGAGCATTCCATCATATTCAAATTTAATCGTTATCTCAATTTGAACGATTGAAAAAGTATCCATTGTTTGGAAATGTTTTTCATCTTAGATTTCATTGAATTTAGTTCTTATGAAATACAACTACACATGCCGATTATACTTTTATCAATAGTGTTTTGAATAAAAGTTCACATTGTTGAAACTTAAGTTGGAAAATTTAAAAGAAAGAGAAGGCTTTATTTTACAGAACAATGGCGATGATTTGTCTTTGTTTTATATGAACTCCAGCATTGAATTAAAACATATAATAGATCTAAACTAATGCATAGTGAAAACCAAAATAACAAATGAAATACATATGTTTTTAAAACTCTTTTTATCATCCTTATTCTCCAACTGCCATTTAATTACACACTAAACTAGACTGGATCTTGTGACCTTAGGATCAGTGCCTGCCTGAGTCTGTATTGGTTGACTATTTATGGTCGGGATTGATTTTATTTATACTGTTTAAAAGGAATTTGGGTATTTTTTGGGATTTCAAAATTGTACTATTGAAGCTCAAGGTGGACAAAAATGAAGTCAAATCCTTGTGAATGTCGACACATTTATTTGCAAGGCTGATGATGAATGTTTTATTAATAGTTTATCTCCTTTGTTGATCTACCTACTCAAATATTTATCATGTATTTATCATTACACAAAATAGTTTGTTTATTGACGTCATTTTAAATACGGTCACTATTCATATTTTGAATTAATTTGTAGCATTGACATATTTGAAAAAAAATGGGACAATTTTCTTGGACGATAATCAAAAATTTGATGATGATCTATATTAAGTTATTTACAGAATGAAATAATAAATTTTCACAAGAAAAATACATTGTGGACTCCCATCTTTTTTCCGTTAATCAATAAGAAGGTCGGGTCTCTTGACGCGCAAGCGCTCAGACCATCACGTCCAGACTTGAATCGCAGTACACTACGACTCTCAAGCTGTGGAGGTGCCACATGTTTTTCTAAATTTAACCATTATGTATTTATAATGACGGGAACTTATTCATATTAATATATTAAAATGAAAAATGGTATAATCTTCAACGTACGGAACTTATTGAATCAAATACATTTTTTAATTACGAAATAAAATATCATTTGAAATAATAAAATAATAAATTAACCAAGAACATATTTAAAATGGTAATCATTTACAAAATAATCTATCAATTTATCAAGGCTAAAAATAAAAATAACCTTTTAAATATGCATGTATACCATATGCATATTCAGGATTGTCTCAATTTAATAAAAATATTAATAAGAATAGTTTTTTACAAGACCCTGGTCAATACATCCCAAAATAAATTCAGTTACGTAGCAAAGATCATGTAATAGACAGCTATTTAAAAATAAAATGTAAACATCAAGATCAAATTAAATTGTGAAGACATTTTTAAATTCACCAATATGTCCATAGTATAATAATTTTTATGTATTAAAAATATGTATTATCTGCGAAAACAGATAGCGACTCACCGGTGAATCGTAATAGATAATTTTTACACCGTTACTTATCTAGATTTCAATATTTTGTACTTAAAGAAGTGATTTTGAAGCTCTTTAATGACAAAACAATGATGTTCAGATTTCTTTTCTTATTCTGTAAGGCTATTTCACTTGTTTAACCACGAGAGCTTCTTTCTACTCGGCCACTATTTATTTTATTTCCATCTTGCATCCTTTTGCAGAAGCTGTAAGACTACGGTGTTCTAATATAAAAGCAAAAACGATGCAAATCAAAACGAGCTTATCCTGTAATTGATGATTGATTTCAGGTATATAAAGCGATTTAGTCGTTTTTGTATGTTAGACTCAGCAGCGATTGTAGATTATTTTTACTATATGACTGTATTGTCAGAAAAACGGCTATTATTTATGACTCTCTCCTTTTCTGCGAATCCTTTATCGCTTCACTGATTTCTTAATATCGAGAATCGATGAAATTCTAGACCTACACGACAGCAAATTTCTATTTGACTTTCTAATTTTTTCCCCCATTATCTACGCAATTAAATGCATAGATTTGTTCTACGCGATGTTAACATATATCATATCCTCGGTTAACAATTTGAATAAATCTTTAAAAAGCCATCGCCATAGAAGATTTTATTAGGGAAAAGATTTAAAGTTTTCAATCATCTTTAAGTTAATTGCATTTTTTATTAAAATCATTTCATGGATTACATTTTTTTCCCTGGTACTTGTAATTTTGAAAAGCAGTACCCTTGATTGGTTTTTTTTTCCATGTCTTTTACTCGAATATAAGAGTACCGTTATGTTCCTACGCTTAAATTAATGTCTCATGCATTCATATGCCTTACTCTTATTTCTGATAAAACATCACACGTCCATTTCTCACGCCATTCACTTTCGCCTATGGACCATTTTAGGTTTAAATAATTGGTGCTTAGACGGCACATCAATCTTTAGAGCTTTCAAGACTTTATTCTCATATTTGGATCACTCTTCAACAGCGCTTCATGGTTTTTACATAAATACCAATTGAAGATTTTTTTTAAATAATGCAACAAGAACATTCCTACATTATCAAACGCTACTACATGCTATTATACACATTTATTCTAATGCTAGATAGATGGATGTTATGCTAATTCGCTTTATCACACATTTTACAAAAGTAATGCATATTCTTATGATAAAACATTTATAACATGTAAGCAATTTGATTTCTGCTTATATGCAGGTATAAATTTTGCATTATGCAGAATTGCAGATGTAATTTCATGTGAATTGATTTTGAACAATAAGGATCAACACAAAGGACCTATTCAGGGCTTAGTCAAGAAATAAGATGGGAACTCAAATTCGAAGGGGGGGAAATAAAATACAATGTCGATTTTTGCTTCCCATAGCGCGAAAACATGAGTGTATGAATGTTTTTAAGAGCTGTGAACCGCGAGGCGGAAAATAAATAATATAGTATTATGATGCGGGAACATTTGGGAATCTGTGCGAGAACAACGTCATTGCGGAACAGTTAGTCATGCTTTGTTCGTGAAATGCGCCATCAAGACGTTTTCCGATCATTCACTGTCGTCACTGCAACCGTCGAATCATATTTATATAAAAACATTTGGCTTGAACTTAGACCCTTATAACAATAATATTTTGTTGTCCCAAGGAGAATTATTTAATTATGAAATACATTATTTTCGTACTGAAAAACACACGCATGTTACACATCTATTTGGGGAATCTGAGTTATTATAAAAACACCCAAAGCAGCGATTGTCGAGCGTCAGAAATGATTCACAATCTTTATTATTATTTTTTGTATAAAAAAAGAGAAAATTCAATATGCAAAAGCATGGTTGCATTTCATGTTTATTTAGGCCAACCGGAAATCTCATTTTTGAGGGCGTGTCTTGGTTTTAAAAGATGACGTTTATTTGTTAATTTAAATTGATTCGTAGAGATTTTTTGCGGACGGTGGAATGGTGGGGGGTGTGATGTCTTTGAAAAATAATACTCTAGTTCAGTGTTACCCAACCTTTTTACTCCTGCGGACTGGAAAAAAAAGGAAAAAAATTCTTGCAAAAGTGGAAATATTTCTAAATCCTCTTCTTGTACGCGACAATTCCAAAGAACCAGCTTCTTTTCAAATGCATTTCAAATTTACCTTATTTCTCAGTTTATAAATATTTGTACAAATCCCCTGGAGAGAAAGGTTAAAATCATTTAGTAGACTAAATATCACCGCCATATATGCGCGTTTACTCATCTATTCCTCGTCCAAAAAATGCTCTAGCATGGGAGTATTTAAACCCATGCTACAGTTTGTCAGTTTGTATACCATATTACCTCGTGGTAAACAAATTGACATCTGGTATATTGTCATAAATAGATTCTTAGTCAGAGTCTCAGAACTTCATACGCGAAGAGCTACTTTTTAGTGAATCCATTTACCAAATCTAATTTAGAATACCATATTTGTTCAGAGTGCGAGCATTCCATAAGACATTAACTCCGCAAGAGTGTTAGTCACAATGTCTGGTTTTAAATATAAACAATAATACAAGTCACACAAGAGTTACCATCAGGGTCAAAACGAACACAATACGAATAAAAAAGTATGGTTATACACGTATAATGACGCCACTCTCAAACAGTATGTATGTACATGAGGTCTTACATAATCATTGTGTATCTGTAAGTTTTTATTTTATTGCGTAATTCAAGGGATCTAAGAAATTGCTCAAACATGTTCATCTTTTGAAATACACGATTTTACTTTTATGCGGTTTGTAAAAATCGAAGTTGAACTATGTACTAGTCTTCAATTGAAAAACTAGGTATTTCTCCGTTTTGAAAGTTATTCCGTCGTAATAGGAAACCGCGCTTATCGAGGGCCTCAAACATAAATTACATCAAATGTTCTGTACGTTTCTATAAAAAAAAAACTGCAACGGAGCCAAAGTCCAGGATCAGGTTCGATGCCACACCAGATACATGAATTCAGTTTCCTAATATTGTGTCCAGTGGCGGATTTACATATAGGCGCAGAAGTTTTATTTGAAAGGTCTCAGTCCAACCAATATCAAAGTCGAGCTAGATTTTACTCTGGGGGAGGCTGCTCTTTCGTTTATAACAGTAAAATATTGGGTGACAGAGTTTAAACGAGGTCATATGAGCTGCCAAGACGAACATCGCAGCGGTCGACGAAATGAGTTGACCACACCAGAAATAGTGATGAAAATCAATATAATGGTATTGGATAACCGTCGATTGAAGTTGGCAAGCTATTAAATATGTTAGATGTATCAAAAAGTGCTGTATATTGAATATTGACTGAAAATATATCCATGTCCGCAAGGACGCTCATTTGGCGCGAGCCACCTATGTGTGTTAGCCTCTGAGGGAGCTTCCGTGATCATAGAAAATATCGCAAAAAGTTCAAAAGAGGACGGAGTGTCCATAAGGTCTGTGTGTCCAACCGGTCCGCTTTTCAGACCGCTGATATGACAAATGAGCGCCTCGCGATCGGACGTCATACCTGAACATGTCTACAGAACGATAACGTATTCTGTAGAATGTTCAAGTAAAATAAAAGCGCCTGCTTTGCTACCCACCTGTTAAGGCTCTGAATAGGGTATCGAAGCTATTGAACATTCCTAAGAAAATTGCATCGAGCTGAAAGGAAACTATATTGAGAAATAAAGGTGTTTTTTCTATTTTTTGTTTGTTTTATTTTTTAGGTCATACAGATACAGATACTTCTGAGTGCGGTTATAGTGCGAGATGACGTTGATTTTGAGTTTGACCACACAACAAATGTCGATATACAGCTGATCCATCAACGGAATTACTTGGGGGATAGAACGTCGTTATCCAGTGTTTTGGGTCTCCCACGACCTGATCATCACCGCACAGTCTTCTAAATACACACCACAAATGAACTTATGGGCGTTATAGGCCGATTCGCCTTTTTTGAAAGAAAATTAGAGTAAATGTCGTATATGAGTTTGATTTGTTTCCATTTTGTGAGTTTTTTTCTGCGAAAATTGTACACGTCCAGACGGCAAAACCGGTCAGAATAAACTGGACAATGACTATTTCAAAGCGCATAGCAAAAAAACAACACAAAATATAAGCCCATTATTTTTTTAATAATTTTTCTAAGCGTAAGTGTAAAAACGGTACGTATTTTTGGCGTTTCTTTGTTGGAAATTTTTAGGAAACTCTTGTGTATAGTATGTATTGGTCCGTCCATGTTCAAGTCTGTGTTTGTAGCATGAGGCGCAGACCTATCAAATCTAACTGTCGACTGGCAGCACAATCCAATTCTTCTCTGCTTATCTATTATATTATTCCTTAATAAGTGGTCACTCTTTTTTTTTATTATTTTGATGTAAAAATACCTCATTTTCTTATTTATTATTAATATGTATAGTTTATTTTCTAGTTTTTATTTCACAATAATGGCAAATCATGCCTGCTTCTTCTAAATTTATCTAAGAAGCAAAAAAAGTAAATGTGAGTATACGAGACATTTTTCATTTTCAGCATATGATCAAATCGAGCGGTCGACGGGTTGTGAACTTCCACCCAGAATGTTCTGCTGGTTATGTTTATTATTCCCCAAAAAGAGTGGCGTATGGAATGGAAATGGGTTTGCCGATCTTGGTCATCTGATAATGGCACTGGCACTGTTCAATGAACACTTACCCTTAAAATGTTTGGTAAACAACAAAAAAGAGTGATTATTGATGCTGAAATTAATAACAAACTTATAGAGTTTATGAAAAAATATAATTTCGAGGCAAGTTTTCAGGAAGTCGATAAAATATGCAAACCAATATTAACTCTTCCAATTAGTTGCTTCAGTAGAATATTCTGAAAAGAATCAATACTTGTTATCGTAGTACGCAAGGCCAGGAAAGATTATGTGCCTTGATTATGATGGAAAAAGGACTGCTTATGCAATTAAAAAACAGAAGCACATTTTACCCAATTGAAAAATTTATGTCTAAAGGACGAAGAATAGATTTAATATATAAATAGTAATAAAATCTCTTATAGAACTGTTGCGTGGACGGAGAGTACATAGCAACGATAATTTTGTATTATTGGTGGACCCTTAAATGCATAGCGTCTGGTCATTGTTAAGTATTCGAGTAACAGTAATTTTAGAACAATTTCACGCCGAGCAGTGGAACTTCAGCTCCGCTTTTTAAATCCGTACCACGCTGCCTGTCACCATCCCTTTTGTTTGGTCAACGTTTGCCGCTGGTTCTCCACCGTTAAATCAAGAATAAATTCGTTGTGCGGCTAATCTGGTATATGATTGAACTCCTGCGGTTCTTCTTCATTTCGAATAATTTCCCTGTCTCGAGTCGAATAATCCTGACAAAACTGTTGTCAATCATCGTTGATCCTTTGGTCCGGTGGATTGACGTACGCGGCAACGAAGGCTGCTTGACCTCTGCACGTCAGGCGGGTTAACGTAACAGAACGTTTAATATAACTACAACTGTTCTAAGATGTTGTTATTTTAATTAATGATCTAATTAAAATGTGTTGTTATTATTAGTTAATAATAAAAATTTAATTAACAATTTGTGTTAATATCATAAGAAACATTAATATAAATCTATTCTTTAAACTAAGATATCTGTAAAGTATGCCGCTTTCTTTTTGGAAGATCAATATGGATGGGGTCCGCATCGAAAATCTTTTAAAACCAAGTTTTATGTAAGTCATTAGCAAAATATCTTTCATAAATATAGTAAATGGCTTTGATTTCTATTTATGCAATTTGCTAACTCGATACATAGCTGATAATATTTCATTTAACACATTATTTTTAATCTAAATTTATAACGCAGGTTGAATTGAACGTCTCAATTAAAGATACGTTTCCTCAGAATATACTATATTAAAGAAATTTTCAAATTCGGGTGATGAGTATTCATCTATGTATATTATGTAGTGGGCTTGGGGAGGATTAAATTAATAATTTCATTTGGCAACAACAACAGCATTGTCTTCTCTGAGAAACTGAAATAGGAACGCATCCAGTCTCGAATTTGCTTGGGTAAGTTGCATGTGGATGAGGAGACACCCTCAGTTGGTGTAGGAGTGAATCCGAGATACGCTTAAGCTCATCCAGGTGACCCGTTAAGTGAGTATTCTAAATGAAACTCTGAGGTTATGCTACCTTCAATATTGAGCGAACAAGGAGGTGAATGTATGATGTGGTTAAAATAGATATAATCCTTTATTCCTGTGAATGGATATCGAAGAGACCCAAGTTCTGCAGAGGACTGTTTGTGGTTGCACTTTGATGTTCTTTATCACTCATTTAATTATATTTTTACAGCATCCCATTGTTATATCCTTCTATACCGACTCTTAAATCTTAACTTTACTAAGAAATTATATCTCCAATTTTGAGCAAACAAGCTAAACAAACTTCCGTTCATCAAAAAGCATTGTAGCAGCCGAAGTATTAATAAAAATCATTGATCATACAAAATGTTTATATTCTATAAAAATAACAACAAAACAACAAATTAAATTCAAACAGACTATAGATTTATCTACCATAACCTTGTAATATATGGATGCTCCAAATTACATACGTGGGATTTTATCGTAATTACGTCATCGCATGGTTCATTATAAATTTCTGAAAAAATATCCGACATTATAAATACGTTGAAAAAAATGAATATTATAATATACAATACGATCGTATACCTTTACTGGAGGAACTGCGTGTGTTATTTGCAAACCTAGACTTCGCAGAAGAACTATTAACGACGAATCCGTATTGTATAATTTTTGCAAAGCATCTATAGTGGCCGCCGTTGGGACCACATGTCTTTGTCGTCGAGTTTCATAATCCAACAAGTAAGACTTATCATCTACAAATTTATAATCACATAAATGCACATCACTATAAATATATCCGATAACATAATGCAAAATTACTAACTGATATTTGCAGCCACAATAAATAGCATTAGCTAAAAGTTCGACAATAGTCGAGACATCACCGAAACCGAGATTTACACCTTGTCCGGCTAACGGATGTACTCTGTGAGCAGCGTCACTGTTATGGGAAAATATGTGAATTATGTCTCATGACGTTAAGATTAGTTTGATTAAAGAGCTAAGTTATCGATTAATAAATGCGAAGTTCACACACCCAACGAGAGCTACTCCGTTTGCAACATAGCGCGTAGAGTGACCAAACCCTAGTGGAAATCCAGCTCTAGAATTCGGCAACACGCTTTCAATCGTCGGTGGTAATTGGCGAGATAGTCCAGATGGTAGAAAAGCTGCCGATAGAAATCCAGACAACGCGTTCATCGCATTATCGACAATTTGATTCCGAGGAAATTGTTTATGCTGTAAATATAAAAATTCTGGATATGTTGATAAATTTATCAAAATGAGCAATTAAGTCAATAGATACGGATGTATAATATGAATGGATATTGAAGAGGTCCTATTTCTGCAGAGGACCGTTTTTAATATTATTAAAGAATTGATTTACAATAAATGTTATAAACAATGAAGCATTCCTATTTACCAAAGCTGAATTTAGGGATTCAACAAAATTTTCTTCCGGCATTTTTATTAAATTGCGTGCTTCTTCGGGGCTTGTAGACCAGACCAGAGAGCTGTGAGATGAATCCAAAGGTAAAATTGCAACCGGACCAGACGGAAGAAATCGTTGCCATGCCGTGTTATTATTATCTACTGACTGAAAAAAGCAATAATTGCAATGATCGCTGTTCACTAGTGATATTATAAATTTGAATAATGTATAAGGAAATATATTAACGAAATGTGTATACATCTCTTAGTTTAAGCGTAGCTACTACTCCCATTTGATTGTAGTTCCAGGCAAGATATTGAGTTTTCATCGCTTGTCGGACTTTCGAATTAGCACCATCGGCTCCAAGCTGAAATAATAACGATATTAAAAGACTATTTATTATTTACATTACTATTTTCTACTGAATAAGAACATTTTATTGCTTTCAGATACATCTGACCGAATCACATACATCTTGGAATCAATAATATGTGCCTTTAGAATTTTTGGTATTTTTAGAGGACATCATGGTATTAAAAATATTTAGCCAGATTTTATATTACACATTGGGGTCTAGTTGAAGCTATTTGAATGGTTTTTTTTCTATAATCTAGAATTGAACCGTCGAAGAGTCAAAGATTTAGCGCATTACATCTAACAATAGTGCTGCCGGAGTCTGAGAAGCTGCTGGAAAGTGAAAGTGCACTCATTTATGACAATGCGAATTCCATTGAACGATATCTGTTTTCAGTTTAAAATAAGAATATAAGACTTTCTACGGTTCGAAAGCAGTTGCATTTAATCGACGATGATAGAGCTATTATCAGTGGTTTAAGAGTTGTAATGGAGCGACGTTGGTAACACTTGATTTGGCGCGTCATTTAATATACAGAAGTAAATCAACTGTATGATTTGACTCTGTTTAACATTACTATGATGGTTGTGTTATGAATAAGGAAATAATCTTAAATAACTACATATATTCCATTAATATTAAGCTTTGCAGATTTCTCCAGATTAATTAGATTGGTAGATCCTTGATTTAAATTTATGGCCAAATGTTTCAGTAGTGATAGCTAAAAATATAATTGAGATTTACCATGAACATTTATGTTTTGGCAAAGGCGTTTATTTCATAATGCGAAATACAAAATTGGATCCATTGTGTATTCATCAGTAGATTGCGTTTTCTATTGGGTCGGTGCAAAAGTTTTTGCCGTTTTAACGGTACTACATTTAGAAGAAAGTACCTGACCTGATGTATATAAATAGCAGTTGTTGTTTAAAAAAATACTATGATAGCAGACACTAGTAGGCATTTCAAAAAATGCTGCACATCGCATTTTGACTGAAAATTTGGACATGAGAAAGCTGTGCGCAAGACGGGTGCCGCGTTTGCTCACAATGGAACAAAAACAGCGTCGTGAGGATGTTTCAATCGAGTGTTTCACAGCAATAAAACCGAGTTTTTGCGCCGATTCATAACCATGGAAGAAACATGGGTTCATCAATTTTCATTGATTATCTTCCAAAATACAATCAACGGCGAGCATTATGCGAACTTATTGCAACGTTTGAATGATAAAATCAAGAAAAAAGTGTTGTTTCGTCAAGACAATGCACCAGTTAATGCATTCGCGGACGCGTCTGCAATGGCAGACGGTGTGTAGAAGTTTATTGTGCCGGATATAATTAAAAAAAGTTAAATAACATTTTTTAATTTTTATAAATGAAATATATTAAATATTATTGTAATGTATATTTTAAAATAATACACGAGGATAGTCCCAAAAATATCCAACCTAACACATAGATGGCGGTTGTGATTTAAAAAAATTGTGAACAACTAATATCAAATCCGAGCTAGATTCTATTCTTGGGGAATCTGCTCCTTCGTTTAAAATAGTAAGATGTTGGATGGCAAAATTTAAATGAGGCCGTACGAGCTGTCAAGACGAACAGCGCAGTAGTCGATTAAATTAGGTAAACAACCCAGAAATGTTCAAGAAAACCCACAAAATGTTATTGGATGACCATCAACTGTAAGTGCGCGAGCTGGCAGACATGATTATACAGATCATGGAAGACCCCAGGTACGCATTAGAACGGAATGGCTACAAGGTCTGTGTTACCAACCGGTCCGCTTTTCAGACCGCTGACATGAGGAATGAGCGCCTCGCAATCGGACGCCATACCTGAACATGTCTACATGACGATTACGAACTCTTATTACAAAATGAAGTTGTCCGAAGAAGACTAATCGGGTGGGTTGCTAAAATCTTACAATCGGTCAAAAATATTGTTGTTTTATAAATATTGTTGTAATACACAATAAAAGGGCAGAGAATAACTGCTTTTGATTTTTATTACTTTTTTATGCTTCAATGTCGTGTGTTTTTTCACAAAATATATTAATTTCGAATTTAGGTTTACAATATATGCAAGTAGTACAAGAATTCTAAGAGCGGAAATCGTAAGGCGTTAGAAGAGACACGAGACAAGGATAATAATAGTGTGTTTATTGATCGTTCAACTCAATTTCTATGTTCATTGCGTCGTAATCCGTGTCCGCAAATGCGTTAAATCCTCGTATACGGTGAAATATTGCAGGTAGGGAATCCAATCCCGGAATTCCGGGCAGTTTTAGGTGCTCATGAATCCTGGGATTAGTAAACGTAGTCCCGAAAAATTTGGGATTGAAATTTTTATCTGACAGAAATCGTACACCTCACCAGCACTATGAAGGTTCCTAAATCCAGATATTTCCGCTGAAATCTGGATGCTTGGAAACAGTGGCGTAACTACTAATTGGCGAGCTTAGGTGACGCCTAAGGGCAGTAACTGTCTAATCTATGTATACATATATACAGTACATATATGTTTTTCAAATTTTTATATTAACCTTTCCCTACCGGTGGTGTATTTACTACACCTCAACTCTAATAATGGGAATATCGACATGAAATATAATAGATGCGGGGTTCTGGGATGATGACACCTCCAACTCAGCAGCAAGTTGCCTGGCTTCCAAAATCAGATCCAGACTAAATGACACACTTTGACAACACTTGATGCTTTAATGTTACTTCGGGCATATTTTCAAAATAGCATTTTGAATCTAATCCCGGGATGGTCTAATGCAATCCCGAAATCCCGGGATCGAAATTTTGGTTCGGAATTGGATTCCCTAATTACAGGTGAAGTGTCATTGTTTTTCATTATGCAATAGATTGAATAAACAATGCCAAGACGGCGATTACTTTTGCATCAGCCCGATATATATCTGGGTCGTTACTTTTATCATGGGTCGGTTAGTGATTTTAATGTAAACGAAAATCTGTTGGAAGTCCAACATGACGCCACAGCCACGATGAACAATAAACAGAAGTCCAAATTTAAATCAATTTACGCTAAGTGAACTTACAAATTACGCTTTTGTGAAGAATGAGTTGAAAAGATGTCTAACCATTATAAACGATTGCCAAGTACGAAAATTTTCGCATCAAAAGAAAATTAAGAATGTTTATGAAGGTTAATGTATGCTAAAAGTCTGCACAGGTTCTCTTATATTCCTCCAAAATAACGATGTTACCACCAACTAGCCAAAAACAATGGCGTATCAATCATTTGAACATGTTGATAGATTCATTTTTTTATCCATTTGTAGTTTTCGTAGCCATCAACAGATGAACATCATTGTCTATTCTTGTCGATGGAATATACTCGATGTGTTATATCGTATCTATATATTTGTTCGAATAAGAATAAGAGGAATATCAATGGACGGACGTAGAATAAATAATATGAGATTAGCCGATTCTTACATTACTTATTGCAGTCAAATAGGGAGGAAATAGAAAAACGTGTTTTAATAGTTGTGATAATAAAATATATCACACATCATATTGTTATAGCTAAAGCAGCAGGAGTAATAAAGCAGCAAATAGGTGCCAAATGCTGATATATATATAGAAAAAGTATAAATATTATGGAGAACAGAAATATAAAAGAAATAAAAAGCTGTTTAGAAAATACGGAGCCAACGATGGATAAAGTCCAATTTGGTTTCAGCACATTCTATAGAATATCTTTCTGCGAAAATAAAATTTTGCACTATCAAAAACCAAGAAAAAACGACAGACAAGCTAATTTAAAGTAGTAACGTAGAAGAATAATAATGAATGTTAAAAATGTGACACAACTAAATTTAATAGACTGAGAGCTGGCAGCATAAATTAAAGGTCATCTAACACATTTGAATAATTTAATAGTTATGTTCTGGCGTGTTTCTGGACTATCATTATGACAGTCTGGCGACTGAGTGCCGTCCCGGTTTGGGATGGGAGGGGGTTGCCAGACTATTACCAGTTTATAAGATAGTACCAGACTGGTTCAAACTTGTTGAAGCTAATTAGAAAATTATGTTAATTTTAAAAAGTTGGAATACATTATTATTAATACCTTATAATAAATAGTTAACGTTTATAAAAACGCCAGAATAAATAGATGTTAACGCGTTGCCTTAACAGCACTTATTACTTATATTGAATTTTTAACAGATTTCAACCCCATCCCCTTTCAAACCCAACGGCACTCAGTCGCCAGACTGTCATAATGATAGTCCGGAAACATGCCAGAATACAATCAAATTATTCACATGTATTAGATGATCTTCAATTAATGTTCTTGGTATATAATGGATACCAAGAACATTTTCATTTTTTTGGAATTTGAACCGTAACCGATTGTGTTGTTTCAGATGTATCTTTTAATGTCCAATATCTGTTGACTAGATAATTAGACATATTTTTTTCCATTTCAGAAATGTAATGTACGAATATATTGAAATAAACAGGATTGTAATTACAGTTACGTGCGATCGCGGTGAGTTGCGTAATGTGATCATATGACGATTGGCGCGCCCCGCAAAATATGTGTTAATATTCCCAATCAATCGCTCCATTGAGAGGTTTACTCTGATTTTCCGTATCTGAAAAATAGTTACTGAAGCGATTAGCTACGGTGGGTAGTTCCAGAAGTACCCGATCTGATATATAAATGGCGATTGTTGTTATGTTGTTTGGTATTTGTTTGGCAGCCATCAATAGTGAACGTTCTCAGTAAATTTTTAAACATGGTCGTCGTTATGTGATACAATACTTTTATTTGAAAGATCTCAGTCCAAGCAATATAAAAGTCGAGTTAGATTCTACTCTGGGGGAGTCCGCTCCTTCGTTTATAACAGTAAAATATTGGGTGGCAGAGTTTAAACGAGACCAAATGAGGTGACCGCGCTAGAAATGTTGAAGAAAATCCACAAAATGGTATTGGATAACCGTCGACTGTAAGTAAAATGCTGTAGATCGCATATTGATTGAAAATTTGGACATGAGAAAGTTGTGCGCAAGATGGGTGCCGCGTTTGCTCAAAATTGAACAAAAACAGCGTCGTGAGTAGGGAATCCAATTCCGGGATCCCGGACAGTTTTAGGTGCTCATGAATCCCGGGGTTTAGTAAATTTAAACCAAAATGAAATTTTTATCTGACAGAAATCGTATACCTCACCAGCACGACGAAGGCTCTTAAATCGAGATATTTCCGCTGAAATCTGGACGCTTGGAAACAGTGGCATAACTACTAATTGGCGAGCTTATGCGACGCCCAGGGGCAGTAACTGTCCTAATCTATGTATACATATATGCAGTACATATATGTTTTTCAAATTTTTATATTAACCTTTCCCTACCGGTGGTGTATTTACTACACCTCAACTCTAATAATGGGAATATCGATATGAAATATAATAGATACGGGGCTCAAAATTTTTGTATTCCTCCATAATATATTTATGAATCACATCAAAGTATTATAGTATGTAAGTATTCATCTGCAGCGACGGAAATAAATAATTTGTCGGGAAATCGGAAATTTTGCGAGTTTTAGTCCTTATAATTAGTAATTATATCCTTAGTAATTATATTACGGAGGAATACAAAAATTCTGAGCCCCATATCTATTATATTTCATATCGATATTCCCATTATTAGAGTCGAGGTGTAGTAAATACATCACCGGTAGGGAAAGATTAATATAACAATTTGAAAATATATATGTATACATAGATTAGACAGTTACTGCCACTAGGCGTCGCCAATTAGTAGTTACGCCACTATTTCTAAGCGTCCAGATTTCGGCGAGAATGTCTCGATTTAGTAGCCTTCAACGTGCTTGTGAGGTGTACAATTTCTATTAGATAAAATTTTCAATTCCGATTTTTTCAGGATTACGTTTACTAATCCCGGGATTCATAAGTACCTAAAACTGTCCGGGATCCGGGATTGGATTCCCTAGTCGTGAGGATGTTTCAATCGAATGTTAGGTGATGTTTCACAGCAATGGGTCCATCACATCTTTTAGCCCCTCAAATTATCACATCGCTTTGATGAGATACGCGGTGTTACGGGACAGATTATGCGACGGAGCGATCGGACGAGACCAGATCGTGTTTTCTCGATTCTGTATTTGACAAAGACGAGAGGAAACAAAAGATGTTCGCTGCATATTGTGAATATTTATTTTGTTGCGTGTTCAGAATTTGGACTCGGCACTCGCGCGCGAATAGATGAATGAGATTTGGTTCTTGGGAATACAGTATACTGTGAAGTGTCGAACAGAAAACACGTCGGAAAATGAGTGCCGTGAAAATTAAGAAAAGCCCGCAAGACGAATAAAAAGATCAAAGTGCCTTAAAAAAAGTAAATAGAATTTTCCGCGAACGACGCGCGTTAAAATAGTGTTCTTCGCTGCGAAAAGCGATCCATGGACGCAGTGTTAAAAAAGTATCTTGCGACGTCTATTCGAAGCCGATTTAAAAAAAGAGATATTTCAAATCGATTTTTAAATTAAGCTCTACATAAACTTAAAGCAGCGACGTAAGAATGTAAACATGAGCCGTTTTAAAGACCCAGTAACGTATATTAATATAAAAATATTTTCGACGTCTATGAAAAATTCCTCGACGTTTCAAGCCCAAAATCGCCCAATAAATTATGAAATAGTTCGTTTAAATGGGACATTAACACTCTATCGTCCCTTGGGGGACGCTTAAAAATAATTTGGATTGCGCAATTATCGTCCTGGCGATATATTGTCGACTGTCTTGTGCAGCCTCATAGCGAAGACACTCGACGAAATATTCCAGACAAAGAAGAAAAATGTTTTATTCCCCAGTAATATGTTATAAACAAAGCAGTATTCGTAAGATTCAAAAATAGCAACGGAGCAAACAAAAAAGGCCCAACCGAAATGCGGGAACGTGTGAAATGACGAAATACCAACGGGATAAGACGATATGGCCAAGGTTGCACGACGGCAGCAATCATTTTAATGGCATCCTCAAACAATCCATAAGGATACCATAAAAGGATCGCCTTTGATAATTAGTGCGAAACTACGACCGATTGCCTTTGAGCGTTTATATGATTTGTTTATATTCGGGAAAGGATACTTGATTTTTGTGATTAAGCCGGGTTTAATGCTCCCGGTTCGAATTACACAATCGTTCGTTTAGATTGCATTTCTATTTTTTGAACCTAACTTTATGATAATTATGCATTCGCTATGATACTAATTTTCGATAACGTACGAAATGTTACACTTCTTATCCAGTATTGACATTTTATTATTCGAGCGTTCCTACGGAACATAAACAACGAACGACGCAATTAAATCATGATTTTTTTACTGATTAATAATGTCTGTGTGTATTAAAATCGGTCGGATTTATTGCATGCTTAATCAGTTTCTAAAGCATCTATTAGGTGTATCGAAAAGTCTTTGCCGATTGCTTAACTTGGCTATCGTTATGATCAGGTATGGTATCCAATCGCAAGCCGTTTATTCGTCATATCAGCGGTCCGAAAAAAGGGGACCGATTGAGCATACAAAACTTATGGCCATATACGTTAGGTCGGTCGGTGGGTTTCGCCAGGTTTTATAAATGCAATACAGGTTTTGGAATCGAAAATGGTTTTTGTCTCAGCGAAATTTATTGACGTATGCGATAAGCAACCCATTTTTCATCCCCAGTCACAATTTGGTGCAAAAAGGGACGAACTTTTCGTTTTAACAACACGAGTTTCTTCACACTTCTTTGTTATCTTCGAACAGTTCGTGCGGCATCCAAACCGCCATTCGATTCGTCTTCCCGATACGTTTTAAATGCTCTTGAGCTGTCGATCACGGTAAATGCATCCCCTGCAATAGTTCTTCTATACTTAACCGACATTCTTCAAAACCGGTTTTCGAACGAAACCAGTTTTCACCGGTTTTCAGAAATATAAAATTAAAATAACGGATATATTAAATTTATTCGAATTTTATTCAATATTATATTTCTATTTCTACACATTCCTCTTCAACATTTATTTTTGCCGCGAGATTAGGACACATCCCAGTTAACCCTTTGAGCAATGAGCTAATTTTAAATCGTCATAAACTTAGATGCCATATTTGTATGTCCGCCACTTATCGCCCGTACAAATCCACTTATTTGTCAGGACGACCGCAGCGTGTATGAAACTTGTGCATAAATAAATAAACACTGTAGATAGCACACAATATTCGGTAATTTCTTAAAGTAAATATAAACAATATATTTGAAATCGATTCATTCACATATCATTATTAGTCAATAAATTTGGGTTAACGATCTATACAATTGTACGATGTACGCAACATACACTCTCCGTCTCTGTTTATTTCCAAACTCAACGTGCAAGATACTCTCCGTCTCATTTTAACAATTTCATTTTTTTATCAAGTGCAAGCATACTGTTTTTTTTCGATATATTTTTTGGATTTTGCAGTCTATTGTAAAGATAAGAATTAATTCCGAGAAGAGCCTTTTCTTACCTAAACCAACGTGTCATCACATCAAGTGCACAAATATTTTTGTTGTTGTTTAAAAACCGGGTTTTCAAAACCAGTAACCGAGACTAGTTTCCACTATGACTTTTGAATATGTCGTCACCAAAATTTCAACGAAAATTATGTTTAAGAAGAATTATTTATTTTAGGCTTTTAAAATACAAACAAACACAAATTTGCTCCATTCATAAACAAATGTCAAGATTTATCTCAGACATTCGAAGAAATGGATTTAAATCATGCTTCACCTTGGTAAAGCGCGAATTTATTCCTCGTTTTGGTTTGAATTTATTTATAAATCCTTATTTTGAAGCAATCATGGCATAGACGATTAAAAACAGGATGCGATGGAAAACCACAAAGCACAAAAAAAAATGTGGCGAACAAACAGTTCCTTTCAGTACATCGGTGGACGTCGAAACATTTCTAGCGTTTCTAGTTTTTTTGCGATTAAAAGACATGAATACATAGAATGCCGATTCAGATGTTCTTCAAATTAGTGAGTGCACTTTGAACTCTTTGCATGTTTATGATTTAATTCTGCGAATAGAAAAGAAAGAATATTTCTTCACACGAGCAATTAATATTGCGCCACGTTTATGACTTCTTCCCTGGAGGACTATTCTTGGAGTTTCGGCGCATCAAGCGCATTGCAATCACTGGAGGTGAGATCTGGACCATATGACTAATAGTTGTTGGTCTCATTTTTGGAAACGCGGCCACATGCTGGAGATTCACTGCATTCTGATCTGATTATTAAATTTAGACAGGTTACTAATACTTTAAACGAGATTCCAAAAGCTCTTTTATCACAGGGTAATAATGTATTGAATGCTTTTTTGTGGAGAAGTTCAATTCAAATTTGGTTATCTTTCTTCCAGTTTTCATAACAGATTCACCAGATTTAAATTCTCCAAGGAAACAATCACTCTATGTATTAACACTTTACAGTCCGGGCGTTCCGCGCTAAGCTTCGCTCGAAACTGGCCTATTTCGCATGAAATTCATATAACTACTTCTTTCGTAAAATTCATATAATTCTTAAAGCAGCCAAAAGTGTGTCATTTAGTCTGGATCTGATTTTGGAAGCCAGGCAACTTGCTGCTGAGTTGGAGGTATCATCATCCCAGAACCCCGCATCTATTATATTTCATGTCGATATTCCCATTATTAGAGTTGAGGTGTAGTAAATACACCACCGGTAGGGAAAGGTTAATATAAAAATTTGAAAAACATATATGTACTGTATATATGTATACATAGATTAGACAGTTACTGCCCTAGGAGTCGCTTAAGCTCGCCAATTAATAGTTACGCCACTGTTTCCAAGCATCCAGATTTCTGCGGGAATGTCTCGATTTAGTATATTTCATCGTGCTTGTAATGTGTACGCTTTCTGTCAGATAAAAATTTCAATCCTGAATTTTTCGGAATTACATTTACTAATCCCGGGATTCGTGAGCACCTTATTCGGGATTCTGGGATTGGATTCCCTATTTGTAAGAAATTCTTAGCTTTCTTAAAATATTTTTAAATCTTGCATTAACTTTAGATTAATCCAGTTTTTAATGATAATTGCCCCAAATTCTGACACATTTCAGCGACTTGTATTTTTTTTAATTTTTTTTTTTTTAATAAAAAATGATATATTTCTTTGCATACTTGCATTAGTACTAGTCATTTGATTAGTTAACGAGATAATACATCTAAAATATCAAAAAATGTTCTAAACGCTCATTCATTTTATACAGAAGTATATAAATAATTTTACGTTTCTCATATAGACGAGCGATAAATTCAATTTGCGCGTAATTGCGCATCCGGAACGTAAGGCGTTAACATTTGAAAAGTATATAATCGCTATATTTAGGGCTGCATACAATTGCATTTCAATTGATACATTCATCACTAAATTGATTCACCAATTTATTATAGCACAATTGCAATATTAATCATCATGCGCATAGTTGATTTTCAAGTTTGCGGCTTTTAATGTGATCTTTTCCATGGAAAATAATCGAAAAAATGACGACATTAAAAAATAGTGACAGTGTATATTCACAAACTCTTCGAGGATTCGTCACGAAATGCAGCATTTGAAGATTTAAGTGGATGTCAACTGCTTTTGAAGATGTGCAGCGTTCAGGAGTTGCGATAAACTGCTGTGGAAAAGTTGAAATAAATCCTATCTAATTGGAAATATATTTATTTTGTGATGTAAACATTTCACAAGATGGACGAGGAGAAAATCGAGGTAAGCAACATTGCTTAACGCATACGGACGCGGGACTATGAAAATAGAAATTATGAGAGCGGATGATAAATGATGGACTAAACTGTAGAGATTTGTGATCTTTTTATGTTAAAATGTGCCAACTATGACATTGAGGTGAAGTCAAAATTAAACCATTGTGATCGGACCAGCTTAGAACAATAATCGTGTTCGTTTGCTGTCCGTTAAGTGGCAGACTTCGGACATTGTGGATTTTATCTATTAAGGCTGATACATTTTAGAGAATTTACATACCTTTTTTTTTGTGCGACTTTTTTTGTGCGATTTCGAAGTAATGCGGTTTTTTAAAGCACTTTTATATTTTTTTAAATTTTATTAAGTGTACGTATCGAGATATTTTGGATAAAATAGGAAATAAATCATCAACACTAACCGAAATTTGAAAAAAAAAAAAAAAAATTGGGACAGTGTAAATCATATTGCATCTGCTACCTCTGAATTACCACCCACCTTTTATTCTGGTTTAGATTTTTGAAAAAAACTAAAATTGAAAATAAGGCCAAAAAATGACTTGACTGAATTTTTTTTAAACAGTCGTCATTTTGTTTTTTTTTTTAGTTAGGGACTATAGTGACATCTTTACTAATTATGAATTATATTGTTGGAAAGAGAAAAACTACACAAAACAATGATGACATTGACATTGGGTATACTATTTTTTCCGAAGAAGAGAGCGATTTTGAGTCATATTGAAAACTTTTTTGTGCGATTTTGGGTATATTTTATATAGCTGTTTCAAAGTTATGCGGTTTTTAATAACTTTTTTTTGTCAGTATCAAGCATTTTTTATCAGTATCAAGTGGCTTACCAAATAAGACTTATTTTATGCTGATTGAATAGAAACATTGGAGAAAATTAGATTGGTTCAAAATCTGCTGAATTGGAATATTGAGTTCCTCGATATGAAGATCGTCATCCCTTTTTTTAGTGTTGTTCCACTTTCAGTGCTATCAGAAGCTAAATTTAAACAGTCGACTCTTTCCAAGCGACAAATGCAAAATGTAACAACCCAAAACAAATCTATAGATAAAAATGGAGAAATGCAATTTTCTCAATTTTAAGACACTGCTTTGGTTTAAATTGAAATATTTTGGTACGATTTCAAAACGCATTAATATTTTGCGACCGCAAAGTCATAAAGTCGGTGGCAGTTACAAATTAAAGTATTTATTTAACACGAGGCTCAAGCAAAACAAATCACACTGAATGTTTATTGCCTGTCAGATTTTCATCACATATTTTATTCTCTCTGTATACTGAGAATTCATTTTGGCTTCCAAAAACGATTCAAAGTAAATAAATAATGAATCGTTAACACTATACAAGCCGCACGGCTAAACAGGTAAACTTCGCCCAGAATATAAACGTAGGACAGTCATAGCAAAAGCATGGTACGTATGTAGCGCCATTGGTCGTGAACGGTTGTCGGCATTATGGCACACAGGTTGTGTCATCGGTCACTAAAGCGTTAATTATTAGCATGCGCAATTATTATGTGCGAATTGGTGATTTTAGATCGATTCGCCCGACATCCATTGGAAGGATTCAATCATGGGTGAGAGCGGCGAGCACGAAGTTATCATGGAAGAAGGCGAAATAAGCGAAGGAAGCATCAGCAACGAGAGTGAAGCTTCTATGGCCGACTGCACTTCTAGAATAAGACTGATCAAACCACTGAAGGACATCTGGACAACAGGTAGATATTAATTAATTAGAAAATTAGCCCAATAGAGTGCGTATGTTATTAGCAAAGCCGTAAAAAGGGCGTGGCAAAGCAGGCGCCCGCCACGGGCGCAACTGGGCTTGGGGCGCAAATCGCAGATTACCGATCTGGTCGAGAGTTGCACATGGTTTTAATTTTACTTGATCATTTTATAGAGTTTGTAATCGTTCTGTAGACATGTTCAAGTGTGGCGTCTGATCGCTAGGCACTCATTCGTCATACCAGCGGTCCGAAAAGCGGACCGATTGGACACACAGACCTTTTTGTTTAATTAGCATCTTGTTAGCAAATGTATGAGATAGTAGAAAACCTGTAGGTAATGGATGGTTAAGCATTATTCTGTAAAAAAAATATTTTTGAAAACTAAACATAGTCTTTGGTCACTATGTATATTGAGAATGTGCTCAATTTTATAAAAATAGTTTCAATAAATCCACATAAGCCAATTAATGCGAAAAAAACACCGCAATTTAGAATTGGATGAGCGCACGTTTTAATATGATATGAGATTCGACTCGGTGACCATTTATCTGCCCCAAAATAGCCATGCTCAAGTATCTCGAGTTCAAATCTATGGTTGTGGTTAGCAAGCAAATTTTTAAAAACAACATTTTTCGTCTTATATTTGGACATTTCCGCTTTCAACTACGTCTCTGTAAACATTTGTAGGTTTGTCCGGAAACGAATTCCCACCGAGTGAACTAAAAGAGAACATAGAGTCGGAAATTCAAACAGTGACGTGGTCTTTCTTCAAAAAGGCATTTCATGGTGCTAAATCTTCTCGCCTCGGTTTTCCATCGTTCGTTAAATTTGTACCGAGAAAAGAATAACAATTCCCAACAATAGCCCAAGTCGCAACCCCAAGTTTGCCGGAGATTATTTTAACGCCAGTTTTACGTATTAGAAATAAACTCTCAACATACTTCATCGATCGTATTTGACTTCCAAAAATAATGCGCTTACTCACATTGGTCCACGTTCACCGATTGCCGAATAAATAGCGAATTGTTAACTGACGACGTGTGGTATTTGGAGTATTTTGGCGCATTATTAATTTGTCTGGATTCTGAGAAAATTCATGGGCCCCAGGGAAATCCAGACACGTCTTGCATAGCAGGAAAATTAGGACGCCAGTATTTACATTGCCACTCATTTTATTTTAGCACTCATGACTTATATACTCGATTTTTGGATTGCACGATTTTTAGTGAGATGCACTTTCTTCGGTTATATTTATGGGAAAAAGTATTTCTAGAAATAATGTCGGAGGAGGAAGGACAAAGGTTCAAGCTAAAGTTTAATGGATTACTATCGTGGGTTCACTGCCACCACGAGTCCAACCTCAGTTTGAAGAGGGCTGCAGCAGATGACGGACTGCAGGGCTACCCCTTCCCCATGGTACTCGTATCGGTTCAGTAATTTGTAGTATTTAGCCACGGAGATGATTCGCCGTTCGAATAGCCTAAAACCGTTCTCCTCTATATGCCTAGGCTGTTGAGGATAGTGGTGAGCCTTTGACACACCCCTTTATGGGTGCGCAGCACAGGGTGACCTATGCACCCAACTTATATTAGCTGGACTACCACAGTTGCGTTTGGTGAGCAAACCGATGAGACTACTTTCGCGCACTTCTTCTCCACATCATTAGCTCAGCGGTACAACCGTTGCCCATGGGCGTAGGGTTGGCTCCCCCCCCTTGGAGGTTTATGGGTGGGCATCATGGAGTCTAACACCCACCTGGAATATGTAGTGATAGTATAACTTGAAAATATGATTAGTGATCTAGGGTTTAAATCCCAATTTTCCCCCTCCAAAACAATCCCAAGCAGTACTCGCCCATCAATGAGATCATGCGGTTGTGCATTCATTAAACGATTAGTGCAGTAACGTATTGTTACAAAATTATCATGTAATGGATGAACTGCTCCGAAGTGTAACCGGCGACTACACCCATATAAATACGCTTTTAGACAATTATCTAGGGAGTGCTCAGGTAAGTGTCCCCAGTTTTTGACTAGGGAAACTGTCCCGCTTCCGGGTCAGCGTGGGATAGTCTTCGGGGATGCTGTCATCTTGTGTAGTGGCGACGGGACCGTGGGATTCGTCCTGGATAAGAGGACCCTGTCATCTGATTAACCCTATTAGTGACAGGATACACGAGGCAGAAGGCTTCCTTGGTGTGTGTGTGTGTATGCTTCCACAGAGGACAGCATCAGTGACAGCATCAAGGATGCCTTCTATTACAGAAGGACCATGTTGTAAATGGGAATCCCGGGCATGTCCTACGTTCCAACGGCGCTTTGTCGGAGTCTTTAGTTAGACAGGAGGATAACTTCTCCCTGACACTTTTTAATAATACGAAGGAGGCTGGCAGATAGAATGCCTCAGCTTATGTTTATCGATGGGGTTGAAGGGTTCTAGCATTGAATTTAAGGATAAATAATAAGAATAATATTGCATTTGCAGATGAAATACTTTCTTCACTGCAGAAGTTGTCAGGGGGTGAAGAAGTGGCATCGTTGACTAGCATAGGAAAAACTGAAGTTTTAACACGGCTTCCGGGAGGAGTACTCTGGGCGTGTTGGTTGGGTCGACCAGTTTTGCTCCAAAAGATTCTTCTCACCGGTGCTTCGCCACATATTACTGATGAAGCCGGCAGGTTATTATGAATTTGCATATCAACATTAGAGTTATCACCGAAGCTTTTATTGCTTGAGGTGCTGGTCTTCTAAGTATTGAATTAGTTTACTATCAATAGGACTGGACTGCATCTGGCAGCGATGGTTGGAAATGCCGAATGTTTATCGATACTAATACAGAGGGGCACCAAAGTAAACCAATGGGATGCAGAGCAATGTGTGACGCCTCTGCATTGTGCTGCAAGCGCCAAGAGTCTTTCTTGTGTACAGGTAACCATACAAATTGAAGCTTGTATAATCCATACAAATGAAGTTTGTAATATATCTGATTGCTTGTAGATGCTGTTGAATCATGGAGCTGATGTGAATGCGGGCATTAACCAAAGATCGCCATTGCATTATGCTGTTCAAAGTAATGCAACTGAGTGTGTACAGGAGTTGCTGAAGAGAGGAGCGTGTCCAGATACGCCTCAGGTGTATACAGAGACTCCTCTGCATGTGGCTGCAACACGAGGATTAGTCGAATGTGCACGCTTGCTTTTGAAGCATGGGGCGGATGCCAGAGCACAAATGGGCAAATCAAGATCTACAGCCTTGCATTTGGCTGCTGAAGAAGGCCACACTGATTGTGCACGTGTACTGATAGAAGCTGGTGCTTTCGTTGATGCGACCAATTCGAAGCTTCAAACACCATTGCATTTGGGTAAATGTATTACTAATGAATTTAAATTCAGAAAAGTATCACCATAGAGTTAATAATAAATTCGTTTGGTATCGGTGTAGCTAGCGTAGCACAAGCAGCTGATACTTTGGAATTGTTGATTCGTATGGGAGCTAGTACGAGAGCACGAGACGCAGATGGTCGTACTCCATTGCACGGTGCATTGGGTCGTGCCAGTCGTTGTGGTGATTGTGTACGTCTACTGTTGGCTGCACGAGCAGACGTTAACCAGCCCGATCAGTTTGGTTATACACCGATGCATTTGGCAGCTCTAAATGAGTTTTCTGGCTGCGTCTCCTTGTTACTAGGTGAGCTAAATATAATATAAAATCAATATTCAAAGCATAAACATCCATATTTGATAAATGATATGCAAAAGCATGAAAACATTTTACTTATATTGAATACAATTTAAATTTTGTTTCAACAACGGACAAGATATCTGATGCATTAAGGTATTTTTGTTGCAGATAACGGAGGTGACGTTACTCTTCGTACAAAAGGTGGACACTCCGTCCTTTCGTTCATTGTGAGGCGAACACCTGAAGTTATACCAAAATACATAGAAAAGTTTGATGACGCTATAAAAGTAACGGATCATGAAATAGGAGATGTCGATTGTGAATTAAAAATGGACTTTAGGCCATTGGTGCCCGCTGTGGGAAGGCAAGAAGTTGCACTTCTGTTGACATTTATCGAAGTCGGTCGGAGGGACGTACTCAAACACCCACTGTGTGAAACATTTCTGTTCTTAAAATGGCGAAGGATCAGAAAGTTTTTTCTGAGTAGTTTAATTTTTCACGCTGTGTTTGTGCTCATATATAGTGTATATATTATAGGTAATCGATATTCAAAAAATATTTCATCAATACAAAGTCATCATCAAATAATGTATATAATTTTTGTATTTGCAGGATTATATTTGAGAGATTGTTCGCATGTAGATCTCAAGAGTGAATATCCTTGCGATGTCCCGACACAGATAAAAATAATAGGATACTTTTTACTATGTCTAGATTTACTATTTTTAGGTAAAGAGATTTTTCAGATGTGCCATGATTTCATCGGATATGTGAAGAGATGGGAAAATTGGCTACAATGGCTTATCATTTTGAGTGTATTTCTATGTGCGGTAGGTAAAATTAATACGTCTATTTAAATAAAAGTTCATTAAATGTAACATCATTTTACGTTAAGCACTAAATATTATCAGCGGAATTCCATCATTGATAATAAACAAGAATCAAAATGTCAATTTAAATATCATAATATACCAAGTATTGACCTTCATAAATCAAGTTATCAGTTTATCGACAAACATTAGAAATGAAATAATTTTTCATAAAAGTAGTTTCATAACGTAATTTAGGTTTAATATTTATATTTTTTAAGCCTTAATAAATATTTTTTCTGTATAAGATATTCACAATTATTTTAGCTGCCGGGCATGGAAGAATTAGTTCAACCAAACCAGGCATCGTGGCATCATCACGTAGCGGCAATAAGTATTTTTATAGTTTGGCTGGAATTAATGATAATTATTGGAAGATTTCCCATGTTTGGTTTATATGTACAAATGTTTAAAACAGGTAAAATGTTTGCACATTCAATAAAATCATATTATTGTTATGAATTAATATGATATGAGCATTTATATTTTAGTTGCAGTAAATTTTTCAAAATTTTTAATGGCATATTCATGCTTATTGATCGCATTTGGATTATCGTTTGGTGTTCTTTTTGCTAAATATCCGGCGTTCAGTACAATATGGCTGAGTCTTATTAAAACTGTGATTATGATGGCTGGAGAATTGGAATATGAAGATATATTTTATAACAATGAATTGAGTGGTCCAATTTTATATCCTGGAACAACTCACGTATTCTTTCTGACGTTCGTAATATTGGTAACAGTGATTTTGACGAATTTGCTGGTGGGTCTAGCAGTCAGTGATATTCAGGTAATTCATTTATAGCTATTCACAGTCATATTTATATATGTTACAATCAAAACCTGTATTTAGTTAGAATGCGTTTTTACTGGATGCCTTTGCTACTGCTGTTACATGTTTGGATTTTAGATAAAACTAGTTTTAACTTTAAACATTAGTTAATATTAATATTAGCTAGATAAACATATTTGGGGGAAATGATTCAATTCAAATCAATAAATTATTAATTAAAGTATTCTCTGGCTGCTGTTATTTGGGACATCAATTCACATTAGTTACAGCTTTTGTATCTTCGTTGCTAGCTGGTATTATTTAAGGCTCTTTACTTGTACCTTCTAAATATAGCATATAAATTGTTTACAAAAACTCTCATCGGACGGCTGTCTCCCATCGTGGGGTAACTTCTCGGAGAATACCAGTGTGGCTTCAGACCTGGCAGGTCTACTATGGACCAACTATTTGCGGTCAAAATGTTTTCACAAACAATGTGAGAAAATGGATACATATTTGTAGACTTTTGCAAGGCTTACAACAGCATTAATCAAGAAAAACTTTGGAGGACCATAGAACCTTTCAAGGTGACGATGGGAGTTAGACAGGGGGACGTCCTCTCCCCGATTCGCTTTAATATTGCGTTGGAAGCGATTATGAGGGAGGCTGGCTGGCATGAGATCCAATCGCGAGATCATGGTCATGTACGGCGAGGCATCAATTACTAGCTTCGTCCTTCGTCGCCGTCTCCATTCGGCAGGTCATGTGGCGTGGATGCCGACACACCGAGTCCCCCAAGCTGTCTTAGATTTTTAGTTATTCTTAGATTAAAAAATCATCCAGCCAATGAACCCACTTAAATTCATTTTTGACTGGCAGTAAATTCTATCATAGTTATAACATCGATATCCAGTATAAACTAGTTTCAACTAGTAAAAACGCATTCTAATTAAATACAGGTTTTCACCGTAGCATATACATTTATACAAAATAATATACATTGGAAATAATTCATTGAATCATAGAACAGATTAATTATAGATTTTATGTTTTTAAAGGCACTTTTAGAATGCGCAGGATTGGATAGGCTCGTGCGCCAGGCTGAATTGGTTGCAAGATTAGAAAGCATGCTTTTTAGTCCGTTACTGCATTGGGTGCCGCCTCGAGTGTTGGCAATGTTGCACAAGGCAGCCCTCTTGCTGGCTTCGAGATATCGCTGGGCATTGTGTATAAGACCAAATGATCCAAGAGAGAACCGGGTTGGTATTTAGATTATTTTGAAATAAAATTTTAAGTATGCAGCTACATTAGTTATAGCGAAATGAAATGTTTGCATTCTAGGTTCCAAAAGACTTGATTGCATCGATTTATAAATTGGTAGCAAGTCGAAAGGAACATCCAAAGAATTTTAAAAATTCAAAGAAGCCAGACATTGCAATGCAAAACAATAGATTAAGTGCGCTTTACGATACGAATAACACTAAGCCTAACGTTAAAAAATCCTCTTCAATATTGAGACCTCGAACAACTTCCGATGTATCCACCGTTATATATAGAAGAACTCCATCATCAACGTCATCGCCTAACTTAGTTCACGATAATGACGTTAAAAGTATTTTAAATAGAATCAATGACATAGCGACAAAGTTAGATAAACTTCAAAACATCGTAGAAGATAAATTCAGTACATTAGACAGTTCAACAGACAACGTACAAATAAAAAGATGATGATTTTTTTATAAATATCCATATTAATTTGTATATTTATAGACTATGTTTGTAAGGCATTAGATACTATGATTTATTTTACACTTTTGGTATGCATTTAACTATAATTTTGTAGAGATATTTTGCAAATTGCACAGGAAAGTCGTAACTAAATTCATTATTAATACAAATATTTATCGAGAAGAAAACCATTCACGAATAGTGCTAAAAAAATCCGATGTTAAATAATAGTATTTTTATACAAAAAAAAAAGATTTCTGATGAAATAAAATTTGTTGATATAAATGTTTTTTTTTTTTTTAAATAACATTTATGTTACTTATTATGAATTGTATATTTTTGAAAATTATGTGTAAATTGTTTTACAGAGTTTAAGAAATAAATTATAACTTACCAGCAGTGAACATGAATAAGAATCGCCGTTATGCATGTTAACAATGCAATCGTCTTTACTGCCATCTGCGGGCAGATTGTAATTTGATATTTTTGCGCTGTGGATAACTTCTACTTGGTTGGGATTCTCCGACGAGTGAAGTTCTTCATTGATTGCGTGAAGAAGAACATCATTTTCTACGATGTACGCTACATTGTTTTCAAGATTATCGTGGTTGAATGTTATTAATGCATCGGAGCAACCATCCCATACCTGGAGTTAATAATAAAAAATATTATACAAAGGAAATACATCAACAAAAAATAATTATTTAGAAAAAAAGTAAAATAAATGAGAGCATTAGTAATCTATAAAATTGTGTAGAAAATTAGTGTTGTTTCTTACGGGGTTCAAATTCGATACTCAGAGCAACTTACTCTTGGCAATAGTGAAATTGAAACTCAAAAGATGTGTAAGATTAACTCAGTTGTCGAGACCGATTTAAGACTTCTGGACCAATAAAAATTAAACCATGGATTACAGATGAAATATTGCTGCTTGTGGATTTACAACGCACCCATAAATAATATAAGATATGCGCATGATACTGTGTTGCTGGTTACAAATTTCGACGATCTGCGAGGATTATTAAATACAGTCATTACACACAGTTCATCAATGGGACATTAAGAAAACGAAGTGGCTAGCTTTCAGCAAAACCCCAAACAGCATCAATGGAATGATCTGAATAGAAGACGATATCGTGGAGAGAGTGCAGAACTACAAATATCTTGGATTCACTCAGAAATTCACTCAAAAGAACTTTCCAAAACACTACGATTTGAGATTACTACGCTGCTCAGCATTCTTCTGTATGGGATGGAAGCCTGGATGATTACTAAGACAATGTGTAAGCGTCTAGAAGCCTTTGAGATGTGGACCTACAGAAGAATGTTGACAATTACCAGATGGAGTGGAAAACAAATGTAGAAGTATTGGCGCAACTAAACCAACAACCCGGAGTGTGTACTATAATCAAAAAAGGAAATTTAGAGTACTTTGGACATTTTATGCGCAACAAGAAATATGCACTTCTACAAATTAATATTCAAGAGCGAATAAATGGTGTAAGACAACAGGAGGAGAATTGAAAGCTGCTGTAATATCACGATTTATGTAGGCCTGAAGAGTTCAGTTTTTGTTTAAAATTACAACATTAAGTAGAAATAATATTCACCTGCATATTTTTAACAGACTGTAGTCTCATCTTCTCTACATGTTTCCATACGCCGATTGATGTCATCAATTTTTTGGTGCTATGATTTAAAGCAGAAACTCTATTGCTATGTTGTTCATTCAAGGAAAATTTAGTTTCAGGACTTCCTTCTAATAGTAAAATCCGCTGTGAGGACAATTTTGTATTTTTAGCTATAAAAAATATTAAAATTATAAGTTAAACAGTAAATATAGTCGTCAATCAAGATTCAAAAAACACAAACTAAAAAAATTGGTTCAATCATATTTTAAAATGCATAACATGACTCGTATAAATCTCAAAACTTTTGTAAAATATAAAAATATGTTCAAAAAAAGTGTACGCAAACTATGTACATATAAGCATTGAGTATTTATACTGGAATTAAGTTGGACAAAGACAATATAATTGATTTTTCGGCGATAAAGTTTTGTTTTAATTGTTTATATTATACAATAACATAGAAGTTGAGTGATTGTTTTGAATGAGTGGAATTTATAAGTTAAGAAAAAAATGTAAAAATAAATCATAATTTACTTACCAAGGGCGCAAGCAAGGGCACAGCCGACAAGGCCCCCGCCCGCCACAACTACATCGTAGCGACGGGCAGCTCGCACCGCGTTTCCTATTGTTGCAGCCATTTGACGTTTCTGCAGTATTGCCAGTGTGAAAATTCTGTCAAAAACATTGTCGTTAAAAAACGACAATATGCTTATATAAAAATAATCTTTTTATTTATTTATTAAAGTCTCTCAATAAAGTTGATGCATCAAACTATTTTTTGATAATTTTATTGACATTCATTTTTTCATAATTTATATTAAATATTTTTTATTATATTTTGAATATAAAAATAATATTTTACATTTTTAAAATAAAATTAGAGCAATGCTAAAAAATTAAATTCAAAGAGTTTTAAAAAATTGCTATAAAATAGTTTATTATTAATGTGATTGATAAGGTGTAATGCATTTTTAAATTGGATTAGCGAGTTATGTTAAATCAATAAATGTAGTAACCATGGTTATAATGTTCACAACATAGTGTTGATAAAGTTTCGTTTCTTTTTGGTTATCAATTTTAATTTCATTATGGGTCTTCATACAAACACAGTGTTAATAAATTCGTGTTTAAAAGTGCCAGTGAATCCAACAAATAAGTTACCCTTGGCGTCTTATGAAAGGATTAATAGTAAAAAAATTAAAAACAAAGGACAGAGCCCCTCCCCGGAGCAAGATTTGGGAAGCGAAAAAAATCCTCTTTCATTTAGAGAATTTTATAAGAGCATTCCTGATTATAAAGATGTGAATCATTTGTCAAATCAGGAATTTTATTTGACGTTAGAAAATCTCAGAGAAAATAAATTAAAACTTCTTGTGAATGCTAAAATAAGTACCACTCCCTTGGATAAATATTCTGATGATATTTTATTGTTTTCTAAAAATAAAAATGTAAGTACAAGCTTAAAGAAACACGATCACAGAAATAATATTTCTGATAAATATGATATTGCTGAAAAATATATACCATATAAACATTCAACGGGTTCGCCGGCATCCGATGCAGATTCATTATTATCAATAGATAACCGCAGAAGAGAAAAATCACAAGTTCATACATCTATAGATAAGTTCCTCGAAGACAATAGAAAGCTTAATCCAAACAGAAATAGCAGTTCCGCCAGTAATAAAATTAAAAGAAAAACCATAAGTCCATCCTGTTCAGTTTCCTGGAACAACGACCTGAATATATTATCAAAATTTGAAAATGAAAATAAATACACGTACAGAGACAATTTTGATTCTTCAAAAAATATTACATCGTTCAATAACGACGACGCATCTAGAAAATCATACAGCGTTCCCACGAGTCCAATAAAACAACCCAAATCCAGTTCGGCAAATTTTTGGACCGGAAAATATTCTGAGCGGTAAATATTATGACGATTAAAATGTATGAACTTTTAGAATTGCATTAAATTTTAAATTATTTCAGGGAAGGCGACGTTAAGATTATGAACAAATTAAAAGACTATTCTGATGAGCTCGAATACTTGTATCTAGTTAAAGACAAACAAAATAAACAATTCAGGGCGAATCCGGTACCGATAGAATCAAGGATTCCGCTTTATGATAAAATATTAGAAGATCAAGAGTTAAGGTTTTGAAATTATGTAGTAATTTTAATGCAACGCGGACATCTTGCACTTTATTTTAGTGTAGGTTTTATTTTATTTTTTATTTGATATGTATTTTTATTTAATTATTACTTTTTTAGAGGCAATTGTTACGTTATATTTTACAGATTATGTTATTCACATTAGATTAATAAATTTGTAATTATTATTCGATATGAAATATCTACAGTAGCATACGGATTTAGATGTATTAAAGATTTTTGTATTTATTCAGAAGGTCCATATCAAAACTTCAGTCGAAGGCGGAACTCCAAGCTCAGATGAAGCCGTTTTCATTCACAGAGCGGGAAGAAAAATGGGAGGCAAGGGATAGAATGGGATGTTCTCGACTGTGTAGATCAAATCCTCAGTTATCGTTGATAACGTCTCCGAGTGAATCAAGTTTGTTCAGAACAAAGAAATTTAAGGCAAAACCAATCCCCAAGAATCTTTTCAGCAATTATATTTATGAAAAAATGAGAGAAGATGATTTTTATAGGTAAGAATTTGTTTTTTTAATATAATATGAACATATTTATAATAATATTATGAATTATCAATAAATAGTGAATTATTTTTTGCATCGTGTCTCCCATAATTGATGATCATAGTCCGGGTTTGTGTCAATCATAGTGCTGATAACGGCCCTCAAATACTCTCTGTGGAAGGCCGATGATACTCCTGATCTTATAAATGCTTTTCCTATTCCGTAGCAACCTTTTACGCCATAATAATATGGTTGATAGTCTTTAATGATCGTCTGGTCATCCATGAGATTCTCAGCATACGTCTCCAGCATTACATTTTGAATATATTCCTATGTTGTCTCTCGGTTGTTTTCATTATAGTTAATATTTTGTATTATAAAAAAGAATTTAAACATTTACAAACACTAATATCCTATCAATCAATTAAAATTTAAGAAAGTCCAATTATTAACATTGATATCCTAATATGATTTAAATTTAAGGGCATTAAATAGGCGAATTCGTGCCGAAGAAATGTTGAAAGCTTCATCTCTCCCTCCGTCGATGGCAAAAAGAGAAAAGGGACAAAGTGCATGTTCTTCAGCATCATTTCAAAAATATCTCAGCAACAATGAAATATCGTCAGAGAGTAATAGCCCGTCTGATTCCAAAAGAAATAGAAAGTCAAGATCAAGGAAAAGGACGTTGAGGAATATTCTGTCAAGAGAGAAGAATTTGGACAAAGAATTAGAGAATTTAAAGTATGAATTAAACGCTTCGAGCTCGAGAAGTCAAAAAAGTAGCAAAAACGAACACGAGGTAAGAAAACAAACATTCGGTAAGTTCAAAAGTGTTTCTAATTTAATAAATACAAGCCATATATTACAAACGAAAGACACAATTTAATCTTAAACATATGCATAATGACGTGAATATCGTTTCGTTGTTTTAAAGGAAGAGATAAAAAAGATCTACGGTTCGAATAGCAGCGACACAGTAACAGCGTCGTCCGGTTACGCGACCAGACCTCGTTCAGCCGCGGACGTAAGTGCCATCAATAAATCAAATTTGGCCGCAATTTTGAGAATAGAATCAAGCAAAAAGAAACTCGAGGCTGAAGTCATAAAACAGCTTGAGGAAGAAAGATATCAGTCTGAGATAAAATGGCGCGATAGTGTACTAAGAAGAAAACCGGCGTGGAAATCGTTAAAATATAGGTAAGATATGTTTTGTATTATTACAATCGACCCGCAGTAATCCGGCAAATATTTGCAGGCTGTCCTTTGGAAATCTTTTGGAATGAAGTGCTTATAATCTGAAAAATTATTAAAATGATGTTATAAATATGGATAACACAAGGTTTCATATTATAGAATTAATGTCATAAACACAACGGCTATAACAGTTATGAAGAATAATCATGTATTACCGTTGTTAAACGTATTCCATGATGGCTTTTGAAGGGTTATAATCATCCCTTGTGGGCTATAAAGTCGTCTTTTTTAATATACCCTTTTAAAACAAATTTCATAGCTAATATAAGTCCATAAATAAGTGTATGCTTGTTTCTTTCATGAAGAAACTAAACTTACAAAGCTCCAAATTTTCACATTTGCATTTTTTACATTGACGAAGCTTTATCGTACATATCTAATATACTTTTATCGGTTAGTCGGATTACAGGAGGTGTCGAATTAGACTGTAAAATTGTTGATAAATTGATTTGCATCTATGTTAATTGACGGTATTTTAATTTTAGTCATTCGGATGATTTAGCCATGAGATTGCAGATGAGAAAAGATGAAGAACGTTATAGACGAGAACAATTTCTTCACGAAATGGAACTGATGTATGGACGAGTTCACGATCAACCGATGATGTTCGAACGTTGTTACAGTCCTCCAAAAGCAACGAGAATGAAACCTGATTATAGTCTCTCGGAAAGTGGCAAAAAAAAGAAATCTAAACCGAGAAGTGCTCTAAGTAAACACATTTTAGCTGCGGGCATGACGTCCCCAAACCGTCTAAGAAAGGTGTCCATTAACGAGAACGCTGAAACAATTGGCGATGAAATTGATGAGTACATATTAAGAAATAGCGATAACGATAGTATTTCAAAATTAAGCGATGAAATATCAGAGAGTATTCCGGATGAAAGCCAAATTAAACGAAAGGAAAGTAAATAAAATTAACTACTTTAAAAAATAGGCGAATTTTATTATCATTTATTGCATTGTTAGTCGCTATATTATAAAGTCAGCTCTTATAATTATAGATTTTGTATTTATTGTAATAAAGACATTAGATAAAATACAGCATATGAAAGATTAATCAGATTGCTTTCAGCAATATTTGTATAAATAATATCGACGATGATATAAGAAAATTAGAAGTATTGTGATATGTTTTATCTTATTAAATGTTATTCCTGCAATTTAGCATATATTATAGCTCGTCTCTATTATAATGAAATGTAAAAAAAAAACACTACACATTAAACATAGCCATAAACTAAATCTGGATAAATAAATGAATCAACAATTGCATTTATGATCATTTTATTTAAAATATAATAGGAATTTGAATTAAAAAATATCACTTTAAATTTCTTAGTATCCATTTAATATAGAATGATACTTCGGTGTAAATACTAGGCTTTCCTTCAGTACCGCATTCAGGCGTTGTTGCGACTGATACGATTCCTTTCTGGTAGTATTTAAGTTCTGCAGATGAAAAATATACGAGTGGTCCTCCACTATCACCCTGACAAGCATTTTCAGCTGAAAAATAATTCAAATATATCAATTTTAATTAAATGGCTTATAAGTTTTATTATGAATGTATTTACCGTCATCTCCGACGGCACAAAACTGTGACTTTGCAAGCGGCTTAAGTTCGGCCGGCGCTATCGAATTGCATTCATCTATATCGAACAGACTTGCATCGGCGTACTGCAATAAAGGCGTTTGTTTACTCGACGAAAACTCTGATACACCCCATCCAGAAATTGTATAAGCGCTAAGGGCATCGTCTATGATGGTTGGACTTAAACATACAGGTAACATGAACTCTAAAAACAAAGCAATATATTTATTATTTACCACTTGCGTTAAGCCGATTATAATTTTGAGCTGTACAAAATACCGTTAAAAGTAACATCTTCGGCTAGTCGGATGAGTGCTATATCATTTTGATAGCTGGGTAAATCTTTATTGCCGTAATTTTCATGAACGATAAATTCTTCTATCTTTATGTCCAACGGTCGATTACATCTCTGTACGTTGTCTATAGTTTCGCAGTCTTCTTCTTCGGATATATTCCATTCGCCAAGACGAACGATAGCTCTATAATAAGATTTAAACGCGATTCATTAAGAAATGAAGTAAAATATTTTTTATTGAGAGTAATTTGGACTTACGGTAAATACTCTTTTATTTTTCTACAATGAGCAGCGGTAAGGACGTAGCGTTTACTAATGAGAGTCCCACCGCATCCAAAGCTTGTAAAGTTATTCACTAAACAATAAAATATAGTATATATTCTACAAAATTATAGCAAAACATTGATAAACGTGCAATGATTCATAAAGAAATTGAAAATAGAGTACAAAATGTTCTATCACCTTGGTAGCCTAAAAGAACCATCCAAGGAAATTGTCCTAGTTGAGCGTCCATTCCGTTTATAATACGATCAGCAATAGTCACATTTAAATTTCCGCAACGCGAGGGTAAAAGCTTTACTTTATTTCTTAAGTTTCTGGGAATACTTGCCCATTTATTGGATAGCTATGAAACGATTTGATAGATATGTATACAATTTTAAGATGTGTTTAATAAGAGTTTATTGTGTATTGTATATGTATTCATTAACTCACAGTGGGTTTTGTCGCAGGTTTGCTTGTAGACGTGATGGCATTGTTTGGTATTTTAGTCGCTATCGAATTTGACGGACAACATATTTTATAGCCTCGAATTGTACTGCAGGGAAATATAGTGCCGCTCGATTCTATTTTATTGGAGCAGTTTGCCACGTCGACGCACCTCCAACCGGACTCGCACGGGATCTCATCATCCTCTCAAGAAAATAAAAAAACATCACCAAAGCTTTATTCAAATATTGTAATGTAAATTCATAATTATAGGTACTATAGTCATATAATTAGTGATGAATCTATGATAAAAGCTTACCATTTTTGAATGTTGATAGATGTGCACCGCCTGAAAACGATATTAAATTATGCATAAATTCATTGAATATTATTACAAATACATAAATTGATTGCAAGGTATAATTTAAACCGCTTCGTTAAGTTCTGAAATATATTTTTTTTTATTTATGTGCAATGTTTTTATTGATAGAAAACATAAAATCATCATAAACAAGTTTAAAAATAATGATTTAAATACTTACATATGTTATAAGTCTGGAAAATATATCTCTATGGGAGTTTTTAGCTGATTGTTTGATTTTATTTATTGAAAAAAAATAATATCATTGGTTGATTTTCTTCCGGACGGAAGATTGATATTAAAAATTGCATTTGCATTGCATTGCATCGTAACAGATTATTGATTAATCTGTTAAGATATCAATCAAATTCAGATTCAATGTGAACTATCTGAAATGATTCACTACTTTTATATTTTTCGACGTCGTCCGTCTGGGCGAGGAAAAGATTTGCCGTAAAAATAATGTATTATTTAATTCCAAGTATTCAATGATATCATATTTCTTGTCGTTGTACAAATATATATTATCATTTTTCAATTTTGTGCGCTGTTGTTATTACATGGTATATTATTTATATCATGTAGCATGTTTGCAGATTAAATATCTGTTTAAATTCATATAAAAACATATTTTATCAAATGATTGCATAAGGCAATTTTATTTTTAATATTTGAATCTATTCATTGTGATGATATTTGTAACAAACAAAATTATTTATACAAGTTATAATATTGAATGTAATATTTAGAAACAGAATTAATTTAATTGCGTCTTAATAAAATAACAAGGGTGAACGTCTGCAGGGTGGCAAAAATTTGGTGCAAACATTAATCAAGTGCTTAATTTATATAGTTTTATTCAATAGTGATCTTTGGTTTTATAAAATACATTACATATGAGCATAAGAATCATCATTATGTCGTTGATTTGCTTAATTTTTTAATAAAAACAAGATTTTAATCACTAAATCAAAATGATAACAGCCATTTGTTTACGTGTTTGGAAGGCAATTTAGATGTAGTTTATAGACAGATTTCAAAATATACACTTTGACCCCTTGTATTAAAAGTATAATCGAGTCAAAGAGCACTGGATATCACTGTAATATAATACTGATTCGAAAACCATTGAAAAAATTGGCAAATTTAGACTCACAAACAAAAAAGACGATGAGAAGAGCGATTGTCTTGGGTATCATGTTGAGTGGTCAGACTCTTTGGTTGCACTGAGACCGGTTTTTCGACTACCTATACTCAGAGCGACCTTCAATATTTATTTTACAATACCACAAAACAAATTGGCGAATCGACGTAGCGGAAAGTTCTTTTTTTTATTTTTAATTAAAAAATACAGGAAATTCAAAATGAGACTTAGATCTTCCAAGAATTGTTTTAATGCGTCAGAAATTTGCTCTTTTTTATCTGCTGCAAAGATCGGAGAAGATAAATGGGATTCCCTCTAACGCGTATCCGTCCATGAGGTCCGTTCTGACACCAATGAATGTGCATTTTTTATAATTTAATTAATACAATTTTGAACGTTCCTGATGTTAAAGCAAATCGTTAAACAATTTTCTAGAAACGAGCCGGATGGAAAGTATATTTGAAATATTGAAAGTGCATAAATATTATCAAATGGTCCGCCAGATCAAGTGTTGCTTCATTCGATTCAATATTTAAAATAAAAACATCGTTAATTTATTCGACACTTCGCTCGAAATTATATAAAATTTATCTGAAAATACTCGCGTTTCATTAACCCGTTGATGAGTAATCGCGCATATATGCGTTCGGATTTTTTTTCAGTAGTACAAAATAGAAAGTCACATCAATAATCAACAGATAAAATAAACATTTAAATTATAATGGCATTTGTCAGAGCCGTAACGAGGGTATGAAGCGCCCGTGGCAAGTATTTAATTTGCTTCCCCCTCCCCATGCTTTTTAGTATTTGTTTGACAGCCATCAATGGTTATCGTTAAATGATACAATACTTTTATTTGAAAGATCTCAGTCCAACTAATATCAAATCCGGGTTAGATTCTAATCTAGCAGAGTCTGCTCCTTCGTTTACAACAGTAAGATGTTGGGTGGCAGAGTTTAAGGTGAAGAAAATCCACGAAATGATATTGGATGACCGTTGACTGTAAGTGCGCGAGCTAGCGGACATGGTGTACTTGTAAAAAATGCTGTACTTCGCATATTGACTGAAAATTTGGATATGAGAAAGCCGTGCGCAATATGAGTGCCGCATTTGGTCTGTGTGTCCAACCGGTCCGCTTTTCGGACCGCTGACACGACGAGTGAACGCCTCGTGATCGGACGCCATATCCGAACATGTATACAGACCGATTATGATGTCTCCTTAAAAAACGAAGTTATCCGAAGAAGACTGATCGGGTGGGTTGTTTAAATTTTACAATCGGTCGAAAATATTGTAGTCTTTATGTGGGCTTATGATGGCCCAATGTTTAAGCAATAACCAAGAAAATAGGGAGTAGACAACTTGGTAGATATTATAAAAACGAACAGAGTCAATCAGTGTTGATTCATGTAAAGTAGAATGGTATGCGTTTGTGGTCAGTTGCGCCCATGACGGGCGCCTACTTTATCACCCCCTTGTTACGACTCTGGAATTTGTCCGTATCCGGTTGAAAAACAATAGGTATGGGGACTTTTTAGATCGTTGGTGGTTTTTTTAGAATCATAATAATTAGTAGAACGGCACATTATCAATTATATACTTAAACTCAGCGAGGACACAAACAATACACACGTGTATTGTTTGTGTACTCGCGAAAAAATGGACGAATATTGTGTGCTATCAACAGTGTTAATGTTCATTTATTGATATACAAGCTTGACTTACGCTGCATCGTCCCGAGAGAAAAATGGATTTGTGTGGATGATAAGTGGTGAACATACGAATATAGCATCTATGTTTGACTCAATTTAAAATTAATGTTGATATGGTATATTTTCCATGCTTAGGAGTCGAGGAGTCGTCTGTTGGCCTTGGCTGCGGGAGGACGTCCTTCTCGCAGCTAGATCTCTCTCTTGCTGAATAAAAAGTTACTTAGTAGAAGTGAGTCTTTCTGTTGGACGCCCGTTCATCCCCATCCTTCCTTCCGGCTACACATGATCCGATAAAATAATGGACTCGTGCGTTAGCGCTTCTGTTGTCTTCAATATTGAGTGCATGTTGAGGCAAATGTATGACATAAATGATATGGATTTGCAGGGTCTTTTAATATTAATATTTTAAATTACTTTCAAAATTGTGTTATTTTTTAATTGTAACCATCGCGAAAAAAACCTAGTGGTGGAAAGCGTAGGAAATACCATTGTTTTTTTTTTCTATTTGTCCTTATTTCAGTCTTATGGTTAGTTTTAAAATTTGTTCCGCTTTACCTTCCCCTATATTATTGTCTAATATTAGGCGTATCGAAAAGTATTCGCGTGTTTAGTATGAAAAGTTTAATTTGATAAAAAACAAAAATAAATATATACAGCATTATACAGTATAATTTCCTTTATTATTCAACACATTTTCCCATTGCTTTGGCAGCCTTTCAATTCTTTATTTGTATAAATAATCCGGTTTGGAAGCGAAAAACGATTATAAATGCTGTGCAAAAATACTATAATTATAAATATAATTTGGAATATTTAGTCAATCGAATGGAATTTTCAGTCGCAGAATATTTAAGCAAATGGTTATACGCTATACAAAAAACGAAATTACTTTTAAAAGAACTAATGTTAAGATCCTATTGTGCGTTTTCAACGTAATTATCATTGACGTCACGATCTGACGATGCATCGTATTGTTAGTTTTTTTTTTCAGGCGCTCTCAATATTTTTTAAACGCGTATCAAAACACGTGTCAACAAAGGCGAGAATTGGCGCTAATAAATGTATTATTTTTAAAACACACTCGTGTAACACTAATAGATCTGCATTGATTTTCCTAAAGGGATACAATCAAATATACACACATCTGTGATTTGTATCAAACGCTTAAATATGAATCTCTGGCTCGTTGCGTGTCAAATTTTTGTAAATTATACTCGTATAATAATATTGAATCGCCAATCGTTTATACTTATCAAAAGGTCGTCATTATTTTTGACCCAGTTCGGTGCAGCATATTTTTATCTTCGAATGACGCTTAAATTTTTTGAATTTATCTTATTGGACAAAAATTACAGCACATTTACAGCATAAATTTATCACAAAAAATTAAACATATTTAAGAACACAACTACTAAAATTATTGCTCTAATAAGCTTAGCAGATCGACAGTATTAGTATTTCTGATAGATCGTCTCGATCCAAGTTTAGTTCGATTTCTTACTTTTAAACAAGAAAATTAATGTATGAGCGACTGGTTTATAACAACAATTAAATCTTATAGGCATAACTTAATATATAAAGATCAATGTTTGTTTGTACGTATTTAATGCGCTGCCATAATGTTCATCCGATTGCAAAAAAACTTCATACACTTATTGTTTATACTTGTGGTAATAACATAGGCATAGTAAAATATTGTTTGTGTTCGCAGTTTGTTACCCTTTTTTTTTAACATATTTAGTGTCGGGTAATCACTAGTATCAAATAAAACAATCGTAGAGATCACAGCTTTAACGAGCAATCACACATGGTTTTTTTGGCGAAATTTGAGTCAACTTCCAATTGCTCCAGAGCCTAATCAGCGAACATACGATGTTGTTTATGGTCGTTTATTTTATTTTTCTGGATCAGTTGGATTTTATACAGGTGCAGACCTAAGTCTTCTTTTGATTGCCTCGGTTGTTCCCGTACACACTCACGCACAACAGCGATGTTTTCAATAGACCTTGCATTTTGGTGATGTATGGGTATTTGTCGAACCGGTTGATTCGAATTTGGTCACCAAACGTCGAATAGTCGACTCAATTTTTGACTAAATTTGATAGATGTTGTATTAACGACATAGCCGTTATTACCTAACAAATTTTGAACGTCCTTATTGAAAGACTGCATTATACAAACGAGATGGATGTAACCCTTTTCTATGAATTGGTATTGAGGAGGACCTACAATAGTTTTGCAGTGGACTGTTTGTGGCTGCATTTTGATGATGATGATGACACATATGATAGTATATTAATTCTCGTTATAACCGAGTTACATTATATATATCTCCTAGGTCAATCGCACTCGGATTTAAATTAAAGGAGTTAGGCAATTCCATATGATCAATTGCTTTGTTTTATTATCACAAGTATTTTACACTATTTAATGTCTTTCTACAGTCCGTTCTATACTTATTACACTTATATAAATATGTCTTTTCTACTGAACTTCAAACGGCTACAAAACTGCCTTATGGATCTCATTTTAAGTTTTCCAAAATCCATGTAATATAGGCAGATACCTCTGTAAAAATACTGGGTTTTCCTTCGGGACCACATTCTGTTGTCGTTGCGACCGAAATAACTCCTTTCTGATAATATATCAATGAGTTCTCATCAAAATACAATAATGGTCCTCCACTATCATAACGACAGGCGTTTTCACCTGAAAATAAATAAAACGCTGTATTAATTACCACAGAGAAAAATAAATCAAATGTTTGCTATGTCATCATTATACCATCAGCTCCAACTGCACAGAATTGTGTATCGGCAAGAGGTACCAATTCTGCAGGTGCTAACGAATTGCATTCTTCCCAACTAAATAAACTTGCTTCAGCCTTCTGCAAAATCGTTGTCATTACTTCTGAAGTAAATTCAGATATGCCCCATCCAGAGATTGTATAGGAGGCGTCTGGATCATTTACGAAAAAGGGACTTATGCAGATTGGCATTATTGAATCTAAAAACACAATACGCTCATATAAAAACATATTTTTGCACTGGTAATCTATTATTGAGGCTTTATGATGGTACCATTAAATTCAATATCTTGTGCCAACCTCACAAGAGCTATATCGTTTTGATAGCTGGGTAAATTCTTATTCCCATAGTCGTCGTGAGGGATGAATTCATCAATGTTAACATCTATTGATTGTGAGCATATCGATTCAGAATCAATATTTTGACAATCAACTTCTGCGTTTGTGTTCCATTCACCAAGCCGAACGATGGTTCTGTGAGTGGCAAAAAATAAATGATTAAGGCATTACAGCAGACCCGCGATAATCTGGTCCCGGTTTAATCCGGCACCTCCTGTAGTCCGACATCCCAATACTAATATAGTACATATGTACATATGCAAAAGCGTAAATCCGGACTGTCTAAATCATAATGAATCTTTTTGTAAATTGGCAAGTGATTATGGTGTAGGATGATCCACAATTTATGATACAAGGCAAACCTTTAAGAAGGTTAAATATCCAGAGGCGGAGGAAGCTTTGTATATGTGATTTCTTCAGGAAAAAAACAGGCATACACCTATTTCTGGACTCACATTGGCCATAAAAGCAAAGCTGTTTTACAAGGAGATAACAAAAAATACTTTGTAGCTAGTAAGGGATATAGTTAAAACGCTTTAAAAATCGTCATAGAATAAATTTGATGACGGTAAAAAGTTTTTATTTTTTATAAATGTTAGAACTATTGTGTTTATGACGTTAATTTTATAATACGAAAACTTGTATTATCTATGTGTATCTCATAATTTTCATAATTTTTCAGATTACAAGTACTTCTTTCCAAAATGTTCCGGACTACAAGAGGTCGGCAGTACTCTATAGTCCGACAAATCTGACAACGCCTTGTATAAAGTTTGTCGGATTACCGTGGGTCTGCTGTATATATATCGAAAAAATTGTAGCTTTTTATAACAAGCATGACAGTTGCAAAGATACGAAGGTGAGATAGAACTGATTTTTTTTTAAATACAAAAGTTTGCGTGCACTCTCTCTCACCTCAAAGACCGACTGTCTCTCTCTCTCCGCCCCGCGCCCACGCTTCACTCCATAAAATCAATATGCGCCAAAATGGAGCATCCGTTAAACGTCTCGCAAAACAAATTCTGCACACGAACAATGCTTGTGCTAATCCTATAATATTTACGAAGGTGCGCACAATAACTTTCCAAAGTTTCATCGCAATCGGATGAACGGTATAGGAATGTATACGTAGCAAACCGACTGCACGACAACCGACACACATTCATTTTTATTTATATAGATATATAGATGTAAATTCAAGTATCTATAGGGTCTTCTAATAAAGACGCTCAATTTATAAATGCAAATGAATCAAATTATGTGTAAGATATCTACTGATTTTTTTTGTAATGAAATTCGCAAAGTTATAGGCCTACGAGTAGAAGCTGCACTTCGCGAAGCTGAAGAGAGGAGAAATTTTAAACGCGTTTTTATCAATACTGCCTTTTCCAAACTCATGGAAGTGCTCCCACGCGCCCTAGATGAGCATTCTCTATAAAATTTGACAAGAACGTGTATAATAAACGTATTCATCGTATAGACTACAATTATCTAAAAATATTCAAAAATGTTTATTTGATTAACAAAAAACTACAAAAAATGTTGGTAAAAACACAAACTTTTTTCGATCGCTCACTATTTTTTTATTTTTTAATATTTCTTCTTAGTTGTAGTCTAAGCTATACACAATATTATGCAACGTAAAAATATGTTTAATTTTTTTACTGCAATTTACTTGTTCAGGACTTAGGGCTTCCATGGCGAAGAACGTCATCGTTTGCGCACCGACATACGCGACTCCCCCCACTTCCACTACCATACTTTGTCAAACTTTAAAAAATATTTTTGTATTCAATAAAGATCGCAATCAATAACGCAATAAATATCAACATTCTATATTTAATACTCGCATAAAAAAATGGTAGAAACAACAAGGTAGAAACGTCCCTCAAGTATGAAATATAACGTCATTCAAATGTCTGTCGCGGATTTGCTTGGTGGCACGTATTCGGAGGTCTAATTTTTGAAGACTTGGTCGCATAAATCCGGTTGAATTTGCTGGATAGCGATCGTTTTGTTGACTATGAGGGCATCGAAAGAAGTCTAAAGGGGTTAAACCGCTTGTGCAGAATGTTCGTTGTCCTGTTGGAACCACATGTCGTTATTATCCATATAATTAGTTTAGGCCATAAGACAATGCTAGTTTCGTTATCAACTTCCAATGCTCCAGAGCCCAGTCAGCGAACACAAGTTGTTGACTATGGTCGTTTATTGTATGTTCCTGGGTCAGTTGGATTTCCAAGTGTCGATACAAAATTTGCCAAGGTGAAGCAATCAACGAAAATTTGACTACTACGGGAGTTTCCGTACACTCTCATGCACAGCAGCGATGTTTTCAACAGACCTTGCGTTTCGGTGAAGTACCGATATTGACTGATGATTTATCGAACCGTTTGGTTCGAATTTGTTCACCAAATGTCGAATAGTCGACTCTGTAGAACGGTTGTAGACAGGATAAAGATCACGTAATGCGCTGAATGTTTCTCGAATGGAGCATTGGATTTTGAAAATAAAATTTGATAATTTGCACAAGTTATTCAGCGTTATAACCTCCTCATTGAAAAATAACAAAATATGTAACCAACATTTTGAGATTGTTTGTATGGAGACACGGTTCGGGAAACGCGTATTTTTTTTGTTGTTAACATTAATAAATTAATGTAATAAATTTATTATTTTAAATCTCATGAATTGTCGCTAATCACATTACAACAACAATTATTAGTCTGTCCGAATAAGAGTATGAATTGAAACATGCAATGTACAAGCTTCATACACGCTGCGACGGTCCTGATAGATATTTGTACGGATAATAAGTGGCCGACAAGCAAATATAGCTTCTAAGATTATGGTATTTTAAATTAGCTCACTAATCAAAGGGTTAACTAAGGAAAAGGTCCTTCTCTGTATATATATATATATAGGGATATTATGTACGTGATTGTCTGTCCATGTTCACGGACTTATTGTGTGTATGCATGTATTGGATTCTAATTTAAATATAAATTCAAGAATAATGACTTACATTTCAAAACCATTTATTTTCTTACAGTGCGCAGCTGTCAGGATATACCGTTTATTAATGAGAGTACCACCACATCCAAAGAATTTTTTATTTTTATCTGTAAAATTATTTTAAGCAATTACTTTTTTTGGTACGTAAAGTATTAATTATGTTAGATTATAATAGGGTATTTGTCATAAACTGAATATAAAATAATATTATACCTTTGTAGCCCAGGAGGGCCATCCAAGGATATTCAGTTGGTAAAGTGTCCTTTCCGTTTATTATGCGATCACTATTTGTGATAAAAGGTTTTCCACATTCAAGCGGAAGAAGTTTAGCTTTTTTTTGTAAGTCCTCGGGAATTTTCGCCCATGAGTTTGCCTATGAAAGAAATACAAATTTTTAGAAAGAAAAAAAAAATGAAATTATACCCTGTCATGAAAAACATGCAAAAGCGGCCATCGATCTCACAGAAGGTTGGAAAAGTCAATTTTTTAAAAATTTATTTTGCAAATTGGGATATAAATAAAAAAAGATATCAATAAAATGAAGTTTTTCGTGGCACTACTCCAAGATTGTGATGAATAATCTAAGCCCAAATAGTCTAATGAATAAGGAATTAATTCACAAATTTATACAAGGATGGTATTATAAAACTATAAGGTTGTCCTTTACGAGACTTTGTTTTTCATCCCAAAAACGCCAGGCTCCATGTGTCTTTGCTCGTCAGAAATACATTATTATCATTTAACTGGGATGTTTTATCTCATATTCCATAATCTCCGGACATTGCCCCCTTAAGATTATTATTTATTTTTTAATTGAAACATTCTTTACGTGGTAAAAAAATTAATTAAAAAATGATTTAAAAATGTACCTTGATCAATATTTTGCCAATAAACCTGGAACCTTTTGGCAAGAAGGCATTATGAAGCTTCCGGAGAGATGGAGAAAGGTAATATAACAGAATGGATCATATATTATTCAATAAATTTTGATATAACACAAATTATTGCTTATTTTTTCTTAATATGAAAACGAAAGAAACTTTTGGGACAACCTAATAATTTCAATCAAAAGCATATTTATGCAATTTAAATGTAAACGTAAAAAATATTAGTACAGTATTATAGAAAAAAAAATGAAATGCTTTGTTTTAAATTTTTTACAATAGTTTATAATCAATATATAAACGACTGTTTGTCTGCATGTATGTATGTATATATTGTATACGCTCATATACTATTCATACGATTGCGATGAAACTTTGGAGAGTTGATGTGCGTACTTCTGTGAACGTTATGAACGAAGTAACTATAAATTATGAATGTTTATCACGTTTTTTAAAAATAATGGATAAATGCATATTTCAAAGACTCACGACTTCTTTCGATTGTGTCGATCTTTTGGTAATAGCTAGAGGCTGAAACGTAGAAGAGGCGATATCGTCTGAAAAGAAATCATAATTATTTATAACAGGATAGAATAATTTAAAAGCGTATGCGTAAAATAATTGGTCTGCCAGACCAAATGTTACCGAAGTGAATGCTCATAAATAAAGTAGCTGCAGATATTGCACATTCTAACAAGGAACAATTAAAATATTCCTCAAAGAGAGTTATTCTGAGGCTAGACGTAGGGTCTATGGTCTTTTATGAATTATTTTGGAAGTCAAAGTATGTAATTTGGATATACCAGACAAATTAAAAAAAGTAAATTGAAAACACTTGATCTGTCGGACTTTGGGCATTGCAAAAAACCATAATTTTGATGAACTTACTATATGTCGAAAATGTCGTTTCGCCATCCAATTTACTACCTAAAAATATAGTTATGGATATATTCAAAAATATAATAATGGTGCATTATAAGTCCAACGCGCTTTCATTCGTCTATATGCAGGGTGTTTTGCATATGGACCATTTTTTTTTTTTCGGGGGTTAAGGGGGATCTTTTGCTATGTTTTACACACAGGCCCTATGTCTTAATTGTCAGGGTTGTCGAAAAAGTTTTTATTTTTAACATTTTGAAGAAATACCCAAAATTTCACCTTTAAATTGTCATAACTTTTTAATCTGTGGTCGTAATAGCACAAAATTACTGTTTTTGTATTTTGAAATGTATTTTTGATTTAAATAAATTATTATTTAAAGCAATTGACTTAAAAAATACTTTTGAGCTTCCAAAGTCACATAAAATATGCAAACGAACTAGAAAAGTCAATTTACAAATTCTTTAAATAAAAAACTAAAATGTTGGTCTATGTGTAAAACACCTCGCATATAAGCATTCTCAGAAATCGTTCATCATCGTGTTTGATTGTATTTCATCCGTTCGCTTTGGCACATGACCAGACCAACGAGCATAAAAATATTTATTACCGAGAATAGCCTCTGGTCGCAAGTCTGCATAGCCTGAAAAGATAAGCATTGGATATTAATTCAAAGAACATGTGATCGTCGATGATTTATTCAACTGTCATCCGTTTATCTCGCCATGTCACCTGCGCCACTTTCATACTATAACACGTTTATTTGAATTTATCCCTACGAAAAATATGTTGGAATTCACTGGATTATAACATTACGTATATAGATCCTTGAGAATGTTTTCCTCCTCGTCGAGAATGCAATTGATCTGTTATGACAAGAGGCGTAAATGAGCAATGGTTATGCGGAACAAAGAAACTGTATTGCAAAATTGGCTTGAAACGAGCCAATCTATTCAATGGATGCTATTAAATTGTATACGCCAAATTAAATACTCGAGTTTCATTTATTTTCATGTGAAAATAGGATTTTTTTAACTCTCGGGCAAATCAAAGGTATTCGGTCATTGATGGAAATGTATCTTGAAACACGCACAATAGCTGCATTTTAGGATGATATTTTAGAATTATAAGCGTCTAAAAATTGATCTGTAATCCATTATGTAATTAAAAAGATAGACTCACTAATTAAAAATACGACGAGAAGAGTGCTGGTCTTCAACCTGAGCAGTGCCATGTTGAGTGATTCGAGTTAGTAGTCAGACTGCGACCGGTTTCGAATATTGCTTGTTTTTTATGATTAGAGTAGAATCTGTATATACGGCATTGGATTTGATGGTGCTAGACTTGTTTTTTTTTTGGCCAAAATTTACACCTGATGGTAATCGATTTTGTTACAAGATTAAATACCGGAAGAAAAAAAGCGGACACATAAACAGCTTTTTTATTTTTAAAAGCTGGAATAAACCGTTCTTCACTTCGGCGTTAATTTGTATTGCATGCATGCTGTACAAAAATATCAATTTAGGCAATTATTGGAAGAGAATCAACGCAATCAGGACCACATTGAGGGTTTTCGTATGAAATGTCCGATTTTGTATGAATGAAATAAACCATGATGCGTCGATTGAAATGCGAAGATAGAATTTGAGTACTTTTTAAATTAGTGCCTTCGCCCCAAAAAAAAATTTTTTTTTTCAAAAGTTATCTTATTTTCAATTGGCAAACGTTCGATTCTGCATCATAGAAGTATCGGTCAAAGATTATTGATCAGAGAAAGCTGACAGTGGCGAAATTCTCATACAATATTCAGGACAGCAAACCTATGACACGTGAAAGCCTTTCAAATGACCCACGTTGTGATTTTTACAAATTTACAAAAGAGAGAAACAACACACTTTTTTGTTTTACAACTTTAGTTGTAAATTTAATTATATTATGTATGTAGAAAAATTTGGTCCACTTTTCAAAATGGTTTGCCGTCACTGTCCTATGATGCTCTTGACATTTTATCCACAATCTGATTATTGTCATGTCTGTAGTTATCGTAAAATATTTTTGCGTGGGCGAAATGGCATCCCCACGCAAAATCACTGTTGATCTGTGCGAATGCAATTCATTAGATTGCAACAGCTATATTCTTCCATTCGGATGCAATGTGTTAAATTGACAGTGACATCTACTGTCATCTGAACTGTGAAATTTTTCCGTCAGCATCCGATCGCCTTCGTTCTATTGCTCGATATCATTGCGGCCGATGATGTAATTAAACCACGTGCAAACATGACCTTTAGAGCACGTGGGAGCTGGGAGCGGCCCAGAGACTTTGCCTCTAGAGCGTTCCTGCCCTACGTTACATTGGTGTCAGATACAGCAGGTCGTTAAGACTGTTGTATGGTCTGTTTTAAAACACTGAAAATGTCATCCATTGATATTTTAGTGCTACAAGAAACGCTACGCGCAGAGCATCCAGGCGCTCACCCCTTTTGCTCCGCGCCCTCCAGAGGAGGCGAGGTTCCCGGAAGAAGACCAGCTTCAAACCACGTGCGCCTGAAGGTGCGTTGGAGGAGGATGGACAAAGGTTATCTATATTCAAAGGGATAGTATTGCGGGTTCACTGCCAACACGAGTGGTGAAGCCTTTGGCACAGACTCCATCAATTACTATAATCGCCTATTCCACACACCCCTTTATAGGTATGCAGCACAGGGTGACCTACGTACCCAACTCATGTTAGCTGGGCTACCTCAGCAGTGCTTGATGAGCAAACCGACGAGGTTACTTTCGTGCACCTCTACTCCACATCATTATCCCAGGGGTTCAGTTACCCGCGTAGGGCTCCATGTTACACTGGTGTCAGATACAACAGGTCGTTAAGATGCCTAGCCATTCTTGATGGAATGTAAAAGATATGATGAAGTGTGAGCAATGGAGATGCCCACTATTGGGCTGGCTTAGTTTAAGACCCATTTGGGTCCTCAATAAACGCGGTTCCATATTACGCGACATCAGGGCAGAGAAAGTTCTACCCCGGGTCTTTTTTCATAATCTTAAACTTGTGATCTGTCTCTTATAACGAGCTTTCTTAAACTCTTTCGACCGGTTATTTTGAAAACCAAGGTAATTAAGACATGCGACTAGGCGTTTGTCTTAACGGTTAAGGCACAAGCATCGTCCTTAACGCTTTGAAGTGTTTTGTTTCTTTGATCTTGACCTGCGTTTATGTAACACCTCATGTACTGTTTGGAAGTGGCGTCATTATTCGTATATCAATACACTTTTTATTAGTACTGCGTTAGTTTTCTTGGCCGTTGTATATGTAAATATTCGTTGTGGGCCGCATGCGGCCCGCGGGCCGCGAGCCTGACAAATCTGGTCTAAATGGCTCATTTCAATACCAAAATTTAATTTGGGGAATTTTATAAGAATACCAAAAATTGCTTGTTAATTATTCAGTCCAAAGAGTGAATTTCCCTATTCAGGCAACGATGCTGAGAAAAATTAACACTATTTACCAGCAAATGAAAAACATACCTTGATTTGAAGCGTCTTTGCACAACGTTTAAATATTTTAGGCTGGAAATTTCATTTGAAAACATTTGATTGAAAACCGGTTTAACAAAATTGTATTTGTTCGAGGAATCCGTTTAATAAGGAAAATCATTCTTATTACAAATTTAAATGCCAGAACTGAAAGTTTTTCCGAGAAGTAATGAATGACACGCGCATATATGAAAATAAAAAGCCTTAATAATCAAATAAGCAGAGCTTAGAAATTAATAATAGTGAGATTTTTCTAAAATGAGAGCAGTTCTGCAAAAAAAATAATTATCAAGACATGATCAAAATTTATCAAATACAGTATTAAATTAAAACATTTTAATCTAATGTTTAAAAGCAAATCAATATATGATATCTTCAGCATTAGAAGAGATATATATCCTCAATTTCCATCTAAATCTTTCCAGAAGTAGACGAAGGTATTGTGGTACGTAATTGCACACATGTTTAACATATTGAATGATTTTAAGAAAATATGTGAGGTAAAATATGGTTTTATGCATTTGCTAATGAAAATTGTAAGCTAAAAGATGAAGCTATGTTTGTGTAATATATAATAAAATAGGCAAGCTTCTGGTGTAGTGGTTGCTCTATGCTATGTATAAACACACACATAAAGGCAGTGCCTCGAAGAGACTACAAACGATAATCTCTTTTTTTAGGACCGCCTGTCGCTTGGAGTTTCACTTTTCGTGACGTTCAAGCCAATTACTGTGTGTGAGTGTTTCGTACACTGTTGTACTCTGATATCTTCTGATAGTTCATCCCAATCTTATACGAATATATTGACTGCTTATATCTATAGAAGCATGGAAACAATATGTTCGATTAGAAAGGAAGCGAATTCTGTTATTTGCACTAATATCAAATCATATTTCTTTAATGGGATTCATAAAAAATCATAAAATGGGACTTCTGCTTTTTGTTTTGGTCGGCCAACTTTCAAACCAGATTTAAACAACCTCATATTAGCTGTTATAGTGGATACTACAACAATATTACCAATCAGTTGATGGCTCAGATCGTTATAATTAATTCTTCCACAGCTACCGATATTCATATTATATTTACCATTTTTACTAATGGAAGATTTTATTCCACCGATAGCTTCTTGTAATAATGCCAATGTGTCAGCAAAGCCTTGATTTACATAATTGCTTCTATTAATAACTGTTACAACAGCAGCAAAAATTCATGATTAAATGTCATTTGACTTGGACAAAACATCCATCTTTTTTGCACAGTCATTGTTTTATTCCCTTAAAATGAATATAATAATATATTATGAATAATACATCACTCAATAAGTTCGTAGGATGATTTATAGTTGGCATCACTAATGATAAATTCATTGTTTAAGAAGCACCAAATTTTAAAAATTATTCCAGAAAACAACAAAATTCCACAAAATAGTTTTAACCGGTCTTAAATTATAGTTGCGTGAGATAGCTGATACCTTGAAGATATCGGAGGGTAGTGTATTCATCAATTTGCATCAACATTTGTCCATGAGAAAGCTCTGTCCGAAGTGGGTACCGCATTTGCTCACGGCCGATCAAAAACAACAACGCGCCGACAATTCAGAGAGCTGTTTCAGCGCAATAAAAATGATCTTTTCATGTAATGTGTGACAATGGACGAAACATGGATCCATCACTTTACTTCAGAGTCAAATTGGTATTCAGCTGAGTGTCACCCAATGTAACCAAAAACGCAAATGTTAGCTGGTAAGGTTTTGGCCTCTGTATTTTGGTATTTTATTCATCGATTACCTTAAAAAAGGAATAACCATCAATAGCGAATATTATACGGTGTTATTGGTGCGTTTGACAATAAGAAATTGCAAAGAAAGACACTAAATGAAGAAAAAAAAATGTGTAAAGTGAAAAAATCCTACGAACATATTGATTGATATGTTTAAGAAGAAGTGTTTTTTTAAATATCCTTATTAATTATTTTTATCATAATAAGATGTTTTTGCAGGACTTTTAATATTTAGCTGCAGAAATATATAACAGAAAATATTTTTAAACTTTTTTTTAAGACAATTTACATGGTTTTAAAATAATCACGAGAAAATAAATTTGATTTTATGCATGTTTTGTAGGCCAGAATCAAGATTAGGAAAATTTAAAAATATTGAATAATCATAGTACCTCAAAGAGGGTTTAATAAATTAAATTTACTACCACTAAAGTAATCAATTACATTTAATTATATTACATTATAATGAAACACTAGCAATATGGCTATTTCTATTTTGCATTGTATCGATTCAATAAAGATAAAATAAGGACTAAAAATAATATATTTTATATGTTTCAAAAGATGGCACTCAATCTCGTTGTTCTTGTTGTCCTTTTTACAAAAGTAAAGGCTAAAAATTATTAGTGAACATAAACAAAAATAGTTTTTGTATAAAACAATAGCTAGAGCTAAGGACGAATTTCATTTAATATCCAATCCATAAAGTAGGGAACGGATGTGTAAACTCCAGGGACACCGCTAGTTCCACAATTCCTCAATCCGAAGCTGACAATTCCATATTGAACTAGTCGTGGCGAGTCTTCTACTAGTATTTTAAAAGGTCCTCCTGAATCTCCGCTACAGGAATCGATACCAGGCTCACCACCGGCGCAAAACTGTGTATATCCAATGGGTACTGATCTAAAAGAATAACAATTATTTAGTATATATACCCAGAAAATCTTCCTTTTTAATAGATCCGATATTACGATCAAGCTGGTCTATTGTGGTGTCACGTAGAACAAATCTTTAGCGTAAGGGTATTTTTTGAAAAGAAAATGTGGAAATACAGTATTGATTTATATCAGTAGAATACAGTGTAGACTCGGGACAATTGGTCTATGCGGATAGCTTTGATATCGAGGTGATATTTTCGTCATCAGTAAAGAAATCAGCTAAGATGGAAATGTTTCTATTCGGCATCCGTTCATCATCATCCCTCCGCTCGGCTACATAACGATCCGAAAGCAGAACGTACCCGCGTGCGAGCGCGGCTAACTCGTCGAGCACACGAAAGTGGGGAGCGGCCGGGGACTCCGGGAGCACCCCCACTCATCTATGATCTAAAAAGTTTCCGACGCTCTGATGGGTTTCAGATCTAATAGTGCATGACTGAAGAGGAAGCCCGCTAATAATTTGGTGCATTGAGTGGCCATGGAAAAATGAGGATTTACGTAGTTCATAGCTTTCCGCTTTCGCGTATTTGCGATCGAATTCCAGTGATTCATAAAGAGCATTCTTACACGTTACGTTCGGAGAGAGACATAGATGGAGAGTGTCTTGCACGCTGAGTTTGTAGAGAGACAGAGACGGAGAGAGTGTCTTGCGTACATCGTACGATTGTATAGATCGATAAATTCATCGACTAATAATAATGATCCAAATGAATCGATTTCAAGTGTATTGTTTATGTTTACGTGAAGAAATGAATGCGTGCTATTGACAGTGCTTGTTTATTTATATACAAGCTTCATACACGCTGCGCGGTCCTGATAGATAAGTGGATTTGTATGGACGGTGTCTAAAATATAATAAGCTTCGGAGTCGATAAAATTGCATTATAAAGACCTGTTGTGAATTTCTCCACATCTCTGATTATCCATGATTGGTAGATTTGCTTGGAGTAAGACAGCGGAAGCGACTCCCAATTCTGTATTCCCCCATCCAGTCACAATTCCAGTCAGGCCATTCAATTGTAAATTGGCAGTTTCTCTGGTCGTTGGAAGACAAATTACCGGTATATCTGTAAATGTAATAATTTGGCAACATCAGCTTTTTTTATCATCAACTTATCGCGATCGTATTTTTGTCGACATAGAGGATATCACAATAACCTGGTCGATTGACTGCTCTGCTGAGTCTAATGAGACCGATGTCATTTTGTAAGGTTGTGGGAGAATAAGAGGGATGAGGTATAGATCGTTCGATGTCAAAGTCTTCTTTGGGTTGTGCACAGATTTGTCCGCCAGCTACTCTTTGGCAGTCAGGATCAGTTCGAGTATCGTGCTCACCAATTCTTGCTGATGTCAAGACTGCTCCTCTTAAATTGACTAGGCAATGTGCCGCTGTCAAAACGTACCGCGAATTTATAAGTGTACCTCCGCAACGAAACGCTGTGGAGCCTCCTAAAAAAATAAGGTCGTTAAAATAAGGGCTGATTATTACTTTTTACATAAAACTCGATAATATGCTGGGCGTTTCCAAACTTATTGTCGATAGTGTAATTGAAGATAGTTGAAAATTTACGCGTTGTATAAGAGAGAGCCACCATCCATTGATAGTCCAGGACACCAGTTATATTTCCATTGACAATGCGATCATCATTTGATGAGCCGCAGTCAGTAGGAAGCAGAGCGAGATTCCTGTGATTACTAACATCAGGCGGTGGGCGTCTATAAACACCACCATTTGATGTTGATGGTGTAACTGGCTGTGTTACAGGTGGCGTAATCGTATTTGATGAACAACAAACCTGAAAAGATCACAAATGATTATATTGCTTAGCACATTAATATTTTATAAAAATATGACTGTGGCACCTACTTTTGGCATTGTTCCTTCGTAACCACAATTGTATCTCTGCAGCTGTCTTTGAATCGGTGGACGCTGGGCTGGTCTAGCAGCTTGTAAAGGTGCATACAAAACACTACACTCCGTTAAAACTATGCACGTTCCTGGAGTTCTTTCAGGTGTTACACAAGCATCCTCTGAAGAAACATTTATTATCATAAAAATGCGCTTTATAGATGGACCAATTTTTTTTAGAAACTCGCAAATGTTCATACTTACTATTCAACAAAAAATCGTACTCTAAAGATTTTTTAGCCGTCATAAAATTTAGAGGTAATTAACTGAAATCGCTATCGTTGGATAAGCTATTAAGTTCTTTCAATAAAGATAAGACGACTTTCGTTAGTGTTGTCTTGAGAGCAGGCGTTTGTTTTCATAATTAAGATACTTGCATAATTCTTATCGTTGACCAATTTTATTATTCCCATTTGACTGTTCTGGAGTGGCGTTATTAGCCGAGTTGGCAGCCCTGATCACGAAGCCTAATCTCTTTATCATGCTTAACATTTTACGCTTGGTGTGAACCAGGCATAACTCTTATATCATACTATATGTAGTTATGGACTTTCGAGAGTTCGCATTCACGACCTTGTGTTTGCCTCTTTCATAAATACATACATATATTATATAAAAAATACAAACAGTTGCGGGGATTTCCATATTTTTTAAAGATGTGTGTACTTCTCCGCGACTGGGAATCCCCGCAACTGTTTTGTAATGTATGGGGAAAAATATGTACAAAATAAGCAACATTTTGCATATACTAATCTTATTTTTTATAGATGAAATTCGACTATAAAAAAATAACCTAATCGATTTATGACGATATGTTTTCTTATACTTTAAAATATAGGAAAAGGGTAGCTTTTTCTAACAAATGATGACACCCTGTCGGAGGGGGGTGGCGAGGGAGGAACCCCAATGTTTTCATCGTTGAAAACTCAAATAATAATGACAACGAAGCAAATAAATGTCCTAAATCGAAGAATGACCTAATGCATGAGATTATTAGAAATCATCAACTTTTCATCTTTACAATATTTTGTCGAAATTATTTAAAGATCATTTAAAAGGCGTCCTATAGTTTTATTATAAAATATATGTCCAAGAATGAGAGACGGCGATTGAACTTTATTTCGCAAATTTTGCATATTTTTACGACGAATGGAAGATATTCTGACGTACGCATGCTATTGAATTTATACGCTATATTAAATAATATCCTAACTAAATTTTGTGTTCTTAATAGATCTAGTAGTAGAAAAAGGTTTTGCATCCATGATCTAAAATAAATTGATCTAGAATTGGTAATCATTGGATGAGATTCAATGCCATCTCTGAAATACAGGGTGCGGCAGGAAAACTTCCTTATTTGAAACGCACGCTCTGAAACTACAGCTATTCTAAAAAAATAAAATTATGCTCATTCAAAAGAACAAAACTCAATGTTTTTTTCATGAAAGTTTAGTAACGATCATGCAGTGGTCAAGGGAGTAGCGCGCGTTCGCCTTAGAGGCGTACGCGCGCTACTCCCGCGGTGTGTAGAGAGAAGCTTCAAAATTCGACTATCTCCAATGCATGGACCAGAACGTAAGCCACCTTATTGATACAGTTTTTAAATCATAATAAATAAAAACTTTGAATATTTATCTATTACATGGAAAATATAATTAAGTTTATATCTCGTATACTATTTGCGTTATTTATGTTTAAAATAAGGTAATTTTTCTGCTGCATTTTGTATGTTTTCGACATTTGTTGCCTTTTATTAGTTAGTTTTAGCTTACACACCACATGTAACAATATTAGCTACGGATTTATAGACATATATGATTGTAAAAAAAAGTCTTTTCGTGAACTGGTTTTAAATTTGCCGAAGAACGATGAACATCTTCCATGTTGTTAATTTTATGTTGATATATACTATACTAAGTATATTTAAAGACTAAATTTAAATAGTTATTGGTCAACTTTTCGTAAGACACAGTTAATTGATTCATTAAAAAATGCTGGATCTAGAAACTGGAAGCAAACTGTATTGAAGTTATGCTTTGGATATCATTCGTAGAAGTAAATCAGATGGATAAAATATAATAAGTTTAAAAGTTGTTCACAGTAAGAATCCTGGAACAGGATACCTTTTAACAGTCAACGACTTCAATAAATCCCTTTTTCTTTTTATGCTATTCAAATATACTCAGCTTGGGGCTTAGCAACCTCAGGTCAGAAGGATGACTTCTCATCTTAAAAATTTGCATTCATACCTGTTTTCAAACGCGCAACAGCATTCGCTGAACTTGTTCTTTTTATTTGAACCAATACACAGATATCCAGCAAGGTTTAAAATATAGACGCTACGAGCATCGATTACAAAAAGAAGATTTTACTGCAAAAAGTGCCATTGTACAAATACTCAAATTTGCATTTTTGAACAAATTACTCTTATATCCTTGACATTACAAGGTGTGGCGATTTAAGAAAGATTTAAAGGGAAATCCAACAAGGTTTAATGTGTTTGATATGTTTTTGACCCTTTTCAATCGTATTGAAATAGTAATAGGTAGATGTTAAAGATCATTATCAAGAAAGAGAGAGAGAGAAAATATAAATGGTTATGATTCAATATATGGTATTGTTAAGATGGTAAGATTTGCTAAATTCCATTCAAAGGCTCGTCGAATAATATAAAGAAATATTAGTTTTTTTCTCTTTGGAGCAGTGGTGGATTTAGCACTTGAGATGCCGAACCTCTTTTTGTGCGACTTTTTTTTGTGCGATTTCGAAGTTATGCGGTTTTTTTTAAAGCAATTTTATCTTTTTTTATTTCATAAAGGGTACGTTTGGATAAAATAGGAAATAAATCATCAAAAATAACCAAAATTTGAAAAAAAAATATTTTGGACTGTGTAAATCATATTGCATCTGCTATCGCTGAATTATGACACGGTCCTTTATTCTGGTTTAGATTTTTGAAAAATTGATTTAGTTTGTTTGCACTTTTCCAATGTTTTAACTTTAACAAATACATTCTCCAAAGGAATTTCCAAAATTCGGCAACTTAGCCAGTCCTACCATAATGAAATATTTTAACGCGTTTTTCTCGAAACTACTTTTTTCAACACGGTTAACATGATATCTCAAGTTTTAATCAATATATATACTTCAAACTGGGTACTAATGTTTTCTATATAGCCCTCTATTATTCCTATCAGATTTATTTTAAAATTTATTTTTTAACTATTTAAAAAAAATTAAAACTGGCAAAATAAAGCCAAAAAATGACTGGATTTCTTTTTTAAGCAATCGCCATTTTGTGATTTTATTTTTTTTAGTTAGGGACAATAGTGACATTTTTACTAATTATGAATTATATTGTTGGAAAGAGAAAATCCACACAAAACAATAATGACATTGACGTTGGTTAAACTATTTCTTCCGAAGAAGAGAGCAATTTTGAGTTATATCGAGAACTTTTTTTGTGCGATTTTGTGTATTTTTTTTTTAGCTTTTTCGAATTGCAAATGCGTTTTTAAAATCCATGGAATACATCTTCACTTTTTCTATGTAAGTTATAGCTTTTTTTGTGCGATTTTCCGCGGAACGCATCTACCGCACAAAAAAAGTTTAAAATATACGAAAATCTCTCATAATTTAAAACAAGAGTGGCCAAAATGGCGAGCCTAACGGCTGTCCTCTGATATGGAAACAAAAAACAAAAAAATTAATACGTATTTTCAATATCATTTTTCGCAATAATAATAAGAAAATATAAAAACATAACTTGATATAACTCAATTTTTAAATGTAAATAAAACAAGTTGTGTGCATGATATCTACTTATTTTTTTCTTTATTTAGAAGAATATATTATGGCATTAAGTATGAAATATCATAACGTTTAAATGTCTGCCACGGCTTTGATAAATGGCACGTATTTACAATTTTCGGCTAAATTTGCTGGATGGCGTTTATTATGTTGATTTTGAGGGCATCAATTGTTTGTAGTTTATACGCATAGATTTGTTATTTAAGATAGCTCCAAAGGAAGAAGTCTAAAGGCGTTAAATCGCACAATTTCGGTGGCCCATTGACCATACCCACAAATCAAACCATTGATGATAAGAAGCATTGATATTTCCAATCGATGGTCTGGAATTAGATCATGCCCGATTTCATGGATATAAATATCAATGCAATTAATAAAGATGACCTTTGTCGCCCATAAGTGACAGATATGTAACAATAATTATAATATCATTTAGAAATAATATACATTATAATATCGCGATTCGCCATGACATTGTCTTCTGCCTTGATGCATCAAAATGTTGATGAAATCCATATTAACGTTGCTAATTGAGAATGAAACTCCCAAAACGTTGAGCATTTTACGCGATAATGGGATATTCCGCGCAAAATGATTCACGGAATTGAAACGACCGGTGGCGGAATGAACTATCAGTGGCTTAAACAATAAAGCCCGACTTTCATATTTTCGTAATATTGATGACTGTCGTAGGTATTTATGACTCCATAATGTGGTATTTAATATAATGTTGCACATCGCGGTGTTGCCCGACCAAGTTGACAGAATCAATGTTATCAAACCAAAACGAGATAAATCTTATGGACCAGTTGAAATAATGACGTGTCAAAAATATTCGCCAATGAAAGGTTAGACTGATTACAAATTTTTGACATTCGATAAAATGTTCACATCCTCGGAGGAAAGTATTGTGTGGAGAAGGTCGTTTATAATTGTAAATTAATCTTCGAAGTTGTTGGCGCAGACCTTTGACCAGGGCCGTGAAAAGGGCGTGGCAAAACAGGCGCCCGCCACGGGCGCAACTGGGCTTGGGGCGCAAAACGCAGAATACCATACATGTTTACATGAACCAACACTGATTGACTCTGTCCGTTTTTATAATACATTCTAAGTTGTCTAATCCTTCTTCTTCGTTATGTTCATGTATGGTATTCGATCGTGAGCCGGTCATTAGTCGTATAAGCGGTCCGAAAAGCGGACCGATTGAGCATACAAACCTTAAGACCACTCTGTCCTTTTTTAGGACTTTTTGCGGCATTTTCTATGATCTGTACGATCGCGGAAGCAACGTAGCGTATTTTTTTTACAACAGTAACAGCCATCTATATGTTGGGTCGGGTACTGTTGGGACTATCTTTGTATATTATTTTAAAACATACATTATAATTTGTTAATACATTAGGGGGTGGGATGGGGGGCGTTAAGTTAGATACTTGCCACAGGTGCTTCATATCCTAATTACACCTTTGACAATTCAATAGGTCCAATCTGATATGATTCATCAACCAATGATGATCCTATATTGATATAATGTAATCGATTTTTTAAAGACGAATAATTTTTATTCTAAACGACCGGAGAAGAAATTTATAAGCACAATTTCTCAACATTCTATTTCTTCTAATGTTCAATTTGTTTGGGCCCGTGTGTTTATCGGCCATTTTGTTAAGTCACAGTAAATTCTTCCGATGAATAGATCGACGCGCGCTCCTACCACGTTTGGTCCGTGCAAGATTCGCGCGGTCATCCGTTTTTTGACTTTGCAGAACAATACCGCTGTAAATATTCATCGGAAATTCATGGAAATTTATGGTAGGGATCACGAAGTGGGCTAGGTTGTTCAGAAAAGGATGTACTTACTCACGATGAGGCAAAGAGTGCAAGACTATCATGCAAAAAATTGAAGAACTAACCGACCGTGTGACGCTTGACGACCTTCACGAAGAATTTCCTTACATTTCTCGAAAAACTTGGTTACAAGGTTACACTCACATCGGAGCACCGAACTACAGAAATGTCTCGATCTCGATTACGTTGATAATTTAAAATATCTGTGAAATATTCTATGAATGATGTAAACTTACTTTCTGGATGGGCCTCGTATCTATGTAGAACTTTCGAAAAACAATCAATTTGTAAAACATAAGCCCTTCTTTGATTTAAATGAAAATATTTTACGGAAGCAACAGCTGATGACATGAAATTAAGATCATTGATTCGATAGATATAGATAATTTCAGTTCTTCTAAGGCGGAAGCATTTGTAAGTCTTGACATTCATGGAATCTATGAAATACTAGACAAAGAAATGAAAGATTAGATGTTGACAATGGCTTTGATAAATGCGTTCGGACTCAAACGATGGAGATTAGTGAATTGAAGACAGAGACGGAGAGTGTCTTGCGTCTCATCATACACTCGTACATCGATGGCGAGTCAGTGCTGTAAAGGTACCGCTACACGTCTAAACATTGCAACTACGATCAATTGTATTTCTATAAAGGAATACAATATTTGAATGATTTTTAAACGAGTACAAAATAGATCATATCATTTATCAACAGATGATGACAAAATAAACATTAAAATTATAATCGAATTTGACCGTATCCAGTTGAAAACCATTAAGTATGGGATCTATCTCAAATAGTTGGTGGTCTTCTTAGAATCATTATAAAAAGTAGAAAGCCACATAAATCAATTATATATTTAAAACTCAGCGTGGTATCAAAAATGATTCTATTTGAAACACTATAATGGGACCCAACAATATCAACAGTGTTTAGATTCATTTATTCATATACAAGCTTGACTCACGCTGCGCCGTTCTGAGAGATTTTGTGTGGACGATAAGTGGTGAGTATACAAATATAGCATCTATGTTTAGCTCAATTTAAAATTAACTCACTAATCAAAAGGTTAACCGATGGCAAATCTATGCTGATATGGTATATTTTCCATGCTTAGGGGAGTATTCTGCGTGTTCTTTCATTTGAATAATCGAACGAATTTTGTAGATATTGATTATGAAAATATTGGGTCAAATTATAACACAAAATAATAACTCATTAATCAAATTTTACTAAGAACATATACACATATTGTGCTGTTTTTGGCTTCATTGGATGCGCTGTTGAGAGCGTGTATCAATGATCATCAAAACGCAATGGAATAAGTATTCAGTAAAGTGCGAAAATATCATTTTGTCAATAGTATGCAAAATATATTTGAGATTACCCGAAACCAACTAATAGATATTTACCTATTTTTAGGGTCATCATATTGAATTTGTCAATTAGCAAGTTAGTGCTTCGTGTAATCATCTCAGAACGCGCATGACATTTTAATGTTATTTATTGCTAGCCCAGTTCTTAATATTATTTTTTAAAGTCATATTAGAGATTTTGAATTTCAACTTACGACACGTTCCCAGACGCACATAGTTGAACAAACAAATAATTAATAAAACAAGTCCACTGCCCACCATTTTCGAAACACTGTTATGGCACTTTAATATATAATTGTACAGAACGGCGTGACCTTACCGTCTGCAGCAAAAGTCCTCAACTGTTCTCAACACTTGATGACCGGCAGATAATATTATCTCTTACATTAAATGTGGTTAGAGGGGTATTCAACATTTTACTTAATTATCTAAAATAAAGTAGCAGCACAAGGAAAACAATGTACTATCATATATCTATTAGTGAATACTGTATTGGCTGCAACTCTATGAAATAAGACATTAATATCTATTTGAGCCTCTATTGTTTGCATTATTTTGATTAAATATTATTGGGATGATCGAAAATACGCTTTTCGATACGTTCATCCAGGTGACCCGCTTAGGTGAATTATCATTAACCAGCTACCGTGAATTTGTCCCCACAGGCCATTCCGCGTCTATAGCCGCAAACCTAATATTTTAATTTTAGTGGCTACCATCTTAAAATGTATTCACCTAGATACGTCCAGAAAATAATAGCACAATTTGGTATGTATTCAGATTTATATGCAAGAAATTTGAATACGCATTTATGAAGAGTACAAATGCTGTCAGACCAATTTGTCCTAAGGTGCGTACAATTGTTTCACTTAAAAAATATCACAACTGACAAAATGATTTAGAACAATTTGGTGCGTAGTTGAACAGCGTTGGCTGCTAAAGACGGATGTGTTGTTATTGGCGATTCGTAGTATTGTGTGATATAATGTCTCTATTAATGGATCAATGCTAATGATGATGAATAGATGGATCACATTCCCGTTTGCGATTTTTTATGGAAACATTGTATGATATCGAGGGACAATTTCAGGGGACAAGCCGGGTAGATATATTTTACATACTCTAGAAATTGTAAGAAAAGGATGACTGGACTCCAAGTACTACATTAAGCTCTATTGCAATAAAATCAACATGTCCCTCTCGTTTATATTTTTAATCTTGTTAAAATCATTTCAGTTTCTTATTGAAACAAAAAAATATTCGCTAGGATCAGGGCCGTGACAAAGGGATGGCGCAACTGGGCTTGGGGCGCAAAATGCAGAATACCGACCCAGTAGAGAGTTGCACATGGTTATTATTTTTCTTGATCATTCTACTTTATATGAATCAACACTGATTGATTCTGTCCGTTTTTATAATATACACTAAGTTATCTAATCCGTCTTTTCTTCGTCACTGCCGGCATAAGCCCGCAATAAAGAGAACAATATTTTCGGCCGATTGTAAAATTTAAACAACCCTCCCAATCATTGTTCGTCGGACAACTTCATTTTGTAATGAGACTTCATAATCGGTTTGTAGACATGTACGGATATGGCGTTCAATCGCGAGGCGTTCATTCGTCATGTCAGCGGCCTGAAAAACGGACCGTTTGGACACAGATCTTATGGCCACTTCGTATTATTTTAGGGCGTTTAAAGAAAGAAGCTGTATGATTTTCTAAATATATGAAAGGCACGCAACAATTTCGCTTAGATTCTGTCAATGTCAAATATTACGGGAGGAATTTGTGCAATTATTCCTACAAAGCTGATTCTTTCTCATTTTGTTGTGTTGATATTGCAAGTAAACAAAACGACAGTCTATTGCGATAATGTTGTTGCCAACATGTAAATAAATATTATGTAAATGTTAAAACTGCTTATAATAAATATAATATATATTTAATATTGGTATGCTTTTAAAGTTGCATTGCAATATTAAATTACTGAACTTCAACTTAACGTTAAGATCGAATATTTAAAAGCACTATCAGTAAATTTCAAGTTAATATAAGAGAAATTCGCAAAGTTATAGGTCGAAGAGGAGAAACTCGTTTTTATCGAAACTACTTTTTCTATGCTCGCGGAAGTGCTCCCATACGTTTTAGATGAGCATTCTTTATGAAATTTATGCAAACATTTGTACAACAAACGAGTTCATCGTTTGACCTAATATTATCTAAAAATATTAACACATTTATATTTAATAAACAAAAAACTACAAAAAATGTTGGTAAAAATACACACTTTTCTTGGATCGCTCATCATTTTTTTTATTTTCTAATATTTCTTCTTAACTGTAGTATAAGCTATACACAATATTATACAAAGTAAAAATATGTTTTATTATTTTGCTGCAAATCATCTGTTCAGAACATAGGACTTCCGTAGTGAAGAATGTCATAGCTCGCGCGCTAACTCACTCTCACTATCATACTTGGTTAAAGTTTAAAAAATATTTTTATATTTAATAAAGATTGCCTAGTCAACATATTAAATATCAACAATTTACATTTAATAATATAATAAATATAAATAAATAAAATAGAAAACTTTTAGGCGTGTACACTAACTGAAACGAGAAAATGGATGCAAAATTTCTGCCTCCTGTATTAATCAGTATTCAACATCATCTGCCATTCTTACGGCATCCAAATATTCAACCTGCGTGTCAAACGGCATATTTATATCTAAATTGACAGTTGAGAAGCACTGCATTATTTTTAAATAGTAATTCCAAGAATTTTTCAATATGTAAACATGATGTAAATATACATGTTATAATTTTCTTGCGTTGTTCGCATCACTGATTAATTTGCATCACACACAGCCAACATTTAAACATCCTTCGTTTCCTTGAGTATATATTATCCCTAAGATGGATTAATTGTCAATTGATTTTTAGAACTTTCCCTTTTACAGTCAGTTTTCATCGAGATGTGTTTCAGGAAATGTGTATTTTTTGCTATCAACATCAAAGCTACAGTGAATGATTTGAGTTGTTTTTACCGTTATTTAAACACAATTTCAGGAGTAATGAAGAAAACACGTATGTTTGAATGTTGTTTTCAAGGATCAAGGAGGTACACGAAATGGGACAGTGGGTTTGAGTTTTTTTTTACTAAAACAATAAAGCCCTGTAAATTGGATGATGATGCACCGAAGAAATTAATAGAGATATATCCTATTGTTCGTCAAGCATTTGAAGAAGTGTCAATTTAGCTCGGATGTCCATAGTCAAAAATCCAGGAGCACTTTCAGTGAATAATTGAATTAAAATTGTTAAAGAAATATCAATAAAAATTATCGTAAATTATTTAATAATATATGGCAAATTACTATGGAAGGTTATAGCGTTGAATGGCGTATATAAATAATCAAATTTTATTTTCAAAATCCGTGCGAGAAAAAGTTTTTTAGCTAAAATAAATCCAAAATGAAACTGGCATTGCCATAACAGTCAACGGCAAACGCTATAGATCGATAATAGGCAATTTCTTGTAACTTAAACTTGATGATATGGATATCGACGACATGACGGCGCTACGTGCTACACAGCGCTTGCCACGATGGACATTCTGCACGAGCCAACTGAGAGCATGGTCATTGGACCACCGAGATTTAACGATTTAACGCCTTTAGATTTTTTCCTTTGGAGCCATCTTAAATAGCAGATCTATGCTTATAAACCGCAAACAATTGATGCCCTCAAAGTCAACATAACGAACGCCATCCAGCAAATTCAGTCAAATTAATGCGACAAAGTCGTCCAAAATTAGACCTCCCGAATACGTGCCACCAGGCAAATTCGCGGCAGATATTTGAACAAAATTATATTTCATACACAATGCCATAATATATGCTTTTAAATAAAGAAAAAAACATGTTGATATCTCAAACATGACTTGTTTTATTCACATTTAAAAATTGGGCGTCTTTATTGAACGAGCAATACGATTTGCTTATTTTTATTTTTGTTTATTGATTCTTTGAAATATTCAGTTTTTTGTTGTTTTTTCCTCAATTTAATTGATTAGATTATTTATTCACGCCATTGTGACATTAATAATTATTTATCTTGAAACAGTGTTCCATAACCTTTGGAGCATTTATTTCTCAACAAACAGGATTTGCGAGATGAAAATTGTAAACTTGATGAGCTTTGGATGACGGAGTCTTGTTGGAATTTCCAAGGTGTACAACTGATTGAACGCCAAAGCGTTAAAATGTTTTGACGGTATTTTTGCGAACATTCTTGCAACCAGAGCAGATTCTTGTTTTCCTATGGTCACTTGTTGCTCCAAATAATTAATTGGATTCATATTTAACCTAAATCATTAGATTTTTTAAAACCATCGTTGGTATTTCTCTGTCACTTTACTTTTTATATGGCATTAAAAAGGCATATTCCGAATCGAAAAACCGACATTACTTATGGACAACTCTTATAGTTCGTTTATTTCGCGATTTTGCTAGTGCCACTGAAAATATTAATTATAGCATACAAAACAAATTTGATCAGAAGTTTTAGTTTGAGGACCACATCCGCTGGGGTCATTCCAGATAAATATAAGGCCATCTCATTATTCGGCAATAATTGAAGACTTTCTTTGACTTTTTGGAGAAATTTAATTCCATTAAAAAAACTGCGATGACTATAATTTGATAAACTATATTGTTCTTAATTTATTGACAAGTTTGGCTCAATAGATATGCCTGTATATTGACTTAAAAAAGACATTCAACAAAATCAATATTGATAAATAAATGACAAATAATTAAGAAGGATACTAGTGGATTTTTTTAAGATGGTTTTATTTGAAAATAGCTATAAAAAGTTAATCATATTTTATGGTTATAAGTAAAAATATTGGGTCTTGATATGAAATTGTGCAAAGTTAAAATAGAAAAATATGCATTTTTAAAAATATTTTTATCAAAGATGCCTGACTGCATGACATTGGACCGCAAATGGTTAAAAAAAAAACTATTTTTTAAGAATTTATTTTGCATGTATTTATATTCGGCTATATAACATGGGGATAGTTTTTTAAGTATTATTTATAACCATAAATAATAAATTTGTGCTAAAAGACACGCTTGAATTATTAGGGGTATCGATAAGTCATTGTCGATTTTTATAGATATCTGTTTTTTTTAAACAATTGGTCAGTAATATTAACGCTTTCGCGCGCGCACATCGTCAATCCCTTCGTCGCTGCAGCACATGTGTGCAAATAAACCTAAATGACGATGCCGCGCGTGAAAGCGTTAACGAGTAAAAAATGATATTTTTGTTGAAGATAAAATGTCAAAACACAAAACTGACCAACATAACATTCGCATTATATGCTGCTGTTCTTCGATCAAGAATTTTAACACCACCAGGACCACAAAAGCCATAAATTAAATTTACGGTGAAGTGTTACCATTACGTTGTGTTGATTTTAGTTTTCAAAATTTAAATTGGATAATCGACGTTTGAAAGATACCCCTAGAACTGGAAAACCTTTAGTTTTTTTATGTTGTCAAGGCAAAAAGCCTCTTTGGATCGACAATTCACAATTGACTGGAGATGAAAAATAGGTTTGTTTATGACAGTGTAGCGTGGGTGATTTACCGTCCCCATGTATAGCGCTGTTAGCAGTGACAGGAAGCGTTCCGCGCAGGAAGCGTGAGTCGAGAGATTCGTCGGTTGGCCTTGGCTGCGGGAGGTTGTCCTTCCTGCAGCCAAACCTCTCTCTCTTTCTATCTGTAGTGCGGAATAAAAAGTTATCTTGCGAAGAGAGTCTTTCCATTCGACGCCCTTCGTATTCCCATCCATTCGTCTGTGGGAAACAGTAGGTAGAAATTAAGGAAATTGTATTGTATAAGATGTTGTAAATAAAAATGATAAATTCTTTCATTGTTGAACAATCGTCAAAGACTTTTCGATACACCTATTAGTATTGAGCAAATCATGCGATAAAATGAATGGATGAAACATTGTACTTACACTGTAATATAAAGGCATTTGAGAAATTTAATGTGGCTATGACGATAATTATTCAGTTTGTACATTAATATTTTATCCATAATGGGTTTCTCAATCTATATACAAAATAGGAAATTGTAAATCTCAACTGGAAATCCCCCGAATTGAGCGTGTTAAAAACACATTATGAGAATGTTGTATGATTTTTTCCCTATAATTTAACATCATATTGTTTCTAACTTAGAGCTTTGGGATTTCACAATTAAATGTGGAAATGATTAATAGCACATAATTAATTTAATGATCGTTGGCGTTTACTTGTATCGTATGAAATTTGTTCACATGGATCATTAGGCTTTTTAATTATATTTATCTTCAATCGTGAATGTAAAGCATTTTATGCAAAGTTCCATGCAAAAAAAGAAAGCAATAAAGAGTGTTTTTCCTATAATCGAGGATAAAAATAAATCACTTTCATGTCCTGATATATAGAATACTCTCATAGTATCAGCCAAGTTCAAATACAGTGACCTGAACATTACCAAGTTATCGAACAGGAAAATAATTAGCAATATTTAAAATAACATGTTGGACAGACGAGCGTTGTTTGAATCACACAATTTTATATATTTAGTTGTATTATGTGCAATATAGTGAGAGATCGTCGTAGTTAAGCCAGAATTTATGCTTCTGAAGAAATAAATACTGAAACGAATATAAACCGCATATGATTGGTTATAAGTGGTTATATGGAGTTGGAATAAGGTTGAAAGAAACTTGACGATTATTGGTTGGAAGTTTGGAATTTCAGGTTTGAACACTAGAAAACAAATTTAAATCTGGGAGTTCCAGTCTGGGTGTATAGCAATATTAGTCCAAAAGTTCGTGCGCATTTTTGGGAATTTTTTAAATAGTTTGCATTATGATAATATTAATATTTATAAAGTCACTTGTATAATAAATAATGGATTTTAAAATTAAAATAATGTATTTATAAAAATTAAATCGTATATTTTACGCTCATATATAGACATGAAAATTCACATCCATAACCAGTTTATATCTATTTTATATTTTTGGAAAGCCAGTTTGAAAATGATGAAACTTTGGTGTACACATCTGGTGGTCCTGACCCTCCACATGTGTTAGAGCCAAAGCTCGGTATACCAACGGCATACCAGTTGCCATTTCCAGATTCTTCCTGTGCCATCAGTACTCCTCCTGAGGCTCTGATGCACGAATCTTTTTCTGGATGACCCCCGGCACATATCTGAGTTTGATCTAAAGTCACTCCTTGGGAATTGTATTCAGCATTACACACAGACAATTCTTGTACTGGAGTCCTTATTTTTAATTTGACTCTTGCTGTAAGCACATGAAATCGGTTTAAATATTTTGCCTTGTGGGTTTTTAAATAATTTTTATAATTCAACGTTTATAACTCACTATTTTCCATCGCACCCCATCCTGCTGCTGTAAGATTGTAACCAGTGAAATTTTTTCCTGCAATATCATCATTGATCACCGGCAAGCATATCGGTTGAATGTAAGCTGCAATATAAAAGTACAGAAAAGTGATAGTAGAATTTTAATTATGAGTGCCTAATTATACTGAATCTGCTGAGAAAAATAATGAGATGGTTTTATCAAAATATGAAGTAAGACTTACAAGAATAAGTCACTTTAGAACGTAATCGTAACAATGCAATGTCATTTCTACGATTTTGGGATCTTGAATGGTATTCTTCGTGGACGATGATGGAATCTATTGCAATGTCGACAGGAGGTGGAGCACATTCTCCGTTATGTGCACAATCGACCTCAGTTCCGATATTGTGTTCTCCAAGACGTACGCCAGTTCTGTATAAAAATATTGAATCAGAAACGGATTTGAAATATGATTAAGAAAAAATATGTAAAAAATACTTTACAACATCCCATTGGGGTTTGACAATATGCAATGAGCTGATGTCAAGACGTAGCGTTCTGCCACAAGAAAACCTCCACAATAAAAGCCCTTTCCACTCGCTGTGAAAGAATATCAAAAATTAGTATTATTTTAATATGAATAATTTGATTGTTCCATTTTGATCGAACGATGTTTGAGTTAAAGGATCTTTGTAGTATTTTCTTCTTGGCCCACTTTCAATATACCAACACTTGTTATCACATATCTTAGTTAATAGATTGAAATTAGGGGATTTCTTCTATTCGAAAATTGCATAAAACTTTTAAAGAAGACAATACAATGCTCTCACCTGATGTGTATTCTAAAAGCGCCATCCAAGGATATTCATCGGGTTCTGTATCCACTCCTTTAAATAATTCGTATTGTGGACTTCGTCCACAAGACGTGGCATTTGGGATGGCATTGGAATTTGAACTTTCTGGAACTGGCTCTGAAAAATGTAGCAATAAAAAAGAGATTCAGTTTTTTTTTTCAAAAAGAGTTTTTTTCATTTTCGATGCTGATGTCTAACAATTCTTTATATGATTATTATTTTATCATATGCTGTTTCTTTTCAATGTTTAAGCCCATTTATTGACCAAATGTGGTTAAATTCTAATTAAATTCGAATTTGATCATAAGATAGAAGTCATAAGACTTCGTTCAACTAAGGATATTTTGGTTAAGAAAATGCGCCGTTTGTGATGAAAGATCTACGTACGGAGTTGAATGGAGCCCGTTCATAGTACAATAATGACGTGTAGAAAATTCAGTTATTTTCTTAGTTAGATTGAAAGAACAAACAATAAATATATGAACTACGTAGATAAAATATATGATGATCAAATTGTGAAAAAAATCCTTGAAAGATTGCTGAAGCAACGGAGTTTTATCCTAAGAAAACTATGATGCCATGTCAAAGTTGTTTTCCTGTCACAAAGATTATGCTTATGCCGTGTTAATTATGTGATTTTGGAAACAAAATATTTTTCCGTGTGGTGCGTACCGTCTGGTAATAAATGATTTGGGCGTGAGCAGCCTATATCCATGTGAGAAGCATGCACGCATACCCTGCGTGTTCCTGTGCTTTATTGGTGCTCGCACCGGAAACTGCACACATTTCAATTCAAATATCATATATTGTAGGAATCATTAAGTTTTGTTTGTGTATTTATGTATCATTCAATCAATGTTTGTTCATATTATTCCAATCAAAGAGTCACTTTTTGCATTTTATCCCGCTGATGCACTATTATCGATGCAGTAAGCTTTTTTGTAGGCATCACTGAAATTTCGTTTGCTGGTTTAAGAATCATATAAATATTACGAAAGAAGTAGATTTTCATGAAATTCTTGCGAAATCGCCCGGACTTTAAGATGGAATGCCCGGAATTTAGGGGAAGTTTAGCGCGGAACACCCGGGCTGCAAAGTGTTAATGTTTTGTAAATATTAATCTTCGTTTTCGCCGATAGTGTTTTCTTCTCTAATATATTTTTAAGATCAAGATAGCACCGATTATCAGAGCTGTTGAATCGATTGTTGGAGTTGAATCTTGCAGTTTATTTTGTTATTCATCAATTACTTCTCAACGAAGACAGCTATATGGTATTTGAACTCTTACAATATTAGGCATTGCAAAGCGTGCCGGCTACAATATTTATATTAGGGTATCCCATAAGTTTCTTTCGTTTTCATATAAAGAAAAAAAAAAATAATAATTTTTATTACATCAAAATTGATCGAATGATATATGATCCATTCTGTTTTATCCATCTCTCCTGAACCCTCATAATGCCTTCTTGCCAAAATTTCCCAGGTTTGTTGGCAAAATTATATAGTCAGAGAGGTACAAATTCACTTATCTGTCAGAACCGCGCAGCGTGTATGAAGCTTGTATATAAATAAATAAACACTGTCGATAGCACAAAATATTCGGTCATTTCTTTGCGTAAACATAAACAATACACTTGAAATCGATTCATTATATTATTCTTCTATTATTCAAAATATATGTTAATATTTCAAATTTTTTTTTATATAATCTATTAGGGTGTCCCATAAGTTTCTTTCGTTTTCATATTAAGAAAAAAAAATCAATAATTTGTATTACATCAAAATTTATTGAATAATATATGATCCATTCTGTTCTATTACCTTTCTCCATCTCTCCAGAAGCCTCATGATGCCTTCTTGCTAAAATTTCTCAGGTTTGTTGGCAAAATATTGATGAAGGTACATTTTTATATCATTTTTTGAATTAAAATTTTTACCACGTAAAGAATTTTTCAATGAAAGAAATAAATAATAATCAGAAGGGGCAATGTCCGGAGAGTATGGAGGATGAGATAAAACATCCCAGTCAAATAACAATTTATTTCTGACGAGCAAAGACACATGAGGCCTGGTGTTATCGTGATGAAAAACAAGGCCTCATCTGTTCGCTAATTCTGGCCATTTTCTGGCAATTGCATCTTTTAGATTTTCTAGTTGGAAACAATATTTTGTTGAATTGATCGTTTCACCTTCCTGAAATAGCTCATAATAAACTAGCCTCTTCCAGTCCCGCCAAATGCATAGCAAAACTTTTTTTTTGGATGTAGGCCAGATTTAGCTACGGTTAAAGCTTCTGTACCCTTGGTCCAAGACCGTCTACGTTGGATATTCTCATAGAGTATCCAACTTTCATCTCCATTGACAAGTCTCTTCAAAAAAGGTTGGCTATTATGTCGTCGAAGAAGAAGATCGCTTGTTGAAATACGCTGAAGTTTATCTGAGTCAGTCAGTTCATGAGGAAGCCACACATCTGAACGATTGATGTAGCCCAATTGTCAGATGATTATCGACGGATGGTCGTGGAATTTCTAACTTGTTAGCTATTTCGCGTACTTGTGAGGTTTCTTCAACCATGGCTATGATTAGATTTGTGTTCATTTGCGAAAGAAACTTGTGGTACAACCTAATACTATGCTTATGTTATTTCTGCAAGTGTAAATAGTAAGTTGACAAAGTTTTATGGCAATCAAATGAACGGTATGGCAGCGCATTAAATACGAACAAACAAAATTAATTTTTATTTGTTAAATATGTATATTTCCCTACGCGTTTCAATACTTGTCATATCGATTATTGATTAAATTGGTCTTTTTTGTATATATTCTTTAAATATGTAATACATTCTATAAATTAGAATCAAAGATGTTTGTTCAATTGCCAACTCAAGGGACAATGCAAAAGTATATGATTAAAGAAATTTCCATTTATGATAGATTTTAATGAATACGATAATACCGAGTTTTCAATGCTATACATATTTAAAAAAAAATAATTTAAAGAAAGAGAACACAGATATATCGATACAAACTTATTTAAAATTTATTCGCATTATAATCAAGAATAAAGGAAGGTATTTTAAGAAAAATACGTACGTCCAAGTGATCCTTCAAACAACAGCAGAAGACCAAATAGAAGCGAGAAGCATTTGATCACAGAGCTTGCACTTCCAACTGCGTCCATGATTGTAGCCAGACTAACGTGAGCTTGCTAAAGTAAGTCTTATACACTTGATGACACACAGAACCATTCAAAAAAATATGTATATATCACACACCAAACACATCACATACTGGTATTATAGTTAGCATATGATTTTAAATTGTGAAATAAAACTAATTTAATATTCTTGATAAATAAAATAAGAAGGAAAACCAGCAACGTTTATCCTGTTTTCATATTTTGATGCATGATGCGATTTCAAGACTCCAAGAATTCACTCTATTTAAAATACATTCTGAACGTTAATTTAGCTGAAATAAGTGGTTATCAGAGGGTCAATGGGGCAAAGCAATTGACAATACGACGATGAGTATTTTCCGGCCTTATATTAAAAATAAATTATCAATACATCAAGCACTTGATATAGATATTATAGTGCAAAACCTGTTGTTAATTTTATGGTAATATTTGCTCAAATAATAAATAGAATGTTATTTTTGATTTCCTTATAAGTGTATAATCTAAAATATACATATTTATGATGATAATCAATTTGTATGCATATGCAGAAAAAATATGACTGGAAAAATCTCTCATTGAGGAATAACTCGCTTTATACTTCAAATACCAAAACAAACTTGAAGCTATTTGTATAAAATTACAGATGTAAATAAATATTTAAAGGATACATTTGATTTCTTTGAGAATGTTGGTATTTTTCCACAGCAGTAAAGCAAGTTATATTATTTTTTCTTGTGTAAATTTTAAAAAACTAGACCTACGATTGTCTTGTTGAAGCATTCTTTCTTTTTGGATTTTGATCAAAGTTGATAGTTTTTAATGAGTGATTGCCTGACCATATTCAAGTAATTGAAAACGCGAAGATTTAAAAAAATTATGTTTGTTATTTTATGAGTAGGAAAAAAAACGCTTATTTTTTTTTGCTTAAGATAATGATACAGAATTTATTTTTCATCGCAATTTAAAATATGCTATAAAAACGGATTTGTTTAATAGCTGGATAAGAGGGCGCCTGGAGTGTTTTTCGCTGTCATAATTCTTACCCAACATCCTTATTTATTTAATTTACCTATACGATGAACGTGCTCCAAAATCGTTGACCATGGTCATCCAAGCTTAATTTAAGATTTTTCTATCATTTGTAGAGCATTTCATTCTACTAATGATATTAGAAGATGGTAGTGTCTAGTGTGAGTAAATAGTTCCCCTGCGGGAGGTCACTGTTGTGATTATTAAGGGATAAAAAATATATTTTTCTCTCATAAAAAATGCAAAACTGTGAAATATTTAAAGAAAACATCATGGATTTGAAAATTAAAATAATGTATTTATAAAAATTATATCATGTATTTTACGCTCATATATAGAAATAAACGTATCCATAATAGGTTTTCATCTATTTTATATTTCTTGAAAGCCAGTTTGAAAATGATGCAACTTTGGTGTACACCTCTGGAATTTCTGACCTTCCACATGTGATAGGGCCAAAGCTCGCTATACCGACGGCATACCAGTTGCTATTTCCAGATTCTTCCTGTGCCATCAGTACTCCTCCCGCTCCTTCAATGCACGAATCTGTTGTACGACCCCCGGCACACATCTGAGTTTGATGCAAAGGCACGTTTAGGGATTTGTATTTATCAATGCAATCAGACAATTCGATGACTGGGGTCCTTACATTTAATTTGATTTTTGAACCCCTTTCTGAAAGCACATGGAATTAATTTAAATCTTTTGTTTTGTGGGGAAAGATTAAATTTAAGATCTCATAAGCTAAGATATTCCATTTGAATCAAATAATTTTGCTACTTAATTCAATGTTCATCACTCACTATTCGTATTGTATATATTGTATATTTTTGTATTTGCACCTATGTATTTGAATAATTTTGTTACTTAATACAATGTTTAACACTCACCACTTCCTATTCTACCCCATCCTACTGCAGTGAGATAGTAACTAGTGAAATTTTTATTTGCGATATCATCATTGATCACCGGCAAGCATATCGGTTGAATGTAAGCTGCAATATAAAAGTACAGAAAAGTGATAGTAGAATTTTAATTATGAGTGCCTAATTATACTGAATCTGCTGAGAAAAATAATGAGATGATTTTATCAAAATAAGAACTGAGACTTACAAGAATAAGTCACTTTAGAACGTAGTCGTATTAAAGCAATATCATTTTCATGATTTCGATTTCTTGGATTATATCCTTCGTGGATGATGATGGAATCTATTTCATTATTGACAGGAGGAGGGGCGCATTCTCCAGTATCTGTACAATCGATCTCAGTTTCGATGTTGTGTTCTCCAAGACGTACGCCAGTTCTGTGTAAAAATATTGAATCAGAAACGGATTTAAAATTTGATTGCGAAAAATTATGCGAAAAATACTTTACAATGTATTATCCCTGGGGATTGATCGTTTGGATACGCAATGAGCTGTTGTCAAGACATAACGTTCGGCCACAAGAAAACCTGCGCAAAGAAACCTCCGCTTTCCAGACGCTGTGAAAAAGTAGAATTATTTTAAATTAAGTAATTTGATTGTTGGAGACAAATAAGCTGTATGTCTTAATATCACCACTTCAAGGTATTTATTTACAATCTCAAATTTAGATTTTTTTTTAAATATTCAAAATTATTTCTAGAAATGTTTTATCGTTGTTTGTTAACAGATTGTTAACTATAGTAATATTGATTCTTTGGAAAATTTATGATTTTTAATGACCATAACGTGTTTATAGGAAGACAGTTAATAGCTGAGATTGACAAAGGTATGTTTGATCCATATATAGATATTCTCGTGCAAGTCTTTAAAAAATCTATTACTAATTTTATGGAAATATTTGTTCAAATACTTTGCATCTCTTTCCTGACTTTCTTATAAATATATAATATGCGATATCCATATTAATAATGATGATGTGCATTAGAATGTAAATAAATATTATCCTAACAATTACTAAGAATTTTCTTATTGTGAAAACACTTATTTCATACTTAATATGAATTTTGATCGTCTTGGTTGCGAGAAGACTACGAACAGAAACATACGATTTGGAATTATTTTGCATAGGATTATAATATGTGATTAAAGCCTACTGTCAAACCAAGTGTTATTGACTTCTGTCTGCTATAGAAATCGATTTGCCAACTATGGTACGCTTCTTTTTTGATGCAATGGAATACAAACGTAATAGGATATTTGTTTTATTATTAGACTAAGTAAATCCAAAATAGTAAGCTTTCTTCGTTAAGCAGAAGAAAGACGTCACATAAAAATTTAATAACCATATTTGAGCTTAAATGATCATTTTTGAACAGGAAATGTTCACAAAATAGTGAGGATCACTTCAGGTCATAATTTGAGTTGCATTTATAGCTAAAGTTTGCATTTCCCTCGTTTTTTCTCAAGTAAAGCGCGGAAATAAATGCGCAAACATATGATTAAAAAGTGTTAAAAGATAAACTTCTGTCTTCTTAAATAATATAGATTTATCATATGGAAATGTGATCTGTTTTTTTTTAAATTTTGTAATTGAACGAGGCCACATATTTCTGATTTTATATCAGCCTCATTTTATTAAATAATTACTCACTTGAGTTTTCTATTTCCTAAGGTGATATATTCATCATCAGACACTTATCATAAGAGATTATTTTGGAAATAAAAGATCTATGTGGTAGTTTCTCAGCGGCCAACTTGTTAACAAATGGCTTAGTTGAGAGATTGAAATTGGGGATTTCTTCTATTCGAGAATAGGTTAAAACTTTTCAAGAAGACAATACAATGATCTCACATGATGTGTATTGTAAAAGCGCCGTCCAAGGATATTCATCAGGCTTTGTTTCCATTCCTCCTAGTAATTTATATTGTGGGCTTTTTCCACAAGAAGAGGCATTTGGGATGGCGTTGGAATTGGAAGGTTCTTGGTCGTTTTCAAAACCAGTTATACCATCATTAGGACAACACACCTGCAATAAAAACGCAATACATTAAAAAAAAATACTTTGATTTGCAAATGTAAAACGAAGAATTCGCTTTGTTCTGAAATCTCATGATCACGGAATGTGAGCGGATCGCAAAAATAACCATTATTTTTGTACAGATGTTGAATTTTTTCATATTTTGTAAATTAAATATATTTTAGACAACTTACATTGTGCGTTGTGTCACTGAGGCCGCATTTGGATTGTTTCAGGAAGTTTTCTACATCAGGTAGAATAAGAGTGTTAGTGAAAAGATCGTGTAATGACTTGCAATCAGTTATTGGAATACAAGTGCCTTTAGTTCCTCGTGGGGTATCACAAAAACTTTCTGGAAAAAAATATAAATTGTGAATTATTTTATTGTATGGGAGACAGAAAAATAAGGACATGTTGTTCAAATGCGCGCTCGTCCTGCAACCCCCTGCAATAACATTAATAGGGTTTGTCCGATTCCAAAATCGGTTTTGATAACCCAGTTTTTTACGCAAAAATTGTGGCATTAGCAACCCGTTTTTTCATCCTGAAAATCTGGTTTTCACTGTAAAAATTTTGGACGAAGAAGCTAATATTATTGATTAAGCCAACTTACGTCAAAAAATAGTTTTTTTTTAAATTAATGTTTTGGGAAGAACATGTCTCCAAGGAAGTCGTCTATATTTTGGTGAAGAAATTCGAATGATTTCAATTCGCGAAATACGCTGGAAGCAATCATTCCATCCAGATTGCGCCCTCTGCACGGCTCTGGGACCGCTGCGGTCGCAAATTTGCCCCCTATACGTACTTTTGTTTGCAGGCCAGAGGTTCCCATTAGAAGCCTTTTATCTTTGTTCTAATCAAGAAGGAAATGAAGTCAAAAAAATGTTATAACGGATTTAAAAAAGGCGAATAAGAAAATGGTAAGTAAGGGCACAAAAAGAAAGAATTCTGTATGAAGTGCTTCGAAAACCGAACAGCTTACAAATAAATTAATAAAATATTTATCTAATTATTATGGCTTAGCTATCCACCTACATCCTGATTCAACAGAAAATTTGAGAAATGATATTTGGGCCACATAATATCACAAAAATTTCGACTGATGAAACCCCTCAGCATTCACGCTGTCCGGAAGGCGCAGATTCTTGATGCGAATTGCAAAAACATGCAACTATAAGATCGTTATATTTGTACAAGCAACCTTCTTCTCTCACCGAGGAAGTTCAGCTAATTTTAAGAGACATATATGAAGAATTAACGTTTGATAATTTATTGGAAAGATGCTTTGGTTCGAATATACAAATTAAAAATGAGAGTTTCAACGCGTGTGTACGGTCTCCGGTGGCGAAGCGTATTTTTAAAAAAATACTAGAAATCGCGACACATACTGCAGTCTGCATTTTTAACGAAGTATTTAAATCTTTTTTTAAAAAAAAGGATAAAAAGATGCATTCCGATTTGTGGAGATATGCAGCGAAGAACGTATTCGCCTTGCAAACCGTCGAGGATCCGACTCATCTAAAGAAGCTAGAACAGCTATCAGGATTGTTTTATGAAGCTGTAATCGTTGATTAGTAGTATATTTCTCTTTTCGACATTTTTTAGTACTTAAAACTTTAAACACGTTTTTCTCGAAACGACATTTTTCAATGTGGTGTGGAAAAAAAAATGAAAAACCAAGTAGCCGATTGATCTGAATTTTTACGAGCTTATTAAACATGTATGAATATAGCAATCAGGTCAAAATATTTAGAAAGAAATTGTCCGTTGGAGAGTTAATTATAATACAAATATATAGAAATCAGTGAATTCACTATTCCAATTATAACAAAGTATTGATTTATTTTATTTAAAAATTGAAAATAAGAAAACACAGATATATCGATGAAGTCGCATTACGATCAAATAATGAATAGGTATCCTAAGAAAAATACGCACGTCCAAGTGATCCTTCTAACAACAGCAGAAGACCAAATAGAAGCGAGAAGCATTTGATCACAGACCTTGCACTTCCAACTGCATCCATGATTGCAGTCAGACTAACGTGAGTTTGCTAAAATAAGTCTTATAAACTTGATGACACACACAATCATCCAAAAAAATATGTACCACACCAAACACATCACATATTGAAGTTATAGTTACCATAAGCTTTTAAGTGTAGGATAACCTGAAGGTTTTTCCTGTTTTCATATTTTAAGGCATGACGCCATTCTGAGATCCCAAGACTTCGCATTTTGAGCAGCAGTTGAAAACGTCAATTTAGTTTATATTCAAAACAAACGCTGGAACATATTGAGCACCCCTATTTAATAATTAGAGACATTGGTGAATTGAAATCCAAAAAATGCATTTCATAAGGAATATTTTAAGTGCTGAAATAAGTGATAGTCAATGGGAAGAATCAAATGAATAAATATGACTGAATATTAAAAATAAATGATCATTTCATCAAGCACAACTACTATATTAATTGAGAAATTATCACTACGGAAACTCGTGACTATTACGACAGACGGTGAACCTTCAATGGTCGGTAGTGAAAATGGGTTTCTTGCATTTTGCAGAAGAGATAACGATTTTTCATTTTTTTTTCATACCACTGCATGATACATCAACATGCGTTATGCGCTAAACTTTTAAATTTTGAGGATGTAATGAAAATTACCATAAAGATAATCAATTCCATCAGAAGTGAACCGCTGCAGAGAAGAAAATTCAAATTGCTTTCAGAAGTAAACAAATATTACGAACCCATTTTTATAATTTAAAAGATGAGATTGATGAAAAAGTAGATTTTATATAATAACAACGAATATATTGCTGTATTGGAGAATTTATTGGATCAATTCGAAAAGAGATTCGCAGATTTTAAAAAGATTAATACAGTTTGCAACTTCATTTTATCACAATTGAATATGAACGAAGAAAATGTCCAAAGTCTTGCCCAAGATATAGCAATGCCATTTTCATTGGACAAGTGTGAGGTTGAATTGCAATTAATCGAATTGCAAAATGATATCACATTAGTACAATTCAACTCTTTTCATATATAGAGGGTGATGAATCCAGAAAAATATTTGAATTATTGTCTTTGAATCAAGAAAAAAGTGTATAAATTATTTGTTATTTTTTTCCCCTCAAAAATGAAATATATGTTATATATGTACTTTTAATATATAAAAATGGATTGCGTTTCTTGGCTTATGTTCATGTGATATGCGCTGACATACCGCTAATCGGATTGAGATAAAACTTGGTCCACTTATTGCCAAGGATTCAGCATAAATTAATAATTCCCTGTTTAAAAATGGGAATTGTTAATAGGACAAAATTAATTAAATGATCGCTGGCATTTCCTTGTAACATATTGTATGAAATCTGCTCGCAAGAGTCTACAGGCTTAAATTAGCTTTTTTAATTGCATTAACTCTTTCAGGCCTGAATTATTTTTTTCATCCGATGGATTTTGTAAATTCCATATGTCTAAAGTATAATAAGGAGAATATAAAAAAAAATACATTTATGTTTACAATTGTGCACGCCAGGTCTGAAAGGGTTAATCTTTAAAAGTGAATATTTTATGCAGTTTAACTTGAAGTTGATGAGTGACGATGGTTTTTCCTGTGTTTAAGGATAAAAATAAGTAAAATGTGAACTATTTACCCTTTCAAGGCCTGATATATAACATGTTATTATTTTAGAATACTAGTGTCAGCTAAGGTTAATACAATGACCAGAAAAATACTCAAATAGGAACGTTTTATGCGAAAATTTCTTTAAAAGTGCTGTTTTCAATTTAGCGTGTTAATTGTGATTTCTTTTAGAATTACCACGTGTATTTTCAAAGACGTACGTATAGAAGTCACCATTGTGATTATTAAGCGATAAAAAACATATTTGCCTAAAAATAATGCAAGCTGTGAAAGGGGGTAACTTAAATAAAACATCATGTATATTAAAATTAAAATTATGTATTTATAAAAATTAAATCATATATTTTATGCTCACATATAGAAAGAAAAAATATCAGAATCGTAAATGGTTTTTAACTATTTTATATTTGTTGAAAGCCAGTTTGAAAATGATGCAACTTTGGTGTACACCTCTGGAATTTCTCCCATTCCACATGTATGAGGGCCAAAGCTCGCTATACCGATGGCATACCAGCTTCTATTTCCAGATTCTTCTTGTGCCATCAGTACTCCTCCTATTGCTCTAACACACAAATCTGATTTTGTACGACCCCCGGTACATATTTGAGTGTGATGTAAAGTCACGTTTAGGGATTTTAATTTATCGATGCAATCAGACAATTCGATGACTGGAATCCTTACATTTATTTTGATTTTTAATTTATTTTCTGAAAGAACATGGAATTGGTTTAAGTCTTTTGTTTTGGTGGGGGAAGATTAAAATTAAGATCTCATAAGTTAAGATATTCCATTTGAATCAAATAATTTTGCTACTTAATTCAATGTTCATCACTCACTATTTTCCATTGAACCCCATCCTGCTTCAGTGAGATAGTAACCAGTGAAATTTTTATTTGCGATATCATCATTGATCACCGGCAAGCATATCGGTTGAATGTAAGCTGCAATATAAAAGTACAGAAAAGTGATTAAAGCCAAATTTAAAAAAAATCGAAATTCACATTAGTAGAATTTTAATTATGAGTATATACTGAATCTGCTGAGAAAAATAATGAGATGGTTTTATCAAAATATTAAGTAAGACTTACAAGAATAAGTCACTTTAGAACGTAGTCGTATTAAAGCAATATCATTTTCATGATTTTGATTTCTTGGATTATATCCTTCGTGGATGATGATGGAATCTATTTCAAAATTGACAGGAGGAGGGGCACATTCTCCAGTATCTGTACAATCGATCTCAGTTTCGATGTTGTGTTCTCCAAGACGTACGCCAGTTCTGTATAAAAATATTGAATCAGAAATGGATTTAAATTTTAAATATGAAAAATTATGCGAAAAATACTCTACAATGTATAATTCTTGGGCGCCTTTCCAGATACGCAATGAGCTGCTATCAATACGTAGCGTTCGGCTACAAGAAAACCTCCGCAAAAAAAGCGCTTTTTCGTCGCTGTGAAAAAATAGTATTATTTTATATTAAATAAGTTGTATGTAAGGACATAAAAAATAAATATATAGTAATATTAATTATTTGGAAAAATTATTATTTTTAATTACCATAACGTATTTATAGGAAGATGATTAATAGCTGAGATTGACAAAGGTATGTTTTTATCCATATATAGATATTCTCGTAAGTCTCTAAAACACCTATTACTAATTTTATGGAAATATTTGTTCAAATACCTTGCATCTCCTTCCTGACTTTCTTATAAATATATAATATACGATATCCATATTAATAATGATGATGTGCATTAGAATGTAAATAAATGTTATCCTAACAATTACTAAGAATTTTCTTATTGTGAAAACACTCATTTCATACTTAATATGAATTTCGATCGTCCTGGTTGCGAGAAGACTACGAACAGAAACATAAGATTTGAAATTATTTTGCATAGGATTATAATATGTAATTAAAGCCTACTGTCAAACCGAGTGTTATTGACTTCTGTCTGCTATAGAAATCGATTTGCCAACTATGGTACGCTTCTTTTTCGATGCAACGGAATACAAACATAATAGGATATTTGTTTTATTATTAGACTAAGTAAATCCAAAATAGTAAGCTTTCTTCGTTAAGCAGAAAAAAGACGTCACATAAAAATTTAATAACCATATTTGAGCTTAAATGATCATTTTTGAACAGGAAATGTTCACAAAATAGTGAGGATCATTTCAGGTCATAATTTAAGTTGCATTTATAGCTTAAGTTTGCATTTCCCTCGTTTTTTCTCAAGTAAAGCGCGGAAATAAATGCGCAAACATATGATTAAAAAGTGTTAAAAGATAAACTTCTGTCTTCTTAAATAATATAGATTTATCATATGGAAATGTGATCTATTTTTTTTAAATTTTGTAATTGAATGAGGCCACATATTTCTGATTTTATATAAGCCTCATTTTATTAAAGGTAACTAATTATTTCAGATTATTTAGGTTGGTATAATCAGGAAATGTAATTAATTACTCAATTGAGTTTTCCATTTCCTAAGGTGATATATTCATCATCAGACATTTATCATAGAAGATTATTTTGGAAATAAAGGATCTATGTAGTAGTTTCTCAGCGGTCAATTTGTTAACAAATGGCTTAGTTGAGAGATTGAAATTGGGTGGTTTCTTCTATTCGAGAATGGTATAAAACTTTTCAAAAAGACAATGTTCTCACGTGATACGATGTATTCTAAAAGCGCAATCCATGGATATTCATCGGGCTTTGTTTCAATTCCTTCGAGTAATTTGTATTGTGGGTTTTTTCCGCAAGAAGAGGCATTTGGGATAGCGTCAAAATTGGAAGGTTCTTGGTTGTTTTCAAAACCCGTTATACCATCATTAGGACAACACACCTGCAATAAAAACGCAATACATTTATAAATATATTTTGATTTACAAATTTAAAACGAAGAGTTCGCTTTGTTCTGATATCTCATGATCACGGAATGTGAGCGGATCACAAAAATGACCATTATTTTTGTAGAGATTGTTGAATTTTTTCATATTTTCTACATTAAATATATTTTAGAAAACTTACATTGTGCGTTGTGTCACTGAGGCCACATTTGGATTGTTTCAGGAAGTTTTCTACATCTGGTGGTTTAAGAGTGTTAGTGAAAAGATCGTGTAAGGACTTGCAATCAGTTATTGGAATACAACTGCCTTTAGTTCCTCGTGGGGTATCGCAAAAACTTTCTGGAAAAAAAAATTGTGAATTATTTTATTGCATGGTAAACAGAAAAATATGAACATGTTGTTCAAACGTGTGCTCGTCCTGCAACCCCCTGCAACAACATTAATAGGGTTAGTCCGTTTCCAAAATCGGTTTTATAATACAATAATCTGGTTTTTTACGCAAAAATTGTGGCATTTGAAACCCGTTTTTTTATCCTGAAAATCCGGTTTTGAATATAAAAATTTTGGATGAAAAATATTGAATCGTTCACTTGACAACTCTTGCACTCGGCGTGATAACACGTTGATCAAAATAAGAAAAGGTTATTCTCAGAAGATAGTTTTGAATCTTTACTTTTAGTGTAGTGAATCTCTCATAGGTAGGGAAAGGCTAAAATGTCAATTAGGTCAATGACATAGCATTGTCAGACATGTCATGTCAGATCATGACAATGAATTTTGTCAATAAGGTCTGACATGCTATGTCACGTGACATTAAAATTTGAAAATATTGCACAAAGAAGCTAATATTATTGATTAAGGGGCCATCTCACTTTATTACGTCAAAAAAATGTTTTTTTTTAAATTTCATTTTTCGAAAGAACATGTCTCTAAGGAAATCTATAATTTTGGCGAAGAAATTCGAATGATTTCAATGCTTTCAATTCGCGAAATACGCTGGAAGCAATCACTCCATCCAGATTGCGCCCTCTGCACGGCTCTGGGACCGTTGCGGTCGCAAATTTGCCCCCTATACGTACTTTTGTTTGCAGGCCAGAGGTTCCCATTAGAAGCCTTTTATCTTTGTTCTAATCAAGGAGGAAATGAAGTCAAAAAAATGTTATAGCGGATTTAAAAAAGGCGAATAAGAAAATGGTAAGTAAGGGCACAAAAAGAAAGAATTCTGTATGAAGTGCTTCGAAAACCGAACAGCTTACAAATAAATTAATAAAATATTTATCTAATTGTTATGGCTTAGCTATCCGCCTACATCCTGATTCAACAGAAAATTTGAGAAATGATATTTGGGCCACATAATATCACAAAAATTTCGACTGATGAAACCCCTCAGCATTTACGCTGTCCGGAAGGCGCAGATTCTTGATGCGAATTGCAAAAACATGCAACTATAAGATCGTTATATTTGTACAAGCAACCTTCTTCTCTCACCGAGGGAGTTCAGCTAATCTTAAGAGACATTTATGAAGAAGAACGTCTGATAATTTATTGGAAAGATGCTTTGGTTCGAATATACAAATTTAAAATGAGAGTTTCAACGCGTGTGTACGGTCTCCGGTGGCGAAGCGTATTTTTAAAAAAATACTAGAAATCGCGACACATACTGCAGCCTGCATTTTTAACGAAGTATTTAAATCTTTTTTTAAAAAAAGGATAAAAAGATGCATTCCGATTTGTGGAGATATGCAGCGAAGAACGTATTCGCCTTGCAAACCGTCGAGGATCCGAATCTTCTAAAGAAGCTAGAACAGCTATCAGGATTGTTTTATGAAGCTGTAATCGTTGATTAGTAATATATTTCCCTTTTCAACATTATTTAGTACTTAAAACTTTAAACGCGTTTTTCTCGAAACGACATTTTTCAATGTGGTGTGGAAAAAAAAAATGAAAAACCAAGTAGCCGATTGATCTGAATTTTTACGAGCTTATTAAACATGTACGACTGTAGCAATCAGGTCAAAATATTTAGAAAGAAATTGTCCGTTGGAGAGTTAATTATAATACAAATATATAGAAATCAGTGAATTCACTATTCCAATTATAACAAAGTATTGATTTATTTTATTTAAAAATTGAAAATAAGAAAACACAGATATATCGACGAAGTCGCATTACGATCAAATAATGAATAGGTATCCTAAGAAAAATACGCACGTCCAAGTGATCCTTCAAACAACAGCAGAAGACCAAATAGAAGCGAGAAGCATTTGATCACAGAGCTTGCACTTCCAACTGCATCCATGATTGCAGTCAGACTAACGTGAGCTTGCTAAAATAAGTCTTATAAACTTGATGACACACACAATCATCCAAAAAATATGTATATGAAAACACGCCGAACACATTACATATTGAAGTTATAGTTACCATAGGCTTTTAACTGTAGAATAACCTGGAGGTTTATCCTGTTTCCTTATTTTGAGGCATGACGCCATTCAGAGATCCCAAGAATTCGCACTTTGAGCAGCAGTTTAAAGCGCATTTAATTGATTTGAAGTGCAAAAATTTATAGTTCAAATTTGATATGAACTTTCTTTATGTTATATGTCTATAACTAGCTTTTATCTATTTTATATTTGAATATTCATATTCTATATTTTTATAATTTGAAAATGTTGCAACTTTGGTGTACACATCTGCTTTTCCTTTCTGTCTATATGGTTTAAGGTCAAAGCTCGTTATAACAACGGCATACCAGTTGCTATTTTCAGATTCTTTCAATGCCATCCTGTGCCTTTATGCATGAATCTTGTTCAAAGCGACCCCCGGCATATACCTGAGTTTGAGCCAAAGGCACGCCTTGGGATTTGTATTTATCAATGCAAACAGAGAATTCGTGTACTGAAATCCTTATTTTAATTTGAAATTTAAGTCGCCTCCTAAAGGCACCAGAAATTGGTTTAAATATTTTGTCTTGAGGGGGGGGGGGGAAATTATGGAATATTTAAATAATTTTGGAACTTAATTCAATGTTTATCACTCACCACTTCCTGTTCTACCCCATCCTGCTGCAGTGAGATAGTAACCAGTGATTTTTTTCTTGCGATCATTGATCACCGGCAAGCATATCGGATGAATGTAAGCTGCAATATAAAATAACAGAAAAGTGATTAAAGTCAACATTACAATTGAGATCGATTGTACAGATACTGGAGAATTTGCTCCTCCTGTCAATATTGAAATAGATTCCACCATCATCCACGAAGAATGTAATTAAACTAACCGAAGTCCAGAAAATAATATTGCTTTAATACGAATACGTTCTAAAGTGACTTATTCTTGTAGTCTAAGTTCATATTTTGATAAAAACATATCCATTTTTTTCTCAGCAGATTCAGTAAGTCATTCATAATTAAAATTCCATCCTTATGAATGTGTTCGGATTGTTTGTAAATATTATTCAGATTGAATATTCTTCTTCAATTTTGGATCGATATTTCCTGAACTATAACTAATTGATGAACATTGCTAATATAATGTATTATATTGTGGTACACAATGTTCATAATTATTTCTAGAAATGTTTCATCTTTGTTTGTTAATAGATTGTTAGCTATAGTAATATTGATTATTTGGCAAATTTATGATTTTTAATTACCATAACGAGTTTATAGGACGACGCTTAATAGCTGAGATTGACAAAGGTATGTTTGATTCATATGTAGATATTCTCGTGTTAGTCTCTAAAAAATCTATTACGAATTTAATGGAAATATTTGCTCAAATACCTTGAATCTTCTTCCTGACTTCCTTATAAATATATAATATGCGATATCTATATTTATAATGATGAAGTGCATAAAAACGTAAATAAATATTATCCTAACAATTACTAAGAAATTTTTCACTGGAAAACACTCGCTTTATACTTAATACGAATTTTAGTTAAATCTTTTGATTCAACCGTTCGTCTTGGCTGCAGAAAGGCTTTTGGACATTTTGGAATTGTTTTCCGTAGATTTATAAACAATTATAGAAATTATTTTATTGTATAGGAAATGAATAAAATGGCAATAAAATATTTCGAAAAGAGCCTTTTTTTGAAAAGATGTTGATGTCTAATTTCAGATTTCTATTAATTTAAATAGATGTTTGAAGTATATAACAAATCACTCAATAAGTTCATAGGATATTTTCGCTCTAAGCTTTTTTCTACATTTGAGGTTTTTCGCAGTTCCGTCCAATAAAATCCTTCGCACTTATTGAGTGATTTATAAACAAGATTTAAAGAAGATAATTAAAAAAAGGTTGCAGAGGATGATTTAGAGAAGATATTCCATGACATCTCAACAGCCCGGATCTAATTGATTTTTTTAGAAAAATATTTAAATGATAAGCAAATTTTGTTTATGGGGGTTATCTTAAAAGTTAAGTTTATGCAAATAAAACAGCGATGATAGTCTAATTAAGGATAACAATCATCAACAAATGGTTAACATACTCCAGCGTTTGTGTTTTCTGCAATTAGTTAATTATTGCAAAATATAAAATCCATAGTTATAGATTGTGGTTTTATTGGGGTTTATTGATTAATAAGGAATAAAAAATATATTTTCCAATAAACAATGCTAAACTTTGAAGAGGAAAAATTAATATAAAACGTAATGGATTTTGAAATTTAAATATTGTATTTATTAAAATTAAATCGTATATTGTACGTTCACAAATAAAAAATATTCACATTCATAACAAGTTTTTATCTATTTTATATTTCCTGAAAGCCAGTTCGAAAATGATGCAATTTTGGTGTACACAGCTGGAAATCCTTGCTGTCCACATTGGGTAGGGCCAAAGCTCACTACACCAACGACATACCAGTTGCCATTTCCAGATTCTTCTTGCGCCATGAGTGGTCCTCCTGAGTCTCCACTGCACGAATCTTCTCTTGAACGACCCCCCACACACATTTGAGTTTGATCCAAATTCACACTTTGGGATTGATATTTTTCTGTGCAAACGGACAAGTCCTGGACTGGAACCCGTACCTTTAATTTGACCTTTGAGTTTGTATCTGAAAGCATATGAAATTGGTTTTAATAATTTGTCTTGAGCGGGGAATTCAAGGATTACCAAATCCAAGATCTCATTTGCTAAGCATTTGAACGTGCTTAATGGAAATTTTAAATAATTTCAATTTAATGATTATTACTCACTACGTTCAGTTTTACCCCATCCTGCTACCCAAAGATCGTAGCCATAAAAATTGTTTTTCGCTATATTTTCATTGATCAACGGTAAACATATCGGTAGAATATGAGCTGCAATATAAAATAACAGAAAAATGATAAATTAAAAAATATCGAAAACGATTTTCTGAGTGAATTTTTAGGTACTATTTAGAAATGCTATATCAGTGATTTACGAAGTATTTCTATACGCGATTTATCTTAGATGTAATGTAATTCAAAAATAGCTTCAAGATACAATATTGTTCTATCTAGAGATACAGAAATCGAATGAAATCTATCAGTGCTTTAGACAAATTTAAGCAATGTACTTCAATCAACCGTAAAAAAAACCAATTCTATTTCGAGAGTGATTTTTAATTTATTGTCTCCCAATCCATAAGTTTTTATATGGCTTACTAAGTCGGATGAGAATAATAATGGTATACTTTATTTTTTAGAAAATGAACATTTGACTTACAAGTAAATGTCACTTTAGAACGTAATCGTACTAAAGCAATGTCATTTTCATGACTTGGGCTTCTTGGATTGTACCCTTCATGGACAATAGTGGAATCTACTGCAACATCGACAGGAGGCGGGGCACATTCTCCTGTATCTGCACAATCGACATCAGTTTCAATGTTGTGTTCTCCAAGACGCACGCTAGTTCTGTTTAAAAAAAAGTGTTAGAGCAGAGGCGAATTAAAAATGTGACTATGTAAAATAATACAAATGATACATTACAATCTAAAACTTTTGGGGATTGCTGATACGCAATGAGCTGCTGTCAAGACGTAGCGTTCTGTAACAAGAGAACCTCCGCAATGAAAGCCTTTTCCAGTCGCTGTGAAATAATATAAACATTTATTTTCTCCCTGATTCCTTTATAAATGTATAATGTGCAATATACATAGTTATGAAGATGACGATGAGATAAACGTTTTCCTAACAATTACTGAAAAAATGTCTCATGAAGGAAGCACTCGCTTTATTATATACCTAAGTACCAAAGCAAACATGAAACTATTTATAAAAAAATGCAAATGTGAATAAATATTGGAATGATAAAATTAGATTTTCTAATGAATTTAGGAATTATTATTTTATGTAATTAAATATCAATTTTCAGAGTAAATATTCTATTGTATTTTTTTGTTGTTGATGAAATGGAATAGAAACGAAATAATGCCTTAAGAGCGAAAAAATGGCGATAAATGTAATTGTATAAAAATATTTGAAAAACGTTTGAAAAAACGTTAAGCAAGGCGTAAAAATAAATGCGCAAATATATAATCAAAAAGTAATAAAAGATGTACTCTTATCTTCTTAAATAATATAGATTCTTCATATTGAAATATGTTCTGGTTTTTAAATTTTGTAATTACACGAGTCCACATATTCCTGATTTTATATCAGCCTCGTTTTATTTGAGGCGGCTAATTGTTTAGTTTGGGATATCCGGGAAATATAATTAATTACTCAATTACATTTTCTATTTCGTTCGACATTTATCATAGGAGATTTTTCCGAAAATAAATAATTTATGTAGTAGTCTTTCATGGGCCACTTTCACCATACCAACACATGTTAACAAAAGGCTTAATTATAAGTTAATAGATTGAAGTTAGGAGGTTTATACTATTCGAGAATGGTATAAAACTTTTCAAGAAAACAATACGATGATCTCACGTTTTGTGTATTCCAAAAGCGCCATCCAAGGATATTCATCGATCTCTGTTTCGGATCCTCCAATTATTTTGTTTTGTGAATCATTTCCACAAATAGAGGCATTTGGGATGGCATTGGAATTGGGAGGTTCTTCTACGTCATAACCTGCTCTATTTTCAAAACCAGTAATACCATCATTAGGACAACACACCTGCAATAAAAAAACAAAAAAAATATAAATATATTTTGATTTAGTTTTGCCAGTTATAATCAGTTGTGAAACAAAGAATTTGGATTGTAAAAAACTAGGCGTGCTCATGATCGCGGAATGAGATATTTATGTCTATGCTAGATACAAAATATATTTTGAAAATTTCTTACATTAGGCGTTGTACCGCTGAAGCCACATTTGGACTGTCTGAGAAAGCTTATCACATCTTGTGGTACAGGAGTGTTAGTTGCAAGATCGTATAAGGGCTTGCAATAAGATAGTCGAATACAACTTCCTCTGGTTCTTTGTGGGGTAAAGCAGGACGTTTCTGGAAAAAATGTAAATTCTAAATTATCTTATTATTTAGGAAGTAGATTATTGTTTGGAATATTATTCAAATATGCATTTAATAATTTTTGAATTAAGAATGTAAGTAATAAAAGATTTACTAAGATTGTTCCCGAGTAGCGTGTTTTAAGATTTGGAAAGCTTTATACTGGACAATAATCAAAGATAAAAACATTGATCAGACTGTGAAAAATTCCTTAAAAAATTGCTACAAGAGTTGAGCTTCATTTTAGGGGAAATATGATGATCTATTGATAATGAAATCAATTTTCAATCATTCTATTCAGGCGAAACCATCATAGTTGACTTCCTGAAGAGAAATTGAAATATTAAAAAAAAATGCATATCCAACAACTTTTTTTAATTAATGGTTATGAATTTATGTTGTAATATAATGATAGTATTAAAGCATTAATAACAATAGATAAATATTTGTTTGGCAGCCATCATGGAAAAAAATGGTTATCGTTAAGTAATGCAATATTTTTATATTCGAACTAGATTCTACTTTCGGGGAGTCTGCTCCTTCGTTTACAACAATATGATATTGGGTGGCAGAGTTTAAACGAGGCTGTACGAGCTGTCGAGATGAACATCATAGTTGACCAAATGAGGTAACCACTACAGAAATGGTGAAGAAAATCGAGTAATCTGTAAATACGTGAGCTAGCAGACACGGTAGACATTTAAAAAATACTGTACATCGCATGTTGATTGAAAATTTGGACACGAGAAAGCTGTGCGCAAGATGGGTGCCACATTTGCTCAAAATGGAAAAAAACGGTGTCATAGCAATAAAACCGAGTTTTTGTATCAATTCAGGATGAAATACAAGTTTATGACTTCACATCTGAGACAGAGGAACATGGGGATCCTCCACTGACCCGAGCTGTTAATCGGCCCCGCTATTCGGCCCCGCATGCCAACCCGCTCAATAAAAGTGCACAGCAAGGTTCAAAACTTGAAATCCATGTCTGCAAGGACACGCTTATTTTCAAAGCTGATTGGCCACTTGAAGAGTGCAGGGGAGAAATTAGTTAAATTTTGTAACTTAATACTAAAAGAACAACTAAAATAAAACCAGTAAGATAAATAAATTTATAGTTTTTATGAGTAGTGGGAAGTTTCGATTTGTTCATGACCTCATTTGACGCAAACCACCTATGTAAGTTAGCCTCTGAGAGAGCTTCCGTGATTGTACAGATCGTAGAAAATGTCGCAAAAAGCCTTAAAACAGGATGGAGCGGTCACAAGGTCAGTGTATCTAACCAGTTCACTTTTTGGACCTCTAACATGATGAATGAAAAAATCCACAAAACGGTATTAGATAACGTAACGTAGTAAATACATCACCGGTAGGGAAAGGTTACTATAACAATTTGAAAAACATACATGTACGTTATATATGTATATATAGATTAGACAGTCACTGCCACTAGGCGTCGTCTAAGCTCGCCAATAATAGTTAAGCCACTGTTTCCAAGCGTCCAGATTTCGTCGGGAATGTTTCGATTTAGTAGCCTTTATCGTGTTGGTGAGGTGTACGATTTCTGTTATATAAAAATGTCAATCCCGAAATTTTCGGGATTTCGTTTTCTAATCCCGGGATTCTTAAGTACTTAAAACTGTCCGGGATCCCGGGATTGGATTCCCTAGTCGTATCCCGTCTTCGCTGGGGCACATATGTGACCGCATCTGCAAATAAAACTGTGTTCCCCAAATGGGTACAACCATAGTGTAGAAATTTATAGAGGAAGGTTATTTGATAACGAACCTAGGGCAGGGGTCGGCAACCTTTTGAGTCGGAAGAGCCAAAAATTACAATTTACAAATTTCAAGTGTTTAAAGAGCCAAAAAAAAAATTCTTGCCAACAAAAAAAACACTTTCAATAGCGCAAACTGGGAGCTAATCGTTGGAGCCCTGGAGGAAAAAAATGAAATTCCACAGTATGCACTCGACCTCATAAGCGATTATTTCAAAGACCGATATGTCCATCACAATGAAACGGACCTGACGAGAAGACTGGAGAAGGGCGTCCCGCAGGGGTCCGTTCTGGGACCAACCCTCTGGGACGTACTTTACAACAGTGTTCTAAACATGGCACTACCTGCAGGAGCAGAACTCATTGCCTTCGCGGACGATGTCGCGCTACTGGTGACGGGTCAATATCCATAGGAAGTGGAGGCGACGGGCAACAAAGCCCTCGCCAGAATTCGAGCGTGGATGCGGGATAATCGTCTGCAGCTGGCGGCCGAGAAAACGGAGGCAATGATATGCAGCAGACGAAGAAGACCGAGGGTCGAGCAGCTTGTTATTGGAGGACACGAGGTGGAATACAGCAAAACGCTGAGATACCTCGGGATCCTCATGGATAACAAGTTGACCTTTAGCAAACACATGGAAGAAACATCAGAGAAGGTGCAAAAGTTTGGAAGGCTCATGCCCAACATTGGAAGGCCAAAGCCGTGCAGAAGACGTACCATAAACGAGGTAATACACTCGATCCTTTTGTACGGAATCCCGATATGGCACGAGCTCGCTAGGGTCCAGCGACAAGGAGCGCTCCGAGTCACCGCAGCTCCGAGACAGTGTCGTTGTGCTTGTGATTGCTGAAATGCCCCCGCTGGACCTCCAAGCAAAGAAGAGGACCTTGGACTACGAATATCCTAAAAATCGCAACGAACATGACCAGAAACTGAGGGAAGCCTGGCAACAGTGATGGGATCAGTTCAGCAAGAGAAGGTGGACCCATCGACTTATCCCGGTCATACGTCGGTGGAGGGCCGGGGGACACGGTGAAACAACCTACCGCTTGACTCAGGTGCTCACTGGGCACGGATGCTTCGGTGCGTACCTGAAGCGGATTGACAAAGAACCATCCGCAACGTGCCACCACTGCCAAGCAGAGGTCGACGGCGTAAAGCACACCATCATTGGCTGTGAGGCTTGGGCACTCCAGAGAAAACTACTGAAACAAGCACTCGGGGTAGCCAAACTCAACGTCAGTCCACAGCATGATAGGAAGCAAGAAGAACTGGAACCTTTGGCGCAACTACGTAGAAGAGATTCTGAGCGCCAAAGAGGGCAGTGAAAGAGAGAGACGCAGAGCGCCTCTCCAACACTAGAATAGGGCCAATCTAAGGCCAGACTACCTGACCTTCTGAAGCAATGTGTAAAACAATACCAGGGGGCAGAGAAGGACAAGGGAGGGGTTTAGTGGGCAGGAACGAGTTAATCGTTAATCTCACACTACCCAGAATGGGTATCTTGCGAAGATTCCCCTCCCACGGAAAAAAAGAAAAAAATATAATCACTTATTATTTGAGTAAAAAATTAAAACAATTTAAAATTTACTTACAACACTAACTTGTACTTCAATAACAAATAATTGGGCAAACAAATTCAATGGGAGCGATGGTTTTGCATAGAACTAAAGAGCCGCAGCTTCACACCCAAAGAGCCGCATGTGGCTCGCGAGCCGCAGGTTGCCGACCCCTGACCTAGGGGAATCAAAATTGGTGCCAGTGAACTAAAATTGATGAATCCATTCCTCCACAAAGGTCATCATGTTTGTATGGACAGTTTTGATAATAGCATCTTATTATCTATTAAATTATTAGAAAAAAGGCCGCATACAATATGGACATTACGTGCAAATAGAAGAAGAAATCCAGCAGAAATAACAAAGAAGAGATTATAAAAAATAATATTCCATCTATTGGACGTGGTAGTGCTATATGCGTGGATTTTATACCGTATGAAAATGGGAAATATAAAAATAAATCTAGAATTCAGAGATAATGTAATAAAATCCTTATTAGGAATTGCCAATATAACACACACTGGATAATAAATAACTACCACTTCTGGTTCAATAGTAGTAAATACATACACATTTTTTAGAAAAAAATCCTACCTTACAAAACTACAAGAGGAAAATTTACTATTTACACTGCAGGTTCTGCTCAAAAACTAATAAACCCACTGAAACTTCGTAGAGATGCCAAACCTGTCCTAATAATCCACCTCTATGTTGTGGAAATTGTTATTTATGTTATCATAACGAATTTTTTTTTTGTTATTATTTGTGAATTTTTGTTGGATTATAAAAAGATTAAATTTATATAGGATAATAGGTATCTTAACATTAAGAAAAATTACGTACGTCCAAGTGATGCTTCAAACAACAGCAGAAGACAAAAAAGAAGCGACATGCTCTTGATCACAGACCTTGCACTTCCAACTGCATCCATGATTGCAGTCAGACTAACTTTAGCTTGCTAAAGTAAGTCTTATAGACTTTATGACACAAACAAACATCCAAAAAATAAATAAATTAACATAAAAAACACATCACACATTGAAATTAGTGTTACCATAGGCTTTTAAGTGTAGGATAACCTAAAGATTTATCCTGTTTCCATATTTTTAAGCATGACGCAATTCCGATGTCCCAAGAATTCGCATTTCGAGCAGCAGTTTAAAGCGCATTTAATTGATTTGAAGTGCAAAAATTGATATTTAATAAAAAAGATTTAAGTGCTGAAATAAGCGACTGGAAAGTCAATAGGACGAAGGAAATGCTATAAATTGCAAAATAAAAATAGTGCAAATATAATAATACTATCATTTATTATACGAAGGATATTGATTTGACGAATTTTATCGCACTATCGTTCTAGATCCGAGACGAGTTCTGAGTAGATAGACAATAATATTTTTGCGCAGTGTTTAAACAGTACACATTTGTATCTTCAGTTTCAGTAACAAAAGCACACTTTTTTTTGAAGCTTGAAATCGATAAATTTGGAATTCTTAATACCCTCTGTATTTTGTATTATATAAAATAAATTTACTGTTATTTTATATCTATATGATGTTAATCGGCCCCGCATGCCAACCAGCTCAACAAAAGTGTACAACAAGGTGCAAAACCTGAAATCCATGTCTGCAAGGACATGCTTATTCTCAAAGCTGAGTGGCCACTTGAAGGGTGCGGAGGAGAAATTAGTTAAATTTTGTAACAAAAATAAAAACAATTAAGATAAAATCAGTAAGATAGATAAATTTATAGTTTTTATGAGTGGTGGGAAGTTTCGATTTGTTCACGACCTCATTTGACGCAAACCACCTATGTAAGTTAGCCTTTGAGAGAGCTTTCGTGATTGTACAGGTCATAGAAAATGCTGCAAAAAGCCTTAAATGAGGACGGAACAGTCACAGGGTCAGTGTATCCAACCGGTCCGCTTTTTGGACCGCTTAAATGATGAATGAGCGTCATTGAAGTGCAAAAATTGTATATTGATAAATCTTAGTCGGAAATTTAATTGAGACGTTACAAAAGGATAAAACAGGTCGTAAATATAAAGTTTGAGATAATGATTTGAATAAATAATATGAATATTATATTATATATATAAGTACCAAAGCTTCTAGAGAGAGTGCTTCTAGAGTTACGCATGAAATTTTGTCTCTAAGTCTAATATTTGAATCAATTTTTTCGACTACTTCATTATTTATATTCTACAATTAGTAATATATTGCAGAATATAAAATCCATAGTTATGGATTACGTTTTTATTGGGTTTTATTGCTTATTAAGGGATAAAAAATATATTTTCCAATAAACGATGCAAAATTTTGAAGAGGGAAAATTAAAAATCATTGATTTTGAAATTTAAATATTGTATTCATTAAAATTAAATCGTATATTTTACGCACACATATAGAAACAAAAATTCACATCCATAACAAGTTTTTATCTATTTTATATTTCTTGAAAGCCAGCTCGAAAATGATCCAACTTTGGTGTACACCCCCGGAAATCCTTGCTGTCCACATGGGGTAGGGCCAAAGCTCACTACACCAACGATATACCAGTTGCCATTTCCAGATTCTTCCTTTACCATGAGTGGCCCTCCCGAGTCTCCGCGGCACGAATCTTCTCCCGTACGGCCCCCGACACACATTTGAGTCTGATCCAATCTCACACTTTGGGATCTATATTTTTCTGTGCAAACAGACAAATCCTGGACTGGGATCCATACTTTTAATTTGATCTTTGAGTCTGTATCTGAAAGCATATGAAATTGGTTTAAATATGTTTTCTTCTTGAGCGGGAAAACTAAATCCAAGATCTCATTCGCTAAGCATTTGAACGTGCTTAATGGTAAATTAAAATAATTTCAATTCAATGATTATTACTCACTGCGTTCAGTTCTACCCCATCCTGCTACCCAAAGATCGTAGCCATTAAAATTTTTTTGCGCGATATTATCATTGATCACCGGTAAGCATATTGGTTGAATATAAGCTGCAATATAAAATAACAGAAAAGTTATTAGGGATACGTTAAAAAAGATAGAAAACGATTTTCTGAGTGAAATTTTGGGAACAATTTACGAAGTATTTTTATACGCGATTTAACTTAGATGTAGATTTAAGATATAAAAATAGCTTCAAGATACAATATTGCTTCATCCAGAGATACAGAAAACGAATGGAAATCTATTAATACTTTAGAAAAACTAGTATTACAACATGATTGTAAATAATTAAGCGATGTACTGCAATTATCTGAATGTAGATCGATTCAATTTCAAAGTGATTTTTAATTTATGTGGATTTAATGTCTCGGAAACACATTCCATCATTTTTCATGAGCCTCGAGTATTTTTTGGGCTATTTTTCATAGATGAGAATAATAATGGTATGCTTTCTTTTTTAGAAAATGAACATTTGGCTTACAAGTAAAAGTCACTTTAGAGCGTAATCGTATTAAAGCAATGTCATTTTCATGACTTGGGCTTCCTGGATTGTACCCTTCATGGATAATAGTGGAATCTACTCCAACATTGACAGGAGGTGGGGCACATTCTCCCGTATCTGTACAGTCGATATCAGTTTCGATGTTGTGTTCTCCTAGACGTACGCCAGTTCTGTTTAAAAAATGGTATTAGAGCAGAAGCTGATTCAAAATGTGACTTTGTAAAATAATACTAATGATACATTACAATCTATAATTCCTGGGGATTGCTCTTTCTGATACGCAATGAGCTGCTGTCAAGACGTAGCGTTCTGCAACAAGAGAACCTCCGCAATGAAAGCCTTTTCCAGTCGCTGTAAAATAAAATGAAAATTGAATTATCTAAAAATGAATAATCTGATACAATTAATCTATGGTATTTTATTATAACAGTAAATTTCTTTAATGCTGAGGCTATCCAGTTCTTCAGATAGATACAATATTGAACATTATCATTGCCATTGAATATAGTTCAATTATAAAGTATTCCATTTTAATAGCAGAACATCATCTATTCAAAGTTTTAACAAAATATTTTTTCTAAATCTCTATATATCACTTTTTGTCACATTTCCTTTAAATCACCTATGCGTAGGGTCTCTGATTTCTTCTAGAAACGAAAATTTTCCGATTTCATTTTTTAAATTTCTCGAAAATTCTCAAGAAATTTTGATTTTGAAAATTTCGTCAGTACAAGTTCTAACAGGTACACTTACCATGAATATCCTCGTTATGGAAAGGAAGCACAGACATAAGAAAAGAAGAAGCTCGGGAAAACTCAATTCAACAATGGTAAGATTGCTGGGATACTGGAATTAAGGGAACAAAAATGGATTACCTGACCCAAATAATAACTATACATGGATTCTTCAGTGTATACATACATAAAATTAGCAAAGATCACTCGGCGAAAGATCGAGATGGAACACACTGTGTTTCAAATTTGAAGCATGAGCAGATGATAGGCGAAAATTAACGAGAAACCCCAAATACAACCATCACTTCTACTACAATGATTGAATCCAAAGAAAAGTGCGAAAAGAAAACGCAGAAAGAACTTAGAAGAATGCACACTGGATCGTAGAAAAGCAGCAAGCAGATTTCGAGGGAGTTGATGGAGAAAGAGAGAGGAGGTATCAAGTGGATAGGAATTCCACACTACCATAGTTTTAAACGTGGTGTCTTTCTGAAGACTTTTACCTCCCAGAGAAAAAAAATGCGTATGGGACTCAATCACCTTCTTTTTCGAAACTTACTCTTTTAATCTTGAAGGATTTGCTGACCATTCAGTGATAATATTTTGATGATCATCATCGGACTGCCTTTGATTGTAGACTTCAGAGTTGCCTCATCCACTGGAATGAGTCATCCACTTTGTGGTTCGTCTTTCTTGAACCATTTTTTGGCATTGTCCGACATCCAATATATCATCATAAATCTCGCAGATGTTCTTCGTAACCACTGTCACTTTATTTTTCATGTTAAAAGAGCATATAGCTCCACAGATATTGTCCCAACGCACGCGTCTCTCCAATTGTCCTTAGAGGGTCAAGAACATTTTTTTGGTCTCAGGTCGACGAACAGATAAACGCTCAAACGAGAAACCTTAAATTACGTTCTAGGGTGCATCGAAAAAAATTGATTTGATTTGTAGAAAAGCTTCATCTTTGTTTACCAACGATAGCTAGTCAATAGCTAAAATTGATGGTGGTTGTAGTTAACTTCGAAAAAAAAATATCGAAATGGATCTAATTAACGAGACAAAGACATAAGATTAAAATAGAAAACATGTACTTAAATAGAAATTGTTATAAGAATTTACATTCTTCCTCTATTTTACATTTTCCAAGGTGGACCCATTGGGTGTCGACGGTAGTTTAAATAGAGTCTTTAGTTTTCCAGGGGTCTATTGGGGATCAAAGATACATTTAAAAATATACGGACGATATGGTGTTTATATAAAAATAAGTATTTTTAAGCGCAAATTTATTTTATGCAATTAAATAAGGGTTTTCATAATAAATATTATCGACTTCTTTCTATTGTATTTTTTTTTGTTGTTAATGTGACGGAATTGATTTTATATCAGCCTCGTTTTATTTAAGGCCGCTAAGTGTTTAGTTTGGGATATCTGGGAAATGTAGTTAATTACTCAATTACATTTTCTATTTCATTAGAAATTTACCATAGGAGATTTTTCCGGAAATAAATAAATCTATGAAGTAGTTTTTCATTGACCACTTTCACACCATACCAACACTTGTTAACAAAAGGCTTAGTTATAAGTTAATAGATTGAAGTTGGGAGGTTTATACTATTCGAGAACGGCATAATACTTTTCAAGAAGACAATACAATGTTCTCACGTTTTGTGTATTCCAAAAGCGCCATCCAAGGATATTCATCGATCTCTGTTTCGGATCCTCCAACTATTTTGTTTTGCGAATCTTTTCCACAAATAGAGGCATCTGGGATGGCATTTGAATTGGAAGATTCTTCTTCGTCGTAACCTCCTCTATTTTCAAAACCAGTAATACCATCACTAGGACAACACACCTGAAAAAAAATCAATACATTTTGATTCAGTTAATAGCCGGTTATGTAACAAAGTATTTGGATTTTTTCTGATGTGTAAAAAACAAGGCGTGCTCATGATCGCGGAATAAGTGATTTATGTCTACGCCAGATACAAAATTTGGTTCAAAAAACAATTTATTAAATTATAATTATTTTCACATATACGAGGGCCATCCAGAAAGTAAGATTACAACATCCAGAAAGTAAGAAATTTTTCATATTTTTGCATGATATATGCGCAATATATTTTGGAAATTTCTTACATTAGGCGATGTGCCGCTGTAGCCACATTTGGACTGTCTGAGGAAGTTTATCACATCTTGTGGTACAGGAGTGTTAGTTGCAAGATCGTATAAGGGCTTGCAATAAGATAGTCGAATACAACTCCCTCTGGTTCTTCGTGGGGTATAGCAGGATCTTTCTGGAAAATAAAGCTGTTTAGGAAAGAGACTGCGAATACATTATTGATTTAATAATCTTTTGATTAAGAATAGTAGTAATAAAAGATTTATTTAGATTGTTCCCGATTAGCATGTTTTAAGACATTGATACCTAATTATTTTAGAAGCTAGCTGATGTTAACGGATGAACAGATTGTGAAAATTTTCTTGAAAGATTATTGTAACAGTTGAGCTTCATTTTAGGGAAAATATGACGATATATCGATGGTGAAATCTTGATGAAACAATACTTTATTTTTAGCCAAATGTAGCTATTTTTTCTTGATTTCATCACTCAAATATTATAAATTTTTCGTCTTCTTTGGAAACCATTATTTTGGAAATCTCACCTCCCAATCCATTATTTTGACTGTTTCTTTGTCTCAGGTGTAAAATGATGGACCCATCCACTCATCCTATTAATTTTGCCGATGAGTTTTAAATGTGCTGGCACAGTGGACCATGGGGTTTTCAGTCCTTGTGATAAATCTTATTGATATGGACCTGACTAGTTGATATTACTTGATGCCTGACTTTATCTCTATTTTTTCCAGTTTGTTCCCAATCTGACTAATGAAATATTGTTTCATTGTGCCCGGTCAGCACTAAACGCCAAAGTTCGAATACTTAGATGCGAAATAATTTTCCCTGGCTAATAAAATTTTACTAACACTTTTTTGTGACCTAACTACATTTGACTACTCCTAACTTCTATGCTTATACGATTTTATATATTTTAACTATTGGCCACTTGACTAGTACTAATTTACAGATTAAATATTTAATACTCTTTTAACAGCAAGCTGTTACTCATTTATCTACTATTTATTTCTACTTTTACAAATCATGGCAAATGTATGATACAGATGTGATGGATGTAACCATTTCCTGAGAATGGATATTGTAGAGGCCCATAGTTCTGCAGTGAACTGTTTGTGACTGCACTATGATGATGATGATATAAAGAAATAACTTACAGACTGGAAATTTTGTTAAGCTTGTTATTAAATATGTATGTACAGTAATACAATTATTGTTGTAATTTATGTTTATTGCAACATTGGACACACCCGACAGATATGCAAAGTATATTTATTCAAATATTTGCAATAAATATTGAGATAAATATTTAGAGATGTGCTTATTTTATGACATCTTTCTTTCATCTAGGCGCTCTCAGTATGAGTAATCCAGATAATTGTTTGTATGTCTGTAAATCGTATATGACGCTATCTAAATAATTCGCAATATTGCCTTATTGTAACGTCGAAATGATTAAACAATTCTTTGTTTGGATTTTATCACGTACTTGTGAATTTGATGCGTATATTTTGATTCCGAGTATTCTCCTCGAATGTTATGTTAAAGGTCAATACTATTAATAGCGGTCTGACAACAAAATAACAGGTTTTGCTTCAATTTGCAAAAGAAGTGAATAGCAGAGTAAGAAAAATGAGCCCAAAATCATCACGCCTAAATTCGATAGCGATATTACTGAAGTGTATGAATAGAGAGCAATAGTCATCGGCTTGCGAGTTGTTCAGCCCGTTTAAAATCAATGGGATAGTTAATTTTATTGTTATGGAATTAAGTATAATAGGGCAGGGTTATCTGAATTGTGATATTACAGTTATTCTATATTATTCCAGCTGCATAGTTATGTGGGTGGGTTTCATCCAGATCCAGAAACTTTTCATTTTTTTAAACTTTAAACATAGATGCTATATTTGTATCTCCACCACTTTATCGTCCACACAAATCCACTTTTCTCTAAAATACAATTCAAAAATAGATAAATAAAACACTAAAAAATTCAAATATTATCTTGAAAATATGCCCATGGGCAGGCAACATGCTGCTGAAATTGCACGCTCAGCCTCCACACTCGTTGGAGATATCGTCATCAAATATTTAAATGCTAGTTCGAGTTGATAGTCGCGCGAACCCCCATTTTCGTATAACACCATCAATTTGACTGATAAAATTCTTTTATGCAGAGACATGGACTAAAATTCGCTCGTAAAACTACCGATTTCCCGAAAAAATATTTATTTCCGTCGCTGCAGATAAATACTTATATACTATGATATTTTTATGTAATTCCTAATTATATAACGAAGGAATACAAAAAAATTGAGCCCCGTATCTCTTATATTTCATATCAATATTCCCATTATTAGAGTCGAGGTGTAGTAAATACATCACCGATAGGGAAAGGTTAATATAACAATTTGAAAAACATATATGTACTGTATATATGTATACATAGATTAGACAGTTACTGCCACTAGGCGTCGTCTAAGCTCGCCAATAATAGTTAAGCCACTGTTTCCAAGCGTCCAGATTTCGGCGAGAATGTCTCAATGTAGTAGTCTTCAACGTGCTGGTGAGGTGTACGATTTCTGTTAAATAAAAATTTCAATCCCGAAATTTTCAGGAATACGATTACTAATACCGGGATCCACGAGCTTCTAAAACTATCCGGGATCCCGGGATCGAGTCCGAACGCAAATATGCGTGATTCCTCATCAACGGGATAAGAACTGGTGAAAGCCACCAATGGTTGAGGAAAAACATACATCAGGGTCTGTATTGTCGGACAGTATGCATTGGCCATGAACGGCTGTCGGTGCACATATTATGGATTTTTAATGGCGTTGATGATGATTCATAAAAATAAAGCAAATCACTATCATCTTAGATATGTGAGCACGCCATAAGACATCAAACGATCGCAGTATTATTATGTTAGGCCTACTAGAGAAAGAACAGAGTCCTAGGAATAAATTAATGGCTTATTCCGAGGCTACGCAATTAATAGCATACAAATAAATATATTTTTAACATTTAATTTTATAATAAAAATGGCTCGTGAATGTATAATATTTCGATTGGATTGGTTTAATTGATGTCAGACGAGCGATAAGACAAGTCATGGTCATAATACAAACATTGGCATATAAAAATATATTGGAATAACAATCGCGAGAATGTTTTTATTATGAAGTTTGAATCGAGTGCAAATATTACGCAGAATTGATATGTTGGACAGGTTCAAATCGAATATCGTTTGGAATTTGGGCGTTCTCCTCTGAAGCATATCGTAAAATATGAATATTCAGACAGGATAATACATCAATTATGTTTTGTGCTTCTTTGTGCAAATTTAGAAGATTTTTGTATGCAGATAATGTGGCTTATATGGAAAAAAGTAATTTTATGCTGCTATAATTTCCGGTTAGAATATAAAAACTAGCTATTGATTGGATTCCAAGTCGATGACAACTGGTATTTCATCGAGAATGCATTTTTTCCCCCTCAATTTTGAATATATTTCTTGTAGATTTTTGTGTAAATTGGTTTCTTACGTCGTTGTGATATACCCAACGAGTTGACCTCTTTGACATGGCTTTCTTAGGTCGTATATATGTGTTTAATATGTGATAATTAGCGAAACATTCTATAGATTTGAATCCAAAATGTTTGTTCAATTGCAAAATTATGGAACATTTCATAAGTACATTATTAAAGAAATTGCCATGAGAAATACATTTATGATAGATTTTAATGAATACAATGAAACCAGTAATTTGGACACACTTTGGGGCCAACTTTGGGTCAAATTTCAAATATTCGCATTGAATATTTAAAAGCAAAATTGTTTAAACGAAACAGCTATATTTAACGATAATTTGAATTTTATATGGATGAATGTAAGTTTAGTTATGGTTTACGTTTATATAACATTCTGATAAAATATTTTGTTGTTTTCATATTTAAAAGATTGGGCAACGAAGCTTAGATTATTGTTTTAGTAGCGAAGAAATGTTCCATTAGAGAGTCGATTTGCAATACAAACATATAGAAAGCAGTGATCTCATTATTAAAAAAAAACAATGACAGATCTATCGATACAATCTTATTAAAATGAATTCACAGTACACCCAAAGATTGAAGATCTTGAGAAAAATACGTACGTCCAATTGATCCTTCAAACAACACCAGAAGACCAAAAAGAAACGACAAGCACTTGATCACAGACCTTGCACTTCCAACTGTATCCATGGTTGCAGTAAGACTAACGTGAGCTTGCTAAAGTATGTCTTATGACACTTGATGACACACACAAACAACCAAAACAGTACGTATATGAACACACAACAAACACATCACATACTGAAGTTATAGTTAGCATATGATTTACAATGTAGAATAAAACTCGTTTAATATTCTCGTTAAACCAAATAGGAAGGAAAACCCGTAGCTTTGTCCTGTTTTATATTTTGAAGTATGACGCGATTCCGAGATCCCAAGAATTTACTAAATTTAAAGCGTATTCTGAATGTCAAATTAGTTTGGAACAAAAGTTTATTCTAGGTCACTTGTCAAATTACAGCCAGCTATATCATAAATTTGCGAATATGTTAAACACCCCGATTTAATATTCAGAACTAGGGTTTTGTACCGTTTTTATTTTTTAAATTCATTTTGGTTTTCGTAAAAATAACAATTTCACCGGCTATTGGTTCAGTTTCGGTTTGAAACCTTAGTCAGAATCAGTGATAAATCGATTTTAATAATTTTCGCATTTCAAAAATATATTAAAAAAATTAATAATTTCTTCTGCAATATTTTCTACGGTCCGATGGCGAACGGACTTACGGAGACTGTCCATCTTGAAGCGTAAGTCAGGAACATATTCCCAGACAGCAACAGTGCAAGTCCTGAATAGATGATACCCAATTTATTAAAATTTAATAATCCAAAATGATGAGGATATCGAAATCACTAGATCAACATTTTAAATCTGATATTAAAAAAAACATTGCAAACATGGGAAATGAGCTCCAAGGTACACAGGGGAGTTATTAAAATGAACTGTCAAGGTCAACAAAAGGCACAACAGTTGGCCAAATTCTTCAAAAACACTCGCAACAATAAAAAGGTAAACATTGATAAAATTGATTTTCTGGCTGCTTTATGTAAAGCATACTGGTTTCATCTAATAGTGAGTTTGTGTTAATATTCCTAAACAAAGTATTTATATGAAGGCAAATTTATCTAGTTTTAACCCTTTGAGTGGTAGAGTCGCGAATTTGCGATCGAATTCCAGTGATTCAAAAAGGGATGGAGAAAGCGTCTTGCATTTTAAAAACTGTGAATGGAAGACAGAGACGGAGAGAGCTTCCTGCGCACATCGCACGATTATACAGATCGATAACCCAAATTCATCTACACGACTTGATTGCTATAATTGCGACTTCCGCTCTTAGACTTCCTGTCCTTTCTGTCGACGTGTACATATATTGTAACCCTAATTCAAAATTAATATATCTTGTGACTAAAGCACCATTAATCATGATTAAGAGTGCTATCTCTTACATAGTCGACCTCTATCCAACAATATGGAGCGTGACACCCTACCAGTTCGGAACCATGAATCTTTAGGAACAGAACAAGGACAAGGAGAACATAAAAGACGGCCTCGAGGAGATGCATATGAAGAACTTCACTTTGCAACATAAACAGCATTGTCTTCCGTTGTTCTTCTATATCGTTTTGGAATCCGCCGAACTGAAGAGGGTGAATCTGAAACAGAAAGTCCACTCAGTCTCGAATTCGCTCGGATAAGTTGCACGTCGACGGAGAGACACCCTTAGTTGGTGTAGGAGCGAATCCGAGACGCACTTAAGCGTCATGTATGTCTTTATCCCTATCCCGACAATGCCCTAGCGAGGAAAAGGGGGACTGAATTTTTTGCATTTCAGGAAAGCCCTTTCCAGTAGAGTTAAAAAGGTCGTCTAGAGTAGTTTTCCACCGTCTTCCTAAGAAAACTACTCAGTCATAAGATTGCAAAATAATTTCATAAGTTTACAAGTTAAACAATGCAGCATGAAAACATGTAAAGCAATTTCAAGGTGTATCCTAGGTCCTAGGAGGAGGATTATTTGGCAAAGTTTCGCATCTGCAAAATAAGTGTTAGTTATTTTATTTTCTTTGGAACACCACCAACAGTGTTAAAATAAATCTTTCTTTTATAATTTATCAAAACAGTTCGTCCATCTCAGAAGAGAGCTCAGTACGATAAGGCTCTGCCCTCGACACGCACTCTCAGTATACGACGAATCTTCTTGCCTTCGAAAAGGCAGGTAGTTCTTTATCATTTTTTTTAATTTCAGGCCGACAAACAGGTAGATACACGAAAAACTTCAAAACACGTCCTTTATTGCTCAACAGACTGACTATTTTGAAGACGGTTCATCGAAGCACCTCTAATATTTAACGTCCGAAATTAATAAAATAATTAAATTTACATCACGGATATTGCATTACCCCTGGCAATGCGACATTGTATCACGCGCCCTCCGATCAAACCATATTTGATGGGAGTCGGCTTAAAAAAATAAATATCTCACGAGAAGCAGCGAATAGTAATAATTAATACGGGAGAAAGGGCAAGAATGCTCCGCCCCTTCGTTGGTGTTAGATATTTTAATGCATCTCATTTGATCGCATTAATCCCCACCGATTGATCGAATTATCCGCGTGTCGCCATTCGCCCGATGAATTTTAATTGATTAAAATATATATTATACAAGACTCCTCCCAAAAATAAGCACGCATTATTTCCATATTATTTTTTTGTAACGTGGAAAGAAAACTTGTTGGAAAATTACCAACGTGAAATGGCATGGTTTGCTGTGCAAGCCTGTCAATTTTCTTTTAAGGGGAGGATTTTGCAAATGAGTGATCATACTCGGCTAAATGACTCATTCCAAAACGTTCCCATGGACAAAATTGCAAAACAAGTTTCGATTCGACAATAGACATATTTTAATGATCGGAATGATGACATGTTTTCAAAACAACGTAAGTCATCGAGCTTTCTGGAAGCATGAATTTATTTATAAGTCTTCAACAAAAACTGCATGATATCGATGGTAAGCTGCTTCCTCGATCGACGACGTGCATAGCATGTTTTTTCTCGATCAAGACTTTCGATCGGCCATTTTTCAAAGACATTGACTGCCAGCTTCCACTCCCCCCCCCCTCTGCGAGATTTTTTTACCTGTCAGGAAGAAAAAATACGAACCCATCCTCCTAATTTATCTTGCGCCTTCTAATTTATCCCACAATGCATTAATAGCGGTTTCGCACCGGGTTAATTTGACCTCACGCCATAATATATTTATGTATATGTTAAAAAAAGCTGATTGAATATCACAAGTTTGTTGAAATATGTAATCAATTTTCCTTATTTCTCTTCTTTCCTGCAATTTTCTGAGAAATAATTATAATCATGCAATAAAAACTAATCAAAACGCTATGTTGATTCAATTAAATGCCTTCCCTCTGCCGTCAAACTGACTTCTATGTTAGTTTTATTGGTTATATTTGATTTTTTTAGACTTGGACTCGGGCCGTTATGTAGCAAGTATGGATGGATGAAGCGTCACATAGGAAGATTCTCGTCTTAGATATATTAATCATTAGAGAGAGAGAGATCTGGCAGCGGGAAGCACGTCTTCCCGCAGCCAAGGCTATCATCTTAAATCGTCATAATCGTTTTTCAAATCTTAAATCATGCTCAAAGAAATAAATTCAGTAGTCAAAATTAGTTATATAATATAAATCACAGTGAGCGCCTAAATTAATAATTACACTTTAATATATTCATGATAATTATTCAGCTGATAGAACGTGATAAAATTTCGAAAATTAAAGTATGGTTAATAAATAACGAGATTGGGCTTGCATGTATCATGCCATTTTGTGAACGTCAAAAATGGATTGTGTATCTAAGACAGCTGATGAAAGATAATCAATTGTACATTTAAACCTTTTTTGTGCGGTAGATGCGTTCCGCGGAAAATCGCACAAAAAAAGCTATGACTTATATAGAAAAAGTGAAGATGCGTTCCATGGATTTTAAAAACCGCATAACTTTGAAACAGCCATATAAAATATATCCAAAATCGCATAAAAAAAGTTAATAAAAACAGGAAAACAATAAGACAATTAAAAAATAGCATTTGTATGACATGTAGCATATCCTTTCCAAGGAAATGCTACATGTCATGCAAATCATCTAATAGGTCGTTAAACTTGCAGAGGTACCAGTTTGCCAGCGTCAGGGTTAAGAAAATACTTTTTAATATTTTTAATTACTTAAAAACGCTAATAAAAATGGTTTTTCGATCGCTTTTTGATTTTATTTTTATAAAAATTACAAATATAATTTATAAAAAATATATTTAAATGCTTACCTTAATCCGTTCTTTCGAACTATCAGGTTTCCGGGTTTTTCTATTCCTGTTCACAGTTAATCCTTGAAAATCATAAAAATTATACAGTTGTTTAATTTATATTTGAGAAGAGCCGTCCGAGGATAGTCATCAATGTCACTTTCGCTCCCTCCGACTTCTTTGTCGCCATTCAGAGGACCGCAATTTGTAAGATCGGGCAATTTTTTTTCACCAAAAAGATGTTCGAATCCAGTTACATCATTATCGGGACAACATATCTGTAAAAAATATCAGATAACTTTGTATTGCAAAAGATACCGTATGGTCGATCAATTGAATAAGAAGAGTATCGAACGTAACTGTATATCTTAATTTGTTTCTTAGGGACGCAAATCTAAATACTGAAGTTTTACTAAAGTTTAAATAAATATACTAAAATGTATACTGTAGCATTTTTCTAAAATATTCTGCAGTCCAGTGTCGTGATAGTCAAATGTTTATCATGTCCATATATACCACGTTTAAAATTATGTAGGATGAATAAACGCACGTATTTAAACAATAATACATATTTATTTGAATTAATATTAGGGGGACCCAAAAGTATTCGAATACATCACCATAAATATATTTGAATGTTTCATTGACCATTGTGGTATTCCAATCCAAATTTAAAAAACAGCATACGATGCCGGATATGTTTGTGAGATAATAAGAAATAATAGAAGCGTTATTGGAAAATTCATCGTTGAGTTTCTAAGAAATCTTCCTTGAATATGTAATAATACACGGGTGCTCAATAATTGTATTTCATTGCATTCTCAATAATTATTGTTGTACATTTCACAAAAATTTAGGCAGTGGTTGAATATCGATGAATTCCCAGGATAACAAAGCATTCAATGCAATAAAAAAAGACAAAACAAATGTTTCCTTCTTAAAATCAAGGAAAGCCAGCATTGTAAATATCGTAAATATGCACCAGAAACTGAAAATGAGGTAGCCATTATTTTATATTAATAACATCCACCTTATTCACCAGATCTCTTTCCAACAGATTTTCACCTTATTCGCCACAAGGAATACTTTTTAAAGAATGAAAAAATATGAAACCAGGACGTGACAATTCAATACTTCGAAGAATTTATTGATACACATTAGAAATAAACTATTGTATATAATAGATATTATTTTGATTTAATAAATTATCTTTTGTGAATGTTATGGCGCTCTAATTCCTACATACAAATTCCGAACGTTCATGTGGTACGCCCGAATAATAAAGAGTATTTTTAATGAATTACTTCAACATGATTGCGTTAATTTTAGTTTCAACCGAAGGAATGGATAGTAATCAACATTCGACTTACATGGGAGATGTTGATTTCAAAGAAAATAATTATATTGGGAAAGACAAGAAGTCTGGCAATAATCTGGTGAAATGATTGACCATGAGAAAACGAAGACGTGCTCAGGTCATTAAAAAATTCTGCTATGTATCCTTCTGAATATGCAAATAGCTGGTTGATATTTTACAAAACAGGGACCAGCCAAGAAATTTTTCCTCGTGTGATAATATTTTTATTGAGAAGAAAGTCTTTCTTATAATCATCTTTTTATCATGAAAGTATGATTATGCAGGTCAAGGTGACTTTTTAAAACTCATTTGCCTTTGAATCTTAATTTATCTCTTATTAATGATCATACTCACATCCATGAATTCCACCAGGAAGAATACACCGTGAAAAAGATAACCATCCCAACGCTGGAAATATAAAATTCTCCATGTTTGATGATATACTGATTCGCACCAAACGACATTTTGATATAAAAACGTTATGACGCTTGCGCAATGTCATCATAAATATAATATTATTTTTTAAATTGATTTTTTCGCTTTCAAATGTAGTTGGGATTTTTAGATTTTCGCTTAAAGTCGAGGAGTTTTCGCTGTTCAATAATGTTCTTTCAGTATCGCTCCGATTTACGACGGTCCCTCTTAAAAAGGACACGGTTCTTTATCTCCTATTTCTGTTCATCTTTTATAGATGACATAAAAATGAGGCAGAGTTCAGTTTCGTGGACCAAAAATAGACGTGGCGGCAGGCGAACCAGCGGAGTACGACCCGCCAGACTAATATTCAAACTCTCATAGAGTCTCGCTTCACTTTTATACAAACTTTCAACGAGCGTAGAATCCTAACAACAATTATAATGAACAGATTTATTATTACGCCTACAAATTTATAACGACACAACTTTGGTAGTTATGGTGTTAAATAACAATTTAATAGATATTAAGTAGATAATGGCGTAATGATATATTTAAAAAAGTGTCCTTATTAACATACACAAGTTACAGTAGCAAAAAACTATGATACATTATTTTTTTCAGATCAAACTTTACAGGATGCGTTTGTACTAATGCCAATTCATTGGCATACAAAATAAGATCTGAATAAACTTATTTAAAATACGTTTATTCGACTATATTGTACATTGTTACATCTGAAATATTGATTATTGCATCTATGGACCCGATTAGGGTACCATATTGTCTTTAATCCAATCGGAAAACGAAGCCACTCTAGTATATATCCCCGGCCAATCTTCCAAGCCGCAAGTTTGTGGTCCATGACTGACGATTCCGATAGCAAACATGTGGTTGTCAAACGTTGCAAAAAGTGGTCCTCCTGAATCTCCGCGACAAGAATCTTTTCCATTTTTTCCACCAGCGCACATTTGGGAATCTTTAATATCAAAACCAATACTTCGGTACAATGATCGACAGGGTACTATACTCAAATCTACTTGTAATTTGACATCAGAGTGTGAATCTGAAAATAAATTATTTGTATTAGAATTGTAATTGTAGGAACAAATCATGTGCGATAAACGATTGGTCATTATGACGTAGATCAATTTTGTTGTTTTCTTGGAACGATATTTGTTTGAGGGTCAACTAGAAAGTAAGCTTGCAAGAGCTCCTGAAACCGGGGCGTTTTGTTGTTGTTTTGAATTTGGCGTACCTAGTGTGTAGGGGGATCCTAACGATCTTAACTTAAAAGATACGCCAGCACACAGAACCATCAGATTTGAAGCAGATATTACAACGTACGACATGGTTCTAGCTGCTGAAGCACCAAACGTAGATGAACTAGAAGTTCTTGTAAGAAACATCCGTCCAAGGAAATCCCCCGGCCTGGATCGCATTGATGGACGCATCGTCAAAAGGGCCTTTCGGCAGATCGACCTCGATCTTTGTTTCATTTTTCAATAGGTGTTTCAAGACAGGCGTCTTTCTTGACTGCTGGAAGAGAGGACTGGTCACCGTTCTTCCGAAACCAAAGACGAACAAACAATCAGAAGATCCAAAGGCGTATCGGATCATAGTGTTGCTTCCCACGCTAGGAAAACTCCTGGAGAAAACTATAGCGTATAGGATGAATACTGCTCTTGGGGGAGACTGTCCACTATCCGAAAAACAGTTTGGCTTCAAGCCTGGGAAGTCCACTATTGATGCCATCTCTAGTGTGCTATCTATCACAGAATCAACCACCAAACGCTAAACGATTGCGATTCTGTTGGATTTCTCGGGAGCTTTTGACAATGCCTGGTAGGCAATGATTATCGTCAAATTGGGTAAATACAAGATCCATAATAACATAATCAAATTAATACGTAGTTACTTTGACAATAGGATTGTTTTTGCATCGGCTGGAAGTGTGCTTATCACTCGCTTTCTGACAATGGGATGTCCACAGAGATCTGTTCTGGGGCCCATGCTCTGGAACATCCTGCTTGATGATGCCCTTTACCTGATACTCCCGCTTTTTTTCCCGCCTACTTTCGATAAAAACGTCGTCTACCTGGGCGTAATCATCTCTGAGGGATGCATTCAGAAAAAAATATTAAAATTGCAACCAGCAAAGCGGCCAAGGCTTTCGGCAAAATGTCCAGACTGGCGGGTGCTGATTGGGGTCTTGGGGACAGACACCTCAGGATTGCCTATGAAGCCATCTACGAGAATATTGCCACATATGGAGCAAGAGCATGGGCAGACCAACTTGGATACCGTGGATATGAAGACTAATTGCACAACGGCAGCCACTACTAAGAATCACTGGAGCGTATAGAACAACTGCTACAAACAGCCTCCCTGTCCTTGCAGGGATCATGTCACTAGAACTAAAAGTGCAAATAAAGGTAGTGAGGCACCTTAAAAAATCACATAGAAGACCGCCCGTGTAAAATCCACGCGGATTTCGCGGATTGTCATTCGTTTTTTTGAATTTGAAAAATAAAACTGCCGCAAATGTCCATTGGAAGCTCGTAGAATTTTATGGTAGTGATGTGATGAGCCGACATTTTTCGAAGTCTTCCTGGTGATATTGTGTTAGAAAAATTTGGTTACAATTGGTTAATGCTTCCAGCGGAGCACCGTCAAAATTGCGTGACCACCGCGCGTGAATTTTTGGACCATTTTGCACAAGAGGAAGATGCTTTTCTGGACTCATCATGACAGGGAATGAGACGCGAGTATGTCCCTACACCCCTGAATCCTAGATACAATGTAAAAAGAGTTGGCGGCGGAGGTTTATGATACTGGCATACAAAAGCTGATGTTCCGACTACAGGAATATCTCGATTTCGACGGTGATTATGTTAAAAAATAGTTTGATATGCTTGTGAATTATCATGTGAATTTCAATTAAATACAAGCATTTTTCGATCCTACACAAATATTGTAACCTTACTTTCTGGACGACCCTCGTATACTAACCATTTTCGGTTTTTCCCCATCCAGCTACTGTTAGATCATCATTCATAAATGATTTTCCCATTACAGATCTATGAGCCGAAGGTAAACAAATGGGTCGTATGGATTCTGCAAAATGAGATATTTTAACATGCATATTACAATATGATCATCACACTATTTTTTTAGTAATGGTAACACATTTAAGAAAGTTAATATTACTGCCAAAGGTGACTTCGTTTTTAAGACGAATTAGGGCAATGTCGTAGTGTTGATTCTTGTTTTTATACAAATAGCTCTCGTGAGAAATTGCGTGTTCAATTGGTACATCCAAAACTGTTGGATTGCATCCTATGTCGGAACAATCAGGGTCGGTATTCAGGTCGTGTTCACCAAGTCTGACTGCAATTCTATAAAAATACAATTAAACCAATAAATCATCCGATAAAAACATATTAGATTTTAATAATAGAATGACTATGGATGAACGAGGATTAGTTTGGGTCATATATAAAGTTCAGCAGCATGTATAAAGTTTGTATTTAAATAAATAAACACTGTCGATAGCACATAGTATTCGGTCATTTTTTCAAATAAACAATACACTTGACATCGATTTATTATATCATTTACATTAGTCAATAAATTTGGGTTAATGATCTAAACAATCGTACGATGTACACAAGATACTCTCTTCGTCTCTGTTTCTCTCCAAACTCAACGTGCAAGACACACTCCGTGTCTGTCTGTCTTCGAGCTCAACGATACTCATTATGAGTCATTGAAATTCGGACGCAATATTGTGTCTTACCTCTTTAAGGGGTTAAAAACTTACAATTTCCAACTGCTTTTTTTAAATCCTTCGACGCAGTGAGCTGCAGTTAGAACATAGCGAGATGATATCAGAGCACCACCGCATGCGAATCTTTCATCATTACCTACAAAAGTATAACATTTATAAACATGTATCAATTGCATTAACACTTTACAGTCCGGGCGTTCTGCGCTAAGCTTCGCCCATCCGGTCGATTTCGGAAGAAATTCATGAAACTCTACTTCCATCGTAAAATCGATATAATTCTTAAACCGTCCGATAGATTGAAATAAAATTTTAGTCATGGTTATAAAATAATTGACTGCATCGATATATTTAAACAAAAAAGTAGTTTTAAATCTGTGGTGCGTGTACCAGCGTGATAAAATACAAAACGAGATTATTTTTGACCTTATGAACAGACATATAAACACACAACACTGACACTTTGCACGGACTGCAAAGTGTCAATATGTCGCCTTTCAATCTATTCAGTCATAGTACATTGCATAATTCTTAATAAGTGCTCAAAACCCATCATCCAGACTTATCGAGCCCTATATAATATTTCAAAGCATTTTGAGCGTAGATCATTGTATAACGAATAGCAATAAATACAAAAAAAATACACACAACTATTGTAACAATTACCGTTGCTATATTTAAGAAGTACCATCCAAGGATATTCGTCAATGTCAGTTCTTTTCCCTCCGATAATTTTGTCGTCTTTCACAGGACCGCACTGTGTGAGATCGGGCAAAAGGTCTTCGTTTAAGAGGTGTTCAAACCCAGTTTTACCATTGTTGGGACAGCATACCTGCAAAACAGATCGAATATTAACATTTGAAAAATGTCATCTGACATTTAGAAAGTTTCCTTCAACTTTTCATACTTGATTGTTAACATTACAAAAACGGTAAGAGCAAAAACAGATAGATGCACATCCAGATTTTTTTCAATGGCATTGATCTAATAATATAAACACTGATCCCAATGTCATGATGTTCGTGACCAAAACTATTCAAACTACATATTTGAAGTACATTTTATATAATAATAGATAATTATCCAATGGATTCTGTGGACGTATTAGGACGTGCCATATGAAGATTCGGAATTTTTGCTGGTCAATGATTGACTGATATTGATTATGGTTCTGTGTAATATTTTCCAAATTCAACCATTTTAAATTGATTATATTTTTTGTCAATAGAAAAATTTTTCAACTTTTCCGTCACTCAGAGTACTTTTAAAAGAATAGAAAATTCCAAAACCACGGGTGAAGCAATTCAAGATTTCGAAGGATATTTGCTCTAAATGTGCGGATTTATATGAAAATGGATTAACTGATTTAATTTCAATCAACAAATTAATTCTGCCATTTAAAGTGCTTCATACTATTCCAGCCCAAATTCTCGGAATCGTCTAGATCTCCCCCATAAACATAAAAGCCCTTATCAGGGATAAAAACAGATTTAGAGAAAATTGCCGAATCTATCGTGATCCTCAGTCTAAAGTTCTGCTCAATAACTTAGAATTTAAAGTTAAAATGGCTGTTCTCAACTTCAGGAATGCCGGATGGGATCCCGATTATCCACACAGGGAAAACTCCATCTGGAAACTCGCTAAATCCCTGAAAATACCTCATAGCAAAACTGCCTAATTTTTTATTATTTTATCTTTTATTTCTTCTATCTCTTCATATATATATATATTTTTTTTAATTTGTGTATAGTTTTTCTTTGTTCTCTTTTCTAATATTATCTCTAGTTTTAAGATGTTTTATTATATCAAGATGTTATATTATATAGCTTAAAATAATCGAAAAAATATAAATAAAATTTAATTAAGATCATTGATGGTCAACCTTATATTATATATTTAGGAAGGCATTGGCCCTAAGGTCACAACGCTCGTCAATAAAAAAATATATACACACTTATCCCTCGATTTACGCGGTACCCATTTTACGCGGTTTCACTTTTACGCGATCAGAAAAAATTACATTTTTTTAAAAAATCAAACATGTTTTGTGACACCCGTCACACAAACGCGTATATTGCATCAGATTATTCTCATTTCTAGGACCAGTCGTTTGTAACCCCCTCCATTGTGTCAAGTGATGCTCCTCCTTGTATCCCGTTTTTGTTTAACTTGAAGTCTCGATATATATTAGGGTGTCCCATAAGTTTCTTTCGTTTTCATATTAAGAAAAAAATAAACAATAGTTTGTATTACATCAAAATGTATTTAATAATATATGATCCATTCTGTTCTATTACCTCTCTCCATATCTCCGGAAGCCTCATAATGCCTTCTTGCCAAAATTTCCCAGATTTGTTGGAAAAATATTGATCAAGGTACATTTTAATATCATTTTTTGAATTAAAATATTTACCACGTAAAGAATTTTTCAATGAAAGAAATAAATAATAATCTGAAGGGGCAATGTCCGGAGAGTATGGAGGATGAGTTAAAACATCCCAGTCAAATGATAATAATTTATTTCTGACGAGCAAAGACACATGAGGCCTGGCGTCATCGTGATGAAAGACAACGTCTCGTCGGATCGCTAATTCTGGCCGTTTTCTGGCAATTCCATCCTTTAGATCGTCTAGTTGGAAACAATATTTTGTTGAATTGATCGTTTCACCTTGCTGAAGTAACTCAAAATAAACTACCCCCTTCCAGTCCCACCAAATGCATAGCAAAACTTTTTTTTGTATGTAGGCCAGATTGAGCTACAGTTAAAGCTTCTGTACCCTAGGTCCGAGAGCGTTTGCGTTGGATATTCTCATAGAGTATCCATCTTTCATCTCCAGTGACAAGTCTTTTCAAAAAAAGGTTGGCTATTATGTCGTTGGAGAAGAAGATCGCATGTTGAAATACGCTGAAGTTTATTTGAGTCAGTCAGTTCATGAGGAAGCCACACATCTGAAAGATTAATGTAGCCCAATTTTGTACAGATGATCATGGACGGATGTTCGTGGAATTTCTAACTTGTTAGCTATTTCGCGTACAGTATATCGCGGGTTTTCTTTAACCATGGCTATGATTATATCTGTGTTCATTTGCGAAAGAAACTTATGGGACAACCTAAAATATATTTAGTGTCTCATTGGACAATTTATAATCAACGAATTTGAGGATGTGACATCCAATGTGCTCGTCAAATACTCGAGGCTTATCGCCATCAGAGTCACGCAAAACATACAACGAAGGTTTGATTGAAAAAAATGTTAAAAGATGAGCCCAAGTAACAATGGTGAATATTAATTGGAGATAATTTTTAGACATTTTAAGATATTTTTTTAAAAAAAAATCCATATTTTTTGTCGTTAACATCAGGACTACCCTCTTAAATACATATTGTTTCTCGTGTCAAACAAAGATGATTTAAATTTGCATGTACTTACCATGGGTGAAGTCCTCCTTCCGCATCGAGAATTCACGAAATAATCGTTAACGTCTTTCCTGTCACTAAAGGCGCGTTTCACAGCAAGAACTGATCCACAGGATCTCAGGGGAACACAGGATCCACGTGTATTTCTCGGCGTAGTGCAATCATCTAGACAATATTATAATAAAATGTCCAAATTATAAATGCCTCACCATGTTGGAAGTTTTATCAAATAGGTCAACATTGCTTATGCGTTCTGGATAATTTTATTATGAACTGATCAGATTTTTTTTACTTGTATTAATGTAATATATTTTTTAAAATTATTATTCCTACATCCATATATTCCTTCGGGAAGAATACACAGGGCAAGAAATAATATAAAAAACTGATACGTGGGAGTGTTTCCTTTCGTCGCCATGTTCGCTTAGATACTGATTTATAATATCACTCCAACATGAAAAATATTGTTTAATGCGCTTGCGCAAGTTTTAAGAAATAACTATTTGATCAATACTTATCTATTTGAAAAAATAAATCCTGGATTGAAATAAGGGCGCGTCCAAACCATATATACATACAAAATCGATCTCACGTAGACTTTTTCATGGATCATAGAAAGATTCATTTTAAGCACATGATGAAATTTTAATTTTTAATTTAGATTTTTAAACTTATTTACATAAAGGTGACAATGTTTTTATAAATTGGAAGATGTAGGTTTTTTACTTAAATTCGAAAATATAATCTAAGTCCTTGTGTATTTCTTTCGCATCGTCATCATAGAAGATAATTTCTTACTAAGAAAACCCAACGCAATAAGAAATTATTAAAATTAAAAATAAACAACTGATAACATGTTGATCTTATAACCTTGTTTGGTACATCTTATTAATCAACACTAAGAGCTGACCAGCATGAATATCAAAAAAATGAGCCGAATTCATATGTAAATATTATTATACTCTTCAAAGAATTAATCAAAAAAAATCATCACATAATTTAAAACGTTATGGAAACTCCCAAATTCCTATGATATTATTTCGTTTCACTTTTTTAAGCATGTTTTCCAATCTTAGACGATCAAACTCGGTTATAACGATTATTAAGAGATCGAGCTAATACACAACACATGCTATATTCTATCAAATTATCAATGATTAAGATCGAAATGTGTTTAGAATGATTGAAATACCGAGTTACGTATGTGAATATTATTTCGATAGTGCATCTTCAGCATGCTTCATATATTTCGTGCTCGTTATAAACGTGAAATAATTGTTTTGTATTTGTAATTATGCTTATATTCATTGTTTATTCCGACATATATCATAAGTTCTACACAGATCATAGGATAGGGGATGAAAATGGTGGTGTAGCTGCCTAATAAAAATAATATAAAGTTCTATTAGCTCAAATATTTTTGTTAGATCAATGGGATTGTTTTAAGGCTTATAAAAATAATTTTATAATATATTAATAATGAACGATTTTTGCTTGAATTTTGATCATTCCCACGGACAAATAAATGATGAAAACATTTTGAGATAAAATAACATTAAACGAATTTCTATTAATAATTTCGCACATACTCTTGTATGATCAGGACGAGGAAAAATGCATTAAAAATAAAGCATTAAAAGGTTATCAATGGCTTCGCCAACGCAAAGAGCATATTTTCCTCGTGCGGTTAAATTATTATAAGATGACTTACATAGCACTTATTAACACATCTTAAGCGGCTAAAGTTCACGGGAACTCGGTACGCGCAGCGGGCAAAATCCATCGAAACACTTTGAAAGGATAGCTGTATCTTTTGAAGTGTTTTTAATTTTGTAATGAAATTTAAAATGATCACTTACCACCTTATTCTCTTTAATTCTGCGTATCTATTTAAATCTAAACACTTGATTTTTTTATAAGACACGTATAAATTACAGAACATTCACTGTAATGTTTTATTTATTTACAAAAAACACAAAAAAATCTGGTTGAGATCCACTGGTTTTATTACAATTTCTTAAATAAAAACTAATAATTGCTCTACACAATATTTTTAAAAAAAAAAAAAAAAATCAAAAACAGTAACTTCCAGAACGTGTGCGCTGCAAAAATTAATTCAGTAATCAAAGGGTTAAATAACGTCATAAACCTACAAAATACACATTTTATTTAGCATTAGAATATAGTTTGGACCTTTGTTAAAATAATATGTACGAATAAATATACAAAATAATCCGAGTAGAACTACTTTTTTCGTTGTAAAGTATGCGAAAAAGATAAAACTATCATCCCGCTCGAGATGTGTTAAGAAAGAGAGGGTCTATAATTGAGAAGCGAAATTATAGAATTAAGAATACTTATAGAATCTCATTGGTAGTCCTGTCCTGACTGACATCTTAAAGATATCAGAAAGGAGTCTATTCACTATTTAGCATCACCATTTGTCCATGAGAAAGTTCTGTTCAAAGTGGGTACCGCGTTTGCTCACGCATGTGATATGTGACAACGGATGAAACATGGATCAAATTGCTTCCCTATCTTCCGTATTCTCCGGATTTGTTTCCTTCTAAAAAAGGATATTTCCTTCTAAAAAAGGATATATTACTTCTAAAAAGGATTTGGCTGCAACGAAGACGTGATTGCCGAAACTGAAGCCTGTTTCGAGGCTAACGATAAATCGTTATACAAAAAAGGCAGTCGAAATGTTTTAAAAGCATTGTAATGAGACTGTTGATGAATAAAGTGCATGTTTTATTTTGTTATTTATTAAAAAAGTTGTTGTTTTATTGATCATCCTACGAACTTATTGAGTGATGTTTTATTTAGAAAGTTGGTATCGACGGATGAGATTTGAGAAACCCTTCTGTGATTTTGCACAGGGCTCTCACAGAACTGGCTTTGACCTTTGAAACCGGTTCAAATGATGTAGCAATGGATGATGAGCATAAGTATTTATGATTTATAACGAGTTTCCTTATTAGTTGTTCATTATGCTATTAATAAATATGATCATATATATATATATAAATGTATTAAATATATTTTTTTCCATGATGTTCGCCTGATTAAATGGTTACCAACGTGGCTTCAGTTCATATCCTTTAGAATGCCTAATAAAAGAGCTATTTTTAATCGATGCCAGTTTATTAGATTGGAAGATGATTTGAGTGAAATCCAAAGAAGGATGCCAAAAATATCAAATGCCAAAAAATGCCCTTACAAGTGAAAAGTGAATAAATTAATTTTATTATATACTACACAAACACACATTTTAATTTTTTAGCTAATAGTTTTCCTTAATAAATGGAAAAAAAGCAATGCCTAAAACTAACTTTTAACACTTGTGATTTTGATATTTCCATTTTATTCTTTAATAAAATCATCAAAGGTTATCAAATGTTCTTATTGGTATTAGATAAATGATCAATTTTAATGGCGTGTATACAATATTAACAAAAAATAAAAATAATCATAACTTATTGTGACAACCCTGAACAAGAAATGCTCAAAATCCATAAATGATCCCGCAGGATACATGCATATGCTAGGACACACAAGTCACCTATACACAATAAAAAATATAAGTCAAACAGCTTTTTACGAGAGAACTTTCTTGAGATGATGACTTCTCATCTTCTAAATATCCAGTTTACAAACGAAGGATTAGAGTAATACAATACTGATTTTTCAAAATGTACTTTATTATTGTTGTACTTTATTATACATAAAATAAGATGCATTTCAAGGACTAACATTTTGAGTGATCCAATCATTATAATCGGCTATCCTTGTATAAACTCCAGGCCAACCTTGTCGTCCACAAGGTGTTGGTCCGAAGCTAACAACGCCAATCACAAACCAGTTATTTCCGTCAAGCACCATGAGGGGTCCTCCAGAATCACCACTACAAGAATCTTGACCCGTTCGTCCTCCAGCACACATTTGACCCTGACCCAATCTCACGTTCAATGTTTGGTATCTTTGGTCGCAAGAGGTTTGTTCGACGACGGGAACCCTCACTTTCAATTTGACAGAGGACCGAGAGGCTAAAACATACGTTTAAATTAATTGTGACATTGACAAAAGCATTGAATAAAAATCGATTTTATACCATTTTCAGTGCGACCCCATCCTGCCACGAAGAGATCATCGCCGACGAATCTTGAGCTTAAAACGGTACTCTTAGCAGAGGGTAAGCAGATGGGTCGAACATAATCTGCATTAAAAATCGTATTCAACTATTAAAACAATTATGTTTTAAACCCTTTGGTATCGATCGAAAATCTTATACACAAGCTAAAAAGTCCGAGCCGATTTGACGTAATTTGATATTTACAACAACAATAATAAATAACCAGCGTGTATATGACGATATATCGTTGTTGGCCACTTTTCGCAAGCCTTGACAGCGACGATTTATCGACGTCCAGGACTATAAGGGTTCATTTAGTATGAGATCTTGAACAGCTTTATAGTTTGTCATCGATTCATTGATATTACTGACTTAACCGCGCCGTTTCCCAGTATTTTATAATTGGATTAAGGGACGTTTCTACCTTGTTGCTTAATTTTTTTTATCGTGTATCGGAAAGAACCAATGTTTAAGAACACTATCAGTAAAATTCAAGTCGATATAAATGAAATTCGCAAAGTTATACGATATTGATGAGCTGAGGAAAGGAGAAACTTTAAACGCGTTTTTCTTGAAACTACTTTTTACAAGCTCACGGAAGTGATTTTACACGCTCTAGATGAGCATTATTTATAAAATTTAACAAGTACGTGTATAATAAACGTTTTTATCATTTGATCTATAATTATTTAAAAAATATCCAAAAAAGTATATTTAAAAAACAAAAAACTAGATAAAATGTTGGTAAAAACACACACTTTTCTTTGATCGCTCATTATTTATTTATTTTCCAATATTTATTTTTAATTATAGGTCAAACTATGCAAAATATTATATGAAGTAAATATATGTTTTAATTTTTTTACTGCAAATTAATCATTTAGGACTTAGAACTTCCGTGGTGAAAAATGTCGTCGATCGCGCATCGACATACATGGCTGCCCCTGACTCACACTGGCATACTTTATCAAAGTTAAAAAATATTTTTATGTTCAATAAAAATCGCCTAGTCAACACACTAAATATTAAAATTCTATATTTAATACTTTTTGTATAAAAAAATATTTAAAAAATCGATTATTTTTAGGCCCATCAAGGCAGAAACGTCCCTTAACATTATTTTCTTGCCTTCATTTACATGTAAGTAGTTGGGTGAACGAACGGACTTTTGTTTAATCGATATTGTATGTAAATAAAAATGCAATGATGTCGTTGCCGACATTTATAACAATTTTTAAGCCACATCTATCGAAGCCCTTGCCGTTTTATATCGAAAGTGTACGGCGTTTATTTAATAATAATTGATGTAAACTACTTGTAGGCAAAAAAACAGCTTTGTGGATTTTAATTTAGTGTTGGTATGTACAATTATTCAGGTTTCGATCAATATTACCTGAATATGTAACGGAGTTTTGAAGGCGCAATAGAGCAATGTCGTTAGATCTGGCTCGATTGCTGGGATCATAATTTTCATGGGTAACAGATGATTCTATTGGCACATCTATAGGATCAGGTGAACATTCTCCGGTGTCAGTGCAGTCTGTTGCACTTGCTGTGTTATGTTCTCCTAGACGGACTCCTGTTCTGGATGAAAATGAGAGATTTAACTACCGTTTCATTTTTCAACAAGCGTTTGATCTGTTCGTGCAGTCTTACAATCTCCATGTTCTAGGAATTTCATTTCCTCTGACACAATGCGCTGCAGTCAGGACATATCGCGAAGAAATCAGGACACCCCCACAATGAAAGCCTCTTCCATTTGCTTAAAAAGTAAATCGACAATAAATTAATAGAACAAAAAATCAAATAAAAGCATATGTTGGCGAAAATAAACTAAATTACGCTTGGTATACTCAAGAAGTGCCATCCAAGGGAATTCATCGAGATCCGTAGCTGTTCCACCAACTATCCTATCTATGACGTTTGGTCCACACGTTGTCAAATCTGGGATTGCAGAATTGTCCGAAGAAGCTGGTTCAAAACCGGTTAAACCATCGACAGGACAGCAAACCTGTTCAAAATGTATCGATTGCTTTAAAAACACGTTACAACTTAAAACAAACCACCGTACAAATTTGGCAATAAATTTTGACAAGATCAACACAATAAATTACGCATTTACAATGGTTAGATTTTATATTAGGTTGAGTCATAAATAGTTGCCGGCGAAAAGAAACCGTTATAATCATTCGGTTTTACGGTTTTTCTTAAACAAGATAACAGTGGTACGGGTAAAACCTATGCAATATATATATACATATATACGGTAAGCTAAATACGTCACAATAAACTATTTGCCGGCATTTGGGAAAATTGGGGAAGGTTAGCAAATTGGGTATGTGGGTGCAAAATAATCTTAGTGAAAATCGAAATCGCATGTCTGTTGCCACAAGTCATCTCTCACGGTAAAAAAAATGAGTCAGCTTTAAACAGAATAATTACTGGAGATGAAAAATGGTTAATGTACGTTAATGTTTTGCGCAAAAGACAGTGGTTAGATAAAGATCAACCACTTATACCGGAACCTAAAGCCAATATTCATGGAGAAAATATTATTATGTGTATGATGGTTATGAAGAGGGTATTGATAAGTTACCAGTAAAATGTGTGAGAGATATCACTAATAATGATGAATATGTAATAGAATAATATTGCTTTGTTATTTTGTTAAAGCTAAATTAATGTTGGAAAAAAAAAAAATCGGCAATTATTTATGACTCGACTTAAAAATTACTTTCCCAATCAAATATGTTCAAGGAGTGAATGAATCCGTTATTTTTAGCATATGTTTACAGACTGACATACATTTGACGTATTAATATGTATCTTTTAATTCTATTTGTATTTTGTGAAAATTGCCTTAGGCATTATTTAATTGTATGTTTGCATTTTTTTTAAACCAGTCGGGAATGTTTTCAAAATGAATAAAAGTCGGTTAGAATATTAACATACTTTTAGCGTGATATATGAAGGCAGAGTTGTTAATTGGTGTGGGCGACGGCATGAGCCTGTATATGAATTACAACCATTTGGCGGTATTTTTTAAAATTTATAAAGCTTACCATTGGTCTCCTCACGGTGCCACATCGGGATCTCCTTACATATGCCCGAACGTCTGGATTATCTGGATTATTTCTAGATAATGTGAGCAGTGGTTGACAGTTAGCTAGTGAACGGCAAGTACCATCTGTTTGTCTGGGTGTTGAGCATGGTGCCTCTGTATTTTTAAAAATATGAATACAAATTGTTAGGTGTAAAGTAAGTAAAAAGTTAAAGCTCAAAACCGACCAACATTAAATTCGGTATTTTATATACGCATCAAAAAGATGAATCGAATGAGGGTTTGGATGCCGCACGAACTGTCCGACGATAACAAAGGAGAGCGACGAAATACGCGCAAAGTTTTGTTGTCAAGACAAAAGGTTCGTCCCTTTTTGCACAGAATTGTGATTGGGGATGAAAAATGGATTGTTTATAACATAAGCTTTCGTTGAGACATAAACGATTTCCGACTCCGAAGCCTGGATTGACGACCTGCAAAATTATTTTGTGCGTTTGGTAAGATATTCAAAGAATTATTCATTATGAATATATGAATCCTGGCAAAACAATAGCTGCATATATGTATTGTTAGCAATTGGAAAGGGCGAAGATAAAATTAAGAGTCAAACGTCGAGAATTAATCGGGAGCCATTTAGTGAAGAAGACGACTAAAAAAATCAGGGAATTAAAATGGGAAGAACTTCCACACCCTCCATATTCACCAAACCTGGCTCCAGCGGATTATCATATTTTTTGTTCTTTGGTGCATTCTCTAAATCAATTGCAACTGAAGTTGAAAATCATATTTATACATATTTCAACTCAAAACCAAAATATTTTTTCAAAAGAGGAATTGAAACACTAAAAAACCTGTGAAAATAGTAGTGATAAAGGAAATTGTATTTTGTATGATTTTTTGTAAATAAAAATTTAAATTCTTTTAAGTGAAGTGCTTTTAGATTCACAATACTTTTCCATATGATGCGTACCGTCTGGCAAGAAATGATTTGGGCGTGAGCAGCCCAAATACAGCTGTCCATGTGAGAAGCATGCACGCATACCCTGTGTACTTTTTGATTTTATCACGCTGATAAACGTACCACTTATTGAAAACCACTGTTTTGTTTAAATATATCGGTGCAGTAAGCTCTCTTGTAGGCACCACCACTAATTTCGTTTAAATCTATTAGCTAGTTAAAGAATTATATCAATTTTACGAAAGAAGTAGAGTTTCATGAATCTCCTACGATATCTCCCGCACTTTAGGCGAAGCTTAGTGCGGAACACCCAAACTGTAAATTGTAAAAGTTTTTTTAAAAATTTAATGTTCGTTTTCGTCGGTAATGATTTCTTCCCTAACATATTTTTGATATTCGAATACTTTCGGGTCCCCCTAATATTGTTTATAAAAATACATTATACGATAAATAGATTTATGATAAATCAATTTAAAAATAGTTTCAGACACAATTATGACTTAAGATTTTAAATCGATTTTGTGTATTTTATAGTTTTTTTTTAATAGACAAAAAATCTGCTTTTTTGATTCTATTATATAAAAATATTATTGTAGTGATTCAAATCCACCAGATATTCAGATTCAAATGATCACAAACATCCTAAATAAATATTACAAAATAGATGAATTTGCCATCTAATCTAAAAAAAAAAAACAATAAAAATGAATATTGACAAAAGTCCAATTGACCAGTTGCAAAATAATATATTCGATAAGTGAAGGTTAAAAGCTTATCAGGCGTATCTTGAATATATACCAAATGTAAATCAAATTCTTCGAATTTTCAACGTACATCTGACCATTTCCTATACAACAATATTATCTAAATAATAAACGACATGTTTGAAAAAAAAATAATATCACAAAAAGCTTAAAGAAGCGTTTAATAAGAGTTAACGATATAAAAATTACAAAAGCATATTTGGTTGAAGTTCATTGTTAATCTGGAGCAACGAGTGGCAAAGCGTCAGCAAATACCTGCTCAGGTCATGTTTAGCTCAAAAAGCATACACAAGCAAAAGTTGTTATTAGATCAAATCATACATTGGGCACGTGAACAAATTAACAACAGGAAATTCCAACAAGATTCGTAGGAAAATCCGATGAAATTTCCTCACACTTGATTTTATTGCAACGTTATCCGGGATAAATTTGATTATAAATATGAAATATTGATTGTGTTTTGGATGAGTGGCACTTGATTTGATTCTTCAAGTTCGTTATATATTTAATGATCACTCGTCGTCATTTGTGTACTAATGATTCTCAAGCATATTTGACGCAGGGCAATTATATCCACCAATTTATGGCAATGACGTAAAACGATTCATTAGTAGAGCCAAGTCACTATAAATTTTGTGTGTAGGTATTATTCAGGTAACATGTTTTTTTTTAAATTTGGACAAACATTCAATACAATCCGATATACGTCGATGTGACGTGGAGTGTATTAGAATTTTGGATTAATTTTATTATTCAAGATCGATAATCGCATTATGAATCATTAATCGACGCAAATTTATTAAGATGAATGATGAGGGTATTATTGTTATAATAAAATTATCCGTTGCATTGTATCGCCATCAGAATGTTTAAAATCACCTTAAGAATCATGTGAAGGTGAAGGTTCGTCGACACCACGATTTCTTATTAATATTCTAGCGACCATGGTTGATCTAGTGAAATGTGTTGGTATGGATTATGGTAATAAGAAAATAATAACATAAATTTAAAAATACTCACGCGCTAATAATCCTCCAGGTAAGGTAAATATCAGAAACAAAAATAAACAACCCGAAAGAAAAAGATTCCTATTCGCGTCCATGGTTGCCGTATGACTGACCAGAGTTTATTATGATCACTGGTGAGATCTATAATAACGGACACGACCTTTTAAAAAATGTAAATCATAAATATTTTTATGTCGATTATTTTCTTATTTTCATCGACATAAAAAAATGAAATTAACTGCAAAGAGTGTACGCAAATAGTCCCATGAGCTAAAGTAGTGAAACTTGTTAGTTATCGTCTCTTGTTTTTCATGGCAGCTGGGGGAAAAAAGACTGGAATAAAAAAACGCAAATAAAATAAATCCAGAAAAATACCAAAGACGATCTTTTTAATATTTTATTTTATTACTGTATACGAAAATGTCAACTATCGCACATGCTGAAATTTCGATAATATGATTACGTATTTTGATGGCAATTTATTTGAGCACGGGCGCAAAACACATGAAACAACACCGATTAACTCTGTCCGTTTTTATAATATATGCTATGTTGTCTAGCCCTTCTTTTCTTCGTTATCGCTTAAACATTGAATTGTTTAAGCATGGCCGCCACTCCCATGCTTTCCTCGTGTTTTGCCTTTGGTCAGGAACCACCTGAGATGTTGAAGGGTCCATCCAGATTACTGAACGTCTAGTTCTTCTCTTTTCAGGTTTGGATTTTCTCCGATCACGGACGCAAACCATGTTCTATGAACATGTTTGGAGATGGCGTCCGATCCCGAGGCACTCATTTGCCGTGTCAGCGATCCAAAAAGCGGACCGGTTGGAAACACAGACCTCTTAGCCCTTCTGTCCTCTTTTAGCGCCTTTTGCGGCATTTTCGGTGATAAATGGATACCCGGAGCCTTTTATGATCTGTACGCATAGTTAATTTATATAGACAGCTCGCGGCAAATTACTCTATCAAAATCTAAATCTATCTTATTAATTAATTTGTCCACAAGAGACACCACCATTCTGGTGGTAGTGTGGGATTTTTATCCACTAAGTCCCCCTCTTATTCGGCTGTCACCTGGCTATTAATTAAGTATTGCACAAGCGTGGCAGCGATTTGTCCTTTACGGGCTCTCCATTTGTCTTTTTCTGAATGTCATTCATCTGCTGTTGTTCGTCGTCTTATACGTTCAGCATCCTCTTTCCGCCGCATAGCGCACGTCGTGTATTTGCACCACGCATTCCATGCCCTAGCATCCGTTAACATTGAATATGAGCTGATTCCCAGCTCCTCCCGTAAGATGTCCCTTTCAGTGCCCCATGCTGGGCAGACAAATGTCGTGTGTTGCAGCAACATCGTACTCCGCTCCGCAATGGTGACACTCTGGGCCGATCTCTATGCCTATTTTATGTAAGTAGCTACCAAAATAGCCGTGCCCGATGAGAACCTGGGTCAAGCGGTAGCACAGTTGGCCGTGCTTTCTGGTTACCCAGATTCTCAGATTCGGTATTAGCTCGTGCGTCCACCGACCTTTAGCGGAGTTGTCCCATCGGGACTACCACGACGCCATGATGCTTTGTTTAATAGTATTCTTGTCTTCGCCTTTCTGTATTGCCTGTCTTTCGTAAGCGAGCAGATCGTTGTAGAGTCGCCTCCTGCTCGTTTTTGGGCCACCAATGTTGGGCATCAACCTGGTCAGATTCGTCAGCTCCATTGGTGGCGTCCTCAGCAGTCCGTCGTACATTATGTTCCACAGGGTGGGCCCAAGCACCAATCCCTGTGGAACGCCTGCCGTCACTCGTTTTTCTCTTCTCTCCCCTTCGGCGTCTTCCTAGATAAGTGTTCTCCCGTGCAGGTAGCTCTTTGCCATTCTGATGAGGTATGGTGGGGTCTCAAATTTCTTCAAGGCCCTGAGGATCAGATGCCATCTCGCCGGGTTGAAGGCATTCTTGACGTCTATTTTTTTTTATTTGATCTAATTTTAATTCACAATATATATGTATATATCTTAGCCATTTTTTTTTAGTTTTAAGTTACAAAATCTAATAATTTCTCCCCCGCGCTCAGAACACAAGTGTCCCCTTGAAGTTGAAAATCAGTGTGTCCTCGCGGATATGGATTTAGGTTATTAATGGTGGTGTTGAAATATCGCCTAACACTTGATTGAAACATCATCATGACATTGGTTTTTTTTCATTGGGAGCAAACACGGCACCCATCTTGCGCACAGCTTTCTCATGTCTAAATTTTTAGTCAATATGCAATGTACAGCATTTTTTTCAATAGGCGTACCATATCTACTTATTCGCATACTTACAGTTATACAATACCATTTTGAGGATTATCTTCACCACATTTTTGGGGCGGTTACTTCATTTGGTCAACCACTGCAATGTTCGTTATTCATCAGATTGACATTTGTTTAGTTCCTTTTACGGCTCAATACGAAATGAAAACGTTGACTATATTAGTAAATAAAATATCATACAAGTGTATTTTACTTTAAGTAATTTTTTGAAACTTTAAATCTTTAAGAATATATCATTTAAAGGAATTTCCAAATTTTCAATTATTTTTGAAGTTATAGCTATTTGTGTGGCATATTGAGGCGGCAACTAAGCCGATCCTACCAGTATGATATCTTTAAACGCGTTTTCCTCAACCAACCGATCAACCGATTTACTTCAAATTTGGTAAAAACTTTTTTAATGTAATTTTATATCGTCCCTACCAGGTTTACGTCAAAAATTATTTTAAACTATTTTTAAAAAAATTGAAACTGAAAAATATAACCAAAAAATGCCTTTTTTTCGAAAAAAAAATTTTGCTCTGAAGAAGAAGCTATAGAGATATCCTTACAAATTAAGAATATTTATTTTAATTTCCAATAAAGGGTTGAAATCGTATCAACCAGGACACGCTTTTTTACTCCTTACACTTACACCAGCCTAAAACTTTTTTTCATTTTTATTTTTTTTAATCTTAATTAATATTTATGTTTCTAGACTAGAATTTACCTTCTTAAATAATTTTTCATTAATAACTTTAAATGGATCTTTTGAGACATTTGCCCTTAAAAAGACGGAATAATAGAGAGTGCAGCAGGGATACTACCTTATTTGAAACGTGCACTCAGAAGCGACATTTATTTTAAAAAGAGTGGAATAAAATTCATTTGAAAGTACAAGACCTAAGGTTCTTTTACTATATAAATTTAGTATAAATAAAATGATGCAGTAGACTGTCTTTATTTGTCTCTCTGTAACATGAAAAAATTAATTAAGCTGATCTTCTATTCTGTTTATGTTATTCATTTTTAAAATAATGTAGTTTCCCTGTCGCACACTGCAGGAGGAATTTGATTCATAATTTAATTATATTTTTATATTCTATTCTGCATATTTCTTTTATATAAGATCATTCTTTTTGAACGATGAAACGTACATAATAAAAAATACTTTGTAATGTAATCGAGTCGATTTGTGTGGTTGTGTGGTTGTTCTACAACAAATAATGGTCATTACTCTAACAATTTTTGTTACACACTAAGTTTGAAATGGCACTTCTAAAATATTAATTCGATTACGAATATCGCATTTAATAACAATTCTCAATGTCTTTATTGTGCTCTATAAATGGCGTTGTATGCTTATTTTTTAAGAAAATATTTCCTCCTACATTTAAACATTGATAGATAACATTATCGAAAACAAAGAAAATTCATCACATGTTAATGGTTGAAATCATTAGAAATATGCTCTCCATTAGTATTGATGCTCATAAAAATGATTTCTGTGAAACGAAAACAAGTTATCGATACACAACGCAACCTTTAACCTAAGTTGATCTTTGGCTGCGTATTGCGTGATTGAAATCATTTTTCTTGTATGGTATAAAAATAATACATTCGAATGTTTATTGGAAGATTGTGAATTTTTTTGCAAACTTATTCCCGGGCTATACGAGTTTTTAATGAATGGTTATTATGTCTATATAATGAAACAGCTGAAGCTGATTTTTTTTTATCGCATGTTGCACAAATGGAGATCGTCGGTAGTCATTTTTGATCAAATCATGACCGAAGTCTAGTCTTTGCTTCCCATGGTCACTCGCTGTTCCAAATGATCGACAGTCCTTATACCAACCAATATATTGCTATGGCTTATGTCTAACAAACATATTTAGTCATAAAATATTTGGAATAAATAAATGATTGGAACAAATCAAGAACGAAAATCGAAATGAAAGAAATAGCGGTTCAAAGCCCTGAATTTGATAGTGGCATGAAGTCTAAGGTCTAGAATACATTATAAGATAATAAAAATAATAATCGATAACTGATGACATTATCGAACATTTATGACATGAGCATAAATATGAAACGGATAGGGAAAATATTAGTTTCATATTACAATATCACAATTAATCATACAGTTAGTCTATTAAAATTACAATAGACTTCAACACAAAACATATAATTAATATCGCTAGGGATTTTACAATTAAAAATATAATTGAATGGTGTTTAATACAAAATTAAGACGCTTTTATAGAGTGAATTTAGTAATACTTATTCTGGTTGATTGTTTAGTTCTATACTAGTTTTACTTCTAGCATAGCGTTCAATTATCAGACAGGAGAAGTGGTGCCAAAAGCTAAGAAAATGATTTTTATTTTAAATGTTTTAGATGGAAGAGACTCTTTTTTTGTTGGAAGACTTCGAGGTGTCGTATGTGGAGTCATTGAAATACTTTGGTTTGTGGTCCATATCAAGAAGGTGGCGGCGAAAGCGGGCAAAACTATCGGAGCAGCTCGCCAGATTGATGCCAAACGTCGAGGGGCTGAAGACCGGCAGAAGGAAACTTCTGCTCTCCACGATGTTATATAGGACGCGGAGCTGGTGATCGCCGGGACTGCTCCCGTTGATTTTCTGGCGATTGAGCACAAAGCTAGGTATACCGGGACAAAGAAGCGGGAAGCGAGGGGGACAGAATGGCAGATACAATGGGACGCTTCAGAAAAGTAAAGTCGAAGTAAAAGGAGACACGGATGACTGAGCTATCGTCTGACTCAGCTCCTCACTGGACACGGTTGCTTCGGAGCTTATCTGAAATGAATAGACAAAAAGATTACTTGGGCCGTAACAAGGGCGTAGCAAAGCAGGCGCTCGCCACGGACGCAACTGAGCTTAAGGCGCAAAACGCAGAATATCGACCCGGCCGAAAGTTGCACATGATTTTTTATTTTATTTAACCAATCTACTTTACATGAACCAACATTGATTGACACCGTCCGTTTTTATAATATATACTAAGTTGCCTAATCCCTCTTTTCTTCATTATCTTTTAAACATTGGGCCGACCCAGCTGGCATAAGCCCGCGCTGAAATAAAGACAACCGATTGTAAAATTTAAACAACCCACCCAATCGGTCTTCTTCAGAGAACTTCGTTTTTTAATAAGAGCTTGTAATCGTTCTGTAGACGACATGTTTAGGTATGGCGTCCGATCGCGAGGCGCTCATTCGTTATATCAGCGGCCCGAAAAACGGACCGATTGGACTTACAGAGTTTGTGCCTACTCCGTCACCTGTTGGGGGCTTTTTGCGGCATTTTCTATGATCTTTACGATTATGGAAGCTCCATCAGAGGCTAAATTATAAAGGTAGCTCGCGCTAAATGAGGTCGCGAACGAGTTTAAACTCCCCCCCCCCACACATAAAAACTATATATTTATCTCTCTTTCTAATTTATGCCGCTATTTACGCGAACATTTAATTTTTATTCCCTGCTAACGAGTACCCGGCATTGCAATGTCAAACGCACTTAGTAATTATTTGAAAAGAAACGCAGTAGTATAGTTACGTGGTGTATTGCTGTGGGCCATGCGTGGTACGGGCCGAAGGATTAGGATCCAAAAGCATGCTCGCATTCACTCTCGCCTCGAAGACCGACTGTCTCCTTCTCTCCGCTACATTGCGCGCGCATCCTTCTTCCTCTCCCCGCCCCGCTTCATTTCACCAGACCAATATGCGCCAACACGGTGCATCCGTTAAACATCTCGAAAAACAAAACGTGTGATATACTGGGGTAAATTGCATTTCTATATTGTGGTAGGTACTTAGCAGTATGACGATTCTGTTGTGTTTCCACGCGCTCTTCTCACGTTCTTTTTTTTATAAATCTTAGTAATTGTACTATACTTTGATTTGATTTTTTGTTACAACAGAAAACTTTAGAGAAACAAGCATTTCTCAAAAAAAATGTGCTAGAATAAGTTGATTCTCCGTAATCACTAATAAACATTAATTTCCTACCAAAGGGAAATGTCCCCCGAGAGGGGACAACGGAGTGTAAAGGACCTAAAAACCTTCTTGGATACACGCCCAATAACTCAAAGTTTCATCATATATGTATGATATAGGAATATATCTCTAGCAAATCGGACGACAGCACGCTGACACACATTCATTTTTATGTATATAGATGAGATATCGTCAATATTTTATACCCATATTCAATAGATATAAGTATTTAAACAAATTCATAATGGATCATTAATAGAATTTTAATAATATTAATAAAAATACAATCTATTCAAACATTTTATTAAATCTATATTATGGATCTTGAAGAACCCGATGCATCCATATACGTATGTGAATCATTCTATATATATATATTTAACAAATGGTTAATTTTGTTACAGTGATGTCGCGAGTTGTATTGTTACAAGAATTTTGTACATGATTGTTTTAAAATCTCATCCATGGATTCTAGTCTACGATGCTGTTCTTTTAGGGCGCGACGTTCCTGGAAATCCAATTGGCATATTCTGACACCCTTGTGTAGACTCCGGGCCAATTTTCTGTTCCGCAGACGTTCGGACCAAAGCTGGCAATTCCCACGACAAAAAATTGGTCGTTATCCTTATACATGAGTGGTCCTCCCGAATCTCCGTTGCAGGAATCTTTCCCGCTGAGTCCTCCTGCACATATTTGACTCTTTCCCAAATTCACACTCAACGATCTGTAGGTTTTTTTGCAGGAATCAATCGTCACCCCTGGCACTTCGAGTTTTAAAAGCGCATCAGATTTGGGAGCTGAAAAGTCTTCAAATTAATACAAAAGTGTCGAATAAATTATTTGAAATCGGATGTTAAATCTGTATACCGATTTCAGTCCTTCCCCAACCGGCAATGATTAAATATTCATTGGCGAATGTGTTGTTGGTGAGGTTTGGTTTCAATGTTGGCAAGCAGATTGGTCTGATATAATCTGGAATTTGAAATAAAAATGATAAACATGTCAAACTGCAAATTTATTCCTTATCTATATCCTTTGAATTCTTAAGAAGCCATGTCTGTTATTGGATGTAGACGATCTCCATTGGGGATTTTTCTAGGAAAATATTTTTTATGTGATGGTTTTGCATTGTATTTCACATGGGGCTAAATTAGGATACAAATTATTTGAATAAATGTTAGAAAGGAGAGGTTTTAAATGAATATTTCAAATATTTTTGCAAATCACTAAAAATCTAAATTCGTTTGAATGGTGATATATTTTTTCATAATCCAGATTTGAAACCAAATCCTTATAATCCAGGAACTAACAAACTTGAACGATTATTGGTTTTCCTTAATTTATATATGATTGAGTCAACTTTAAGAACGGCTCTGAGGAAAATATGATATTTTCCTGAATATGAATATTTATTGATAGAATTTTATAAAGCGCCATTGTAAAACAAGTATTATAAAAAAGCATTTTTTAACATAAGTTAACACTTAACCTTTTTTCATAGAATTAATATGATACATGGACAAGGTCAATGTTGTTGATGAAGCCGTTCGAACAAAGAGACAAATGTCAAGAGTGTTGTTGCAATCATATTTTTTTTATATTACAAGTCTCTAACGTAAATTAAAAGATAGCAGAAACGTTTAAAAATGTTCTTGAATTAATGTACTCAAACATGATTAGAATATGGCGTATGATAATGCCGAAAATAAGCAAAATAGAAAAGTCCCAACGGAAACTTATAAGTAGGAAAATAGCCTATTTACACATATATAATAATCATATAATCGTTATTGTCGAAGCTTGATTGTTCATATTCAATAAACAGGAAGAAAAACAAGCATAACTACATATATGCATGTAATAAAGGCGTTTAAAAAATTTGTTATACCCGTAAAGGTCACATCTCTGGAGAGCCGTAAGAGTGCAATGTCGTTCTTCTGATTGCGGACATCCTGGTCGTAGAGGTTGTGAATTATGGTGGATTCAACGGGAACATCCACTGGATCATCTGCGCATTCAAAATTGCAGTCACTCGGTGTCGATATTGTGTGTTCACCTAATCTGACACTTGATCTAGAATTAAGAAATGCTAATATAGGCGACTTCGAGATTCCAGCACGGTTGGAACACGTCACTCAATAAGTTCGTAGGGTGACTGATATTCATCAACATTTCATTCATCTTCGGCAATCGTTGGAATCAAATATTTTTCCCTGGAGCATTATTTTTATTTTACTTTACGATTCTACTTTATACAAATCAGTACTGATTGAATTTATGAATTTAAACAATCCACCCGATAAATTTTCTCCGGATAACTTCGTTTTATAACGAGAGTTCGTAATCGTTCTGTAGACATGTTGGGCTATGGCGTCCGATCGCAAGGCGTTCATTCGTCATGTCAACGCTCCGAAAAGCGGACCGGTAGGATACAAACCTTGTGTCCACTCCGTTCTCTTTTATAAATACACACCCGGGGCATGTGGCACAGTGTATTATCTTGGTGAAAGGGCACTTTTTCTTTCTTCATTTAGGATCGATTTATCGTATTTTTTTCGTACGTAAACGCATCAATAATAACATTATATAATACTTTTGCTATTGATGGTTCTTCCTTTCTCAAGGTAATCGATGAATGACCATGCGCATCTAAAAATACGGAGGTCAAAACCTTATCAGCTGACATTTGCTTTTTTGGGTTGCTTTCGGCGGCTTTTGCTGATTGCTGTCCACTCAACTGACTGCCGATTTAACTCTGGAGTGTAGTCACGTATCTATGTTTCATCTTTGTCACAAGAAAAAATCCTTTTTATTGCGTCGTAACAGCTCCAAACAGCGCTCTGAATTGTCGACGCGTTGTTGCTTTTTAATTGACTCTGAGCAAACGCGGTCAATTTGCGTTCCTCCAATGAATATCGGCCCAAGGGTTTGAGAGTTGTGACCATTTATCATGGCTTTGGTTTATCCATGTCCATTTTCCCACCAATTTTGCTGGAGGCTTGATGCAAAATGATGAATACACTGCCTTTTGATATCTTAAAGATGTCAGCTATCTAACGCAACTTCAATTTACGATCCAATATGAACAAACTCAGCAAACCACTTCTCTTCTATTTGTTTCGATGGAGTAGAGTCCGAATAGCACTCTTGCTGTAAGTGCGTTGAAGCAAGCCATTGCTTTGCTTCAACGTTATGTTTTCCTATTTAAAAGAACCACTTTTCAAACGCACAAAAATCAGATTTCTTCATTGTTTTGAAAATTACAAAAGCTTCACTAAAACCACTCTGACTTATGAACTAAACGTCAGTTTGTTATAAAATGTTGACGCGTGTTATTTAAATGTGTCAATAGTGGCGTCAACTATATGTCATCCTATAAACTTATTGAGTGATGTGTTATACTACAGATTCGCCGACGTATTAACCCTTTGAGTAGTCTCTGTCGATCTGTTCGATCGCAAATACGCGACAGCACTCATCAAAAGATTAAAGCTTTCATCTTGCGATCTTTAACTTTCCTTGAAATAAAAAATAAGGCTCTATTCTGGTACTTTTTTATCAATCAAATGACGTTTAAATTGCTATAATATAATATAATAATTTGGACCACAGATCTTGGGATATTCTAACAGGATTCTAACAAAAGTAGTTGAACTGACAGCGGTCTCTTTCCGACTGTTTAGTCAGAATGTGGATGCGCATGAAAGAAGATGATATTCGACTGGTAGTCTTAGTCAAGGGAAGACGTATTCTTTTCGCTGGCTCTCCTGTTGTCTCGCAGCTGGAGTCACCTTCTAAGACAGCAGTTCTCAAACTGGAGTCCGCGGACCCCTGGGGGTCCGCGAAGCTATTTCCAGGGGTCCACAAAGGTATAAAAAAAACATTTATCTGTAGTTGGACAAGATATTTTCGTGAAATTATTTTACAGAAAACTTTATAAGATCTATTTTGACTAATATTTGACCAAGAAATGTTTGTTTGTTTGAAGTCACAAGGGTTGGGATGAGGTTTACAAAAAAATATTGCTCAAGAGGGGGTCCGCAGACTACATGAGTTTAAGAAGCGCTGCCCTAGATCACTAATTATATCTTCGAGCAACAATGGCACTACATATTACTTGACGACGATTGCACGCGCAGTGAATACGCCTGGGTCACTAATTTGCTTATTTAGAAAGGTACGGGAGCACGTCGAGTGCGTTCCGAGTCTGTAGTCTGTGAGACTAATGATTAGTGATCTAGGTTTAAAATCGATTTAGAACATTAGCCGAATTTCGAAATGGACAAAGGATTTTATACAAAAATACTTACAGTCTCCATGTCTTGCGAATGGCTGCGTTGAGCGTCACGCAATGAGCTGCTGTCAAAACATAGCGCGAATTTATCAGGACACCACCACAGCCGAAATTCTTTGCATTTGCTAAAATATAATTTAATACACATGTATATATTCTAACAAGTACTGTAAATAGCGCAATTGAGGATTATTTCCAACATTGTCATTCATTCAGCGTGAGCACTTATTTTTAGATTTTGTGCAAAAATATTCAATGCACAATATATATATTTAAAAAAAAAGCACTAATAAAACTGTTCTACTTTTTTGCTTGATTGAAAAGCAACAAGGTCGGTTTGATTGTTGTCTGGTTATATGTTTTATCAGTATGATGATGACTCATCAGAAATAATAATATTTTGGTAAAAAAAATTGTGTAGCGACCGAAATTTTGGACCCATTTTAACAAAAGCTAATTTTTAAATAAAAACCTACAAAGCTGTGTTTTTGTCTACAAGTGGTTTGCGTTCATTATTATTAAATAAACCTCATCTACTTTCGATAAAAGGTGGCTAGGGTTTTGATAAACGTGGCTAAAGCTATAGCGTTATAGTTATAGGTTTGAGACATTTATATAATATTCATTTACAGGTCTCAAATACTGTTGTGAATGTCGACAACGACATCATCGTGTTAGACTGCATTTTTGAGCATTAAATATAGTCCCTAACAAAGGTCATATATAATCTCTATGCATTTTTATGAATGCAAGAACTTCGAATTGATTTTTCAAGAATGCTCCAGAATAAATCTGATGAGTAGTTTTAGATGAAATTTACATGATGAATATTCAATAAGAGCCATCCATGGGAATTCTCCAAGTTCTGTAAATGTTCCACCGACTATTCTATCTAAGGGACTCGTTTTTCCGCATCCGTCTAGAAGAGGAATCGCATCGTTCCATCCACTACCACTATCGGTATTGTCTTCTAGCCCAGTTAAGCCACTGGAAGGGCAGCAAACCTGAAAATTTTACATTCTAATGTTACAGATGACAAGATCGCTTTGAATGATATATTAATGATAAAAATATACTATTGATAAGTAGTGATTGATGTTAATTAACTTACAATGGGTGCTGTTCCAACAAAACCACATTGGGATTGTCTTAAGAAATCTTGTATAGGTACAGGAATGGGTCGTTTTTGAACAAGATTTAAAAGAGGTTGACATCTTGTAAGCAACTGGCATGTTCCATCGGCTTTTATTGGTGTTCTACACGCATCTCCTTCATTCCTCTCTGCAAAAAAAATGCGTCTGATTATTTATTCTGATATAATCCACAACTAAGTAATAAGTAACTATTCCATTGGTGTCAGATATTGAAATATTTTCTGCAATTGATTTGATTGTTGATGTTTTAAAGATACTATTAAATATATGTACAGGTTATGATATGAGAAGAGCGTATGAAATACTTGCGGTGAACTGCTCAGAATTTAGGATTAATTATCTTTATATGCATAGTGATTTTTTTATATTTCCCATGAAAATCATCAATTTTATATTGATTTAATCACACTATAACCTAATTGATAACTACAAGATATCAACGATGATTGAATTACCGCAAGGAATCAATCCAATAAAGGCGACATTTGAGATGGAATAAATTCAATGTATTAGTCGAACCGACTACCATTATCTATATGTTATATCTGGGTAATTTAATTTTTTTTAAAAATAGCATTTCGATAGATTTTTGTATGACATGTACATATATATTAAAGTGCTTTTAGGTAAAACCCCATAGAAACTGGTTTTTAAGTTATTTAACTGACGCGTTATTTGAATTCCTTGATTTGAAGAGGATATTATGATAAATATGCATACATTGAGTGAATTTTTATCGAAAAATATTTATTTTTAAATGTGATTGGATTGGTCATATAGCGAGACGTACGGATGAAATAAAGACAGTCGTTATAGATACGCAATTAATATTTATATCTTAATGATTCTAATAATATTGGAATGAGTATTTATTTTCATTAATAATACAGTGTTTCTTCTAATCAAATACGCATTTTCTTTGAGCTCTTTGACTTCCATATCACAGAGAAATATTTTTAATTCAAGAATTAAGCATAATTTTGATTAGTTTGTTTTGATGAGTTCCAGACAAAATGTACATTTGACATTGCCATTTCGATATCAATTATTAATATAACATGGATCGCTTTGTCTGCAAATTTTCGGACACTAAATGCTCAATAATACACACTGAATTTCTAATAAAGTAGCACTTACGTCCAAATACTCCGTGTGGAATAGCCAGAGCCATCGATATAAATAAATATGTAATCATGGTCAGAGGAAGTTTGCAAAATGGTCGTGATTCTGTTCACACTTGAGGTTGTAATAAGACTGATACCAGTTTGGCTGTGATGGTCAGGGCAGCTACGTAGTCTGTTGCCTAATACCAACACAGCAAATAAGATTACATGTAAACAATCAATTCCATGGCGGTTCTTACTTCAAAACTGCCATCGAAAGTTGTGGCATCCAAGCGATATTAAGACTCAAAAATGCAAGCACGATGAGATTTCAAATAATCAACGGACCAAATGACAGCAGCTTCGAGGACAGCAGCATTACCACGAAGAAGAAACATTGACCCAATTCACGGAATTAAATTATCCTTAAATTGAAAGCCAATTATTCAAAACAAAATATATTGAGGAAAATTCCAAATTAAATCGCTTAACACATTCGCCACGGGGAATGCATTCACTCAATAACACCTTACATTTATGTATTTAAAAATGAATCTGTGTCGCGCAGCGAGGGGTTTGCTAGGTATACATTCTTATACCGTTCATCCGATTGCAATGAAACTTTGGTGAGTTATTGGGGATGTGTCCGAAAAGGCTTTTACATCAGCACGACTATTATTCGTGCGTAGAATTTGTTTTGCGAGGCGTTTAACGAATGCACCATATTGGTTTGATGAAATGAAGCGGAGTCGCGGGGAAAAGGGAGAAGGATGCGCGCAAAATAGAGAGGGAGACAGTTGGTCTTCGAAGTAAGAGAGAGAGTGTACGCATTACTTTACTACTGCGTTTCTTTTCAAATACTTTTCCTTTTTAAATGGTTTTCCTCTCAAACTATGCTCCGTGGACTTGAAAAGGCGGAAATCTGGTGATTAAGAAGGATGCCGTAACACTTCCCAGTTTAATTCCCGTATTACATCCGATTTCAATTTTGCTTTACAATGGTGCGCTATATTCTGAAGCAATAACGTCTTCTTTCTGTTTTTAACTCCTGGTGCAACTGGGCTTGGGGCGCAAAACGCAGAATACTGATTCGGTCGAGAGTTGCACATGCTTTTTATTTTACCCAACCATTCTACTTTACATGAACCAACACTGATTGACTCTGTCCGTTTTTATAATATATACTAAGTTGTCTAATCCTTCTTTTCCACGTTATTGTTATGTTCAGGTATGGCATCTGATCGTGTGCAGCTCATTTGTCATATTAGCGATCCGAAAAGCGGACCGATTAAGCATACAAACCTTATGACCACACCGTCCTCTTTTGGGGCTTTTCGCAGCATTTTATATGATCTGTAACATCACGGAAGCAACATAGCGTCTAGATACTTTCTATCATAGTATTTTTTTTACAACGAGAACCGCCATATATACGTTAGGTCGGGTACTTTTGGAACAGTTTTTGTATATTATTTTAAAAAGTGCATTATAATAGTATTCCATTTATTGAAATTATATTAGTATTAGTTAACTTTAAAAAATAAATTGGATTTACAAGAAGGGGGGCGCTTCACACACTACTTACGTAATAACCTTTTTTAAAGTCCAACCAGGAATTGGGGGTTATTTTCGAGAAAATCACTAACTTCTTCATTATATATTATCGCAAATGGGCCATTTCTTATCACCAGTTACAATTCAACAAGGGACAGTTTTGTTGTGTTTTTGTTGTATTCGGTCAAGACATACGGTACCCATCCTACCCCATAACATCTATCCTATTCAGTTTTTGCGATAAATCCTCGATTATTTGTTGTGGATTTGATTCGATTCGCGATTTTAAGGTCTTCCCGTTCTCGTTCCATCCCTTAAGTTTATATTATCCGATTTAAATCTCTGGAAGCAATATTGGTATCTGTGCCCAAAAAATAAGCCCAAATCCGGGTCCACCTAATATATACATATTTAATTATTTTTTGGTATCTTTATACTGCTCTTGAAATATGCACTTTAGATGGATCCAGAATTATGAGTATTCCTTCATAAATCTTAGATTTGTTACTTTGTAAATTAAATGTCGTTAAAAACAGAGATGACATAATGGGTTTGGTAAACGTTTCAAGAGTTTTTTTCTGCTTTTTATGGAAGAAACCCGTTTTTAAATACTTGGGAAAATAGCAAGGACGACTTTCAACACGCTCGATTTAATAACCTGTAGGGTAGCAGTATGATTGTTTATTTTTTAGATATTATTTATAAACATCCAGCGTTTACTATTTTTTAAATAAAATACGCGCGGTACAAGTAAAAATAATTCTTCATGTAAAAAGATATGTTAAAAGATTGTGCTGTGTGTAATATATGATTAAAATAGGCTTGTTAATGGTGTAGCGGTTGTTTTATGATACGTCTTTATTATGTTTGCGATGGAGACGGAGACACTATAAACGATTCTCCCTCTCTTTCGGACCAACTGCCGGTTGGAGTTTCAGTTTTCGTGACGTTCACGCTGATTAGTCCTATTGTAATCGTATTTTAGCGTGGAGGCTCGTCATTTTTGGAGTCTCGCAACTGTGCTTTTATTTGTTAAAGACTTAAAATTATGGCACCTATCTTGAATAAATTGCTTAAATCGGACAGTTCTAGAAAGCTAGTTACTCTACCTTTACGTAAACAGAACTAGCTTCGTATTAATTCTTGATTTTAGCTTAAAAACGAAGCTAAAACTATTAGCTTGCTGACTTACTAGCACTTGCTTGTTAACTTAGCTTGAAAACTAGCCTTGTATGCATCGGGCTTAATATTTTTAGCAGGAGTTATTATAAGGAAAAATGCTATAAACCTATGTTTTTTGTGGTTTTTATGAACTAAAAATAATTGTCCCCGTTCTTAAAGTGTTAAATATTACAGTGACTCCTTCGGATTGAACTTGTCACTTGGAATATAAATATTATGACAGTATGATATACGTAATGCGTTTCTTCATCTATATTAAATACTTTCGTTAGCATTGTATAACGAGATTGCCATAATACCCGTTTAAACGCGAACTTTTATTGCGCGGATTCGGAACTCTTTATAATAGATGGATAAAGAATTTTAATATGGCTGGAATTATTATTTCTAAATGCTATCTCAAACGAGTGCACAAAAATACCAATTCAAAATTTATTAAAAAATTCCATAATCATACTTTTCGTCATGATAGTGTCTCAGAATAGAATGCTTTAATCTGACATTTTGCAATTTGAATGATATTCAAGGATGATAATATAATTATCGACTGCAGGAAAAGGTCAGGCAGATTTGCCTTCATAGTTTTCTGGCTGAATTGCATATACCTGCTATAACCAGTATCTATAATGATTCTATTTTGTAATAAAACTATATAATAATATGTTTTTCTACGTATTTTCCTCATTTATTTCAACAACAAAAAGCTTGCTCTATGAATATCATACCGAAAATCTATATTCCGTTAGATATTCGTATATGACATTTCTCTATGTTGACATAAGAATTATATAAAATTATAGGAACACTTCTCGAACAAATGGGTATATTATTCAGTTGGTTCCATATGATCCAGGATCCATTTCATGTAATATGGAATATTGGTATATATTCCAGGAACTTTATTGCCGCATTGTGTTGGACCATATGATACGATCCCATATAGGAAATATTGAGGAAAACCATTTGGAGTGTCAACCTAAAATATAAAATAACATAATATAGTAGTAAAATGTATACTTGTAAGTGCTTGCATACTTGGATTAAACATTTGGTGTGCAGTTAGTCAATTTCAGTACTTTAAAGCAGTGCTCCGCAACCTTTTTTCACCTACGGCACACCAAAGTTCTTCCTCAAAATTTGCGGCACATCAAAAGCTAAAATAATAGATATTATTTATTTTAAAATAGCTTTCGCCATAGTACGAGACATATCCCGAAAGTAAGTGTACTATATTTTTATAGTTTTTAATTTAAAAAAATACAAGATATTGTTGATACAGCTTGTTAACTATTTTTCAACATAATCGCCATCCCGTTCAATGCATCTGGTGAGCCGTGGCACAAGCTTCTTTATGGATTTCTCGAAGGACTCTTCCGCCAGCTTCTTCCCTCACTTCAAAACCTCTTTCTGCACCCGTTCGTCTATTGAAAATTTAATCCCACCCCACAAAATCCCCACCTTCCAATTCAAGTCAAAGGGATCACAGAACGTGGCTCGCATTTGGCGAAATTTCTTGCCAACATCTTTCATGCAACTGAGCACTTCAGCATGAGTTTATGTACGACCATGTTCCCGAGAAGTTCACTTTGTCAGGAAATCTCCTTCTGCCGCCCAGTATTGACAACCCTCAAAAAACAAAAAAGCCACAGCCCGTTATGCTTACAGTACACTTACTTTCGGGATATATTTCATACATAATGAAAAGAAAAAAGACATAAGTTTCATCCATAGTATGTGGTTTTGTCTGACGTGCAATTAATTTTGCAACATGCACTAGCTTCTTATGCGTTCTAAACGCCTCTGAAAATATTGTGTACCCTTTTTGGCACAACTGGGATGGCTTGAATTTAGATGACGATTTAGTTTACTGGGTGCCATTACCGTCAGTCGAGACGTTTCTGGTCAGCATCAGGTCCAGACGACGGTCATCTGTTGATGGATGGATAGTGTGTGAAGCATTGCGGAAAGTTAATTTGAATATTGTTTTTGAGAGAGAAAGATTGCGAGGAGGAGCCCTGTCGGTTTTTTTTAGCAGCAGTTTCATTGCTGGTGTTTTGCGTTGAAGTTTCCCGCAACTGACACTCTTTCGCCCATACTGAATCATTGATATAGCTCGCTCGGAAGGAGATCCAGGTGAGGTGGATTATACTCTGCGACGACTATGAGCTTGACCAAGATTATTTGGATGGCGATTGTCTTGAGACCGCGAAAAGAAGGAGTTCTCGAGGACGTTCTTTTTTACAAAGTTGGCCACTTTACCACGATTCTATTAATTCTATCAGCATGATGACGGATGAATCCCAGAATAAAAATATTAATGTCTCATTTTAGGTGTCTGGCGATATAAGTAGGCTACAGGCGCTGGAGGACTGTTGAAAAATTATTTAGAAATGTGACCGCGGCATACCTGCATCGGCTCACGGCACACTGGTGTGCCGTGCATTTCGTGGTTGCGGAGCACTGCTTTAAAGTATCAGATCAAGTGTTAATCAGAGTTCCAAGGCTCATTTTACATAAGGTGGATTAAAGATATTATAAAAAATGTATTTTAATATCACCTTCATCATGGGTCCACCAGAATCTCCACCGCAGCTATCTCTGTCCATTTGTCCTCCAGCACATATCTGGCTTTTCGTTATAGTCATAGACGATTTCAATTGATTCTTACATTCTTCGTTTGGTATAATCGGTATTTTAATCGTCTGCAAGATGGATGCAAAGTTTCTCGTTTTCAAGCTGATGAATCCCCAGCCTGCTACTTCGACGATCCCTTCAACTTCTTTCTCGGGGATTTCTCGAGGCAAACAAATTGGAGAAACCCACCCTTAAACAAATATTTAATGGATGTGTTCTTTGATATATTTTCGTATTGTAATTAAGCTTCATATAAATACCGTTATAGTCAACTTTATGCTCGAGCCTTATTAGAGCTATATCATGGGAAAAATGCGGATTGTCATATTCTTCATGGAGTATTATTTTTTGTGGTTTTAAATCTTGTACAGGATCTGCACAAACATCATTTGAGCAATCAATATCAGAATAAGCGTCATGTTCACCAAGGCGTACTACTGATCTAAAAATATATCCTTAAATTACAATAAGATTAAATCTGATTTTAATGGAAGAAACAATGTAGAACTTCTTACAGTGTATTTATGATGCAATGTCCAGCTGTAACCACATAGATAGGATTTATCAATACACCACCGCATTGGAACGATGTCTTTTCTTTGGTTCTTGTTCCTGAAGCTTCAAATAAAAAGTATTACGTTTGAACTGGTTCAAGATGATACATGCTTGGCGATTAATTGAATTTATTACCATATCCCAATCTAGCAATCCAGGGATACTGCCCTAAAGAAGCATCGGTTCCACCAATTATGCGATCTGCATTGCTTTCTCCGCATTCTTCATCGGGATCGTCGATGTACTTCCATGCTGGATGATCCTTAAAGGAAGTATCATTCACATTTTCCGCTGCACTTCTTCAGAAACTGGATCTTACAAAAATAATGTTATGAGATAAAATCAAATGATACATGGATTTGTAATAAATGCGAATCTCACCGAAACTCAAAACCGGCTTTGAATATAAAAAGACGAAATATAAAAATGCAATACATTTATACATTTTGTCCAAAGTGCTAATGCTGTTTAAATGAGTTGAGTGGTCTTTATAGTCTGCACGCTTTTAATGCTTATTACATTTTTTATACAGGGTATTTAATATGTAAGAGTGGATTTAAAGCTATTATAGTTTTAATGTACAGCCCATATTATGAGCGAAATTCGTGTAGTAGGTAGTAATTTGATTTACAGACGGCGGTTAGTCGAGCATCAATCACAGCGCCTCCTGATGGAATTGATGCAATTATATATTCAGAGCTCGTCAAGTCGAACGAAATTCATTGGCGACCAACTATTGCTGCTGTAAGTTCTTAAGGTTCGTGTTGCATTAAGACTTCAAGTTTCTTCATCAGAAGCATCAAATGAGGACAACATTTGATGGACCAGAAATAGAGTTTCTTCTCTCTTATTATTTCTAAGACAGACAGATTATTACAAACGATCATAAAAAACATTCCTATTGACATATGAGGCATATCCCGAAAGTAAGTGTACTAAATTTTTATATTATTTTAGAAAAACTGTATTTGAACAAAAAATACAGAATATTGTTAATACACTTGTTGACTATTTTTCAACATAATTTTCATCCCGTTCAATACATCTGGTGAGCAGTTGTACAAGCTTCTTTATGCACACCTCGAAAAACTCTTCCGCCAGCTCCTTCCACCACTTTAAAACCTTTTTCTTCGGCTGCTCGTCGGTTGAAAATTTAATTCCACCCGTATGTTCTTTCAGGGAGGGGAAAATATGATAATTCGAAGTCAGGGAGGAATACGGTCGTGCAAGAAAATCGCGGGCGCTATTGACCTGCTCGCACTTGACGGAATTTCTTACCGACATCTTTCACGCAACTGGATACTACAACGTGAATTTGCGTACTACCGTATTCTTGCTATGCTCGCTTTGTCAGGATAGCTTCTATCACTCCCTTAAAAAAACAAAACACCACAGCCCGTTTTTTTCACAGTACACTTACTTTCGGGATATGCCTCGTACAAGAAGTAAAGACATGATCGCCTGATTTCTACAAAACGTACCCATTTAGACTTTAAAATACAGTATTTCTATTATATTTGATAATGTATAAGTATGAATTTTATTGAAAGAAAAGGTAAGACAAAAAATAGATAAAAGCATTTGAACAGTTTTGTGCATACAGGCTTCTCTGCTGATATTCACCGGCTGAACCTAACCTTTATTGTCAGTACCGCTGTATATTTAAGGAAAGATTTAACAGCAAGAAAAACAAGCCGAAACCCTGCTGTGTTCCAATACGCCCTACAAAGTCATCATGGATCGCACGAGAATCTGTGTAAGCTCAATCAGTACTATTCGCAAGGGCTTGTCTGATATTTGTCCAAAGAACAAAAGAGGAAGACCGCGGAAGCTGACAGAGCGCGGCATTCGTCAAATGTGTCGGGTAGCTTTAGGCTTTAAAATTTCTTCAGCAATTTCTTCAAGGAGACGATAGTCGAATAACGATTGCAAGAGCACTTAAGTCTGCTGATTATCTCTCAGTCAAAAAGGGTAAAAAGCTACTTATAATTTCGTACCATTGCCGGATAAGGCTTGAATTTGCAAAACCCTATATAAACTGGACTTTAAAGGAACTAGAATTGAAAACGGGTTATCTGGTCAGATGAAACGAAGGTTAACCGTATCCTATCGGGTTGTTTGCAGTGGAGCTGGTTCAAGGCCGGAAGAAATCCCGAAAGCAAGTCAACTCAACCAACTCTCAAGCACAGAGGCGGACCTTGCCCCCGGCTACTGCACTTACTCTAGCTGCTGTGGACACAAGAGTAATCAGCAGAGTCAACGTCAGAATAAGGAACATATTCATCATCAGACGATGATATAAGTTAAATTATAACCAAAATGTAATTCAAATATGCAATCGGCATAAATAAATATCGTGGTGACTTGGATACAACTGGTGGTGTGTAGGGTTTTTGATACATGCATACATAGAAACGCTTGCCTATATTGACAGACTTATCCGGCGCTATAAACACCTATTACATCCGTCTGCAATTGCAGACGTGTCCACGAAGCGGATGTTGATGACCCGAATGAATCTATTTCAAGTGTATTGTTTATGTGCAGAAATTAAGTGCTCTTGTGTGCTATCGAGAATGTTTATTTACAATTGAGTCTGACTCAAATTGAAGATTGACTTATGCTGACAAACAAGTGGACGATAATCAGTGTACACGCGAAGACGTGTACTGAACCGAAAAGACTGATATTTTTGAATCGGTTCAGTTTCGGGTCTTGTTTAGGCAAAAATAACGGTTTTACTTTTTAGAGATTTTTCTCTTTTCAAATGATGATTAGGAATAAAATGAATATTTCTATTTTGAAAAGTCTTCTAGAAATGTCATATTAAATTAATTCTTTTTGATATGATATGGTCGTCCTTATGGTGCAGACGTCAATGTTGTTCACCACGTTTATTTGGAATTAACTTTATTTTGGAGTATGAATATGACGAGAGACCAATACCAAGTTGCTTCATATGTATTCTGTCCACATCTTCAACATTCTCCGATAACATGACGCCTCAAAAGTCTCTAGTTCACGGATTCCTAACCTATGGGTCGCGACCCATAAAGGGGTCTTCAACAATAAAAAAAAAAAAATTAATTATTTTGTGGTGAATCCATACATGTTTTTCTTGTATGATACTCGTTTGAAGATCTTTGTGAAATACATTTTGATGACTACAAAATGGTCAAGTTGAAATTGCTACGAAAGATATTTAAATATTATAAAAAAGCTATGATATAATTGAATTCATATCATAGCTTTTTTTTGTTATTATTGAATTAAAAATAATAGAAATTCCATTTTATATTTGTGGCACCGCTAAAAGGAGGATGGAGATCAGAAAAAAGATAGAAAAAGGCAATTGGTCTGTTCTTATGTTTTATATTCATATCGATATTCCCATTATTAGAGTCGAGGTGTAGTAAATACATCACCGGTAGGGAAAGATTTACTACACCTATTTTTTTCTGGATTACGTTTACTAATCCAGAAAATTACAGGATGCTTGTAAATTAGTTTATTTTGCTGATTTTTAAGGTCATTTGATTTAATTCTAAAAATAATGTGGTTAAGAGAAAATATATTCTAATCATACTATTATATATCAGCATAATAAAATCAATACTAATATCATTGCCGTAACAAAACAGTAATTATAACGTGAAAATAATCGTTTCACGTAGATGATTAACGGTCCAGGGACCGTTTATTGCCATTTACATTCCCAATTTTATTGTGGTTATTTTTTGATTAAGCATTTATTCACAATTAGAATGAATGGATTAAAACTTTAATATTGTGGTAATGGTCGTTGTTAAAATGATTAGGTCGTGAAACAACATCATTCAAAATGGCGGCCGCATACCCATTCTGTATTTTATTCGAATTGTACGCAATCTGTCCTTGAAATATCATTGCTTTGTTTGATTTTTTAAATTTTATTTAATGTCAAGTTGTTAAATTTGATCAAAATGGAAAGTCACTAAAATCCATAATATAAACAGCGACATCTAACAAATTACTAGGAATAAAATATACCATAATTAAATAATTTCAACTAAATTTAATAATAGCACTGGTAAAATAACAATATATCGGTTCAAGAACAAGCTCACTATATCAGGCGTAGTCAATCTTTTTATTCTTACTAACTATTAAAAACATTTAACTGCCCATCGGTTTCGCAGTAAATTAGCACAAATGAAAAGTACTCGTTATTTATGAGTGGAAGTTTAGTAAAAATGTGTAGTTAGTGGCTTAAACCCCGTATCGCCCACTATGAAAACTTGAACGCCCAGCAGTGGGCGATAGGGATTAGGTTGATTACCACTTCGTTGATATAGTGGCTTAATGGATGCGGTAAAAACACTTGCAGCTAGCAACAGAGAAGACAGAGGCGATAATCTTTAGCAGAAGAAGACAACCAGGAATAGACCAGATTGCCTCCAAAAGTATACAACATCTCGGGGTCTTCATAAATAGCGAGCTGACCTATAACAAACACACGGAAGCAGCTGCACAGAAGGCCGCCAGCGAAATAGGGCGACTCTTATCCAATATTGGAGGACCGTAGCCGTGCAGAAGAAAGATTATTAATAGTCAATCATATCCTCAATCCTTCTGTACGGAGCTCCAATATGGCGCAAGTCGCTGAGATTCGATACAAACTACGAGGGTCCAACGGCAAGAAACACTATGAATAGATCTCCTGACAAAGAAGAGGGCCTTGGACAAAAATCGCAAAGCACATGAGCAGAAACAGAAGGAAACTTGGCAACTGATATGGGATCAGACCAACAAAGACAAACGGACTCATCGATTTATACCAATGGAGAACCCGGAAACTCGGAGAGACTTCGGATGGAACATGGCTGCTTTGCAGTCTATCTTATACGGATAGGCAAAGAGGCAACCTACGTCGTGCCACCTACTGCCAGGCGGAGGTTGACAACGTGATACACACCATTAATGGTTGCGGGGCTTGGATGCCCCAGAGAGATACCCTGAGATGCAACACTAGAAGGGGCCTAATGACCAGAACACCTGTCCCCCTGAAGCAACAATAACAGGGGGGACAAGATGACAGACATCACACAGTGACTGACTATATTTAGGGTTCATTATAATCGAACCCATTTCCTGCGCTGCTGTATGATCTGTTCTGGATTACCCCGGATTAGCCACACAAAGAGTGTCTTCCACTGATCCTTTAGCCCCGTGAGAAACGCTACGCGCGGAGCGTCTAGGCGCCCACCCATTTTGCTCCACGACCATTCGAACAGTCTAAAACCGTTCTCCCCTGTTTTCTTAGGCTATTGAGGATAGTGTTGAAGCCTTTGGCACAGTCTCCATCAACTACTGTAATCGGCTGTTCCACACACCCCTCTTTATGGGTGCGCAGCACAGGGTGACCTGCGCATTCAACTCATGCTAGCTGGGCTATCCCAGCTGCGTTTGATGAGCAAACCGCCGAGGCTACTTTCGCACACCTCTACTCCACATCATTACCCCGGGGGCTCAACCGTTACCCACGGATGCAGGGTTGACTTCTCCCCTGGGGTTTTATGGGTGGGCATATTGGAGTTTAACACCCATCCGAAAACAGGGGGGACAGAGACGAACCATGGGAGGGGTTTAGTCAGTAAAAATCTGACACTACTCTAGGGTATCTTATGGCAGATTTCCCTCCCACAGAGTAAATATAGAAGGGGGGGGGGGGATAAATATATGTATATAGTCGCATTGGTCTTGGATTCTTATTATCTGGTTCTAAAAAAGCAAACGAACTTGAAAGCCAATTTGAACAAGGTTTCTTTGGGACATTTTTTTAATTCCTATGCTTAAAAAATATGGAATTTCAACGCTCCCAATAAAACTTGACATCCACCGATATTTGAATAAGTACAGTTAATACAAGCAAGAGATACATTCTTTATGAATGCCGGTATATTGATGCTCGTTATAACCGAGCTAGGCGTTTTTAATGTATATTGCTATTAGTATCAATTTAAATGCCGAGACGATTTGACATAATTTGATAGGGTTTAGAGAAAAAAGTGTTACAAAAAAGAAGTAGAAACTTATTCCGCTGGCAGTTTAATTTTTGTATATCGGTATTATTAGTTTCTTCAATGATGAACTTCATAATATCTTCTGGCATATATTTTTTGAAAAAAAAATATTTCGGAATTTTCCCAACCAGTTATGATTATTAACACTATAGATATTTTGAATGATTGCTTACTTTTTATCTATTAAAAATTAATAATTCAACTTTTTGAATTAATTTGATATTTTTGACAATTTCTGTTTGTGCCAACCCTGACGAAATATTTCAAATTTATCTTAAAACAAAGAAACATTTTACAGTTTTCGATGTTTTTGATGTTAAAAAAATATTCTTAACTGTTAAAAGTCGAAATGAATATCCCTTTTATTTAGGGAATAGGGATAGGCGCGCACCGGTTAGGCGCAATTTCGATGAGCGCGCACCGCGCACGGCAACTAATTGGTTAAAAAAACGATTAATTTTACCGGTACCACTTATTGTATTTTAAAACACAGATAAAGTTTGTATGTTCTAGAAGAAAAAATAGAATTAAAACAATTTTTTTAACGTATCATAGGTTATCAGCAGTGTCATGTTCAGATAAAAACCCAGGGTTTTTATACATGTTTTTCTCTTTAAAATTATTTTTATTGGGGTTATAGATTTGGAATCCAAGTGAGTGTATCTTCAAAATTCCTGGGCAATCATTCTTCATGTTGTAAAATTTCAATCTGAAAGATCCTGCGTCATATAAGTATCAAACCATCCATATTTCAGTCCGTTCACCTCGTTACATGACCCACCCACTACCGTTTTCAAATGATTCATCCATGAGTTTCTTTTTTGATTTATAATCGAATTTATATCACAACATCAGTGCATTTGCAATATAAAAACATCTTGAGTGATATTTAGTTATCAATACGAAATTAATTAAAATTAAGATTAAAAATTCGAACAAAACGTCAATCTATTTAATAAAAACACATAACATTAAATAACATATGATAAAAAGAAAACATTTAAAAAAAATTATGTATTTAAAATTATGTATGTAAAATTATTTTAATTTTTATTATTATTATAAAATAAATAAGACATTCATTCGCGACCATGTCCATTATTTAGTAAATTATGCTTTTTTTCTATAATAAACTTTATTGATATAAATATAAAATAGGATTTTTTACATTCACAATAGGACTTAAAAATAATAAAAACAATACGATAACAATCAAATCAAATAATCACATAAAATAAAACACTCTTAAGTAAATCGATATTTTAGTTTTATTTACCATAGCCATCTTTATCATCAGCGTTGACGATTTCACGACACAAAACATCATCTTCTTTCCCAGCGTCCCATCTAAACGAATCAGATGACGATTCGTTGATGTTGATAATCATCCCTTTTTTGTCTTAAATTTACAATTGTACATTTTGGCAGTATTGGCATTATATCGAAAATATATCACAATCATATAGCGTCCAAAATCCAATCGATGTAGGAATCAACTCTCGTATAAACGCTGGGAAGGGCGGCCGTTCCACATCGGCGGGGTCCAAATGACACAATCCCTAAGAGGGTTGCCCGACGAACTTCAGTGGCTTCTACGAACAACGGACCTCCACTATCACCTAAAAATAAAATTTAAATTAGCATTTATATATCTGTTGATTTTTCTGAATATCGGTCATGTTTCTGTGCGTAACGATCAAGCGTTTTAAATTTCTTACCTTCGCAGGCATCCACATTTTCAACTCCAGTTGTACATATTTGATTATTACTTATTGTGACGTTGTATCTCGTGCTGTAAACTTCCATGCATTGTTCTGTAGACATTATGGTCAATCGGACCCATTTTAGGGTCGGTGATCCAGAATTTATGCCTGAAAATTATATAGTCAATAATGCATGTTCACATACTGTGAAATATTTAATTATACGAGGGTCATCTAGAAAATAAGGTTACAAAAGCTCTTAACGCCGGAGTATTTTTTGTTTAGAAATCCAAACGGTCAGTTTCTTTGGTTTCGTGTGTTTGTCAGCCATTTTGCACGCCTTTGCATTTTACCGCCGCGAATATTCATAGGAAGCTCATGGAAATTTATGGTAGTGATGTGATAAGTCGACAACATGTCATGAACGACAAGGCAAATAGTGGGAGACCATCAGTAATTTCTGACGAATTTATGCAAAAAATTAAAGAAAACGCGCGAAATAACAGTCGTGTGACGCTTGATGAACTTCACAAAGAATTTCCTGACATTTATCAAAGTCTCCTTGGTGATTTCGTGCCAGAAAAACTTAGTTATACGAAGTTGTGTGTGAGATGGATGCCCAGAAGGTTTACAAAAGAGCACCGCCAAAATCGCTTGACTGCTGCGCATGAATTTTTGGATCGTTTTGCACAGGAGATAAAACTTTTCTGGAGTATATCGTGGCGGGGGATGAGATGTGGGTGTATCATTATAACCCAGAATCCAAAATACAACCCAAAAAGAGCTGGCGACATATAAAAGTAGGTGCCCCGATCTCGACGGCGATTACGTTGAAAAATAGTTATTGGTTAATGGTTACTTTCTGGGTGACCTTGTTAGATAGATTGATGATTACCAGAGTTTGTAGCTCCCCATCCAGCAACTACTACTTGCATTCCGGTATAATTCTGTGAAATTGTCCCGGATTCGGGGAATGGCAAACAGAGTGGTCCTACATACGCTGAAAAAAGGCAATAATGATTAGAAATATTTTTTGAAGATTTATAAAATTTAAAACCTCAAGAGAACAAAGTTACTGAAAACGAATAGGTTTATTTCATATTTTTTACCAGTCATTGTTGCTGGTGTATTTAGTCTGACTACCGCTATGTCGTTGCTTAGTCTTGGGTTGTTGTAATTGGGGTGGACGGTCACAGTTCCTGGAGTAAAGTCTTGTGGTGGATCTGCGCATGAGCTCCCACTACAATCAACGTCTGTTCGTTCGTCTAATTCACCCAATCTGATAGTCGTACTGTAAAAATGATTATAAAAATATAGTATCAATCAAAAAAATAAGTATTGAGCTATAACATTGGAAATTAAACAAGATTTATTCTGATCCACGTCCACCTTTCGGCGTCTCTTCTCTGATCGGACAATGAGCCGCCTGAAGGGGCTGATCATCCCCCAGAGGGGTCCGATCTTACATAACAATCAAAATTATTCTGCTGAAGCATCCAAAATAGGAAATCCAATCCCGGGATCCCGGACAGTTCTAGGTACCCATGAATCCCGGGATTAGTAAGCGTAATCCCGAAAAAATCGAAATTGAAATTTTTATCTAATAGAAATTGTACACCTCACCAGCATGTTGAAGGCTACTAAATTGAGATATTCTCGCCAAAATCTGGACGCTTGGAAACAGTGGCGTAACTACTAATTGACGAGTTTAGGCGACGCCTAGGGGCAGTAATTGTCTAACCTATGTATGTATACATATATACAGTACATATATGTTTTTCCAATTGTTACATTAACCTTTCCCTACCGGTGATGTATTTACTACACCTCGAATATAATAATGGGAATATCGATATGAAATATAATAGATACGGGGCTCAGTTTTTTTGTATCCCTCCGTAATATAATTACGAATCACATCGAAGTATTATAGTATATAAGTATTCATCTGCAGCGACGGAAAAAAATAATTTGTTGGGAAATCGGGAATTTTACAAGTTTTAGTCCGTGGTATTCGATGGTATTAAACGAAAATGGAGGCTCACGCGGTCATCAACTCGAACTAGCATTTAAATATCTGATGACGATACCTCCAACGAGTGTGGAGTCTGAATGTGCATTTTCAGCAGAGTTATGAGTCAATCATCATCGGTTTTCCCGAGTTCAATGAGGCAAAAAAGGAAACTGATTTCCGCGTTCATTTCCTGTATCAAGTTCAAATTGTGGATCAAAATTATATGAAAACGCCTTCGACGTCATCCAAAGAGGAAATTGTGGTCGGCGTCAAAATTTTTGACACGTTCGACAAAATTTTGGCTCCAGACCGCATAGGTTGGTGACAAAAATCGATCCACCCGTGGCGAAATTGTATATTTTTCAAACGAAAAAATCGATGATCCACACAATGTTACCTTGCAGAATACCACAAATGGATAAGATAAAAAATATATATTTGTTTTGCCTCAAAAATAGTACGCAGATGACCTCTGCAAGTCAAAGATCATCAACACGTTCCCGAATGACATCACTGAATAATTTAAAAAATAAGCATGGATATGTCAATATGGATTGTTAAGCATATCACGTTGCTTTTGCACCTTCTGTACTTCTTGGCGCCATTTTATAGACATATTGGCGTCTGAAGTATCTAAAGAATTTCTGTCATCATATGCAATGTATTTGCCATAAGCGTCAATGGACGCGACTGTTAACCCCATATGCTATACGCGTCTATAGCCGCAAAAATCATATTTAATTCTGGTAGTAAAATCCATTTTTTTAATGCGTGGTGGCTTAAGAGCTAAATTGGATTTTTTAAAGAAAATAAACTATGATTTACTTACAGGACTAGTCCATTGGGAAGAGATGTAACGCAATGGGCGACGGTGAGTACGTGACGGTCGCTGATTAGAGATCCTCCACATCTGAAGAGAGTTCTCGGATTTCCTTCTCCTATAATATGCAAAATTCATAATTAATTAACAACGCCTAAGGAAACATAGCATCGTACAGATGGATGAATTACAAAAGAAATCCGAGCATCCGATTAACCATCGACCTTCATGCTACGGAATTCTTTGTTTTAAGCATCAGAAAAAAATGTTCCTGATAAGTGAAGGAGTCGCAGTTATATTGACCTCGATTTTCTTACTATTGCGCCTTTTTCGTTTTTATTAACATCCGCCTAAATGTAAAATTTCAGCAAATGAACCTAATTGCCTTATGATCTGGTCTATAATTTCCGATTTGATTGATATCATTAGTATTGATTGCATGCGGGAAAAAATGCCATTATTGTATCTTTAGGATGGCAACAAAAAAGAGTAAAAGCATCACGATCTATTTTTTCACAGACACTTTGGAACACTTAATATGAGCAATGAAATTAGGGTTTCGAACCGTATTATTTTTCGTTTCGGTTTTCATTCAATTTGTTAAGCTAAAAGATTAGTGTCATATAATAAAATAGGCTTGCTACTGGTGTAGTGGTTGCTTTATGCTACGTATAGACAGACACACAGTAGAGGTGGCGCGGCGCATGCGCGTAGCGTCTCAGTGATGGAGACAAAGACAAAGATGGAGAAGGTGTCGCGCGTCACATCGATAACTATAACCCAAATTTATCGATCTCAAGCTTCAACAAATGCATTATTTTGTTACACAGTGAAGACACACTTATGTATTGTTTATGTTTATGCGAAGAAATTGACGAATGTTGTGTGATATCAAGAGTGTTAAGGTCAATTTATTGATATACACGTTTCATTCACGCTGCAATATAGCGCAATATAGCATCTACGTTTACGTTATTTTAAAATTAACATCCTACGCAAAGGGCTAAAATCTTATTTGCTTTGATATAAACATGAATAGAAACTTACGTGTGTATCCCAATCTTGCCATCCAAGGATAATCGCCTAGTTCTGCATCTTCACCGCCGACTATTCTATTCGCCACAGTAATACCACAAGAATCCCTATTTAGAATGGCCCTTTTTTGCTCTCTAGTTGTAGCTTCTTCCAAGGTAAGAGTCGCTGGAACTTCAGGGAGTTCTGGTGCTGGATTCACTGCAACCGGTGGAATCAGCATTGTCGTGGTTGCCTCCGTTGTTGTTGTCGTTTCGATTGGCATTTCAGGCCGTATTTCATCAGGCTGTGTTTCATCCCATGATATGTATGGCCTTCGTGTCGTCGTACGTCTTCTGCTGCCAAACCAACCATTTGAACAGTCGTCTTCTTCAGCATTCCAATTGTTCGGTTTCTTTTGTACGCCGTTCCAGTGCGGGAAAAGCTGTTCATCCCAGTAAAACTCGTTAGGATTCTTCTTCTGTCCCCAATTTTTGTTGTACGAGTGATAAGCACGTTTTTGCTTATGGCGTTTAAACAAGATGCTATTGGTAAAATAATTGCAGCATATGTAAAGTCTATAGCCATCGTAGCCGCATGCGAATCTTCTTGCGAGATTGTGAGCATACATTGAGGTCGATTTCCTATTTAACACATCAAGTGCCACTGGACATTCGGATATCGTGACGCAGTTGCATTGATCATTGGAGATTGGATTAGGATAATAACCATAGTTCTGAAAAAGCACATTTTCATCGGGTGCTTTGTTGTCTGCGGAATGCGTATATTCATAATAATTGGGTTGAACTATTCTGTCTCTGATACTGGACCAACCTGAAAACATAAGGGAAGAAATTTAATTATAATTGCCATCGGACTCTCTTCTATTCCTTATAATATTGGAGACATCGACCGTCAGTCAGTGTAATATACAATGTAAATCAGAAAAGTTTTTATCGTTGCGGACATTAATAACAATTTTCGAAACATGAATAATTGTACATACCGCCATTAAATTAAAACGTACAAAGCTGATTTTTTATCTACAAGTAGTTTATGTTAATTATTGTTAAATAAATGTCATCTACTTTTGATACAAAGTTGTTAAGGAATCGTTGAACGTGGTTAAAGTTATAACGCAGGAACTTTATTATAACATATTTTCAGTCTTGTAGATATAAGACATTTACATAATATTTATTTACAGTCCTCAAAAAATATTATATAATATCGGCAACAATATTATAGCGGTACTCTGCCGTTTTGTTTACTTACAACATCAAAACAACAAAATGATGTCGTTGCCTTCCGTACTATTATACATATTATGTCAATTATTATAATTATCTCATTAATTAATGTAAAATCGAGATATTATGTATTTAATTACATCTTAAAAATATACTTATCTATTAAACAAGACGATTTATAAAGTTCTCTCGCGATGTGAATATTAAGGCGATATATCGTCGTTGGTGCTTTACGCCAGCGTTGAAAACAACGATATATCGTCGTCTAGGACTTATAGCGTAAGAACGATTAGTCTTGAATATCCAAAGGCTTGATAAGACCATAAATCTCAGCCAGATTAAAAATCGTTCATACAAGGTCTTTTACAATTGAGTAGCATACAAAAAAGATAATTAGATCATTTATCTTAAAGGATGATGAATTGCTCCAAGCAAATGAAAGTTATTTTGATAAGATCCTATTTGTTAATAGATCTATATTTTGTTTGAACGATTTCAAGGATTCTGTTGATCTTTGGTCAGAAATTCTACCACCGAATAAACAAAAGCTTCGAACAGATTTTTTTAATGTGAGATAAATTACGCAATGTGCCTAAAACCAATGCAAATCATTTAAGCACACATTATGTGACATTCCTATGTAATTCCGAGAAATACCTAAATTTATATTGCTATGCAAATATTTCAACAACAATAAAAAGTTTTACCACAGGAAAGCCTTCATTATCCAAACAATCTTTTTGGAATCGCTCCATGATCCAAGGAACGAATTGCCGACGCAACGTTATTTTTCCTTGTGCAGATTCAATAATAAAAAAATGCTTGTTTTACTATTTAAATAGGTTCTTAATTTGTTTGCAGAATATCCAATTTATTAACGAGTCTTTGTCTTAAAAATATATGATAATTCGTGATTGAAGACGGAATTATTGAAGTGGTGGTTAAAGCACTTCAGGTTAAAAAGGAAGAGGGCGTTCCTGATCAATCATTGATCGTGTATGTGATCTTGATGTGATCAAAGATATATTGGGATGCAAATTTATTCACATTTTCATTATATATTAGGGGGACCCGAAGGTATTCGAATATTTTGAGGCCTTATGTTTGAGCTCAGTTTTTGTCCAGACACATTGATGAAAACATCTTTGTAAGTTATTTTTTAGTATTATAGAACTATCATTTAACATTATTTGGTCGTTAAAGTTTGAAGTTTAAATGCCACAAAATTCAATAAAACACACAAAGATCCGAAGATGCCATTATTGATTCCATAAATTTAAATCGGGTGGTAAAAGCTTAAGGGATGAAGCGATAATGGGAGGACTTTCGAATTTTGATGACGATGCATTAAAATCGCCAATCGAATCAGATCCACGACAAACAATAGAGGAATTATCGCAAAGACTGGAATTCCATTGGGATCATTTAAAACTCATCGGCAAAATTAATAGGATGGGTGTTATGGGGTAGGATGAGTACTGGATAAAATACTGTCTCGACATCTTTTTAGCTCCATGGAACACAATGTGACAGAAAAATGCAGCTAAAGTGAATGCATATAAAATCATTTTTAGCTTCTAAGTCGGAATTTTTTTACCAAAAAAGGATCGAAAGACTACCAAAGCGACGGAAAGATGTGTTGAATAATTGAGAGAATTATATTTTATGATGTTGTATATTACATTTTTTTAATTAATATGTTTAAGAACTTTCTTACATAAAATATTCGAATACTTTCGGGTCCCCCTAATAATTGAATTTAGCGGACTTGTCGCAATCTTTAATACTGCTTTTGAAACAGAATATGTTAAATGAGAATTTAGTCATATTTATAATAGATTCTATGTACATTTTGTATACATCAAGTACAAATGCGATAAAAAAATGATATAATCACGCTTTGTACTATGTGCGATCAATGCCGGGTCAAACGATATGGAATCGAATTTAGATGTTTCTTTGTAAATATTAAATTTAAATATAAAGTCATGCTTAAATACCTGCATTTCCATTCGTTGTCCAAATCTGTATGAGCAAAATCAAGATGCATAATAATTTATCGGTTGAGTTTTGAGCCTTCAGGATGCTTTTATTTTCCATCGTGGACGTTTTTAAGGACGACTCTTGGATCGTCGATTGTCTTCAAATATATCACAATTAGTAGATATGATCCACTGTTACATTTTCTAAGCTTGAGCTTTTATCACAAGGCACTGGACACTTTCAGTCTGGAATTAAAACAGGATCACGAATTATTTCAAATTAATTTTTTACATCAAAATTTCGCCACAAATCCTAATATATTCTGCGATGCCAAATGATATTATTTCGACATAAATTCGACATCGTTTCACCATAAGAAAGTTGTGAGTGATTGACGATACTCGTTTGAATTAAGAAACACAACCGACTTCCGCCGTCCTCAAACCGCGAATGATTATTTAGCAAAATTATGGTCTACCATCATTCAAATAACGTTGAACCAGGTACAAATGCTCAAATAAAAAATGATAGAAACAAACAGCATCTATAGATACAAGAAAAAAAAATGCTTAATTCATCGCATATTCAAATGAATCAATACGATACGAGCAAAAAGAAACAGCGAATACGTACGTCAATATCAAGAAGAGACGTGTCTATTAGAATATTCAATCGGATAACCAGATTTTAAGTAGTACAATTAGCGACTACATCAGAATTTATTAATCTATAAAATATATAATGATTCGATAGATAGGCGATTCTTAGCCGAATAGGGTCAAATTCGACCCGGAGCTTTCCTATGGCTTAATATGTCCAATACTTTCAAATTATAAAGCAAAACGCATTAAAAATATCTCGATAAAATGACAAAATCATGGATATATTTTCAATGGATGTTGATGATGGAACAGAATCAATGAAGTCCTGGAATATATAAATAACAAAAGGATCCCAACCCAACCCCATCCGAACCTATGCAAAAATATTATTTATCAAGGGTTCATTTTAGGAGGGAAATGTCTCGATTCAATATCTTCAACAACAAAAACAAAAAAACATAGCGTCCCACCGGTGAGTCGCTAACATTTAAAGCATTATCAAGCTTTAGATCCTTTTCCTATGCTTGAATTTGGACACGTATAATAGAAATAGATCATCAAATGGGTTTTGCATTAAATACAATTTGGCATTTAAAAACATGCTACATTTTGGCCGTGCATTTGCTTTGAATACATTAAAAATAATTTTTGTATCGATGCATTTTTTACTGTTTGAAAATTGTATTTATCTCGTGATGGCTTTAATTAACCATTCAGTCCGTATGCTGATTGCTTTTTTTAATGATGCGCATAGTAACTAAATTAATATTAGGTTTTTTTTCGCTTGATCAATGTGTTTAACATGTGTTGACGTGTGGTCGCGAAACATGGATAATAAATGCTAATAATAAGCCGGGTGTTGAAAATAATTAAAACAATTGTAATTCTGTGGGAACGCGCCGAAAATAAACTGTACCTAAAAACAATTATATATACGAGGATAGTTATAAAATTACCCGATTTGATATATAGATGGCGGTTGTTATTTATAAAGAAATAAGAAAATTTGGATATGAGAAAGCTGTGCGTGAGATATGTGCCGCGTTTGCTCACAGTGGAATTTCAATCGAGTGTTTGGCGATGTTTCACAGCAAAAAAGCCGAGTTTTTGCATCGATTATATAATCATGAATCAAACATGATGAATTTCTCTCCATAACTTAAGCAAAAAGCCCTAAATGCTCTAAAGGAAGTGACCACAAGGTCTGTGTGTTCAACCGGTCCGCCTTTCAGACCGCTGACACATGTCCACAAAATATGATCTGCGTCCATGAACGGATCTTCGCACGAACACTCCAAGATCGGGGAAAGTCAAAATCTAAAGGGCCAGGCTCTAAACTAAGAACTTACCAAGTTCTAAACGTTCAAAATCAGAAAATAGGTCTTCTGTGAGAATGTCTTCAATGACTAGAAAACGAAAAATATTTCCAAGATCAGGTAATTTAAGCATTGAAAATCAATTGTTTATACCGGGGATAATAATATGCATATGTCTAATTTGTTTTAGATGCTCATGAATCCCAGGATTAATAAACGTAGTCAGTAATTGTCTAGAGGCAGTAATTGTCTAATCTATTTATGTATACATATATACAGTAGATATATGTTTTTCAAACTGTTACATTAACCTTTTCCTACCGGTGATGTATTTACTACACCTCGACTCTAATAATGGGAATATCGATATGAAATATAATAGATACGGGGTTCAAAATTTTTGTATTCCTCCGTAATATAATGACGACTCACATCAAAGTATTATAGTATATAAGTATTCATCTGCAGCGACGGAAATAAATAATTTGTCGGGAAATCGGGAATTTTGCGAGTTTTAGTCCGTGTCTCAGCAGATAGGAATTTTATCAGTCACATTGTCAACTTGATTAGTGCAGCATAGTTAAGGATCTAAGCGCATAACAGCTCAAAGATGATGATCTTGGAGGTAAAAAAATGAGGATCAAGCCTCTCTGCTTCTCTGATAAAATCTTAAGGGCAATGCAATCAAATACATCATGCTCTGGATTAGGGAACAGACAGGGGATTCATGTTACTCTTAAAATTCTAGCTCTCTTTTAAGTCTCCTAGATTGATATGTATGTGGTGCCGTCAAGAGAAAGGCTGATGAGTAAACCCATGCTATTTGTATGCATAAATCACTTTTCCTCGCTTATTGGGAACTCAAATTGAAGAATAAAATAATAGTACACACGTCATAAATATGCGATCAAATGCTAATCATTTTACGGATGATCCTCTAATTATCACTCTTCAATTAGCTGCAATGAAAATTACTGAGACGTGAGCCAAAAAAAATTTGAGCCGGATGCTATCCGATAGATCTGATAACATAAAAACGCCCATACGAAGCTCATTACTACTGAGCTTTACACGCATCGCTCTCACAACAACAAAAAACTAGATTTTCGCAGCGTTATGTAATAAAAAAATTTGCATAATGATATTCTATGACGAATCGACTCCATAATATCGGCCATGCAGCGTAAAATTTGCGTTCCCGATACTGGGAAGTCCGGGAGGACTTAATCATTTGCATCAATAATCGTCATCGACATTGTATCATCGCCACGGGCGTCAATCATAATCATGATAAATGCAAAAAATCCAAAAATATCGATATGAATCATATACAAAGTGCATTATCGATTGATAAATTTCAAGAATTTGATATGGGGTCTCAGCATTGGAAGAACTTGAAGCAAATTCCCGGATGACTTCTGGGTTGTCCGTGGATAATTAATGTACTGATGCGAGCTTTTGGAAAATTTCAAAGCAACTCATCGACCAAAAATACCAAGAGTTGTTCATTTTTGTTATTTTATGGTAATGGCAGATTTGCTGTAATTAATTTTGTATTTAGTTCGCTGTCGATTAATATTAAATCAACGCGCAACAAGCTGTCGTTATGTTGCTTATTTAACATCGTTACATATGAAGATTCGGATTTTCGGTTAATCAAAGATCAATCGTCTTTGAGAAAGATTCTGTGCAATATTATACAAGTTTGACTGTATGAAATAGACAAAGGTACTATAATATTCAATTGTGTTTAAATACAGAGCCATTGCTGTTGTTTTATATGACTTTCAATAGAATGGCATCCAACAAAGATTTCTACCTATGTTTTGTATGATTTAAAATTGGGACATAACGCATTTCGGAAAAGGATCGATTTTTGAGAGCATAATTCAACAATAGTTTAAACATAATCTTTTCGGTTTGAAATTGTCAGAATGCCTAAAATTCAGACATTTGGACAACAATTCCAAATATAATAAAACACGTTTTTGCTACTTGGCGTCCTTTTCAAGGTATAAAAAGTTCCAAAGCAAATTCGAGACAATTAAAAGGTTGGAAGAATCTATTATTTCTAAAATTGCGAACTAAAAATGGATTAAACTATGTATTTAGTTTCTCGATGGCAAAAAGCTATTCTCACCTACGAATTCCGAACGCTAATGTGGTATGACCTAATAAATAATTAATACAATTTTTGATTTTGAAAGAGATTATACAAAAAACAAAAATACTCACAGTTATTATAAATCCATAAAATCCACAAAGACACAAGCACCAATCGATGGCAGTGTTGCACAATACTGAGTCGCTCGAAAAATGTGCACAAAATATAGAAACCCTCGCTTAAATCTATTCGCCATTGTGGTCAAATCTGCGGTTTTATAAACATAATTTATTATATATTCCATACGATTTGATTACCGGGAGTTTTACGCGTTTTACCGAAAAAGCTATTGTATATTTTTATAAAAATGGTCTTTTGCGGTTCGTCATATACGCGCATCGGAATTTCGGTCAACAAACTACTATATATTTACTATATACAAATTTCATATGAAACGTCACGCCTTTTATATGGAATTTCTTCTTGAAAAAATCTTTAAAACCCGCAAAATCAAAAAATACCATCGAGCCAATGCGAAAGATTCATCATCGCATCGAGAACAAAGCATCGACGGTAGTCAATATGAATACAAATCGATTGAACTGTTGAACGATTATAATCGACGTAGACTCGTGAGACACGGCGATTGGACGCTAAAAATCTGCAACGTCATCTGCCGGACGAATACAATGAGATACCTAAAGGAGTCCGCTAAAATTACCATATAAGCACATTGTATACATTAAAAATATTTCATCCGGGTGATATTAAATCAATTGTTCCGATTTTTCGGTGAAATTTGAGTTAAAAATGAAAGGATGTTTATTAAAAAAAATAAAACAATTTGCGACAATTCACTTACCGTCATTTCAATCCACAAGTAAAATTGAAATTTTAATATTTTTTTAATTTTTTTTACTTTACATGAATTAACACTGATTGATTCTGTCCGTTTTTATAATAAATACCAAGTTGTCTAATCCCTATTTTCTTCATTATTAATAGAGGCAACAATATTTTCGACCGGTTGTAAAATTTAAATAACCCATCCTATCAGTCTTCTTCGGACAACTTCGTTTAGTAATGAGAGTTCGTAATCATTCTGTAGACATGTTCGAATCACGTGGAGCTCATTTGTCATGTCAGCGGTCCGAAAAGCGGACCGGTTGAACACACAGATTCTTTTAGGACTTTTTGTGGCATTTTCGGGGATAAATGCATACCCAGGGCCTTCTATGATCTGCACGATCATGAACGCCCCATCAGAGGCTAATTTACATAGGTGGCTAGCACCAAATGAGATCGCGAACGAGTTTAGACTTCCCCTCCTCCCTGGCCGTCTCAATGGGCGCCAGAAAAGTCTGCTCGGGTATCAAAGACCCCACCAGCGGTCTCACCGCCACATCAATGCCTCAGTCGATTGGTTTTCTTCTTGAATGTCTGCTGCCGCACGACCTGCCAGCTGATGACTCTCCAGGCCACAAGCAAATAAGAATAGAGCTACATCGCCCCCCCGAGGGCCCCAACGCAGACCCCCCTGATATCGAGGAGATAACGGATATAGTGAGAAACTTGAAACCTCGGAAGTCGCCGGGCCCGGACAGACTAGACGGGCATATCGTCAGACGGGCTTTCGACAGGATCGACCTTGATCTATGTCACATATACAGGGAATGCTTCCGCTGCGGAGTATTTCCCGAATGTTGGAAGGTCGGGATGGCAGTCACACTGCCCAAAGCGAAAACGGACAGGCCCCCGGAAGACCCAAAGGCCTATAGAATCATAGTGCTGCTGCCGATCCTTGGAAAAATCCTCGAGAAAGTCATCGCTAATCGCCTGAACCTTGTCTACGAGGGAACCAAACCGCTCTCGGACAGACAATATGGGTTCAGGCCAGGAAGATCAACCGTGGATGCGATCGACAGGGTCCTCGAAACGGTGGAGCGCAGTAAAGCGACTCATAAATATGCATACGCAATCTTTCTCGATTTCCAGGGTGCGTTTGATAACGCATGGTGGCCGATGATCATTAAAAAACTGCACAACAGTGGTGTTCATGCCAACATAATCGGCCTCATAAGAAGCTATTTCTCCGATCGTACAATCATCGCGGAAGCGGGCGGAGTGCTGATCCGCCGCCAGCTCAGCAAGGGCTGCCCACAGGGATCGGTACTCGGGCCGATCCTTTGGAATGTCCTTTTGGACGACGTTTTCGAGTTGCCGCTGCCCTCGGGCTGTGAGCTGATTGCGTACGCAGACGACCTCACGATGACGGTTTGCGGAAACTCTTTGAGGGAGACAAGGGAGAGAGCGGAAAAGGCATTGGAACTGCTATGGGACTGGAGCGTCCTGAACAGACTCGCTTTCGCGCCCGGGAAGACGACGGCGCTAGTTATGAGAGGAGGTCTCGGCGAGCGGTGCTGCAGTCATCTTCCTATAAAATTGGGCGGAATACGCATCCCCTACGCCAAGGAAATCAATTACCTTGGTGTAACCTTGCAAAAAGGAGGGGGATTTTCGACGAACATAAGGACCGCCACTGGGAAGGCCGCAAACGCCTTCGCAAAGATGTCTAGACTACGCGGGTCGGAATGGGGGTTGACATCCAGGCATATGAGGATTGCATATGAGGCAATCTACGTAAGCATTGCAACTTACGGGGCAGGGGCATGGGCTTCTAGACTTTTTTCAGTTGGAAAGCAGGGCGCAACTAGCAGGGCGAGACTCAACTCGGCGCAGAGGCATCCGCTCCTGAGGATGACAGCGGCCTATCGCACGACGGCCACAGACAGTCTCCAGATACTGGCAGGGGTGTTTCCCCTGGATCTGCAGCTGCAGGTCAGCGCTGTCGTGCACCACTGGAGGAAAGAGCGCCCACTTACGGTGGGCCAGACAACCCTCAGCGCCAAAGACGCAAAGGAGCTCTTGCGATTCAAAGATGAGGTCAAAAAATGGGCCAAAAATGCTGCCGCAGAAGAATGGCAGGGTAGATGGGAATCGTCAATCAAGGGGCGCCATCTCTTTCAGTTCTTCAGGTCCGTCGAGAGCAGAAGAAGGGCGCACTGGCTGGTCAGCAATCACTGGACGTCTCAATTCTTGACGGGACATGGCCACTTCAGTGCCCAACTAATGGGACTGGGCCGCGCGGATAGAGCGGATTGTCCATGCACTGCACCTAGCATGTCCGCGGATCATATCCTCTGGACATGCGAAGGCATGGCTTCCGAACGAGAGGCGCTTCTGTGCCGTGTCCGCGGGCCATGTGAGGGGCCCGTGGGGCACAGAGATCTGGTGACCCGTTCCGGTGCCTTCAGCGCCTTTTCGGTATTTTGCAAGAGTTTCGGTAAAAAGACCGAGCCCGGCGGATTCTACCACAAACACTGGGAGTAAACCAGAATGTGGCGGAGGAAGTCGACTTAACGTAGAAGCAAACCCTCATAAGGTTGGAATCGCACACTTACACAAACACGGATGATGGCTAATCGTTGAGCGTTTCCGGGTCGGCCTTCTGCCGCCGCCGGACCCCCCCTCGCGTTACACTTTCAGCGTAAGCGGTCGCGTGACTGCACCCCCCCCCCTTGTACAGATTTTCCCAAAAAAAAACAAGGTTCGCGCATTGCGCTCGGTCACCAGATGGAGCAGAAGTTTGGTTCCTCTCGGGGGACATTAAATTAGTTTTGCACTAAAATGTGTAGTTTGACGCGAGAGCTGTAATAGCATAGTTTATGCGGGTACACGCTCGGGAATGTGGCGGGTCCCCCTGTCCCCCTTTTTTTTTTTTTTTTTTTTTTTCCCCTCCTCCCTAAAAACTATATATGTATCTATCTTACTAATTTATACTGCTATCAGCTAGGTTTTTTTAAATTTTAAGTTACAAAATCTAAACATTGCCAGACACTCGGTTGAAACATCATCACGACGCTGTTTTTGTTCCATTGTGAGCAAACGCGGCACCCATCTTACGCACAGCTTTCTCATGCCCAAATTTTTTGTAAATATGCGGTGTACAGTACAACCACTGCGCTTGTACGACCTCGTCTAATCTTTCCTTCACCATAATGTATTTACTACAACTCGATTCTAATAATAGGAATATTGATATGAAATATAATAGATAGGGGGCACAAAATTTTTCAAAATTTCATATGGTGTACCAAATACATATCATCGTAGCGCGCGGTTGTTTTTAATTTAGTATTTTTTTTAAACAACAACCGTCATCTATACGTTCGGTCGAGTTCCTCCAGGGCTATCTTCGTCGAAGACGATCTGGAAAAATATCACTTTAGCGCCATCATTTGATTCGATTTAAAGTTTTCCCGCATTTATCGTTTGATTCATCGATTCCCTTCGAAGAAGATCTGCAATAAAAAACATTAAGGCATCGAAACAACGCATATTTTCCATTCGTATGAACGATTTGGTCATCATTTCTATTGCCACATTTCATATGATGCATTGGGTACTTTTTATTTTTTATTTTTTTAAACACTCAGTTGATTAATTTTCGACCATGACTCGGTTGCATAACCGAAAGAAAATCGACCGGTAAGTGTGGTAATGGTTTTTTTATTTATTGAAAAAATGTATACGTCGTCTGTGGTTTTACTCCGATGAATAACCATAAACCGGAATTGACTTTCTTCCGGAATGTACCCGAATGAATCATCCTCCATATCCCCTTGGGTGAGCTTTCGATTATCATAAGTGCATTCAATGCCCGGTTATGATGCATCAGTTATAAAATAGCACAAAGACCCATGAAGGTGATAATGAGGATATAAATAAACAAAGTCCACGTCGAATTAGCTGTAATTTGTGTCATCTAATATTATACAATGAATTCATGTTCTAACTAATTTTCCATAGGATTTTGTATTCCATAGGATACAGGGGTGATGACAAAATTTAACAAAATCATTTTAATTGAAGGAAGAAGGCGCCTGCTCTGAAAATTAGTTGTGCATTTATTGTTCAACCGCAGCGTCGTCTTGAAATCGTTGCCATCCTAATGCCTTTATAAACATATGATAGTCAAATGGGACCAAGCCAGGACTGTAAAGTGGGTCTTCTCAGTATAATTGGGTGAGATTATCACGAGTTGCCATCTGTTTGTCATGTAGAAAATCAATCAATAAGACACTTTTCGAATTCTAAAATTCTGTATCCATCATTTTTCCAACTGTTTCTCGACTTTCAGACCTTAAGGAAAATTTTGGGCTCAAACACTTGGGTATTACTAGAGTAGCATCAACGAACTGTGCCTCAAGTCTCATCAAAATTTAACTTGATTTCACGCCTTCGTTTACGAGAAAACTAATAATTACGCGTTGCGCAACTCTTATTACTTATTATTATTTGAGAGTTAGAATTCATTAATATCTTGTTTCAGGTTTAACCTTATTCCTGGATCGAAACGTACAGGATCGCTTATGCATGGCTAAATTTGCAATTTAAAAAATGATATCCTTACTGTTTATTCATAAATTTTTTCCTCCCTAAAATTCCTTTTCGAGTAATTATAATTTTATCACAAGTGGAAATCAATGGTAAACCACCCCATAAAGAACTATTTCCCAATAAAAGTCTCATATGGAGATCGCATACACTCGATAACTGATTTAGCACATTAACAATTAAAAAATGTACATAATTGTGGAAGATTTCATCTAGTCAACAGCAATAATAGTGAAGCAATAATTTGCTCGTAATAACCGATATGAATACATTTTAAGGCATTTAAGCTTTGTTGTAAGAGCTTCTTCCGATTAAAATAGTTCGTGGTAAATCTTTTTATTGCTACCAAATACATAAAAGCGTTGTTCACCATGAATTTTGAACTTTGGAGCAGCTTTGTAGCATTGAAAATAAGGCGCTTTTAATTTATGCACCACCCTATTAACAACCGAAAATAACAGAGAAAAACTTGAAATTGATAAATAAATCAAACGACGAAAGGAACAATAAGGATAACAAACTAAATCATCAGTGATTGATGAAGACGCCAATTTAAATTGAAAATATATGGCGAATATGTAAAAAGGTTTTCACAGGATGGTTCAAAATAGTCAGAAGCTCAGAATTAATTTTCTTTAAGCCAATTGCATGAAATAATGATTTATTTAAATAAAAAATACATTGCAAAATACAAAAACAGTTATTTCGCGCTATTACGGCGGCATATTAAAAAGTTGAGACGATTTAAAGGTGAAATTTTGGGTATTTTTTCAAAATCTAATATATAAAAATTAATCTCTGTTTGTTCGTATGTAATGCGTTGCCATACCGCTCATCAGATTGCGATAAAACTTCGTCCGCTTATTGCTAAGGATTGGGCGAGAGACATGGGTATAGTCTAATATATTAATAAAAAAAAAATAATGTTTGTTTGTCCGTATTTAATGCGCTGCCATACCGTTCATCCGATTGCAATAAAACTTTGTCAACTTATTGTTTACACCTGCGGAAATAACATACGCATGTTAAAATTTTTTTTTGTGTACGCAGTTTGTTATGCGAGACGTGGCATTGCAATGCCAGGTTATGATTAGTGTTGAAGGAAAAATCTATTTTGACAACCCTGACACTTAAGACATAGGGCCTACGTGTGAAACGTAGCAAAATACTCCTACTCCTAATCCTAAAAAAAAATGTCGATTCATGTGCAAAACATCCTGTATATATTCACTCCAAATTTAATCCTCTCGTTATAAACGTGAAATGTCATTAATTTCCACATATTATTCTTGGAATTGATCGCTAGAGTCGTGGTCTTGCTTGTGAAAATCAGCTCGATTATACAATATTTTTAACGCGAAACATTTCCACTAAATTGTCACCAACAAAACTATGATGAGTTAAACTGCATTATTAGTTTAATATTCTGAATAATAGCATTTTAAACCTTCTCCGCTAAAACCACAATGTTGATTGTTCGTTCAATAAGTAATCAGTAAATACATTAAAAATTAAGAAAATAAGCATTTGTATTTTTAGCAAGTTCTTTGTTGATCTAAGAATTGCAGTTTTAACATTTTATTTGGTACTCGTTATAACCGAGTTAGTCTGTATTTAAGGCAATTTCGTTAAGTTTTCATATGATATGTTGATACTATGGGGATCGTGCGTTTGTTTTGAATATGTACCGATGTTAATTTAGAAGATTTGTCTGTAAAAAATAAAATAAAAGCATAATGGCACATCTTGATTTGCGCGTAAAAAAAATCAACAACTCTCCATTCAATATGATTTATGGTGAGTTAATGATTTTAATAAGCTTTTTGCACAGGTAGAGTTTATATCCATTCATAAATGTCTAAAGTGTGAGTTTAAAATGTTCTTAGGATCGCTTGAACTCTTTCAATAAAGGTTATTTACTTACATTTAACTGTAACTTGTTCGGGTTTTACCACCTTTTCATCCGATTTGACCATGAAGATGACATTTTGTTGCCTATTCAATCGTATCAACAGCAAGACCAGGTTCATTGATTTCATGCAATGCGGTGAACTCCTCGCGATGCCAAGGTGTGACCAATTGTTGTCAATTGCCGAAGCAGTGCTTCTTGATGTTAAAAAATCAGTGACGAATAAGACTTTTTTGATGACTCTAGTATTGGTCTAATGAGGCGACCACATCCTTTGTTTATAATTTAAAAAAATAAATACATTCTAAAGAGTTGGGAAGATTGAAATATATTCTGATGAAGGATGAATGATATGCCTAAAATAAGTCATGGTAAATTCATTCAAAACATTATAAATATGATAAGATGTTCTACAAACCAAACAAAAGTGATTGAAGGCTTCTGAACAATGGACAATTTTGAACAATATACAACCTTTTTCTTTTACATAAGGGCGTTTTTCTTCCAAGAATAGCGTCATTACATTAAAGTTTAATAGTTCAAATTAAATTAATAAATCCTTCAATATTATTCATAGACTGATCTTTTCTGTACATTTTATTAAATAACTATTATTAATGCAGTCATTTGGCATTAGAACCTTTTTGTCGTGATAACTTAAACGGAGAATGCTGCTTGATTCGCTGTTAAATTTTGGCACTACTTGTAAATAAATAAATATTTATTGCTAATGAATTTATACACAAACATAAATAATTTATAACGCTTTAACATATATTTAAGTTTGTTGATCATCTATTTATGCATTTATAAGGCATAGGATGTGCAAAAAACAAATAGATAAATTCTAGCGTAGAGCATTTAAATGTAGAAGGTCATACATTCAATGAAAATAGGATTCAAATAATTAAATAGAACAGGTAGATGCAAAAAATTGAATAATTCAGAAGCAAATTAATAGAATTTAATACAGTTAGTCTATTTTTAGCCAATTCTTAATACAACCATTAAATGATCATTGCGTTTTTAAAATGCCAAGTCTTCTTGTTATGATGATTACGGCGTGGCGGTTTATAATAAATGAATATTCATTCGGAAACATTAACAATCCCGGCCGATTTTATACGAGTTTCAATCGGATACGATTCGCTATGGAAAACATCCAAGAAATTTTCTTGTTTTCTTTCTATATGCCCGTTATTTTTTGTTCTGCAGATTAAAAACTCATGGATTACGGAATAAAAACAAGGCGTAAAAAAATACGTTATGAATAATGTTACGCCCTGTTGATTTTTGATGAATTTATATGAAAATGAGCCGTGATCACATCTTCCGTTTGCAATTATACAGGTTTTTCACGATAAAAAAAAATCTATCGATCAAAAGTAACAATAAGCAAACAAGGATATGCGACAAAATCAAACATGTTATTGTTGTTTCGGTTGAGATATGATAAATCGAGTTTGTTTGTAATTTTAAGGATGTAAACCCCAACGGAACAGGCAGTGTGCTTGTGGTCTCCATCGTGATAGAATACAATTATTTCTTTGTCCAATCCATAAAATCGAACTGTTGATTCCAAGTCGCTTTCCAGAATGCTTTTGTAAAGCTCCTGGTCCATTTTGCCTTCTATTAGAGTGCAGTAGCCGGGTCCAAGGGCCCTAAAACATGCTCAATTCAGCCTCAAATCAGCTCCACTGCAAATCATCTGATAGGATACTGGTCGACCTTCGTTTCATTTGAGCAGATAACCCGTTTCCAATCCTCTAAAGTTCAGTTGATATAGGTTTTTGCAAATTTAAGCCTCATCCGGCAATGGTGTGAAGTTAGAAGTGGCGTTTTTATCCTTTTTAATTGAGAGATAACCAGCAGACTTCCAGAGATCCCTTGCAACTATCATTCGACTGACGTCTACTTGGAGAAATTCCTTAACTTGAGCTGCAATCTGCACAGCGTTACTAGAATTTGGTCCACCACCCAATACACTCTGTCATATTCCGCAGTCTTCCTACTTTGTTCTTTGGGCAAACATCGGATAGTTCCTTGTGAATAGTACTGATTGAGCCAACGTTGACTCGTATACAGTCCATGATGACTTAGTATTGGAACGCACCAGGATCTCGACTTTGCTGAGAGGTTTCATTGACCAGAGGGCTGTGAAAAAATGATTCTTAATTGTGTAATCTTTCCTTGAATATCCATTTTGGTCTTACCTTTTGTTTCAATAAAATTCATGCTTATACATTATCAAATATAATAGAAATACTATCTTTTAAAGCTGAATGGGTCTGATTCGACATAAAACGAAGGGAAAAGAAAAGCTTGGTAAACATTTGAATGGTTTTGAGTGGCACTATATGAAATGATTAGGGCTGAAAGTAACGAAACTGAATGATCGTCATTTTAGAAAATAGTTAAACAAAGCTTCACAGAACCAAAATACAAATAGAACAGTGCCGGTGATATAGACGCGTTCAATACCGATCCATCAGCCGCAGTCGATCATAAATCGGTTCATTAATACATTGATATTAAACGCTTCAATAAAAAAAATACATATTAATCATTATTTATTAATCGCTATCACAGATAAATTACAGAAAAATAATTTTATACTCTATTACATCCGTGATAACTAAAAAATTGATTAATACAAATTGAATAAAAACTAAATCTGTATACATTTACTAAAATGTATGAAAATTTTTGGCATACATATTTATACATTATCAGTTTCTCACTCCATATATATATATTTTTAATAACATCAGATATATATCATGCAAAAAATAGGAATATATTCAAATTTGTCAAGAAGATACTTGATTAAACTATACGAAAATGTTCAAGAGCTTAAATGTAACAAATGTAAAATAAAAAAATCTTAAAATATTAATATTTTATAAGCCTCTGAATACATGACTAAATAAAAATAAGTCGTAGAAAAATAAATTATTCTCCGAGCTAACAAAAGCAAAATAGAGAATTGTGGAATGAGATTGCTTAATAATATCAATATTATAACGAATTTTGAAAAATTGTTCAACGCACTTTTATTCTCATCTCGTAATAATTCCGGGTGAGTATTATTTATTTTAAGCATATTTATAACTCATCAATATTAAGTATTATAAAGAAACTGCAGTAGTTGGAGGTTTAATCAATTTATTGCTTTACATTTGAATGTTTATTTTTTCAAATTCTCGAATAATTTCAGGAGCGATTACAAAAATTAATATGCCTTAACGGTAGGTTAGTGAATTAATGTCAATCGATTTTACATTTACGTATGAAACGACGGCTTTTAAAACATGTGAATGCATACCGACTTTTCTCAATTGTCGTTAACATAATTATCATGGATTTCGATTATCGCATTGTAATATGTTTCGACGAAAAATACAATAAAAACAGGACATTCAGGAGAGGCTTAAAATATATTATTTTTGACTAAAATAAAAATATATTTTTTTAATCATTATCAACAGCAAATTTTGGATGATCTACAAATCGTACATAGCGTGATATATGTTATCTCATTTGATAAACGTTTAATGTTTTTCATGGCAAGTTACATTACAAAATGTATGAATTTATCAGGATTCCATCTTTTACGTTAAATAATTTCCTAATACGGGGTTCATCTGGAAAGTAAGGTGGCCCTTGCGTGCGCTAATATCTATACGGAAGCTCGTGGAAGTATATGGTAGCGTTGTGATGAGTTGACAACATGTCCCAGAATGCTCGTCAAAATTTAATGAGGTCTGACACTGGCATACAAAAGCTGGTGCCTTGACTACAGAAATATCTTGATCTCAACGGCGATTGCGTTGAAAAATAGTTTAATATATTAGTGAAGTATACAGTGAATTTCAATTAAATACGAGCATTTTTTGATCCTACATAAACGCTGTAAACTTTCCGGATGATCACCGTAGTAGGATGTTCGCACATTTACATATCATTGAAAATATTGAAAACTCAATGCAGGTACATAGTTCTGAAAATGGAGTATTTTTAACGGGAAAGCAGCCTATGTTAGTCAATGTTAATAGGGTTAAACAAATGTTAGTTACCAAATACGGCAAAATTAAAACATCGTCGACTTACCGACATTATACAGACAGTGCAAATTTTATCATATATATCGGAATAACCGTATAAATATATTAAATTTATAAAAGATCTGATTACGTTCGTATATAAATTACAAAAGCGCTCTTTAATCTATACATGCAACAATCAAAAACTCGATTACAAATATTGTAAAAATACAAATAATGTTTAAAAATTGACATAGACTTGTGCCATGATTGATAAAGGCATTAATTATACATAATTTGAGATTATCAGCCTTTCAAAATCATGAGATTCTAAAAAAATATGTATATATACGTAAATAAATAAATGTCTTTCAACAGCTGCACTTTGATTTATTTAAAAACGTCAGTACACAAAGTATGTAAATAAATATGTTTTAAATCAGGAATGTATATTAAGGAAAAAATATGTTATACGATATGGATATAACAATATAAAACAATTATTCAACGATTTGAATAGGAATGTTGGAGTCGGGAATTATTATAGGCGTGGATTCTTCTTGATCGTCAATTACCTCCTGATTTTCAACCTCGGTTTCGTCTCCGTTCTGAGTTATTTCTTCGGAAATTATTACATTACCGGGTCTGGCAGTGACGATTCCAAGATCGTCTTCGTTTATCTCCACGTCCACAACTTGCTTATTACCGGAGATTTCTTCGTGTAGTTTAACGCCAAACGATTCATCGATCTCGGACAATTTCTTAACGAGATTATTGCGATCATCAGCATTCCAGTTGACAAACCAATCATTAAAAAGTTTAACCTTATAAAATAAACATAAAATATGAATTCATGGAATACATTTTAAAATACATTTATCAATAATAATACATACTCTACACTGGAAAAGGTTCATAGGTTTGTCTTGGCAATTGACGGAATTCATAGCGTCAACTAAACCGTTGACGTACGCTCCGTTTGACATCATTTTTTCTGCTAGAATAGGTAAAAAATCCTGCCGTTGAAAATCGCTCCATTCTTTGAACCACTGCACTAAATATTGAAACTGTGCACTACTAGATAACGTGGGGGCAGACATGTCTATTCGAGCGTGTGTATATCTGCAAATAAAGAAAAATCATCATGAGATAAATTTATTAATAAATTTTACATGTTTTAAATATGTCTTATCAACGATCAACATTGAAAAGATTAAATAAAAATTATAAGCGAACAATGAATATTAATTTCAGTTTAGCAAATCGAAGGTCAACCACTGTTGCGCCGCAAACATTCCTTTTTATAACGAGCGACTTTTACAAATATGTATCACCAATTGCAATTACAAATGTCTTGTTATTCAATTCCATTATGATACGAATTAAAAATGTATGTCGTATCTAATGAATGATAAAAAAGTGGAACGATTAAATGAATAATATCGTTAGGGAAATTGTTTATTTCAATTTTATGCATTTAAGATTGTAAGTCGTTCTTGGAATAATACAGTCTTGGTTGTAGTTCATAGTGATTTATTATTCCGTTTATTTATCATCATCATAGTGCAGCTACAAACAGTCCACTGCATAACTAGGGCCTCGTTAATATTAATTTATAGGAAGATGTTACAATCATCTCGTCTGTATCATACATTCACCTCCTCGTTTGCTCGATATTGTAGATGGCATGACATCCGAGTTTCATTTAGAACGCTTACCCAGCGGGTCACCTGGATGAACTTATTAAAAGACAAGACAAACTGAGAGTGTCTCTTCGTCCACATGCTATTTACCCACGCGAGTTCAAGACATTAAAGAAGGCAATGGAAGATAATGTCATCACTGTGAAGATTTATAAATGTAAATAAGTCTCTGAAGCAATGTAATTTTCATTTAATTGTTTTGTATGTAAACTTGAAGTTTATTGTCTATAAAATAGTGCATACAGTATTGGCGTAAAGCTGTCGAGATGTAAATGTTGACGTTTTCGTTTGTTTCGTTGATCATGAAAAGGCATTTGACACGGTGAAACATAATAAATTGAGCGTGGACAACAGCGACACGCGTATAATAACAAATCTTTACTGGAATCAATCCGCTGATGTACGATTTGACAGTAAAACATCAGAAAGCATGTAAATCTTAAAGCTCTCTCTCCGCTGTTATTCAAACAATGGTCGGAATATATTATTGATGAAGCCGTCAGAGAGGCTGATGCCGGAGTAATGATAAAAGGGAGTACCATTAATGATATAAGATATGCGGATGCGGAACTGCTGAAAATAATATTAGTCGTTATCATATATCTGACCACTTTTGTCAAATTGCATTGCATGCATTTACAATAGATTAGAAAATATTCATTAGATCAGGGGTTGCACCCAGAAACGTCCAGAAAACAACCATACACTTCCACTGCCCTTGAAGAACTAACTGCATTGTTGTTTTGTAGGTACGTAATATATATAAAATAGTGATGACCCGACATGCGTTAAAATGCCACGTCTTGCATAACAAACTGCGTACACAAAAAATATTTTTATTATGCCTATGTTATTCCCGCAAGTGTAAACAATAAATTGACAAAGTTTTATTGCAATCGGATGAACAGTATGGCAGTGCATTAAATACGGACAAACAAACATTTTTCATTTCATGGGTTTATACAAACATTTATCACAGACAGTTGTCCTTTCTTTGGGTGACTTTCATTAAATTATAATAAATTAATTTATATTTTTCAAGCACGGATAATCCGCAAATCAGATAATCCACACCCGGATAATCGAGAGTACATTGTACCACGTTTAAACGTCTCAAAACCTTTGAGATGTGAACTTACGGAAGAATTTCGAAGATCTCCTGGATGAAACGCAAGACAAATGTCGAGGTGCTGGCGCATATAAAGAAACAACCGGAATTGTTTGCCACAATCTAAAAACGAGAGTACTTTGGGCATGTTATGCGCAATAAGAAATAAGCACTTTAAAAAGACTTAGGGTCGGCATAGCCATGAAGCTAGGAAGACATCATGGTGAAAGAACATGCGGCATTGGCACGGGCTCAGCATCAGATCCCTTTCAGCTATCAAAACATTTTTGCAAATATAAGAAAAAAAAACCCATTTAAAATATCACCCTCGAAAGTGCTGTGTTGCGTAGAAAAGACCCGGAGATGCCCACTACAAGTGTAAACTTTGATTAAATATGTCCCATATACCCTGGTATAGGTATACCCTGATATATCAACAATCTTTGTTAGCCATACTAAAATAAATTTTAAATGTGTTATTGTTATTGTTTTTTAAACTCACGCAGTTTATATACCGTTTGCCATTTTTGTCAATCAATATTAACATTAGTATTTGAATGTAGTCATATAATATCGTCCTATATTTACTATATATATCATAATTTCTGCAATATCTGAAGATAAATTATGCTCAAATATATCAAAGGAAATGTGATATTTTGCTCGATTGAAATGGCAATCATAAGATGCCTACATTAAAACGAGATTATAAGCGATTTCAAATGTGTTTTTATCACCAATAAAAATACATACATCATTAGCCACCGTTGTTTATTATTGAAAATGTACAATTATTTGAAATTGGTGAATGAGATTGTTTAAAAAATGGTCTTAAAGAAATCGACTTGCGGACAAAAAGCCATGAATTTTAATAAGGAATTTATAATCTAAACAAATATGTTAATGGCAGCAAACAACTATGTAAAATATGTGACATACCGTTAGATGAAACACGTTCTTGCTGAGTAAATAATCGATAATTTCAATTTGCAAATGATAGAGCGTAATAAATATATTAAATCCGTGTAATTTCTTACCCTTTTCCAAGACGATCTTCTAAATGAATGCAAGCTGCCTTAAAACAACATAAACGCGTGGACAAGCCCGCCTGACAGCAGTCAGTAGACCGGCTTATCAGTGCTGCCAACTGTCGACCTTTCTATCAGCGAACGTTTTCTCCCGACGGAATACAAATATTTTAGAACGAATTAAGTACATTGATTTATGAAATAAAAATATATGTTACGCAATAAATGTATTAAAATACTAAATGTAATATTTTTTAAATTCATTCGACTTAATTTTATAAATATAAATAAAAATGGTCTGATTTATATAATCATTTTGTTTTTATACCCAATTACTATTTGAATATGAATATCAAGTTTAAACGCGTTGAAAAAAAGTATATTTATTATGCTGAATTAAGGAGTGCATTTTTAACAATCAAAAATAATAATTTTAGCATTGAACGTAACGTACGAATCTCAAAGTATTATTATAAATTCCTGGTTAATAAATATTTATTACGTGGCAGGGATAATTAATCATATTTTCATTTCAATATAAATTTAATTTAATAAATTTTATAGGCCGCGAAAATTGTTGTTAGAACAAATGTCAAAAATATAATCGTTTTTAGATCAATTTTTATCCGCTGTGCATTAAACTGGCGCCATAATTCAACCTCGCACCAAAACGATTTCTTAATTGCGTTAATGTTTTACCGTGATTTAATATTACATTTGTTTAAAGTCTCTGATGCAAAGTATTATATCATCGAAGCTCCTACGCTAAACGAGAGTGATTTCTAGATGAAAAATTGATGATAAATCAACGAAGCGAATAACTATTTAACTCTCACTTATTTTTTTGCCCGGTGTTACTTCGATGCAAATCGGACTTTTATTCAAATTAACGCTTCCTTTTTTGATTTGGCGCATTGCAGTCGAATGTCGATAAAATGATTAGCAAAATAAAAGCGAAAGAATCTCATAATCTCTATATCTTCTTTTTGATCGCCAATTCAGCTTTGATAACAGAGAAAAACGATTAATTAAAGATTAAAAATTTAGAATGCGTCTCTAGAGAGATCTATATCGATCCACAGTGAAGTATTTTATTTACCATGCCTTGATTACTTGAGTTACAAAAATGGTTGTAAAAACATACAATCGATTACTTACTCTCATAGCTATTCTCAATTAAAATACAGGGTGCGGCTTTCAGGGGGTGTAAGTTTTGAGATATTCACCCTAGAAAAGTTGAGGTTTCTTGGGTTGCATTGGTCAGACCGTTGATTAAATAGGCTCAGTGGCGGATTTACTCATTGGCGCAGAAAGTTTCAGGCTTCAAAAATTCAGAGAGTTTCAAAAAGCTTTTCATTTCTTAAAATACACGGTTTCACTTTTAGGCGGCATGTAGAAATCGCAACCTTCAATCGAAAAACTAGACCTTTCTCTGCCTTGATGCCGCGTAATATTGAAATCATAAATAGAAAACCGCGTATATCGGAGGCCGAATGTAAATATGTATTTGTCTCAGGCGGAAAAACCAAAACCAACCATAGCTTGCTTTATCTGGGCGTTTATTTTACTCGGTCGTTCTACTTTACATGAACCAACACTGATTGATTCTCTCCGTTTTTATAATATAATAATATATATAATTTCGTTTCATAATGAGAGTTTGTAATCGTTCTGTATATATATATTCAGGTTTATAACCGTTCTGCAGGTATGGTATCCGATTACGAGGCGCTCATTCATCATATCAGCGATCCGAAAAGCGGACCGATTGAACATACAAACCTTGTGGCCACTCCGTCCTCTTTTAGGGCTTTTTACGGCACAAATGCAGCTTTGTAGATATTAATTAGATAGTCCAGGATCTAATCCACTATGACAATACTGGATCTATGAAGATATTATATAAAAATTTATTAGACGGTTTTTCCTTATTAATCGCTTAATCGCGATCATTGTAAATGTAATTATATAGTAAAACGGAATTAGCGGATTCTTTCTACGTCGTTCGTCGTTTTCAACGCGATAACGATTTCGTTACAAATACCAAGTTAAAAATACGACTGCCGCAATCAAACGATAGCGATCGTTAGTCAACAATTTCCTCGTTATCAGCATACCTTTAAAATATTAAGAGCTATTTGCATTTGGGCGAAGCGAGGCATAAATAATAACGAATTATAGAAAATAATAATGTTCTGTTTTCTAAGCAATATTTATATAAAAACAAGAGCCAAATATTTGTTCAATGTGCTATCGATGTCGACATATGCAGCATGAAAAATGAACGCACCCTTAGTATTTTTGGTGAAAAATCAGCTCATTGATAACAAGTATCTTATTTGATTCAGGCTATTCAGGCAGCATTAGATTCAGTAGACTTGGGTGGCCTGGATGATGATAGTAATACCATTGGCACTAATGAATCTCGAACGAATGAAAATGTATGCCCTGTAATTTTACTGTCATTGAATTTAAGTATAATTAACTGAAATCGCTGTCGTCGGATAAGCTTTTAAGCTCTTTCAACAAAAATAAGACGACTTTCGTTAATGTTGTCTTGAGAGAACGCGTTTGTTTTGATAATTAAGATACTCTCATCATTCTTATCGTTGATCAATTTTGTTATTCCCCCTTGACTGTTCTGGAGTGACGTCATTAGCTGAGTATCACCACTCCTTTGCAAAATCTACCCCTTCAGAAGTAAACTGACAGGCTTGCACGGCAACCCTGTCCTTTTATTTTCGCAACACATTAATAGCTGAACAATAGAAAACAGATGCCATGTAAGTTGAACATTAAGAAATATCCCAAAGAAACGAACGAATGTTGAAGAAGAAGCCCGAATGTCGGAAGAAGATAATCTGGAAAAGAAATTAGAAATTTGTAGTATATCCATGATATTTATTTAAAAAATGATAAAGAGAGAGAGAGTCTAACTGCGAGACTCCGATGGTGATGAGCTTCTTCCTCGAACACACCAATTGTCCAGGAATAATCAAATTTAAATACGACTAGGCACGGTGAGGCTTATAGATAAATGGGTGGATGACATGTGGGGTGCAATAGATGAGATTGACTCAGGGATTATCGGATGCGAGCTGAAAACACCTTTGTCTCGATCAGGCTGATGGATGATGATCTCGACATTTTTTCACAATGGAAAGGCTCTTGATTGGCGTAATATTTTAAAAGGCTATTGAGCAGATCATAAAGGCATGCAATTACAGATACGATTGTCTCCGTTCTATCACAACGGATTTGTCGTTATCGTTACAGTAACGAGATAACGATCCATTTTCGCCTGTCGTTATGTCGTTACACCCACTTGCCTCGTGTATTTAAAAATGTTTATTTTTTTACGATGAAGACGAAGAAACGCCAACAAAAAAGGCTATTGATCAATTTGTTAGAATGTTAATATTGCCCGTCGATGACCTAGTCTGTTGCCTTGCTAATCGTGTTTTTGCATGTACGTTTTTATATAAAGAAAGCGTATTAAAATATATAAATAACAGCTTTTTTTTGCCTATTTCATGTTTCATATCCAGTATGAAATTTAGAAATGTGAGGCTGGTTCTCATTCCTTTTTGGTTTTGCGATAAATTATGAGCGTGCCCATATGGTAACGGTAAATATCATACGACGCTATAAATCCATGTGGCTAGTTACCAACTGAATACCAAATTAAATGTCACATGTGTATGACATAAAATTATATGAAGGCAGTTCTAGAGCCACAGTAACGAGAATGACGAAATCATTTTAAAAAATGAGCTTAATTGCGTAACCATATGGTCACGCATTTTTTTGCATGAAGGTTTCAGATATATATTTTTATTGATGATGATTTTTGTAAGAAAAAAACTTAAAAATCAATTTCAGAATAAAAAAACATATTTCTAATCTATCCTTGAGGCGTTTTTTAATATAATTTAAAAATGTTGAAATATCTTTATTGCCCGAGATATTTTATCGACGCATTTATCATTTATCAATAAATGCATATTGCAAGTATGTTTTCAGCATCATTCGCAAACATTCATCATTACTAGATAATTCAATATTTTAATTGTCTCTCCGTCTTTTTTGCTCTATTTTTTGACGTCGTCCTGAAAAAATGAAACGCCGAAGAGAATCAAGAACAGCAACCCCTTCGAAAGGTGGTGTCCGTCGATCATCGGTGTCGGAATCATCAACGAAGTGCGGAGCGTCTCGTGCTTCGAATGACCTCCCGATGCGATCTCCGCAGCCGAACAACGCGACAATCGCAGATTGTTGTAGTGACGAAGGCAACGCACGGGATCGATAAGTCGGCCGAGATACCCTGTTATGTTACACAGAAATGCATCGCTGCTAATATTTTAATAAGTTACCTTTTTACCTATTTTAATAAGCTAAGTTTTTACCCATGTAATGCTAATGGACGGAGCCAAAATGGTTACCTTCGCTGATGACGTTGTCATCCTAGCCACAGCCAAATCCACGGAGATCCTGCGGATGACCTGTGAGGACGCGCTGAGGAAGGCCAAGAAGTGGCTGACAGGAGCTGGTCTCTTTTTCACAAGATGCAGCAAATTTGCGCCCCCACCCCTGGGGAACGGAGGTTGCGAGATTAAATACTCAAGATCCTTTCGGTAATTGGGGGTGGAGATTGATGACAAGCTCCGATTCATCACCCACACGGAGAAGGTGAATCTGGCCAGGTTGATGCCCAACATAAGTGGAGCAAAAACAAGCTCTGATACTGTTGTACGGCGCGCCGATATGGGCTGAGGCACTACAAATTGAAAAGGCCAGGCTTAACATGGCCAGAGTCCAGAGAAGGAGCGCAATCAGAGTGGCTGCTGCATATCGCACAGCATCTGCTCGCTTATGAGAGACAGGCAATTCAGAAGGGTGAACAAGAATAACGCTAAACAAAGGACCATGAAGGTCTGGCAGTCCCGATGGGACAACTCCGCTAAAGGTCAGTGGATGCACGAGCTAATACCGAACCTGAGAACCTGGGTAGACAGAAAACACGGTCAACTGTGCTACCACTTGACTCGGGTTTTCACCGGGCACGGCTGTTTTGGTAGCTACCTACACAAAATAGGCAAAGAGACAAGCCCGGAATGCCACCACTGCAGAGCGGAGTACGAGGATGCTGTAGACACGACATTTGTCTGCCCAGCATGGAGCACCGAAAGGGACATCCTATGGGAGGAGCTGGGAATCAGTTCGCTCTTCCCTAGCAACATGGTACATTCAATGTTAACGAATGCTAGGGCATGGATTGCGTGGTGCAAATACACGACGTGCGCTATGCAGCAGAAGAAGGATGCTTTAGCAGTAGAATGACATCCATAAGGGGACAAATAGAGAGCGCGTGAGGGACACATCGCTGCTACTCTTGTGTAATAATTAATTAACAGCCGGGTGGCAGCTGAAGAAGAGTGGGGCTTAGTGGGTAAAAATCCCACACTACCACCAGAATGGTGGTGTCTTTTGAAGATTCTCCTTTTGGCAAACAAAAAAAAAGTTGAAGAGCGCACGAGAAGATAAATAATATATAACGCAGACGACATGGATGTGCCCCTTTTCCATTGATTGTTTTTAGAAAAGGTGGAAGCGTCTATAACTGTATTATTATGATAATATTTTTGCAAAGAGCAGAAGCTTTCGGGTTGATCATTCTACCCCATATGCGCTTTAACCCGTTGATGAGTAATCGCGCATATATGCATTCGAACTCGAATAATACAGAAAGAGGATTCTCGCACATTCGGCAGTGCTATAAAGACACCCCTACACGGGTAACAAAAGTTATTCAGTATGATAACAAAAGTAATTCTATTTGAAACGCTGTTATATCGATTGTGTCGATCGGCTCAAATGTATCGATTTCAAGTTTCAACAAATGTATTATTTTGTTACTAAAACTGAAAACAAATATGTGTATTGTTTATGTATACGGGAAGCAATAAACAAATATGGTGTGCTATCAACAGTGTTAAGGTTCATTTATTTATATACGAGCTTGACTCACGCTGCGCGATCCTGAGAGAAAAATGCAGACGATAAGTGGTATACATTCAAATATAGCATCTATATTTAAATCAATTTCAAATTAACTCACTAATTAAAGGGTTAAAATAATATAGTCTATGTGATCTGTTCACTATTGGATTGAAGAAGAGGCGTTTATCCTAAAAGCCCCCCACCCCCCGCAGGCTATTTTTCGAAGAAGGACAAATACCCTGACTTTGTATTTTTTATTTCTGCAAACCCACATAGTACATTTTAACGGATTTGTACTCATAGGGCCGTCATTACGTCAAGTGACTTGTGATAATTTTCCATGATTCGCAACCTTACGTCAATCTCAAACAAGTATTCTTAGACTAATCTGTCGATTGAAGCCTATCTTTTCGACATCTATCGCTGAAATAATAAAATATCAAACGAGGAAAGTGGTCTATTGTTTTTTTTTATTACCATAAATTTACTCGTCTTCCAATTACACGCCACTAATGTCGATTACTTATTTTTCCGTGTTAAATTACGGAATTCATTCTGCACGTACGGAAATCGTAAAATAAATAAAACTGTTTAATATGGCACGCTTGCAAATGAATGATTATATGCAACGATGATTTACACGGCAATGATGATAATAACATTTGAATGATAAGTCACGTCATATGAAATGCCGCCATAAAATTTCTTTATTTATTGTGATGAATTACAGCAGAAAATACATCATTAATATTCATGGATTTAAATATATAATAGTTCAAGTAATCTAAGTAAAATAAAAAAAACAAATCTAAAAAGTGCAGCTGTTAAAAAGGGATAACAAATGTCATGTTAGTCGAATCGACTAACGGACATCATTCGAAACTGGGTAATTGTATTAAATGTCGAGCCGTGGATCGAATCACTGTAAAACTGGAAGGAAATTCTGGGAAAATTGTAATCCTGTCAGTTTCGGATTTTCTATTTTCAAGAATAGATTTCTGCAAAGAAGTAATGCTACTCGGATGATGACACCACTACCGATCTCCCATGAAGTGTCACCACATCATACAGTAGCAGACTGTCAGAATAGCGGCAGATTGTCAAAATGGCGGCGGGTAATCAAAATAAGCGATGAAGCTTAATATTAAAACTACAACGATTTTTGCAACGCAATAGAAGACATTAAGCCGGGAAGAAAAGGCACCCAGTATGACGAGTTGGCTACCAGACCCCGACGGAGAAGGATTTCCGTTTTCCGATTCCAAAGATTTTCCAATCTGCGTTCGCTTGCCTTCCAATGGTTCTCTAACCGTGTGCTAATTTAATAAATATGCTTTTCAGATTGTTCGAATTTTTTTTGATCATCTGCGTCACGTGCCTCATATCGCATGAAATCCTAAACGTGTTCCGTCGTTCATCGCCGCCGACTCGTGGGACGGGACCATCTATTCATATATGTGTAAATCAAAGCACAAAATTCTTACAATTTTGTGCTTTGATTTACACGTATTTTATATTATTTCAGTCATACCTTTGCTTTTAGTATAAGCTTTGCAGGGCTGTAAAAAGAGCATGGCAAAGCAGGCAGCCACTAAGGGCGCAACTGGGCTTGGGGCGCAAAACGCAGTTGCACATGGTTTTTATTATACTCGACCATTCTGCATTACATGAACCAACATGAGTTTGTAATTGTTCTGGTATGGCATCGGATCGCGAGGTGCTCATTCGTCATATCAGTGATCCGAAAAGCGGACCGATTGGAATTTTTTTGAACATTGATTAGATTTTATCCCGCTTTTTATAAATATTAACTCCAAATTATAACATTAAAGCTATTTTAGATCATATAGGTCCATTATAAGTTTGGATAGACAGATTTCAATGGAATAGGACTTGTTATCTTCAATATCAGTAACATGTCTCAGATGTAGTCTATTAAATGTAGTTGTGTAAGAATCGATTAAATATATTTTTTTAATTCTCCCAATTAAAAGCGATACTGATCAATTCTTCTTTTGGCCTTTGTATTCAATTTCAATACAAATAAGCTTAATTTCATTACACTGTCTTGTGGTAAATAGTTGATAATCTCACTGAAAACCAGGCGATATCACTAGAAGATCTGTATAGAATTTACTATTTAGATTAAATCGCATTTTAATACTTTTAGCAGTGCAATCAAAAATTATTGGATTTTATTCATTATTCTCGCAAATCATTGATATTTACTTCTGTATTTGATATTTTTATTAAATGATTACATTTTTCACTTATACAACCAACTAATTAACGCTTATGTGGATTTAAATCATGTTTATTAATCCTTTCAATGCGCGAAACATCTTTGAATTGCATCGTAAAGAGACGAAGTATCTATATTTCGGTTTCGATTTGAAATACATTTTTTTGATCATTTGTAAAATAACTTGTATTTCGTAATGCATGCTTTTAGAATCTAATTAAAAATAGTAATCAAATGCGTCAAAGTATAGCGAATAAATGGAATGGGGTGGATATTTTAAACCGAGCTCCATAATTTTGCAGAATTAGTCCTATTTTCTTCAATAGCATTTTTTTAAACATTGATTTTTGACATTTTGATTTTAATTTCAATACTATACTTGCGATTGACTGATCTAATTCAAGCAATTCAAAATAAATTATTCTGGTGATATCCCACCATAAAAAAAGATCTTTTTCATTAATTATATTAGGGGGATCGTAAAGTATTCGTAAAAAAAATCATAATGAATTATTACCCGCATATCCCACCATATGCACAAAATAACCATTTTTTATAATCAACCGGGTTTAGAAGTTGGAATTAAGTTTTTTTTTCTGAGAAAGTCATTGATGTTTTCGTCGAATATTATCGTAAATGAGACATTTATCATCTAAGAAACTATTTTATTGTGTTGTGTTAAAAGCATAGCACGCATTTTGTCGCTCGTTTTTGTTTTGTTCGGTGAAGGCGTGTATAACCCATCCTATTCCATAGCACCTATCCTATTTGTTTTGTCTATATTTTTAAATATGTTCGCACAGTGGTCTTGCGGGGATCCCAGTCTTTGCGATAACTTAACTGATCAAAATTGATTAGGGATTTTAGTGTTTAGTTAACAAAATTCGAAGGTTCTCAATTCATTCTTTGAGCTTTTGTTGCGTGGGCAATTTAACATCCTCATGCAATAACGCTGTTAATCTGAGCAAATTCGCCAGATTAACGGACATATTTTCCGTCTCTCTTTAGGGGCAATGTGCTATTTTAACAGCGCCATCTTGTGTGGCGCTGCGGGGACATTGCATCTGCAACTACCGACCGATTGCTTCTTGCGCGTTTACCGTTGCCGGTTGAGTGGTGACGCGCAGGAGTTGAAAGTCGAAGAGGAATCGTCGGTTGGCCTTGGCTGCGGGAGGACGTCCTTCACGCAGCCTAATCTCTCTTTCGTGCTGGATAAAAAGTTATCTAGAGAAGAGAGTATTTTTGTCCGACGCCCGTCCATCCGTTCGGTTATACATGATCCGAAAGAAGATCGAACCCGTGCGTTAGCGCGACCATCCCGACGAGCGCGTGGGAGCGGGGAGCCGCCCCGAGACTCTGCCCCGAGAGCGCCCCCGCTCCTATGTAACATTTCCATTATCTGATTTAAATTTCTTGAACCAATATTGGCATCTGCATTATTATCACTTCATCATAGACATCTCTAAATATTTTACAGTGTTTTGTGGCATTTTAACCCAAATGAAAAATCTGAATATTATACCCTTAACTATAAAAAAATCTGTCGCACAAAAATAATGTTTATCAATATTTCTATTAAAAAAAACTTACAAAGATGTTTCCGTCACTGTGTATGGACACAAATCGAGCTCAAACATAAGATTTCAAAATATGCGAATACTTTCGGGTCCCCCTGATATAAATTAAATATTGGCTTATGAAATATTATTTATAGCTATTTTAATAGTGTAAAGTCTTGGAATTATTGCCAATTTATCTTCAAAATTATCAAATTATACATCATAATGGAATTAAACATACATTTTCATGTATCATTTTAGAAAATAATTTATATGAAGTGTCTAGTGCTTGTCAAAGGCCATTATGATCAATAAACTGCAATTAAAATTTATAGATGATGAATGTATAAAGATAAAGTGTTAAAAATAATTATTCTGAAGTTGTAAATTCCTTTAGCTGTTATCAATTATCTTAAGATCGATGCAAGGAACAATAATGCAGATACAAAGGATGCACTTGTCCGATGTTGGATATAAGAAAAAATATCAAAATCCATTACTTTGACGTCTTATTTTCGGAATTTCGATGACCATCTTTTCTATTCTTTGATTTTCCCCGATTAAAATCGCACTTCACGATAATTAAAAAGTGTTTCATAACGGCGATTCGTTATAACGATCGACTCTGACAATACATTATCGTTCGATACACACGTCAACGGCTTGATTAATCGTAAATACTTTGTACGAAGATAACGAAAACAATTCTTAGCGGCGTAATAACGACATTCAAGGACAGATAACGAAACAATAACGAAAAAACACACTTGAGCCTGATTCCAAGAGTTCATAACGGATCGTTATCACAGCGCCAAGCAACGGCCAACGAAATCTATTGAATCGTTAAGAATCGCCTCTGTCTGGAATTTACGACTTTGTATCCGAGAGATTTTTCAGCATTGATAATAAAAATATATTTAATAACTTTTCAGTGCATTCACGTTGATAGAATTAGCTTCATATCAATGGATAGATACAGATGCGTCAGTTATTTATGAAAAGAATTTGATGTAAGAATGCTAAGATGTAACATATAAGAAGGCCTCAATGTCGCTTCTGAAACGACTGCATCTATTAAATCAGACATTTATTTATGCCATAATGTCGGCCTTCGAAGAGTCCTTGTCATTATGGGCATGTTTATTGGACTCCTCGGCAACGTCCCAGACATATTAATCCGGGGTGCTTAAATCAGGACAATAAGAATATAAGGAGTGGCTCGATTAAAACAATAAAATATCATATATTTCTGAGCTGGATAGAATGCAGTTTGCTGGAACAAAATTCAGGGTTTGATAAGTGTGTCTAGAAAGTAAAGATACATGGGCTCCTGAGGTCGGGGATTCTAACGGTCAGTTTGTTTGGTCATAAAGCAACCCTATTTTATTATATATTACACAAATACAATTACATCTTTTAGTTATCGATACCTGTTAAAAATAGAATAAAAAGCAATGCATAAAATTCTACAAGTTAAAAAGTAAGTACCAAAGTGAAGAATATCGAATCATCCTTATTATATTGCAGCTACGCGTTTGTCGGCCATTTTGTTCAGTCACAGTAAATTCTTCCGATGGACAGATCGTCGCTACCTCCCGTCCGGGCGAGATCCGCGCAGTTATCCGCTTTTTGAATTTGCCGAAGAATACTGCCGTGAATACTCATCGAAAGCTCGTAGAAATTTCTGGTAAATAATGCAATCAGTTGAAACTATGTCATGAAGTGGGTTAAATTTGTCCAAAGAAGGTCGTATTAATACGATGAGACAAGGAGTAGGAGACCATCAATCATTTTTGACGGACTTCTGCAAAAAATTGAAGAATAAATGCGAAATGACTGTCGTGTGAGGCCTGACACCCTTCACCAAAAATTTCCTTGACATTTTTTGAACTCTCCTTGGTAATATTGTGTCTAAAAGACTTGGTTACAAGAAGTTGTGTGAGAGATGAACGCTCAAAATGCTAACACAATTTTTAGATTGTTTTGCACATGAACCGTTTTTTTTGAGGGGATTAGGGGGGTCTTTTGCTACGTTTCACACATAGGCCCTATGCTCTAACTGTCAGACCTGACACCATTGGATTTCTTTGCCTAGGGACGTCCCCTATTGCGTGACACGCACGGTCTCCAGATCTGACACCACTGGACTCTTTCGCCGAAAGATGTGCCCTAATCCGTAGCTCACATGGTCTCCAGATCTGACACCACCGGATTTTTTTGTCTAGGGAGGTGTAAAATAATTAAGTAACACGATAAAAATGCCAAAAAAAGAAATCCTAATTGAAGGAATAAGCGCTGCCTTTGCAAAAATCACAGATTAAAAAGTTTTCAAAATGTTAAATAAAAGCCCATTTCGACAACCCTGACACTTAGAACCTAGAGTCTATAATTGAAACAGCAAACAAATCCCTAATCCCAAAAAAAATATCTGTCCATGTGCAGAACATATTGTATAATTTACGTTTGGAAATTATTTTAAATATAAATAACTCAGGATTATATACATTTTATTAAGACAAATAAAATATACAATGCATAAATTATGAAAAAGGGTTTAAAATGAATAAAAAATCCTACGAACTTATTGAGTGATATTTGAATATTGAGTGATTATTTATGTAGTATTTTATCTGATCTTTCCTCATTGCTTTAGCGAAAAGGAGAAATATAAGACATAATATAGCAGTTTAAAACCTCTTATTATAAATTGGGAGAGCGAAAGTATTCATATTTTAGTTCGATCGTCTCAATCCAAGTTCATTCTGATTTCCTGGAGCTGAAATAGTAAATTTTGAGATGATTAATAAAATCGTGCAGGATCGCATTTGAGTGACTTTTATTCACTCATAAATCATCCCCTAACTAAAATCATTTAAAATTCAGTGAGCCTATGTAAACAAAGAAATCAGGAATTTTTGGATGAAAAAGGAATTAGAATAAGTTTATTTTAAATGGCAAGACGTTCAATCTGATGGACACCAATTTTATAATAAAAAACTTGCGCGTGCATATAATTAAATTTGCTCACTAACTGCATTTAGCCTCCACCCGTTATCCAATTTTTAATAACCACACAAATTATAACAAGTATAGAGTCATTATTTAATCGACTTTTTGTCGGCATTTGATATTTAAAATGCGATCGTCGATCAAAGAAGCATTGAATCGTACTTATGCGTACTTATTCTTTATATGTAATTCCATGCCCAAGTGGATCGTCCATTTCAAATTGAAACCTGCAAAGGTCTATCATAGTTCAAAATCAATGACACATCCTGTATATTTACCTCAACAATAGACTTGCAGCAGTAGTATATTTTATATACGGACATCCTTTGTCGACGTATCATAAATCATATCATCGGTGTCTGTCCACGTACATTAATTCCAGATAATTGAACGAGTTTCATTGGGCTCTGGAATAATGGATGCAGAACCTATTTGTACCAATCAGACTGGTCATTAAAATACGATAGAAGAACACTTATATAATTGACTAATCCTCAGTTACTGGTAGCATTTAGATCTCATCAACATACAAACATAACATCAAATAATCAAAATTAAATTCATAGTGTCCATAAAATGCATCGACAAGCTATTTCCGTTTATCTTTATATCATGATTTGTATTTATTCTGATCCAATTGTTGGCATGTTAACCCATATATACCCATTGACCTATATATAGGTTGTTTATTTGCGTTGTTTGCGATAAATGAACTGCAGCGAATTTACACGCAAAAGGCCAAAGACCTCATCGTCTGTGATCCATTGATGCATTTTAAAAAACATGTTTTTACGCAAAACTTGTACAGGCGCAGAGGGGCAAATCGGTTTGAGCATCACGAAAAATGAAACTCCAAACGACAGTTGGCCGAAAAGACAGGGAGAATCGATGGTAGTAAATCCATATCTATCATAGATATGCTACTGTGTGTATGTCTATACGTATCATAAAGCAGTAATTAGACCAGTAACAACTCCATTTTATTATATATAATATTACACAAACACAGTTACGTCTTTTAGGTAACGATACTCGTTAAAAATAATATTGACAGTGAATGAGCCATTTTATATCCTTGGAACTTTAAACTTGAATCTTTAAATTGAAAAGCCGATTGAAAAATTTATAACTTAATAAGTTTACAACGATGATATGTTATTGTCCGACAACAAGAGGATTAAATTTAGTTGCTAATGAATAGAACCTCGTGGGCATTCCTGGATTGAACTACGAGGATCATCTAGAAAGTAAGGTTACAAGGTTATCTAAGATCGGGGGATCCTAACGGTTAGTTTGATTGGTCCCGCGTGTTTGTCAGCCATTTTGTTCAGTCACAGTAAATTCTTGTGATGGAGAGGTCGTCGCGTGCGGTCATCTGTTCTTTGACTTTACAGAACAATACCGCTGCAAATATCCATCGGAAGATTGTGGAGGCTTATGGTGGTGATGTGATTAGTCGACAACATGTCGTGAAGTAGTTTAGGTTGTTCACAGAAGGTCATATTGATACTTACGTTGACGTAAAGATTTCTGACAAACTTGTGCAAAAAATTGAAGAACAAATGGGAAATTACTACCGTGTGACGCTTGACGATCTTCATGAAGAATTTCCTGACATTTCTTGAAGTCTTCTTGGCGATACTGTATTGGAAAAACTTGGTTACAAGAAGTTGTGTGCGAGATAGATGTACAGAATGTTAAAACATTTTTTGGATAATATTGCACAGGAGGGAAAACCTTTTCTGGACTCGTGCCGGGGATGAAGTGTGGGTGTGTCATTACACCCCGGAATCCACAAGACACCTACCCTCACCTGTTATTGACGGACACGAGGTGGAGTACAGCAAAACGCTGAGATACCTCTGAATCCTCATGGACAACAAGCTGACATTCAGCAAACACATAGAAGAAGCTATGCAAAAGGTAGCTTTGATGGCTCATGTCCAATATTGGAGGTCTAAAGCCGTGCAGAAGGCGAATTATAAATAGGTTAATACACTCAATTTTTCTGTACGGAGCCCCGATATGCTATGAATCGCTCAGACATGAGAGTTATAGAAAGAAGTTTTTTTTTGTTTTGTTTCAAAAGACACCACCATTTTGGTGGTAGTGTGGGATTTATACCCAATAAACCCCCCCTCCTCTTCGGCTGCCACCCGGCTACTAATTAAGTATTGTACAAGAGTGGCAGCGATGTGTCCCTCACGGGCTCTCCATTTGTCCCCTTCTGGATGTCATTCTACTGCTAAAGCATCCTCCTTCTGCTGCATAGCGCACGTCGTGTATTTGCACCACGCATTCCATGCCCTAGCATCCGTTAACATTGAAAGTACCATGTTGCTAGGGAAGAGCGAACTGATTCCCAGCTCCTCCCGTAGGATGTCCCTTTCGGTGCTCCGTGCTGAGCGGACAAATGTCGTGTGTGCAGCAACGTCGTACTCCGCTCCGCAGTGGTGGCATTCCGGGCTTGTCTCTTTGCCTATTTTGTGTAGGTAGCTACCAAAACAGCCGTGCCCGGTGAGAACCTGGGTCAAATGGTAGCACAGTTGACCGTGTTTTCTGTCTACCCAGGTTCTCAGGTTCGGTATTAGCTCGTGCATCCACCGACCTTTGGCGGGGTTGTCCCATCGGGACTGCCACGCCGCCATGGTCCTTTGCTTAGAAAGAAGCTGGCCAGGGTCCAACTGCAGGGAGCGCTCCGAATCACCATAGCATATAGAACAGTATCCGAAGGCGCGGTACTCGTGATCGCTGGAATCCCCCGACTGGACCTCCAGGCAAAAAAGAAGGCCTTGGTCTACGAAGATCCCCAAAATCGCAGCGAGCACGACCAGAAACTGAGGGAAGCCTAGCAAAAGAAATGGGAGCAGTCCAGCAAAGGAAGATGGACCCATCGTCTTATCCTGGTCTTAAGTCGGTGGAGGACTCGAAAACATGGAGAAATGACCTACCGTTTGACGCAAGTGCTCACAGGACATAGATGATCGGCAAGGAAACATCCGCGACTTGTCACCACTGTCAAGCGGAGGTCAATAATGCGAAAAACACCATCAATGATTGTGAGGCTTGGACACCCCAGAGGAACTCCCTCAAAGGAACATGGTCCACAGCATAATGGTGAGCAAGAAGAACCTTTGACGTGATTATGTTGAGGAAATCATAAGCGCCAAAGAGGCTCTCCAATTCTAGAATAGTCAAACATAGGACCATAGTACCTGTCCCTCCGAAGTAATGTGATAAACAATACCGGGAGGGGCAGAGAAAGGCAAGGGACGAGTTTAGTCAGTAGGAATCTGACACTGCCCTGGGATCAAGTCCCAGGGTGTCTTATGCAAGATTCCCCTCCCACAGGAAAAAAAAGAACCCAAAATACAATCCAAAATGAGCTGGCGGAGGAGGTCTATGATACTGGCATACAAAAGCTGCTACCACGACTACAGAAATGATCATGATTTTTTTAAGTGTAATAAAAAAAGCATTCCATTCTGGGACACAATCAGAAACCGTTTGACATTCGTTCGATTTCATTTGAAAAAAATACGTTCCACCGTACTACAAAGAGAAACATTATCTTACTTATCAACAGATTTTGCATATGTAAAAAAGCATGATTCATAAATAGACACGTGCTCCACTATAGTTTTATACGATAACATTTTCTGGTAGTGTTCCATTTTCGTTCGTACCGCCAATCGTTGCAGAACTACACTGACAAGGTTTTTATTTTATTTTTTTTTTTGCTCTGAATTTGATGTTTTTATCGGTCGGTTTAATTTAAATTGTCGCAAAAACTCATTCAAAATGTGCTTTTGCGATTTTTTTAAAATCATTGCTATCGATCATCAATATAGTACGATTAATATTTTCTTTTTAAATTGGCCTTTTACCATCCATTTTATGTGACATGTTTTTAAAAATGTGGGCGTTGATATTCGCTTTTTCCAAATAGTTTTCAGATAATAAATTGTATATAATAGATTGTTCAGTTAGGAATGTCGCTTTTTTCACCCTTAATTTTTGACCATCAATTGTTTCTCAGCCATCCCTTAGACAACACGTATTGTATATTTTGTTAATCGATTAACATCTGGGGAACGCTATTTTTTACAAAAAAATTTTTTTTTAAACCGCGATTCAATTCATTATATTATTTTACCCATTGCTTACGGCAAAAGACGCCCCAAACGAAGTGGACGCTATAGGAGGGTTGTCTGTATAAATCTGTCGAATTTGCACCGTTTGTTATTCCATGGGAACGCTTAAAAATAAAAATTGTCTATTAACTGCAAATTTTAAATGCAGCTCAATTTACTTTTGCATATAATAAGCAACATGGAACATGACAAGCAAAATTTGATAAATATCAATCCACTCGTCATTGACTCTTGAGTAAAAACATATGCGCAATGTTCAAGGAAGACGTTCTTACTGTATTGAAACTTATTTTTTTCTAATGATCAAATTAAAAATATTGCTAAGTTTCTGGGTATTCCCAAGAAGGAAACCCGATGCAGTTATATCACCTTGTAATGGATATGGTCAGCGTTTATTCAAATGCAAATAGATGCCACAGACGACAGACCTTACGAGGGGAATGCCCTGAAATCCCATTAGGAAAATTTATCACGATCATGCATGCATATAATAAAAATAACATAATTTCAGATGATTCATAGGACTTTATTGATGTTTACATATTGTTTTTCCTTCTGCAATATGGGAAAATTTCTGATTTATGATCTAAAAGCTGTCTGATATTATGAAGCAATTATCGGACTTTGTTTTTTATAGTTCAGATGAATCCACGGATTATCGCATTTTAAGGCAGTCGATAAACCATACCGAATGGAATGCATATTATCTATGATCTTTTAACGCGGAGGTATTATCTTTTTAATCTCGATTGGCGAAACATGGCAAACTTCGTTTTATAGTTACGAAGAGAAAGCACATTTTTACGATGTGTGTCTTCCGTTTTGAGCACATCTATTGATGTTCTCCGCTTTTTATACGATATGGACTAATCCCTAGATACACAACGTTATCAGTAGACAAATCACGAGATATTAGGTCAAAAAACTGAAGAAAACAAAGCTCCACTTTCAGTATCTCAAGTGCCTGAATGATGATGTCGCAAATTGGTCAAATATTTGAACGTCGATTCATTCTTTTGTGAAAAAAAGTCTGAATATATGACGATCTAATCATATATACAGGATGTTTTTGCACATGGATCGACAACATTTTTTGGGGGCTAAGGGGGTCGAAATAGATTTTTTTTTCGATATTTTGAAAAAATACCCAAAATTTCGTCTTTGAACAGTCATAACTTTTTTATCTGTGGTCGTAATAGCATGAAATAACTGTTTATGTATTATGCAATGTATTCTTGATCTTAATAAATTATTTCATGCAATTTGTTTAAAGAAAAATAGTTCTGAGCTTCCAAAGTCACAAAAAATGTGCAAACAAATGAGAAATGTCAACTTATAAATTCTCTAAACAAAAAACTAACAACCATTTTGAATTTATTTTAGTGTTAAAAATATCTTTTGTTCATACCCTTTCCAACGATATGCTACATGTTATACAAATCATTCAATAAGTCGTTAATCTTGAAGAGTTACCAGTTTTTTCATGGTCGTGCTGTAAAGACACCCTTACACGTTTAAATTTCTAACCAAGTTTTATGAACACAAATAATCGCTTGTGTTTCTATAAAAGAATACAATATTTGAACGATTTTTTTTTCATAGAATACAAAAAAGTTAGTCATTACACGAATTATCAACAGATGACAACAAAATAAACATTGAAAATCATTGAGTTTGGGATCTTCTTAGATAATTGGTGGTCTTCTTAGACAAAGCCACATAAATCAATTATATATTAAAAACTCTTATTCTATTTGAAACGCGATTATATCGATGATGTATCCATTTTAAGCTTTAACAAATACGTTATATTGTTACTAAAACTGTGGACATACATGAATGAAATGAACGAATATTGTATGCTATCAACAGTGTTAAGGTTCATTTATTGATTGGATGTGGCGATTGGATTTATGTTGCGTGTGCCAAAGCTTGTTAGAATGGAGTTAGAGTTTATTAACTGATTTCCACTTTATGTGAAGGCCTCATACGTCGTGATCGTCGGCTAGTATTGAAAAGATAGATAAACGGTATCATTTATCGGCAGCGATTAATGGCGCAGAACGTCCCGTGCTCCAAGCGTCCCCCCCGGTGCGATTTCTGCAACAGAACAGCGCCGTAGTCGGAAACCGCAGCGACGAAGACAATACAGGGAGTTCGAGAAGTTAGCCGAGATACCCCGATATGTTACACTACTAAAAATACATGAAGCCCCCCTTAAATTTAGTATCTGAGACGCACACCTCGTTTGCTTATATGGAAATTCGCCACTGGAAATATTTGTAAATATTATAAATATTAATACTTCTAATCAATCAATTTCTCTAATCGAAATGTATGCTGGCTATAAATAGATGCTGTTTCATCATACGTTGTTAAATTGAATGGTGTCGACCTGATGGCCGAACTTACAACAAGAGAGATGATTATGGAAATCCCCGCACGCTGAATTTCTTAGAAATCCCACAATAGTTTTTGGCAACCTTTTTCCTGTTACAATCAACAGTAGGAACCCTGATGTAATCATTTAAAATGTCTGCGAAAGCTGAAGCTGTGAAAAACGGGTTTATACGCCGACCTCCATAGGTTGAATCTCAGAATGACGTTTGTGATATTATAATAATTTTTTCGACGAAATAGACTACTTGATTTGCATTAGCGATACAAGCCAGTGCTTTAAAGCCTGTTGACAGGTAGAAAAAAATGCATAACGTAATGGACAGAGCATACGTTGATGTTACGTGATCTTACCCAGTCGTATTTATTTTACGCGAAACAACAAATTATTTATTTTTGATTTCTTTTAACAACGAGCCCTTTTTAGAAACATGGTCGATAATCGATTGTTGTAGGGTAGTATGGTGTTTATTTTGACTGTTCAACGTCAGGTTTATTTTAGAATATGATTCGGAGATATTTGTGAATGTAAGAAGAAGAATAAAACCATGATTGCGCAAAAGACCAATATCATGGAAAATACAAAAGATTTTTTTTTCTGTGAATTCTTGCAGCATTGACTTACGAGAGTTAAAAAGAGCAATGTATATAACAGGATGTTGATAACATTATTAATTTATCATTTAAAAAAAAAACTTCAAAAACAAACCTGACCAAACCCTGATTGAATAGACCTGTAAAGGTGGAAATCCGTCGGGGTGAGATCTGATAAATAAGGAGGATGCAATAATACTTCCCAGTATAATTCCCGTATTTTGCCCAGTGTTATTTTTGCATTATGAATTCTTACCCGCATATCTCATCATATAAACAAAATAAGTTTTTTTTAAATAAATTCCAGCTTAGAGATTGGAATTGGGGGTACTTTTGGAGAAGAAAACCATTGCTTTTTCATTGTAAATTATCGTAAATGAGCCATTTCTCATACTCAATTACAATGCTATTCACAAAAGGACTATTTTATTGTGTGTAAAAAAAAGTATAGCACGTGTTTCGCGCTCATTTATTGTGTGTTCAGTCAAGGCGTGCCATCCTATCCCATAACACCCATCCTATTCGTTTTGTCAATGAGTTTTAAATGGTCCCAATGGGTTTCCAATCTTTGAAATAGATCCTCGATTGTTTACCATGGATTTGACTCGATTCAGAATTTAAAACATCTATATCTCGGTTCATCCCTTAAGCTTTTATTATCTGATTTAAATTTCTGGAATCAAAATTGACATCTGCAAACTGTTTGCACTTCACTATAAACATCTTTGGTTGTTTTAGTAGCTTTTGTGGCATTCCAACCCAAATAAAAAAGCAGCATACCATTCCGAATGTGGAGTGCGTTAGTTTCGACTCAAACATAAGATGTATATAGCGAACATACCTTTTCTGACGTAAAGAGGTCGACTATCTTCGTCGCTGCGACTTGAAGGTCGCGTTGTTCGCATGCGAACTCGCGATTGAGAGCACCTCGGCGTGATGTGTGATCGATCGAGATCTATCGCGGCGCTATCCGTAACAATGGTCCCGACCCGCGAGTCGGCTGCGATGAACGACGGAACACGTTTATGATTTCATTCGCTTGGTGATAAAGGTCGAAATGACGCTTGATCGTAAAAACTTTCACTTGTAGCGATCATGTTGTAGCAGTATAATTTATAAGTATGAACGCATTTCGTAGACATTTGGATGGCGTATTCATGGATCTGTTCATATGCTCTAGTATGGATTTTCTCTTCAATCAAATGTCGATCTTTTTAAATCTGTACAAACCCTACTTTGTTCTGTTTACCTTAGAGAATTCACTCGTTTTGGATCATGCAGAGATTCAGGCGAAGCTTATTTTATAATAAATCATAAACGGAATCGATCCATACTTTGGAGAAATGTACATTCAAATTTAGCTCCAAAGCCATTTAAATGCTCAAACGTGGACATTTTTATGGACAGTAGTCCAATTCTTTTGAACTCTGAAGATACGGTTTCAGCAATATTGCTACAATTGATAACCTTGGACTTTACATTTGCAACACACTTTAATACAATTTTTTATTTATTGATATTTGCCTGTTCACACATTTCTTTAAATGGGTGAAATCGTACCCCACTTAAGTGGAGACATCGCAACGTAAGTATTACAACAGAAAAACCGGTAGGGCTAATAAGTCGCTTCGGGAAACTGGATTCTTGGCCGTCACAGGATCGTTGACCTTGCAAAAATCCATTAAATCCACACCAAAGAAAGGCTCGAAGACAAATGAGTTCGGCCGTCTGAAAGAACCAAACATCCACAAAAGATGTATCTGGTCAAATCAGTTTTTGCCCGCAAATGATTGAACGACCACTTGTAGAGTGTTTTAACGCTTTGACGAAATGGAAAACCGATGATTCATATTGATGTGGAATATAGTAGATAAACTGTGCAGACCTCAATCGACGAATAGATGGGCGATTATTTTTAATTGCTTTGTAAATTGTGCAATTACATTAATTAACGACGCTATTTGACAGCAGAGTCAATAAAAATGACGATAAGATACGAGGGGTTCTGATTGAATCTTGTATAGTTGGTCATCGATTTGTGCAGTATTTTTTTACGCGATTTCTCAACCGCCGATGAAAATTATCACCACATTGGAGGAAGTTGATTATGAAGATTCCGATGGTTGTTTGGTTGGTGTTAAGTGCTGAAGTTGGAGCGAATTTATCAGCGCTTATTAAAAACAATATTTAGTGATAGTTAAATAGAAAATCATGTGATGTTGATGTTGACCCAAACATTAAATATTCTTTAAAGCTTCAAGCCCTGAAATGTTTACATACGACCATAAATAAATGGCAGAGATTCGTTCAGATGTGTGGCTTCCTCATGAACTGACTGACTCAAATAAACTTCAGCGTATTTCAACATGCGATCTTCTTCTCCAACGACATAATAGCTAACCTTTTTTGAAGAGACTTGTCACTGTAAATGAAAATTGGATATTATATGAAAATATCCAACGTAAACGGTCTTGAACCAAGGGTATAGAAGCTTTAACTGTAGCTAAACCTGGCCTACATCCAAAAAAAGTTTTGCTATGCATTTGGTGGAACTGGAAGGGGGTAGTTTATTATGAGCTACTTCAGCAAGGTGAAACGATCAATTCAACAAAATATTGTTTCCAACTAGACAATCTAAAGGATGGAATTGCCAGAAAACGGCCAGAATTAGCGAACAGACGAGGCTTTGTTTTTCATCACGATAACACCAGACCTCATGTGTCTTTGATCGTCAGAAATAAATTATTATTTGACTGGGATGTTTTACCTCATCCTCCATACTCTCCGGAATCCGGAAAAAGGGTAAAACTGTATTATAGAAATAATTACACAAATAATGTCGCAACCTTCCGTCCAATGAGTTTAAAATCTCTGTAAAAATATCCTAGATTTGTCTCTTGTCTATAGCATTTTTGTCATATATCTGGTACTTCAATCGATTTTCTTCCCTATTTGAAATATTTACTCTAAATTTACCTTTATAGTATAAATGAGCAGACTTCATATAATTACCATCGCGTATTCCATTATCTCCTTTGTGTATACGATTATAATATTATTTATAGGATAATTGCTTGTTTGATCCTGTGTCGATTACATAGAATCCCTAGCATTTCAACATAACTAAACTATTGATTTTTACGCAGCAATTGCGAATTTATTTAACACTTTCGCCACGCGGAAAAAATGTAGGTTGCCGTCGTCTATAAATTAGGTCAATTTGAAGTAAAAATTTGATTATGCTCAATGATGTCCAAATCTAAGCTGTGTTGTCATGGTATTTCTCAGCTCGGAATCGCTTTAAATTGTCCTAATGTATCATGATTCAAAATCTATTCCGAATGATTGAGTCACATATTAAGGCTATCGTTTTTTAAGAGCCAGCAGAATGTTCTAAATAGTGTCACGTGTTTTTTAACGTATAATTCCTGAAAAAACAATGTAGAGCTAATCGAAAATACTTACTTTTCAGTGCTTTGTTAATACTTTAAATCAGTGGCTGCCAACCATATATAAAATATCTTTTCTTCGCTTCATAATTCAATTTAAGACATATTAATATGAATTCGTGTAAATCAGGAGCATATTTTGTATGAAAAGGGATGATTGAAATCGATTTGTTGTACAGTCGTTTGAATATCCATCCAATGGAAAAGGCTATATCTCGATGATTTAATCAAAAATATTATAAAACTAAGTATCAGCTAATAAAAGAGCAGCGGATGATTACTTTTTAACAATGAAAAGGGGCTCAAATTGTTCCGATATGAACACTCAAACCTCTTTTTGTACGACTTTTTTTGTGGGATTTCAAAGTTATGCGGTTTTTTTTATAATTCCATATAGAGCACGTATTGAGATATTTTAGATAAAATAGAAAATAAATCATCAGGAAAAAAAATCATGTTGCATCTGCTATCGCTGAATTTCGACCACATACTTTAAAGGGGTATTCTACTCTAAAATTTTGAAAAAATCAATGTTTTTTTGCGTTTTTTCAAAGTTTAGACATTTAAAAACATACCCTTCGAAGGAATTTCAAAAAATCTAATTATTTACGGAGTTATAGCTATTTTAGTGATGCGGCAACTAAGTCGATCCTAGCAGAATTCAAACGCGTTTTTCTCGAAACTACTTTTATCAACACGGTCGACATGATATATCCAGTTCTAATCAATCGATTTAGTTCAAATTAAATACAAATCTTCTCTATATAGCCTTTAATTGTTCCTACCAGATTTATGTCTAAAATCAGTTTTAACTATCTAAAAAAAAATTAAAACTGTGTTGACCCAAAAATGACTTTTTTTTTTAAACAATTGCCATTTTGTGAAAATATTTTTAAGGCAGGAACTATAGCGACATCTTTACTAATTAATAATTATATAGTTATAAATAGAAAATCTATGATTAATATATAGAAGTATCCGAAAGTAATGTCTGCAATATTTTGCAAAATATTTTTTTTGTTATGGCAGTGCTTTATTTCTCTTATTTTAAAGACTTAAAAAATGTCTCTTATACTGGGTCTGGAACACCGGGAAGTACGTATACGTCTGAAGAGCATTTAAGGAATTTAATTTGTTCAAATTTCACTTAAAATGTGAAATGCAACGATTGTTACCAAAAGCATTTGCAATGTTTACGATGATGTGTTGGACGTTAGAAAGTGTCTGGAGTGATTCAGAATATTTAAATAAGAAAATTTTGATTAAAAAACGAGCATCGTAATAGAAGAATCCAGCTTAGCCGACTAGAGATTCATCTATAATAAAATAAAATCTAATCCAAAGAAGACCAATGACGAATTGTTCAGAAAAGTCGGCCTATTCTGATCAACATTCAGAAATGCCTTAAAACACAAACGAAAATGTTCGGACAAAGGAGTTTAGATACTGCAGGTATTGTCTGAAGATAAAATTATAAAATACAAACAATTCGTTTCGATTGATCAAAAAAAAAACTCATAATTGTATCGAGACGTGACTAGAAAGTGATACGTTTGAATTTATTGTTGTTACGTCAAGTTCAAAAAACGATGAAGACTAATTGCATCATGATCCTTGGGGAAGTTCTTAGAACTCTAAGGCTCCATAAATTGATTATTGGAATGCAACAATCAGGGAATAGTTTAATAAATAAACAAAAACCATGGGTTCCCCATAAATTGTCGCTAATCGCATTAGAGCGACAAGGGACAATCTGTGTTCAGGTGTGAATCCGACCTGTTTTTGCGATGATTCAGGCAAAGGTTTCTGCCCTTCGATCAAAAATGATCATTCGCTGTATACACTCACAGTGATCCTATTTGAGACACCATTATGGATCCCAAATGTGTAGATTTCAAGCTTGACCAAACGTGCTACATTTTGTCCTTATCACAACAAATTAACCCAGTTATGGAACGTGTGCGCTACAAAATTAAATTCACTAATCAAATTGCTTGAACCTGCCAAATAAAATAGTTCAGAATCTTAAAACATCATTCAATAAATATATGTCACCCTTTGATTGCCAATTTGTTATTCGAAATATTTGGTAGTGTGGCTAAATATTAAATTCGCCATGGATCCAAGCGGAGGGAAAACATTTCATAATAACGAAAACAGGTCTTCTCTTTCTGGTCGAGGAATTTTTTAATAGGGGTCCAGTGCAATTTTCGTCATCCGCAGGTTGCATCCGAGGCTTCATCTTTATTGTTTTTGTTATGTTGAGTTTTTTTGTCAATTTTTTCGTGTGTAACAGCAATGGCAATCTCGTGATTTAGCGTTTGGACTTGCAATTCAATGGCAGGAGAATCCCTAACCAATATGGCTGGTGATCATACGAGGGGGATTCAAATATGACCCGGAATTTTGCTGAACATATTTATTAGTGATTTATAAAAATGTAAGTTTTCTGCATAGTTTTCTGTCGTGCAACGCGTAATTATTCGTTTTCTCGTGAACAAAGGCGTGGAATCAAGTAAAATTTTGAAGAGACTTGAGACATAGTTTGGTGATGCTATTCTAAGTAATACCCATGTGACTAGTATACGTTTATAGAGGCATTAGGAGAGCAACGATTTTAAGACTACGCTGCGGTCGAACAATACGCACGCAACTGATTTTCGGAGCAGCCGCCTTCTTTCTTCAGTGAGAGAACCAAGAAGCTTTTTATCCGATGGAATAAATATATTTCCAATGAAGGGAACTATGTAGAAAAATAAGATTGTGCAAATAACATAGACATAGTCTAATGTACAAAAATACAAAGTTGTTTGTTCGTATTTTATGCGCTGTCATACCGTTCATTCGATTGCGATAAAACTTTGCCAACTTATTGTTTGCACTTTTTCAAATAATATAGGTATAGTACAATTAACCCACAGTAGATCTTATATATAAAAATCAACGTTTGTATGTTTGTTCATATTTATAATAAAACCAACAAAATAAATTAAATTTCATTCTTTCTATCATTCCGAATTAAACAAGATAACTCTTTCAAATTTCAAGCGATATTTTTAGAATTATTACTTAGTACCAGCTAGTTACTAATAAATGTGTATAGCAAAATTCCGGGTAATATTTGAATCCCCTCGTATTACAAGAACCGTAAAAAAATCATCTTTATATTAAATTAACATATTGATGTTGTACCCCCCATAGGTGTGGTAAATTAATGATTTTTTACGTGGATTTTTGAAAAATAGATTTTATGCATTCATATCCATATGTTCAGCCTAGGCAGAGTCCATTGCGAGACGTAATCAACCGATTGACAGATAAAGATAAATCTTTAGTATTAATAGAATACCACTGCTGACAGCAACGGTTGAAGGTTTATGTTGGAACGTCGTCTGCTAGATTGCTCAGTGCGAAAGTTACTCGCGCTTAGTTCGGTTGTGTCGACTTACACCAAACGAATAGAAACCACCGGTCGAAAGTCTCAAATATTCGTGGAAAGTCATCAAAGCCCAAGTTTATAAATGGACAAAAATTAAATTAAACCAAACCATAAACAAATCGTGTGAATATGTTCCTGGTTAACGACGGAAAACCGGTTTGTATCGTAAATATTTTTTCCACATATTTCAATGAGCACGTTTTTTTGTGTATTAAAATTTATTCGAATATTTATTTCATGGCTAGAAGCCTGCTCTACGATCCATGTAATATTTTCTTCTCATCTAATCATAAGTCAACAATAATATACCATCGGTTGTTGCTTTGGTCTTGGCACTTAAACGCACTTCAACAAAACATTTCGCTCCAAGCGAAAATGCAATACAAATATTTTTGTACATTTTTACAATAGCTCCATTCGAAAAATATCGATATTGGACGGCAAAATGTATCAAAACATTTGCAGCGCCATTTATAAACTGACCAGCTGCCTTTAAATCCCCCTCGATTTTCATATTATAAATACATGTAATTATGCCGATTTTTACGGTTATTTTCTATAATACTAATCAGAATTTAATGATAAATATTTTAATTTAAATTTTATGCACATCAACGACAATATACACATATCATCAATTAAACGAATTTAATTTGGATCGTTCGTCGATAAATTTAGCACGTATTGTGCCGCGTCACCCACTGATGACTGCCATCGATTGTTACCGATACGCCATGGCACCCATTGGTGGCTGACGTTGATTGATTCGAATAAAAAAGTCCCAAAACGCGAGCAATAATTTTAACACGAGATATGATGTCGCTTACAATACATTTATTACTACAAAAATATAAGCCAAATTGTTTGTAATCTGTATGCAAAATATTAACACACGCCATGGCAGTCACCGGTGTCTGTAAATAAGCTTAAATATAGATTTTGATTTTTAAAAAATAGCTATAATTTATCATCCATGTATATATTAGGGTGTCCCATAAGTTTCTTTCGTTTTCATATTAAGAAATAAATAAGCAATAATTTGTATGACATCAAAATCTATTGAATAATATATGATCCATTCTGTTCTATTACCTTTCTTCATTTCTCCAGAAGCCTCATAATGCCTTCTAGCCAAAATGTCCCCTGGTTTGTTGACAAAATATTGATCAAGGTACATTTTTATAACATTTTTTGAATTAAATTTTTTACCACGTAAAGAATTTTTCAATTAAATAAATAAATAATAATGTGAAGGGGCAATATCTGGAGAGTATGGAGGATGAGGTAAGACATCCCAGTCAAATGATAATAATTTATTTCTGACGAGCAAAGACACATGAGGTCTGACGTTATCATGATGAAAAACAACGCCTCATCTGTTCGCTAATTCTGGCCGTTTTCTGGCAATTGCGTCCTTTAGATTGTCAAGTTGGAAACAACATTTTGTTGAATTGATCGTTTTACTTTGTTGAAGTAGCTCATAATAAACTACCCCCTTCCAGTCCCACCAAATGCATAGCAAAACTTTTTTTGGATGTAGGCCAGGTTTAGCTACAGTTAAAGCTTATGTACCCTTGGTCCAAGAACGTTTACGTTGGATATTCCCATAGAGTATCCAACTTTCATCTCCAATTTATTTGAGTCAGTCAGTTCATGAGGAATCCACACATCTGAACGATTGATGTAGTCCAATTTTGTATAACAGTATATCGCGAATTTTCTTCAACCATGGCTATGATTAGATCTGTGTTCATTTGCGAAAGAAACATATGGGACAACCTAACAAAATGTGTATGACGGCACAAACATCGAATGGCGATGTCGCAATATTTCGGATAAAATATAAATAACCGCGCTAACCGTGTCAACGTTCATTCACCGCGTCTCGCAGACGCACGTCATGACAGGAAGGACGCTCCGGCAACGAAAATACTTCCCGATCGATTTCGAATTTCGTCGACGAGCAAAAAAAGAAACTGCATCTCCAAAGCGGCATGCGCTTTATTTTCAACATGCAATCCGTGTTATGCTATAATGATGCAACTGCATGCGATTATGCATCGGCATACAACAACAATGATCTTTTATTTGCACGTTTTTTATGATTTGAACGTGTTTTTTAAACGTTTGTCCATTCGCAACATCGATAAGCGAGCAAAATTGACGATGCCATCTATTGGATGTAAAAAAAAAAAATAATGACGACTCGTTTCGACTTAGATGAAATTAAAATTTATCAAACAAATGATTTTATAGATGTTATCGATCGCAATCTTATACGTATGAATATCTCGAAATGAGATTCGTGTGATCTTGATCGGATGACAAAACCTTTCATCAGCTATCGGTAGTGCCAAAAATACGTGCCGTTTTTTTATATGAGCTGTAAAGGTGTAAAAAATGGAACAATTTCAATCAATAATATATCCTTAATCTGTATTTATTACAGTTTGCTATCTGTTTAACAGTGTTTTTTTTATTATCACGTTGCACGAATTAAAAAAGGCAGTAGAAATAAAAAAAAAGCAGAAACAAAAACTGCCATAATACGGTCAAAAAATTAAAATTCGAAGTTTAGGGGAATAAAGTGGATGCATGCTTTAAAAAAAATGAGAGTAAATGTGGTATATGAGTTTGATTTGTTTTCATTTTTTTTCTGCAAAAATTATGCACATCTAAACAGCAAAACTATTCAGAATATACCGGAAAATGACTATTTCAAAGCGCACAATAAAAAAAACACTACAAAACGTACTCCCCATATTTTTTAAGCTAATTTTCCAAACAAAAGTGTAAAAACGGCACGTATTTTTGGCACTTGCGATAATTCGTAGAAAATACCATCGAAATGATCTTATGAATAATTTAAAGCGGCGGTGTTTACTTTTTTGGCGATTTTATAGCAATCGCGTTTGCCTGGCAGCCCATATTGGTGTGCAGCATGAGTCACCGGCACCAAATTTAGAATGCAAGCAGCACTTTCTTCTGAACAACTTTAACCGATCACAAATCCATTCAACAGCAACTGAAGTGCAATTTATAAATTTGCTCATTTTCATCAGCTTGTTCAAATTTAATTTCAAAGCGCCAATTCAACACCACCACGTCGGGTTTTTACAACTTTCCAAAAAAGCGGTCAACTTGCATACCCTTTGCGTGTGTGGTTGACCCAATTTTTCACTTTCATCCGTCCGCAATGGATGACGTCGATCAATTATTCGTTTTTTTTTTTAAAGAAAGTATAAATAACAGAGATTTAGCTTAAATCTTTAAAAGATTTAGCTTGGTGATGGATGACCGTTTAACACGTAAGCATTACTTCGGAATAAATTCAAATGCTAGGTCATGACCTGTGCAATTTATGCTAAATTATCAAATAGAAAGAGTTGTTGTATCGGGTTGTCCCATAAGTTTCTTTCGCAAATGAACACAGATTTAATCATAACTTCAGCGTATTTCAACATGCGATATTCTTCTCCAGCGACATAATAGCCAACCTTTTTTAAAGAGACTTGTCACTGTAAATGAAAATTGGATATTATATGAGAATATCCAACGTAAACGGTCTTGGACCAAGGGTACAGAAGCTTTAACTGTAGCTAAACCTGGCCTACATCCAAAAAAAGTTTTGCTATGCATTTGGTGGGACTGGAAGAGGGTAGTTTATTATGAGCTACTTCAGCAAGGTGAAACGATCAATTCAACAAAATATTGTTTCCAACTTGACAATCTAAAGGACGCAATTGCCAGAAAACGGCCAGAATTAGCGAACAGACGAGGCTTTGTTTTTCATCACGATAATGCCAGGCCTCATGTGTCTTTGCTCGTCAGAAATAAATTATTATCATTTGACTGGGATCTTTTACCTCATCCTCCATACTCTCCAGATATTGCCCCTTCAGATTATTATTTATTTCTTTCATTGAAAAATTCTTTACATGATAAAAAATTTAATTCAAATATAAAAATGTATCTTGATCAATATTTTGCCAACAAACCTGGGAAATTTTGACAAGAAGGCATTATGAGGCTTCCGGAGAGATGGAGAAAGGTAATATAACAGAATGGATCATATATTACTCAATAAATTTTAATGCAATACAAATTATTGTTTATTTATTTCTTAATATGAAAACGAAAGAAACTTATGGGACACCCTAATATTTCAAGTTCGGTTGTGATTTACATTATAATATTCGCAGGCGCATTTGATACTGCGAACAAATTCATGATCTGAGACTGTCTTATTTTAGCAATGGTCACTCGTTGCTCCTTATTGTCATTTGGACGATTGTTATACACGCGACGATAATATAAGGCTCTAGTATTGTATAAATATTTAGCAATTTTAAGTTTAAGGGAATCTGAGCGACCTTCCTGCCGAAAGGCTGTCATAATCGAATGCCTACGAACGACGTTAATCGCGCAATGAATGAATTTCTAAATCCGGTTACAGAATTTTGCGCTGCGAAACTACTGTAGCTGATCGATAATGCGGTAGTTCGGTGTCTATTTCTGTTTCCGAAACCGTAATTTGAACAGGAAACGTGTAATCATGTGAGAAAATAGCTTTCTATTTAATGATGAATTTACGTTCTGAATTTATACGGGGCAGAGTGTAAAGGATAGCTGGATGTTTTTAATATTATTAATATAATCTTAACCTGTATGGTAGTGCGGTCGCCTATTTGCGAGCGAATTTCGACGATTCAATGATGTGTGAATGATATAATGAATCGATTTCAAGTGTATTGTTTATGTTTACTGTGCAATATTGTGTGCTATCGACAGTGTTTATTTATTCATATACAAGCTTCATACATGCTGCGCGGTTCTGATAGATAAGCGTATTTGTACGACGATATGTGACGATCAAGCAAATATAGCATCTAAGATTATGATGATTTTAAATTAGCTAACTACTCAAAGGGTTAATATATGTTAAACAATAATCTATTTCCCTAGGAGATTTTTATAGGAAGGTACAATATAATGATTTTGTGCCAATTCTCGCTAGAAATTTGTTTGATATCCCGTAATCAATCAAAATATAATAGGACTTGCAAAATTAGTCATTGTTTTTAGATTCATTAGCAATTTATCTACCATCACTAATGTATTATGCAACAATTTTAAAAGTATTTCATTTGAATGAAGCTTTAATGGCCGAGGCGTGCGCCCTCTGCTCCTATGGGTAAATCCGCCACTGCTCACCATAGAGAATGATAAGAATGGTGGTCTCTCTATGTCAATTCAACAGTGAAATCTTCTGTGATGCTGTGGAAACATTGCGTCTGAAATAATATATATCACTTCACCACAATGGTAACGCGCATGAGATGAGAGTTGTCGTATAACCTTGATTGTGGGAAGACGTTCTTCCCGCAGCCAGATATCTCTCTCTCTCGCCATCAATAAAGAATTAAGTTACGACGAGATTTATATTCGATCACGGCCACGCATGAACAGGGCGTAAACCGGGGACTTCCCGTAAGCGCCTCCGCTCTTGCATTACGTTACACTTCTGACACCAGTGTCGTCAGAAAGATGTCGCTGTTAATCTGACGAATTAAACAGTACACATATTAGGTCACATAAAATGTCAAAGGATATATATATTTTTTAAATATACCTGTCAGTCAAAAATGACAATGATTTTCTTCTCTTCTTATAAATTTTCTTTTTTTGATTCTCCATTTATTTCAATCTTCTTCTATTACTACAAACGCGTTAATTTATGTTTTTCAATGAGCAACCAATCTCTTGTCTGAAATGCGCGCATTATTTCTATGTCGAAGATCATAGCACTGTTCTAATTGCCTTCATTTTTATTTTTTTCAGATACGAACATCACGAGACTAAGACGACCACTCAAACGTGCAGAGCTGTGATATATTTAACTTAGTTAGAATTAGCTGAAATTCTGTTAGAAATGGAATCGATTATGAAAAACTTATTAGCCCAAGGCCACAAGCACAGCCATGGGGAAGACGATCCCCACGATGTCCTCGTGGCGAAGATCGTCGCCATGGTCGTGCTGTTCGTCGCATCCCTTCTGTTCGGCCTTCTGCCGATTCTGCTCTCCAAGAAGTTCAGATGGATGGACGACGAACAAGCTAAAGACATAAAGAATACGAACAAAGTGATCGTGGGACTGTTGTCGTTCGGTGGCGGTGCTTTGCTCTGTACGACATTCCTGCATCTTCTGCCAGAAGTGGGACACAATATCGTAATACTGCAAGGTGAGTCATTGTTATGAAATTCAAAATATACGATTGTTATTTAACGAGAAACATCAGATTCCGCATCGTTTGCATTTTTTTTTGGTGCAAATACATTGGCGTATGTTTTTTTATGGTAAACGAATCTGCGCGCGCATCTCATTTTCGTGGGCGCTGTATTAATTTGCGCATTCAAATTATGAAATCTTAAAGCGCCAATGTTTTTATTGTTTCCCTGATGCATATTCTATTGTATATCCGGTTGGATACAAATAAAACAATTCAACATGTAATCTGGTGTTTAACCCTCTTGGTGCCGGACGCAGATGCATCATCAATGTTATCACGTGCAAAAATGCCAACGCCGATAAATGATGGCGCCTTAACCTTTCCTTCACCATGATGTATTTACTACAACTCGACTCTAATAATGGGAATACCGATATGAAATACAATAGATGCGGGATTCAGAATTTCATATGGTGTACCAAATACATATCATAGTAGTGCGCGTGTAATAGATAACTTTGCCTATAAATGACTTAATACAGTGTTATATGAAACTTTTCAAGGAGTAATTAAATGCACGGTTGTGCACATTAGAGAGAGCTTGACTAAGAGGGTCATGACAGACGACAGACAGCGACTAACTGGATTGGGGGATCATAAATGTGCGATCCCATTTCCTGCGCTGCTGTATGGTCTATTCCAGGTTACCCCGGACTAACCACACAGTGTCTTCCACTGATCTTTTAACCCCGCTAGAAACGCTACGAGCAGAGCGTCCAGGCGTTCCCCTTTTTGTTCCGCGCCCTCCAGAGGAGGCGAGGTTTCTGCAGGAAGACCAGCTTCAGACTATTGCACCCAAGGGTGCGGCGGAGGAAGAAGGACAAAGGTTCAAGCTAAATTCAAAGGAATAATACCGCAGGTTCACTGCCACCACGAGTCCAACCTCAGATGACAGACTGTAGGGGTTATCCCTTCCTCATGGTACTCGTATCGATTCAATTGTTTGTAGTATCTAGCCACGGAGACGAGTCGCCGTTCGAACAGCCTAAAAACGTTATCCCCTGTATGCCTAGGCTGTTGAGGATAGTGGTGAGCCTTTGATACAGTCTCCAACAACTACTCTAATCGGCCGTTCCACACATCCCTTTATGGGTCACCTTATGCTGCACACCCAACTCATATTAGCTAGACCACCCCAGCTACGTTTGATGAGTAAACTGACGAGGCTACTTTCGTACACCGCTACTCCACATCATTACTACAGGTGTTCAACCGTTGCCCACGGGCATAGGGTTGGCTTCCCCCTCTGGGGTTTTATGGGTGGGCATCATGGAGTGTAACACCCACCCATAACAAAGAGGGTCAACTAGAACGTAAGCTTACAAGAGGTCCCGAGGCATTTTTTTTGTTTGAAATTTGGCTCATCCGGTGTATAAGAGGGATCCTAACGGTCAGTTTATTTGGTCCCGAATGTTTGTCGGCCATTTTGTGCAATCACAGTAAATTCTTCCGATGGAGAGATCGTCGCGCGCTCCGCAGAACTTAGTCATCATTTAGTAATATTAACTTATTCTAATTTGTTTGTGCTTTTTTTCTCAACAATTTAAATACATTTTTTTTCGATCGTCGCTAAAAGTGTTAAGCTATTAGATCTGGAATCATTTTTATTGCTGTTGATGCAAACATATTATTATGATCGTTGAGAACATATTAATAGCAAGGTCTTTTATTGAGACCGGAACAATAGTCTTATTAATTATGGGTCATCATCGCGATTCAACCTCAACCATTCACATTGCCGACGGCTTCAGATGCGTCAGTGAGGAGTTCCTAAAGAAAAAAAATGCACAAAATGTGTTTTGATGATCAATATATGTATTTTAGAAGCTCAATAGTCAGTGGCGGATTTAGCACGTATCCCGTCGATTAGGAATCGCGCATATATGCGATCGAATTCGAGCGATACAGAAAGAGTATTCACGCACGTTGTTTGCCGATAGCAAGGTCGTGCTGTAAAGGTACCCCTACACGTCCAAATATTCTTAAATATTACAAAAAGTCATCCACAGTGCTTCATTTTAAATTTCGAATACAATATTATTAAATATTCAAATAATTTTCAACTAAATACTTCAGATTGAAAATATTTTTTAGGTATATAGATGTTGCGCGTTATGAATCATTCGCCAAAGAAATGAGTAATTGAACAGGTGTATATATAATTTTAATCTTTTAAACGCATTGCTTACAAAAAAAGTGATGAGTAACTTTCTTCTTAGAAGTGCCCAATCAGACTTGAATAATTTCGCTTGATTACTATCGTCGATTGACATCCAGGGACTTTGTGCTTCCATGAATTTTTAACCACTCCTGGCAGATTAACTGGAATTTTTCTGACCTTAGCGTATCATGCATCGGTCATTGACGGAATGTGGTTCGTTCGCAATTTGCATAATAGATGCTGCCACATTGTCTGATCTAGTTGCATAGGCTAAACAAATCCGCTTCAGAAGACCACTTCGTCGGCTTATAGCGATCTTTTCACATAATGACGCTGACGATGAAGACGTGTTCAATCTTAAAATTGTTAAGAAACGATTGATAATCGTTTGAGCACATTTATTTTATAACGGAACGAGGTCTAGCGAATACTTAATGCTTCTTCTAAATGCGTGACTACAATCATAAACCAAGTTAAGCATTCCATAGCGATGAATGGATTACGAAAAGAAACAAATAATCGCAAAGAAAACATATCACACAAAAGGCAATGGTTCAAAAAGCTCAAATTAACAAGCAAATTTATTTTAGTTCGAATAGCATGCTTGGAAGTTGTAGCTTGGTTTTGTTTTAGTTAGTGTTTATACAATGTAAATCAGAAAATTTACAGTCTATCAAGCTTTCTAAGTTGCGGACAATAATAACAATTGTTGAAAACTGAATAATTATACATACCACATGAAAACATTCTTATTGCGCTGAATCAGCTCCAAACTGAGCTCTGAATAGATGATGATTTTATTGTGTATTGTATAATATATATAATAATATGGGCTCTGCTATTGGTGTAGCGGTTGCTTTATTCTACATGCGCATAGACAGATAATTGAAACGGCGCGGCGCATGCGCGTAGCGTTTCTTACGATATAAAATATCGCTCAATAAGTTCGTATGATATTTTCACTTAACACTTTTTCTTCTTCATTTGGGTTCGTTTTTTCGCAATTTATTCCGTCAAATGCACAAATATCTCCATATAATATTCGCTATTGATGTTTCTTCATGAAAAAATCCTTTTTATTGCACTGAAACAGCTCTAAACAGCGCTCTGAATTATAGACCCGTTGTTGTTTTTGATTGTCAATCCATTGCATTGTTTAAAGACTATTTTTTCCCATTACCAATACTTTATCAACACAAAATTCAGATTTTCCCATTGTTTTGAAAATTACAAAAAATTGCATCATTAGAACCACTGTAATTCGGTTCAGATTGTTATGAAATTTTGATACGTATTATTTGAATATAGGCTAAAAATCATATAAATTTGCCAATAGTGGCGCCAACTATATGTCATCCTACGAACTTATTGAGTTTTGTATTATGTTTGAATAAAAATTATGACGTTTAAATTCTCAGCTACGGATTCCGAACATTCATGTGATACGCCCTATCAATGGCAAACCTTGAACATTTCAATAAGCCCAAGCATCATCGCATGAAACTCACGAAAATGAAACCCCTACACATCCTACATCCCTACAAACTTATTGAGTGATGTGTTACAACTGAACCACATGTAAAATAAAGCACCCTCGCCAATATGCATGATTTTCTAGTCTTCAGCCCAATATCATTTTAAATTTAACTTTAATTTAAAGTCAACACATAGGCGCGAAGCCTTATACAGATTACCGATAAATCCGCCCCTGTCTAAATAATCTGGGTTTTTTATTATATAAAATGACTATGTAATAAACATGTAACAGCATACTCTTAATGACAATGAATTCAGTCTTGATTACATCAGGAAGTGCTCCAAGATTTTACAATAGCACTTCAGACAGCATTGTCTCTAAGCACTCAAGAAATTCAATTGTCACCGGTTTTGAAAAGAAATGACTTTTATAAATAGATTATATGTTTCACAATGGCGTTTTTTGCGAACGTCTTAATATACGGCGCTATGTTAATCCTTTCAAGGCGCGATTCATCTTCTTATGAGCGTGCATAATGTCCGAACACTTTGATATCGTGTGCTCTTTCCTGATGTTTCAATTGCTTTTTACAAGCATTAGCTTGATCAGATATTATAAATAACAGCAACACATGGCACAAAATCGATGTCAAATTTCAAATTCTAGATCTATATGTTCATAGGGCCCTTTATAAATAAAATTCTGCTCGTAGTCTGTTCTAACCCGGTATTTGATGCTCGGTGTAAATTTTTCGCGTGCAGCGGGTTAATGGAGTCATTAAACTAGAAGATAACTAAAATATATGCCATAAATTTCACAATCCACAAGGTTAGAATTCCTGGACGCAAACATGAGTCAAGAATATAATATGTGAGGTGATATTGCAGAACAAGTTAATCGTGATTCTGTTCCGTGATAGGCAATTACTGATGACGTTGACGAAATCAGGTTTTCTGAGAAAACTCTATGCAGGGTCCGTATGCTGCGTTGATGTTAAAATTTTGCTCTTGAAGAACTTGCCTTTCGAATGACAATCAGCATCTTACAAATCTGCTTTTCTTCTCCTTGTTTGTTTGAATGGGATCGCCTTATTTTTGTCGTTTTTTTTTTAAATCTCTTATCATCCGTACAAATCCACTTATCTATCAGGACCGTTGCAGCGTGTATGAAGTTTGTACATACATCAATAAACACTGTCGATGGCACACGATATTCGGCAATTTCTTCAAGTAAACATAAACAATACACTTGATTCATTATATCATTCACATATCATTATAAGCCGATAAACTTGGGTTAACGATTTATACAATCGTACGATGTACGCAAGATACTCTCTCCGTCTTTGTTTCTCTCCGAGATCAGCGTGTAAGAATACTCTTTCTGAATCACTGGAATTCAGACACAACACTGTGCCTTTCATCTTTAAGGGGTTAAGACATCGTAATCTGAATTAAGCCCGTAGTTATAAAGCGGCTGCATCAGATATAAATGTGATTTGATCGTCGTTGTGATATCTGTAGACAGTAAGAAGGGCGCGGCAAAGCAAGCGCCCGCCACGGGCGCAACTGGAGTTGGGGCGCAAAACGCATAATACCATTCGAGAGTTGCACATGCTTTATATTTTACTTGACTATTCTACTTTACATAAATCTACACTGATTGACTCTGCCCGTTTTCCCATTTTCTTCTTTATCGCTCAAACATTGGGCAGACCTAGCCGCCATAAGTCCGCAATAAAATAAAGACAACTTCATTTTGTAATAAGAGTTCGCAATCGTTCTGTAGACAAATTTGGGTATGGCGATCGTGAGGCGTTTATTCGTCATGTTGGTGGTCCGAAAATCGGACCCGTTGGACACAGACCTCATGGCCACTTCGCCCTCTTCTACTTTTTGCGGCATTTTCGGGGATAAATGCGTACCCGGGGCCTTCTATGATCTCTACGATCACGGAAGCACCCTCAGATGCTAAATTACATAAGTAGCTCCCAGCAATTGAGGTCTCTATCTTACTAATTTACTAAAGTTGAGAATGAGCGTGTCCTTGGGGACATCTTGCTGTGCACTTTTGTTGAGCGAGTTGGCATGGGTCAGTGGGGAGTTTCCACGTCCCTTTGTCTCAGATGTAAAGTGGACCCATGTTTCATCCTAAATTTAAATATGGACGCATTCATTCAAGTTGGGCAGAGCTGATAGCGCTATATGAGGGTCATCCAGAAAATAAGGTTACACCATTTATGCAGGAACGCCATCGATATCAAGATATTTCTGTAGCAGCTTTTGTATGCCAGTGTCATAGAATTCCGCCACCAACTCTTTCTGAATTGTTTTTTGGTTTCTGGGGTGTAGTGATAAAGCCACATCTCATCCTCTGTCACAATAGAGTCCAGAAAAGTTTATCTTTCCTGTGCACACCGATCCAAAAATTCACGCGCAGTGGTAATGCGATTTTGACCGTGTTCCGATATGAAAATTCTGGGCACCTATCTCGCGCACAACTCCTTGTAACCAAGTTTTTCCGACACAATATCATCGAGGAGATTTCAAGAAATATCAGTAAATTCTTCGTGAAGCTCATCAAGCGTCATACGGCAGTCATTTCGCATTTATTCTTCAATTTTTTGCATAAGTTTGTCGGAAATCACTGATGGTCTTCCACTCTTTGCCTCGTCGTTCATGACATGTTGTCGACTCATCATATCACTGACATAAACTTCTACGAGCTTCCGATCGATATTCACGGCGGTATTGTTCTGCAAAATCAAAAAATGGATGACCGTGTGGATCTCGCATGGATGGGAGGGCGCGACGACCTCTTCATCGGAATAATTTACTGTGACTGAACAAAATGGCCGACAAACATGCGGAATCAAACAAACTGATCTTTATGATTTTATCTACAAATGCCTAGCCTCGGGAGCCCTTGTAAACTTACTTTCTATATGATCTTCGTCGCTTAACAATCAAGGTTGCTCATTTATCTCGAGTCATACCTTATATATTAAAACCCAAATGATGCACGTACGATTCACCATTTTTTTGCGCTTTTGCAATGATCCATATTTTTAAATTTATCCTCAAACAAAACAAAATACAATAAAGGCTCGAAGTGTCCTAATCAAAATTCAAGTCTTTCGTTTGCGCAATTATATCTGCTGCTGCACTTTTCTTTGTTTCATTGTCCTCGTGTGCACTTCCGAATATCTTTTGTTACCCAAACAGACACTTTTGAAATTTTCCACACATTAAGTGATTGACGCAAATTGATGGCATGTCGCTGAAAATACAGCGTGTCCCAAAAAATATTTTAAATTTTGTTCGCCGATGGAAATTGTGAAGCGCTTACGTACAAGATGAATTGCGGTCATCGAGCAGACCTTTATTATTTATTTATGGTTATCGGCGTTGACCACAAATATGCATTTCAAACCGGTGGAAGAGACGTCATCAACTGTCTTCCAAGAAACTAAAATTACTCCATGCATTTATGAATAAACCGAAGCACATAACGGTTGAAATCAGGGCCAAATCCATACATATAAATCGCAAATAGATTGTGGTTATTGAAAGAATACCAGGATTCATCCTTCTCATTCGTTCGCATGACTTATCCAATTCGATTTCAGTGCAAATTATTGCCTCATTAAAGATTGGCCATTTGGTCAGCTTCTCAACGAATGGACGTCCCAATTATTAAGACTCAAAACGGATGGACGTTTGAAAAAACCGGTTTCTTTCACGTTCAGCACGCTTATTTTTTACAGAACACATTTGAAAAATTGGGTGTCACAAACCTTCTTCAAACGTCTCTTATCTTCCAGATAGCTAATACATTCAAAATATGGTCTCAAAAATAATGCATTTGTCTCATGAGCAAAACAGCATACGAGTGTGACCGTACGATCTCACTTTTGTCAAAGACAAGCGCGACCGTATGATCACGAAAATGCTTAAGAGTGAAAGACGGATTAATTGGAAGCCGGAAGCTATGAGATCAAAATCGAGAGGTAATGGACATGCCTTTAAGCAGGGAATTGGTGCACACAAGTTCAAGTGGTAGCAAACACGCAAAAAGAGCTCGAATCGTCGTATTGTGTCATATATAATAAAGTGGGCTTGCTGTTGGTGTAGCGGTTGCTTTATGCTACGTGCACATACACACGCAGTAGAAGCGACGCGGCGCATGCGCGTAGCTTCTATATGATGTAAAATATGACTCAATAAGTTCGTAGGATATTTTCACTTTATATTTTTTATTCTTCATTTGGGTTCGTTTTTATTTGCAATTTCTTTCGTCAAATGCACCAATAGATCTATATAATATTGGTTATTGATATTTTATCCTTTCTCAAAGCGAATTAAATCTGAGCAGATCTGAGCAGATTTAATTCGCCAGATTAACAGCGATATCTTTCGTCTCTCTTCAGGTGCAATGTGCTATTTTAACAGCGCCATCTCTTGTGGACCCACAGAGACATTGCACCTGCATACCGATCGATCGCTTCTTGCGCATGCACCGTTGCCGATTTTTGCGTGCAGGAGGCGGCAGTCGGGAGAGTCATAGGTCAGCCTTGGCTGCGGGAGGTCGTCCTTCCTGCAGCCAGATCTCTCACTCTCTCGTGTGGAATAAATAGTTATTTAGAGAAGAGAGTCTTTCTATTCGACGCCCGTTTATTCCCATCCGTTCGTCCGGCAACATCACGGCCAACATCCCCCCCCCCCCTTCAACGTTACAGAGTCATGTTTCATTTATAGTCACATACTGATTTATTGATCGAGTATGAGCAAACGCGGTAGCCACTTCGAACAGAGCTTTCTCATGGATAAATGTTGATGCAGAATGGTGAATAAACTGTCTTCTAATATCTTTTAGATGTCAGCTATCTCATGCAATTTCAATTTACGATCGGCCACAACTATTTTGTGGACTATTTTATCATCCTACGAACTTATTGAGTGATGTATTATTTGACGGGCAACCAGCAGAAACATGTAGTTTCACCTTTCGTGACGTTTTACTTTTAAAAAAAATGGTATTTGCTCTTGGTCATTGTCAAGTGGATTACCGTTGCTGCTACCGTTTGGTCACGCTCGTTTCCAAGGATTTATATACATGCGCATTCATTTGTATTGTTTTTATAGGCGCCTCATTTGTAGATGATTTTTTTCCTTAAAATGTCAACAAATTGGCAGTCCATTCGTCATGTTCATGATCTTCAGGATTCAATGAAGCGGTGCAATGATCCACGGCCGGTCCAAATCAATTTCGCAAGCCATCTGCAGCGAAATGAGTCAAATAGAGAGTCCGATGGCGTGTCGAAAGAATGTTTCGTTACGGACATTTATCAGTCTGTAAAAATGTGAAAGGAATTTAGAAGGCCTCTTGAGGTTTCATTCGATAACATTAACACCACAATCGTCTCAAGGTTGGATCGTTCTACTCGGATCCACGCTGCTTATCTTTGTTGCAATTGCGTAGATCGATCGGTGTGGGGTTCGTCGACACCCCGTATTAAATTACCGCTATGTGACCAAAACATGTTGGACAAAAAAGTATCATAATTTGTTCGTTGAAAGCCTTTGTCAAGCACTGTCAATTGAAGGTGTTTCCCCAATGTTTAAAGTTGTTTTTCATTACAAAATTGATGAATCAACAGTACATTTCCAATAATCAAGTACAGCAAATTCATGGCCATCCGGCAGTGACAATAATAACGCAAGTTTCCTATGAAAAACATGCCTAAATTCAGTTTTTTGACTCACAAACGCCATTTAGCGGTTTTATAAATCATAGTCGACGAGTGCAAATTTACCACGGGATCTTGCAACATATTGATACTTCAATTGGTTCAAAGCACTCTGAGAGCACTCATTATCAAATATGCAAATGCGTGGCATTGAAGCATTTGTTCCTCGAGCAGTATTCCGACGCCCAGTACCATGCAAAGCAGTGAATCTGATGACTAAGATCGTTGGAAGTGGGCGAGAAGAATCAAGTGTATCTTCATTTATTATAGTCAGTGATGCAATCATTATTGTAAAATTGTTGTCGGCTTATAAACATATCCTGTTTAAAACGACCATATCAATACAATTTCGTATTAGGCTCTTGTTGATGCGATATTTCATATGGTATTTTCATCGAAATGTCGACATTTAGCATGTATCATTGCAATGCAGTATCCCCGTGTCTTATTCCAGAGCATATTCTAAAGCAAATCTTGTTTGATCGTGCTAACGTATAATACAAGGTGTATCCCAAAAGTCATGAAATATATGTTTTTTCGCACGTGGATGACCATTTTCCTCAAATTTTGTTTGAGTAATTCGTGAGTTTCGACAGCTTTTTGTCGAAGTTTGTGCAAAATTTGATCCGCCATCGCGCGTTGTGACGTTGTCTCGAAACAAGATTCTACTGTTGCTCGCAGCATACTGAATTTTGATGCCCTATAAAGCTAAGGGTTTCCACCACCTCACCCGATCGGTTGGAATAAGCTGTGACTACTAGGGATATGAGAAAAAAAAATATTTCATGACTTTTGGGACACAACCTGTATACGCACGATACACTTCTGCAAAATTAAGCACTGATGTCTTGACACACGGAATTTATTTGGATTCGAATATTTTTAAGTAATCTATGAGTCAATTTGTTTGTGTGAAAAACGGGTTTTCCTGTACACACTGACACATTAGATGATCCTGGTTTCATATAAGACGACGATTTTTTTTTTGATCCGTAGTAGATTTTGGGCGGTCCGGTCTTTTCCTGTCCATTAAAGTCCCATTCTCTTGACGTCTTCTAATTGTATAATGCACCCTTATTGATGGAAATCTCCATGTTTATATCAATTACTTGCCTCAATTTCGTAGCTTAATATTAAAACGCAAATCCTGAAAATAAGACAAAATAAATTAGATGATATGCTAAGCGTTTCCAAACTTTTTGTCGATTGTATACATCTCTACGATCAGACAAAAATGCGGTTTTATTTTCAAATAAATGATTGTGTTCAAGCTCGCATGAGCAATTATTGATAATTAGGCATGTGAACATATTTGATTGAGGTGGATGTCGTTTCTTTCTTCTTGTTCTGACTCCCCTTGAACTTAACGCTCGACTGAGTCTCGACGCCCATTGTTCTGCAATCGCGACACTGAAATAATCATATAATTGTGCATCAGCTCATGAAAGTTGCCATTGAGTGCAACAAGGGAAAGTTGCGTGGTCGCAGTAACCATTCCATATATTAGGTTAATACCCTGTATGCAAGAACGAGCGCTGAATCCCGATTATATTTTTGCAGTCATCGACCAAAACAACGTATTTTTGTTGTCCTCCGCGCTTGATTATGTAATGCACAAATGTGGCTTTTCCTCAGCAAAATCATGCTTGCACGATTATATCTCATCTGATGTACAAAAAACAAGAATTCGACTAATAACCCTGGGTGCGAGAAGAAATATTCTTCCCGCAGGTCAGTTTGTAATCTCGTGGCTGTAACATCGTCTCGCATTAAATACCGATAATAGTTAAGACAAGCATATTTTTGTCATCATTGGATCACCTCCATTCTCAAACATGCCAAAACGAACATTGACTTGGGAAATCGATGCAAATATTTTTGGAACAATAATATTCCGATGACACATTATGTATTTGATAGTGCGATTTTTTTCAGTGGTAAGAATATATTCGACCGTCAACAGCGTTGACAGATGGACATTACAATTGACAGCCTAAATAATATGCAATTATAGCAGCCAGTTTACTTAAAATAATACTACACAGCTGAAGTCCATCAAGTATGGGTCAAATACAAACAACGACAATTAACAAAAAGTACAATAGTTAGTGGATTGTGTTTACACACTCGGACCATTGTTCGACTACTGTTTTAAAAAACATTTCAATTTGCCACGTCGTTTATTTTACAATTGAAAAAAATATTGGTCATTGCTAGGTAGCATTCAAAGAAGAATAAAGAAAAATGTTTGAAATGAGCCTCAACGAAATATTTAAGTACCCGACTTTTAAGTTTGAAGACGCTACATTATTTGGCAGCCATAAATAGTGAACGCAAGAAAAAATTGAACATGAGAAAACTGTGCACAAGACGGATGCCGCGTTTGCTCACAATGGAACAAAAATGGCATCGCCTGGATCTTTCAATCGAGTGTTCGTTGCTGGACGAATGGATGGGAATAGACGGGCGTCGAATAGAAAGACTTTCTTATCTATATAACAATTTATTCCACACGAGAGAGAGATCTGGCTGCAGGAGGGACGACCTTTCGCAGCCAAGGCTAACCGACGACTCTCTCGACTCCCGCATCCTGCGCCTCACTACCCAACAGGCAACGGTGCACGCGCAAGAAGCGATCGGTCGGTATGCAGTTGCAATGTCTCCCTAGGGCCGCAAGAGATGGCGCTGATAAAATAACACATTGCATCTGAAGAGAGACGGAAGATGTCGCTGTTAATCTGGCGAATTAAATCTGCTCATCGCTACTACGTAAAGATGGTAAATCGCCCACGCTACACAACGTTTGAATGCAGTCCGCCATTTTTTTTTTAATATTCCAAATAAATCAATATACTGTTATGTTTAGGTATTGTATAACGGTGCTACCGAACCACGCGATTTTTTTAAAAATTAAATTGTCTCGAGTTCCGGATTCTCATTTTACTATTTTTGTTTTTGCGCGAATTTATTGCCGGCTTCGCAAATCCATGCGAACCCAAGCATGGCGTGACTGGTAAAATTAGGGTACTGGAAGGTCACGAAGCTTGCCTGATTTTATCAACTTTTAGAGAAGTTCCACGCTATCAAAGTCGTCGTATCTTGGCAAATATATATTCTGTACCAGCCTGGCTCTTAGCACGGGAAAATAATTTATGGTCTTTCATGCAGTAGCGGTTTTACGAAATAGATTTGAATGTCTCGAATCGAGAAAATCATTTACCTTTTAAACAATTTCCAAGGAGCAATGTATTGAGGCTTTGTCGCCGGACGGATAACCTTGGTCTTGAAGATTGATGCTAATTTTAATATTTGAATTTGGCCACATTTGTGTTTACCGTTCGATATCATTATGATACAAAATATTTGGGAAGACGCAATAATCAAATAAACAACTCTTTTCGCCTTGGAATTTGTTGGTCATTTTTCCAAAAATATTATTCAGGCAGGGCCTTTCAGAGAGGAAACCGCGTAAAAAGTAACGCGTATTTCAAGGGACAAATGCCTTAAGCCGATAAAAAATTTCGAATTGTTCATACTGGCATTAAATTAAAATCTACAAAGCTGCTATTTTATCTGCAAGTAGTTTGCATTAATTATTGTCAAATAGACATCGTCTGCTTTTGATACAAAGTGGTTAGGACTTAGATAGACGTGGCTAAATTTGTAGCGCGGGAACTTGATTTGAAGTATTGCAACTGTAAAAGCGTTGCAATATTAAGTAAATATAATATTTATTATAAGCAGCTACAACATACTTCTAATCTTGTAATGTATAAGATATTTTTACAGGATATTTGGCACATGGACCGATTTTTTTTTTTTTTTGAAGTGTCAGGATTGTCAAAATATTTTTTTTCAACATTTTGAAAAAACATCCAAGATTTCACCTTTAAATCATCATAACTTGATAACTTGATATTCTAATTTTTAAAGGATTTTTTTGCCTGGAGATGTGCCCTATTTTATGACTCGCACGGTCTTCAGATCTGACACCAGTGATTTTCTTTGTCTAGGGACGCGCAAAAGAATTTCTTCTTTTAAAAACAAAGTTCAAAATAGTTTTTAGTTTTTTGGTTTAAAGAATGTGTTTTTTTTATGCGATGCTACCCTAATATTCGCATCGCGAGAGAACTCTGTCTCAAAATAACTTAATGGAACGTTATTTAATTAAATTCTGCAGAAGCTGTCGTATGATTTTGTTGTTGAAATGCAACATTTATAGATTTAAAAAATATCCCGACATTTTTGGCATCAGTTTGACTTGCATCTTCAATTGCAGATATTCTACGGAATTATCGAACCGGCGTAAAGTTGTGAATTGCGTATCGCAAACATCACGAATCGAAAGTGGAACAAAAAAAGTAGAACCATTACTGTAACATTACGCAATTCACTTAGCATTTTTACGCGAATTACTCAACGCATAAAAATTGCAGGATAAATCGCACAAATTCATAAAATATCCAATGTATTTTGGTCTGAATCTCAACCCTATAATTATTGAAAACGCAAAGATTTTAAAATAATGCAAATAAATAGTCTGTGTAAATATTTTCAACAAAAGTTTAGTATAATTTATATTAACAGAGTGCTTGAGCGATATAAAAGTGTTTATATAATCCAAATACGCAATGAGCAGATTAGCAGCAAATGATCGCAGCACTACAGCTACATGATTTATTGCTTCAAGCTACGTGTAGCGCGGGATGCAAAAGCATGCACCTACTTAAAAACCTTCACGAGAGTGTGCAAAATAACGCCCTAAAGTTTTATTGTAATCGGTTGAATGGTATAAGAACGCATACGGGACAAACATATCACAAACCACAGACATTAATTTATATTTATAGATTTAGGCATTTGATATTTATTCTTAGCAATGAAATATACCTTAATAAACAGATTATAAGCGCATTTTAAGCGCGTATATTTTTATTAAATTCTTATATCATCATCATAGTCCAGCCATGTAGAATGCATTGCAAGGAATAGAACCTCTTAAATATTCATACATAAATTCAATAGGATAACTCTATACTATGTGTGCTGAAATGTAGACTTTGTATACAATGAATTTATATTAATAGATTTTATTTATTTTTTTCAGCGCAAGGAATAATAGCCGAATTATCATTCCATTTGGAATCACTATTAATGTGTCTTGGATTCTTCACGATGTATCTGGTTGAAGAGTTAGTACACTTTTACCTGGACAAAAGAGCTAAGAAACAATCCAGAAGAGCAACGGAATCCAGCTTAGTACGAACATTGAGCGTTCGGCACAGTATCATGAATAATAATAGATTACCGACAATTTCAACGACGGATTTGATCACAAAGGACGTTGAAAAACCCGTTGAAAACGTCTCTACCATCGTCCCTCACTGCGAAGAAGAGCACGTGGGAAAACATGGTCATTCGCATTCACATTTACCCATAATGAATCAAGGCGATGATCCTGTTATTGCATCGTTAAGAGGTCTCCTAATAGTGCTGGCATTATCAGTTCATGAACTGTTTGAAGGATTAGCTGTTGGTCTGGAATCGTCGGCTAAAAATGTTTGGTATATGTTCGGTGCCATTTCGGCTCATAAATTGGTGTTGGCTTTCTGCGTTGGAGTCGAATTGGTAACGACAAGAACAAAACCCTTGCTCATATGCCTTTATACATTTACATTTGCAATAGTATCACCAATTGGCATTGGAATTGGTATCGGTATATCTGGAGGCGAAGGAGCAGCTGCTAGTGGTTTAGCATCGGTTATCCTGCAAGGATTAGCCAGCGGAACACTGCTTTATGTGATCTTCTTTGAAATATTACAACGAGAAAGAGCTGGACTTCTTCAACTGGGATGTGCAGTGATAGGATTCGGTGTTATGTTTGGTCTAAAACTTATAGGTGAGTACATTTATATAATGTTTATTATATAGCAATGTCATATTTTAAGATTAAATTGCCGTTATTAATATATATTTATTTTTTGCAGTTCCACATGATCACGGCCACAGTCATGGCGATCATGAAGATTGAATTGAGGAGTTTAAAGTCGTAACATAACGTTACCTTCATTAAAACTCAATATTTTTATAACACCTCGTGTACATATTTATCTACTTCTAATTAAAAAAAATACTAAGGGCAAATATAACCCGACAATAAAATAATATTTAAGTTTATTATTAATATTAGTGAAAAACTAAAAATTTCGGAATGGCATAATTTTTGCTAAATACCGGAATTTGTGAAAGCTAAATATAAGACATTATTAAGTGATTTATTGTGTGATTAAAAAAAGTGCAAATGTAAAACATACGCATATTTGTGAATGTATTTTTCAAATTAAATATTGTTACCAGCATTAAAGATAAAGGTTACATAAGTTGTGACGGGACTATATGGGAGATTTTAGTTCAAATGTGCATAAATACTCAAAATTCAAAAGACTGAGATGAACGAGTTTCTTTAAACAATATTGTGATATTTATATACAATATTTTTATTGTGAATGAGAATAATAAAAAAGCCAAACCGGCTAAATATTGTATCTTCGATGGATTATTGGTGTTTCTTGCATTTGCAAGACGAGTATTGAAATAAAGATTTCTTACTGCCGCATGTTTGTTTTAATGTAATCCTCAGGTTTCCAAATGTGAAAATGATTTTTATTATAACTTTCAGATTTGCAGTTAAATAAAAGTCTGTTTGTCTGTTTATCTCTGTTTGTTCGTATGCAATGCGCTGCCATACCGTTCATCAGATTGCGATAAAACTTCGTCCACTTATTGCTAAGGATTGCGCGAGTAATATAGATATAGTCTAATATATAAAAATCTATGTTTGTTTGTCCGTATTAAATGCGCTGCCAAGCCGTTCATCCAATCGCGATAAAACTTTATCAACTTATTGTTTACACTTGCGGGAATAGCATAGGCATAGTAAAAACATTGTTTATGTACGCAATTTTATGTTGGCATTGCAACGCCGGATAATCACTGTGATTACTATATAATAAAATAAACGCTAAACAAACACAAATCTTACCTGTAAATGAAATACACTCTTCTAAAATTATAGCAACAAACTAATCAAAATAAACTCAATTTTCTGGATAAGCATCTGAAAAAATACCATTCTAGAAAAACTGTACAGATGATAGAACTTCAGCTTTCATCGTTTTTATTTTTTCCTTGTACAATGTGATATAGAGCATAAAAGCATTTATTGATCAAATGTTGGCCAAAATATATCTTATTATAATATTTCTTGTAAATATATTATACTTATTGAGATGGCTGCAATTGTTTTCTTGAAATCAGAACCGCAACATCGGAATCCTACGCTGGAAAATTTTATTCTGAGGTCCACTTCTCCGCATTGAGTCTGTTTCTATATTTCTAGACTCGTTCGCGATCTCATTTGGCGTAAGCCACCTATGTATGTTAGCCTCTGAGGGAGCTTCCGTAATCGCAGTGATACAGATCATAGAAAATGCCGCAAAAAGCCCTAAAAAAGTAGTCACAAAGTCTGTGTGTTCAACCGGTCCACATTTCGGACCGCTGACATGAGGAATGTGCGCATTGCGATCGGACGCCATACCTGAACATGTCTACAGAACGATTACGAATAATTAAACTAATTTTAAAAATATATTCAATTTACATTTTTTTATGAATCTGGACGCATTACTTTTTGCACGCACCCTGTTTTATAAAAACGACCAGCAACAGTCAGTGTTGATTCATGTAGAATGGTCAAGTAAAATACAAACCATGTGCAATTCTCGGCCCGGTTCCAAAGAATTTAATTTTTGACGATAAGGTAAGAAGGTAAAGGTCTGTGAAGACGTTATCAAAAAATATATTACGTAATTTTCAGGATCATGAACAACTCTCAGGACGTTTGTTATTACCTTTTCACCTAAACTCAGGTTTTCATTAGTCTTCTCTGAAACTAAGGGCCAAACTGATACTCATATCCTCGAGCTGAAGCTTTGCACCACAGTTTAAATCCAAAGCTTGCTGGTTTCCCTCATATCTCAGTAGAATGATGTCCAAAATATGGCACCATCTCTTCATCAATCACGTGGGGAAAATACACCAAACTGCATATAGCGTTTATTTAGTTCATTGAAATAAAAACAACTCATCTGCACAACTCCCAATGATGCATCAGCGCAACGGATGTATAAGTTATTCACTGTCATAAGTCGATATGTTCAACAAAAAATATATCCATGTGTATTCCACGTATTCAGGATCATAGAAAATACCGCAAAAAGCCCAAAAAAGAGGACGGAGTGGCCACAAGGTTTGTATGTCCAATCGGTCCGCTTTTCGGATCGCTGATACGACGAATGAGCCCCTCGCGACTCGAAGTAGATAAAGTCACTGGACAGATAGTCGATGTCATTGATTCAAAACAATATGAAATAATAATTGGTTGGTCATGTTTTATTTCCATTTTTACGGTGATCTAATTTTACGGATAATCAGTGTCCCAGACGAGGCGCACAAAAAAAATAAGTGTCAAGCCGATTAGTCTTTTTCGGACACCCAAAGGAAAGTGTTTCAGCGCTCGTTGTAACATCTTACATTGCTTCGTCAGCACCAACACTACCGGGGACTACGCCCCTCGGACAGTGCGCCCTTGTCTCATTTTTGTCAATACACGAGAAATACTAATAAGTAAGTAAATGTAAATTATGTCAAAATTAGATGTTCTTACAATTTATGTCCGTTTATTTTTTTCAATGTAATTCGTCAATTTCGTAAGATGAGGTCGCGCGTTATCGTGCTGGAAAGTAATGATGCATCTATTCACCGAAGCTGGCTTATCTTGATGTGAAGCGTCGGAGCGGGGGCGCTTTTGGGCAGATAGATGAGGTAGTCGGACGTCGAACAAAAAGACTGCTTTGATAACCTCTTTATTATACACAAGAGAAAGATCTGGCTTCGGGAAGGACGCCCTCCCGCAGTCAAGGCCATCCGACGACTCCTCCCGACTCCCGCTTCCTACGCGTCGGGATGGGATTTAGATTTAGGCTCTGCGTTTTGTGAAGTTGGGAATGAAATATATATGTATTATTTAACAAATAAATAATTAGGTTTAACATGAGTAAATATTTTGAGTGCAGGGTGCGGCAGGGAAACACATTATAGGAGATATCAATTTAATTATTTCTTCCATTTTACAGAGAGACATCTAAAGACAGTCCTTCTAAAGGAAATTTCCTTGCGGTAGCCTGTATTTATGCAACGCACCAAATGATACATATGTTAATGTAATAAATAAAAGACTTTTTAATTTGTAAATATTATCTATTCATATGGAGAATAAATTGTTTTTTGACATACAGTATATACACATAAAATATTTGAGGGATGGCAAGTAGTACCATTCTTCATAATTGGAAAAGTACGTTTAACAATTTTTTTTATTTATAAATTTTGATAATAACTTGATTTTTAAACGTCAACTTTATAAACGAAAATGTAGATAAAATATACTGCGTTCTTCTACAGAGAGAGTTTATATATTTACAAGTAACAAAATAATTTTATTGTTCATTATTCATAACGGATTGAGAGAAAACGTGTGTAAAATCGAATACAATAAATGAAGATCGATAGAAAAAATTAAAGTATTCTCAAAATGCTTAGATTATTTTACACTCTATGATATAATTATGGCATGCATTTATGTTTTTAATTGATATGGTTACATTAGGAATATAATAATTTAAGCAACTTATTACGAAGCCAAAATTTTTCAAAGATAAAGTAAAAAATAAATATTCAATAACCATAATCAATGTAAAATATATTTTTAATATGCAATTTCCTTAATAATATTAATTTATAACGAAATAAATATTGAATTTAATCCAGTTGTTCATAAATAATTTTACTCACATCAATCACATCCAATTTATTGCTCAAATTACATCACAAACCATACCGACTTGTATCAATAAATACGTTAAGAGTATAGCGAAAAATTTTGAAAGGCAATTGAGGGACATCGGCGAATGGATTATAACAAAATTACCAAGCAAAAAACATCATATAAATATATTACATTTTTATATTACATACAGAAGACTTCAAATTAATATAGTTTTAAAAAATTTATACACATATTAAGCCTAAATACTTTGAAACAATAATGCGTTTCAAATATATGCAAACATTTGAGCAGTAATAATATATGGTTATTTTAATCAAGCAGCACCCCCTTATTTATTTATCTATTTATTTCGATACATTGTAGAGAAGAAGCAAGAGTCATGGTTTTATCTAAGCGTCACCATTTAAAATATATACACATCAAAGAAACTGTTATTAATAACAGACAATATTTCTGCACCCAGAACTGTAGCATTCTGATTTCATCTATAGATATCTTTATAGACTAAATATAACAATAACAATGTTGAAACATTAACCACCACAATAAAGGAATATATTATATAATAATATAAACGATCAAAAAATTATGTACCACGCAACATTTACTCGGAAGAATTTATTCTTTTGCTTAAAATATTATTATTAAAAATCTGAATCTATAAACTTCATACACGTTATTTAGAGGACCGTCTTCTCGTACGGATATATTATCATGTTCATAGAATACACAATATATTTGAGAAAAAGGTGCTTTAAATACGACACGTTATTATTTGAAAGGGCTTATTATAAACGGAGAAAATACGGCATTTAAATATGCCATTTACCAATCGTTTTTGTTGTAAATATTTATTGATATCACAGATCAATGCAGTTTGCCGTACCAAATCCACAATATGCATAATTGAAATTCAGCTTTAAAACGATCTAAGCCACATTTTAACGTCTGTTGCATGAATAACAATAAAATAATCGAAGCGTCAACATCGAATACATTTGATAAAGATTACATTTTTTATACACGGTTCAAATTAAGATCTTTGATCGCTTCAAATTAGGCCATTTGAGAATAAATTCAGTGATATGCGGGACAGAGTCAAACATAAACGTGACAAATAGCGATTCAATCCCGATTTGCAAATCACCGGACTAGATTCTATAATGCGAGTGTTGGAGTTATCATCGTATCGAATGCAATTTTAAAGATTCGCTTTAAGAACAACGCAAATAATCGTACAATTGAATGCATTTGTTTGATCTTTATACATATTTCAAAATCAATGATTGTTGTTTAATACAGTCGACCCGCTGTAATCCAGCAATGCCAATATAAGTATAGTTACATATGTATGGCAAAGTTTTTCGGACAATTCGACGATGTCTTTGCAAAACGTTCATCGGATTAACGCGGTTCAACTGTGCGTTTATTATATATAACGTTGAAAATTGAATTTATACAAATCTGTAATATTGAAAGCAATCGATCGATAAGTTTACCAAATTATTTGCATAGTTTGTATGTATACGAGTGTTATAGATTTGAGTGAGTACTCATAAAAATCATTCGACGCTATTTACACGTTTGTATATTGGATATAGATTTCTATTTACCTCTACGAGAATAAAAGGAATAAACATGCTGCTGGAATAGTATCGTAATATTATTCTTTAGTCATATTTAGTTAATAATCTTATCTTAAGAAAATACAGCACATACATATATCGATATAAATACTAAGGTAAGAGATTCGTCGGAGACGTAACTGTTTGTAAATTTAATTTATATCTCGGTTTAAAAATTATTTAAGATATGTACTGATACTAAAACAATTTAAAAGATGAATATAGAATTTAAACTGAGAAAATTTTCTACGGTTAATCGGAATAAATTGACAAAAAATCAGAATCTGGCAAACGACGACATGGATTTGATATTTATTAATTTACTAACAATCAAGCACATTCGGTCTATTATTAAGCTTGGATATTTTGACCCAAAACAGTGCATTCAATGGTCACAGCCATTTCTCACATATTTACAAAAATATTTTTAATTATCTACTGAAACAGACCGAGAATTGATCTATCATTTGATATTTATCATTTGAAGCCTCGAATTTAACGGCATGGAAAATCTTGTCAACGGACTACCGTTTTGAGGCATGCTTTAAATTATCATTTTAACAAAGAAAATACACACACTTCTAATTAATACAAGACGTATAAGACAATGCAAAAGCTTTAGTACATTTTTATGATAAAGTTTTGCATCGTCCGCTTCAACCGAATATCTAAAACAGATCAAAATCATTACACGTGGAATTTAATAAAACATACTTAACGTTTACACGATTCTAGCACATAAATTTCATTATCAAAGTTCAACTAGGATTAAAAATTGGTGCTAAAATTCTTAAGCAAATTTGCATTTAATGAATCAATGTTACATTAAATCGATACAATTAATTATAACTAAGGTTTGTAAAATTTCGCGGCGGCCTTATCCTCGTAATTTCAAGCATACACATAGCCCTTTATGACGGCGTTCATCTATCGTTATATATTTAAAGATACTAACAATATTCATAGGACCGTCGCGTTATATGTTTCAACTCAATGAAACGGATAAAGCCGTTGTTAAATTAAAATCATATTTATGCGGTTGCATGAGATCTGCTATATACTTATCCTCTATCCGCCAAATATTAGTATAAATCTTTTATTCGTAAAATAACCTTCCCAAATTATGAAAATATGCAGCTACGAAAATATAAAAACCTTTTGAAAATCATATTGCTGGGTTATATTTTGGCAATGCACATTTAAGAACAAGTCGCGTATTTCTTTCGATTTGTTATTAATTAAATTTATCCAAGTTTTATCAACTATTTTTTAAATACGATATCAATTTGAATCAAGATGTGATATGGGATACTCCTAAGGATTTTTAAATATTACGGACATTCCTAATATAATCCGAGAATGGTAATACCAAAAATATGCGTCGTTTGAGGGATGCGTAGGTTTAATTTAGTATTATGTATAATTCTATTCATTGCCAATGAGTTTTAGGAACAGAACAAGGACAAGAAGAACACCAAATATACGTCCTTGAGGAGAGGCATATGAAGAACTTTAATTTGCAATGTTAACAACATTGTCAACATAAAATAGGAAAGCATTCAGTCTCGAATTTGCTCGGGTAATTTGTACGGGGACGGGGAGACCCAAATAAAATCCCTGGCAATAGACAGCGGTACTGCCAGAATAAATAGTTCCTTGAGTTACTGCAGTGCAGAAGGCAACGGGCAACAGACCTAATAGAAGCTTCCTACCCGATAGTTCGACCAGATCAGGAGTACCACCGGGCTTCCATTAGTACAAGCGCTTCGCACTGCAGGTCACGGAAGACCGCCATCAGCACTGTGATTGACACAAACCAGAGTCACAATCCTCAGTCATAAGGTACGGTGCAAAGAAGAACTATTAAATGAATTCTTATTATAAAGAACAACGTCTACTTTTGGCACTACCATATTTAATTTAAGAACAGATGATATTTAGATTTAACATTTCAAATGTTCTCTTCGGCTTTAAAATGCCAATATTATCCAAATACAAATGAGTTGAACAAATCAAAGACGGGCAAACTTTTCTAGTTCTTAGGCTACGTTATCATTATGTCTTCAAATCGGGGGCTGGACAATAAAAAGGTGCTCTTTTCAAATTTATAAACTTACCATTTAATAAAGTTCTATGTTAACGGCCCATGATATTGATTAAAATCAGCTTGCGGGCCGGAACTCATCCGCTCTTGGTTTAAATCAATAAGAATAGTTGACGTCGCTTAGATAAATGTGGTCCATAAATTAATAAAAGATTAAATACGCCCCATGGTGGCCTCGTTAAAATGCATTATAAATCGTCTCTCGTATGTTTTAGACAAACATAAAAGATCTGTTGAAACACATCTATGAAATTCAATACTACGTATTTATTATAAATACTTCTATTCTCTAGTTGGCTCTCGATAAACATCTTAGGATTTGAGCAGCTTATTAGCCCGCTGGTTTGCAACAGCTATACGCGTTTCATTACTCTCTCCCTGTGAAAACATTCATCATCAATTATTAGTAGATGTCAATGACAATATTTTAGAAATCGGCTCCCTTATATCCGGTATATTTAATTCGGATAACCATACATTTTTAAAACAATATACAAAATTACAGACCTTTAAAAAATTATGATTTACATTTCAAAATAATGATATTCTTAGAAGCACTCAAATATAAATATTTTATTGTATCGGCCAACAAATAGTTTCGTTAATTGATTTTAAGCACGTTCAGAAAAAGATGAATAAAAGACGCTTGATCAAATAAACAAAAATTATCTGTTGACCAATGCGTAAATGTCGAATTACACTTTCTTTTAAATAGTAAAAAAAATCATACATATTATAAATGTATACGTCTTTAACTCTAGATCACTAATCAATAGTCTCACAGACTACAAGATTTGGAACGCATTCAATATATATGTGATTAGTGATCTATGGTTAAATAGCAAGTCGGTGTAATATTTAAAGAGATATGTTTTTATAGAAAACAACCATGATTACGCTAAGATAACTGACATAATTTATTCTTCCAATATAAATAATTTAATATATGTCATAAGCATAAACCGTGCAAACTTATTTTATCAAATTAGCTGAAATTAAACACATAAATCTGGAGTAAGCAAATCTTTGGCAAAAAATTATCCAGCAAAGCGTAGTTTCATAAACAGTCGATTTAAAAATTTAGAAAAATAATTAAAAGTTATTAATTTTGAGAGAAAAACTATGACTCGTTTTTAAGTCCTAACCGTTTCGTAGCTATTTATAATAAACGGTAATATTATAAATATATCCAATATTATAAAAATGTATTGGTTCGTCGTTATCGTCGCACGAATTCCGTGCACGTTGGGAAATATTCAAACAAAATGACAATACTTACGCTCGAAATGGTACGCGTCAGTTTGGCGATCGGTTGTATAAAAACTCATTTTTAATAGCAAAAAATTAAGACAGATCAATTAGATTATCGAATTCAGATTAAGTGCATAAAAAACAAAATTCTGCATCAATACAGCAGTGCAGATATCTAATCTTCAATAATGACAAAGAAATAAAAATAGAAACAAGAAAACAATACTTACAAAAACCAGCAACTGAAGGTGTTTCTGTTTATGTAAATGTGTAATCGTTAGTATAAGTTTAATAAGTTTGTTTGTAACAAGTGTAATAATATGTGGAAAATAATACATATTCAATAATGGTAACATTTAAACACGTAAATGGATTACAGATTAAGATGCTGAAGTGATCTAGTTACTTTTAAATAATATTTATATATGAGACCTCAATCCTGAAAAAATCCTTTTAATAATATATTTTTTACCCTCTCACAGTGTATCCTAACAAATCATTCATTGAAATAAGTCATTGCCTCGATGATGTAAATATTTACCGGCAGAAATAATCAATCTTTGTATCAATCAACGATGAGAAATTAGAGACCGTCACATACTTTAATTATCTTGGAAGTTATGCGACGGCAGATAAATCCGCTCTCGGATTAAACAAGCAAGAGCGGCCTTCTTGAAAATGAAACGCGCGTTGACATCACGTGACCTCAGTTTGACTCTCCGTGGACTGCTCGAAACAAATTGGAGTACATTGACCGTGTCATAAGAAACCAAAATTATGATTTCCTGCGTCAGATAATACAGAGCGGAAGACATCATGGCTGAATTACTTCCATCATTGGACTGGTCTTAATACCCCGGGTGAGTGCGCCAATCCCACGTATGTGGATAACGTTTGAACCCGTAAATGGGAGTATAACCACTATCCTCAACTGTTTTGGCAGACAGAGGAGAATGGTTATAGGCTGTTCGAATAGCATGTTCGAATTAGCATAACCCAACTCCATCCATTTTCCCATAGTCCTTTGATTCCAATTAACGAAGTTATATACTCAATCCTTATGTAGGGAGTCCCGATATGGCATGAGTGGCTTAGACATGAGAGCTACGGAAAGAATGATGGAGAGTCTGAAAACACGGTGAAACGACCTACAGCTTGATCCAGGTGCTCACTGGAAGGAAGCATCTGCAGTGTGCCACCACTACCAAGCGGAAGTCGACGATGCCGAACACACCATCACTGACTTTGAGGCTTGGACACCCCAGAGAAACACGCTGAAACAAACACTCGGAGTAGCCGAGCTCAATGTTGTCAACATGGTCCACAATATGATGGCAAGCAAGAAAAACTGGGATCTTTGGCGCGATTACATTGAAGAAATTCTGAGCGCTAAAGAGGGCTGTGAGAGAGAGAGGCACAGAGCGGCTCTCCAACACTAGAAAAGGGCAAATTACTTAAGGCCAGACTACCTGTTGTCCTGAAGCAATGTGGAAAAAAATACCAGTAGGGCAGAGAAGGACAAGAGCGAGTCATGCGAGATTCATTTTAACCCACTGTGAAAGAGTAGTAAATAAAATTAAGTTAAACGTACATCCGAACGTATTAAAAAATAGGAACAAAATACAAATAGCGTATAAATATAAAGCATATTAAGCTATGCTAAAGCTTTATCGATCAATAGGATAGTCTCATTGTTATTCGAAATAAAAATTCTGTATTTTGCTTACACTTCGGATGCTCACACCGTCGCTTCGGAGCTTTTATCTTCTTTCTGCTGCCTTAAGTGAATGAAATACTAAAATATCACTTGGTGCTAAATCTAGACACATTCTTAAATAGTGCTCTATTTAAGGCTTAATTCTTCTTATATTATAAATCACCGTGTATCAAACTGATGTTGACTGTGATCACAAAGCGAGGGTTCTATCTTGGCATAGAAACGCTCAAATAATTAAGATTTTCAATTGCAATTACCGTGGAATTGTTTTTGCATAATGAATGAGAACAGGATAATTCTTTTGATGGAGTCATTTATTGTTTTTTCAAAGTCTAAATTAACTGCATACACATACATAAAAAAATATGAATTTAAAGCGAAATAAAAATAGCCGACGTCCTCTATGATTTAGCACCAATTTAAGAAGACAAGCTGATAAAAAAATACATTCAACCAGTTTATATATGAAATACACAATTATTTCGGGGAAGTTTAAAATCGTGTAATATTTTAATTCAACATAAAATTCCTTACGAAACAAATACACGCGGTTTGCGGCAAAGTAGCCAGCTGCAAATTTTAATACATAATAATGAATATTAGCAATTTATTTAAATTAACTACATCGATGTTAATTACAGCTTAGAATAGGGAGAGTTTTTTTTTTAAATCGAAGATACTAATTTTATATAATTTAAAAATCATCTAGGACTATTATATATTTGTTGTAAAATAAAAAGAAAATTAGTTGTACAATGCAATTTCAACATTCTAAATATCCAATTATATTCACAAGTTTTATTCTTATACGCTTTAAAAAGAAATTCATAAATTAAAATTATAACAATAAGGATAAACAAATTGAATCCTTTAACAACTATAAATATCAAAATTACAATTTTATAAAAATATCACTTCATAAGTTTTATTATTTTCTAAGTTCATATACAGGTATTTAAATCATATAAAAAATAATATTAATACAAAGAATGATGTGACAACGAAACTCCAAGTTAAAGAGTCTGTGTGTGAGACATTTTTAATCTTTTTATGGATACGTTTTTTCGGCGCTTTTGAAGCTATCCGAGCAAATTCCGGTTTACTGGGATTTACGGGAGTTTATACGTTCATTAATAATATTCAAAGAGCTAAACAATCATGTTAATTTTTATTCGGAGACGAATGATTTATTTTAAATATCGGATAAATGAGTCGTTCATCTCCGAATAAAAACCAACCCGATTATACACCGTTTGAATATTATTAACGAGCAACATAAACGGCATAAAACGAGGCCAGCGAGCTCACATAAATACAAACATATAAATATTATAATGCAAGAACATCTAACACATATTACAGCACATCGATTATTTTATTGAGATTTTAGGATTAAAATAAATATTTAAGTTCGTTTGAAAGTTAATACTTGATCGGAGACGAGCAAAAAATATTCAAATAAGAAATACCTGTATATAAAACCTGAGCAAACTAAGGCCGGCAAATCGCACGAGGCACGTGATTTACGTGTCTCTTATGTTGTTAATCGCAAGCAATTGCAAGTTTTTTTCAACTACACAACGAGCAAAAACCCGCATAGATTTGAATAGCAATCAATGTATTAATATATTGAATTAAATGCGTTTTTAAAGACTTCCGGGTGCTCGCCTTTGCGCTGACCGAAACGTTTGCCCAGGTTGGCCGTAAATTATGAGAAGCTATTAAAGTTTCGAAATTAATTAGAGGTACAAATTATTTGAAATCTACATGATAGTTCTCACTTTAGCTCCATTAATTTCACAACAACCTCACTCATATACATACTTTGAGTAATATTTTTTTAATTTATTTGATTTATGGTGAATAATTATATCTAACAAAGCTAACTCCAATATTTCACATCATAGAAAATGTCATTTTGTTTAATATAATGTATTAGGTATTAATGTATTTGCTGTGTGGAGAAGTATTAGTTCATGTTGTAGTTGCTAATGTAGAACGGCCGTAGCTGGCGATCACAGCAGTAACAATTTACTTGAGGAGGTCATGGGCCCGCTGGTTAGCCACAGCTATTCTCGTTTCATTTGATTCACCCTACCGAGATAACAGTTTTTGGTTGGTTTTCGATTATGATAGTTATGTTAGTTTAGTTAATGTTAAACTGATCAATGTTCAGAAAGATGGCTGAGATAGTAAAATGTAATGTTAGTCGTGATAAATACTATTTTACCAAATTAACCATTTGATTAGTGATTTAAATGTTGATTTTTTTTTAAAGACAATATTAATATATCATGAAAATATTTGATGTCAACTAATGTGTGTCATTTATGGTATAAAAACAGTCGGGCAAAAAAATATAAAACAAATTGTCGATTCATGTGATACGACTTGTACGCGCCATGTTTTTATTTGAGAGTTATGATTGAATTGATGTAGTCGTTCAAAAAAATTGTAAATGTATTTACAAAAATAATAGTCAACACAGTGAATAAATGATTTAAAAATCAAGACATGCTTTAAACATTCATAAAAAGTGATTCCATTGTTGAAACTTAAATTTTACTAATCTAATCAGGATAATCATTTTATATATGGATCATACATTTGTGGGTTGGACAGAATGCAATTTGCTAGAACACAATGTCCATTATCGACGAGGGTCATCTAGAAAGTAAGATTACAAGAGCTCCCGAGGCCGCAGGATCATAACGGTTAGTTTGTTTGATCCCGTCTATCGGCTATTTTGTTCAGTCGCAGAAAATTCTTCCGATGGATAGGTCGTCTTTGCAAAACAATACCGCCATTAATATCCATCGGAAGCTCGTGAAAGCGTATGTTAGTGATGTGATGAATCGTCAACAAAAGAACGTGGGGACACCCACTGACCCGAGCTATTCAGGATTGGTCCCGCTATTTGGGAGTATGCCAGCCCGCTCAACAGACGTGCACAGCAAGATGCAAAACTAGCTAGATTTTGTAACTTAAAACTAAAAAAATAGCTAAGATAGAAGATATGGGGCTTCCGTGATCGTACAGATGGCCCCGGATACGCATTTATCCCCGAAAATGCCACAAAAAGCCCTAAAAGAGGACGGAGTGGCTAAAAGATCTGTGGGTCCAACCGGTCCGCTTTTCGAATCGCTGACATGATGAATGAACGCCTCGCGATTACATTATAAAAATTAACACAGTTAATTCATGTAAAGTAGAAACTCTCGACTGGTGTTCTGTGTTTTGCGTCCCAAGCTCAGTTGCGCCCTTAGCGAGCGCTTGCTTTGCCATGCCCTTGTTACAGCCCTGATAATGATACTCATGACGAGGAAAGGAGTGGGAGATCGTCAATTGGGAGAAGATTTTCCCTACATTTCTCGAAGTCTTCTTGGGGATAATGCGTCAGAATTGCGTGAATCTGAATTTTTAAATCATTTTGCACTGGACAGAGACTCTTCTGGACTTTATTGTGATGGAGGATAAGACTTAGTTATATTACTATTCCCTTAGTAAATTATTTCAATGGAGAGAACGTCGCGTGATGGTAGTGATTTAATGAATCGACGACATGTCATGAAGTGCATTAGATTATCCAGAGAAGATCGTATTGATACTAACGACGAGGCAAGTTTCGGAAACCATCAGTAATTTCTGACAAATTTGAACAAGTGCGAAATGACCACTGTGTGACGCTTGACCTTCACAAAGTCTCCTTGGTGATATTGCATCAGAAAAACTTGCTTGCTTGTTTTACACAAGAAGAAGCTTTTCTGGATTATATCGTGACGGGGGATGAGACGTGGATTTATCACAACATTCCAGAATCCAAAGAGCTAGATGCATCAAAGTCAAACACAAGCATACAAAAGCTAGTGCTCCGACTACAGAAATATCTCAATCCTACATAAATTTTGTAACCTTACTCCCTGGACAACCCAGTTTTTACGTTATATTTTACTTTTTGAAAAAGGATGCTTCTAAGAAATATAAAATATGTCTAGTTGAGAATGTAAGAAGTTAATGTATTAATGCATTCCAGCACAAGTTCATAGACGTTAATCTTAATATTTTAAATACAACTTCAACAATGGAATACCGAAAAAGCTTAACCGCACGAATGAACACAGAGAAAAGAAAATGAAAAAATATTAATAATTTGCCATGGTTGCATTTCTACATTTGTAGGTGAAATATTTGCTGAAAATTCTCTATGTAAAATAATTATACGGCTACCATGAAAAATTATATCATAAGCAATGATCACAAAGCTTAATGCTTTTAATGATAATACAAAGATTTAATAGCAATACATCCTATTGTCAAATGCGAATTTAGCAATAAATCTTGTTGAAACCGTTAAAAAAATTAAGAATTCCCATTTGACAATCATTGCATTTTATATTGTTTTATTCGATGAGTTAAAGGTGAAACTTTCATATAACTATCCAATATTCCAAAATAACATTTTTAAAAAACTAAAATGAATAATTAACGCGTTTATAATTTTAAAAAAAAAGAATCGAATGGATTAACGTATTAAACGAAACGAAATCATAAAACAGAAATCAACACGTTACTCCTTTTACGTTGCAATAAACTATTTTAAAATCCGTCTTTTGCAATATTATCTATCTATTTTTGCTTTGTGTTCATTTATATACAAAAATAAATAAAACATAGCCGAATAATATTGATTAACTCATGCCTATAGCGAATCAAAGAAACTGAAAAAAATAACGTGTCCTTCTAAAGAATAGCTTAAGAATAATTTCTATAATAAAAAGATTGCACTCCGTCGGAATGTTGGATTGCAATATTACCCAAATTTGTTTGTGAAAGGTGATGACGGTGGGACGTAATGCGTAAATCGAACACACGATACATACCTTGCGGTTAATACGATCGATTTGACGATTTTGATTTTCTAATTCGGAGCCCATATCGATGGCCATATTTCGGAGATTTCCAATCATTGTATTAACCTGGCCCATATTATCTTCCATTTCGTCTTCTCGCGCATCATTTGTTATTCTATGAAAATAATAAAAGCGTGATTATGTATACTCAATTACGGCCACATTTTACAACCCGATATAAAATATTAAACAATTAAGCGCCGGCGCCTCGCCTTGCGAGTTGCTATGTCTTTTCATAGAAAGCTTAAAATTACCTCCCGATGTATCCGGCTTGAGGTCCCATTCCGTTGCGATCGTCCATCACCCTCTGAGGTTGATTATTGACAACTTTTCCATCGTCATTTCCTTTCCAAGTGCCATCGTCTTCTTTAAAAGATGCACTCCTAGAGTCATAAAAAAACACACGCATAAATAAGAATCGACGCTGTAAAAAGACTCGTTTCCAACGATCCCTAATCCTTTTATATAATATATCCTGAAAATGTTTTCATAGTATTGAATAAAATATGCAATATTTATTAAATTTCAATCCATGCGTAATTTAAAATTACAATTCGTTGATGCGATCAGGTGTCGTTAGATTTTCTGAATTTATTTTTATACGATGCGTCAGACAGGCGATCATAGTTTATGCGTTAATATAATATATGCGTCCTAATTGTATCCTCGACTATTTGATGCGATTATAAAGATTCAATATCACAGCGGGGAATTTAATTTTGCTTCAAATTCACAATTATAATCGAAGATATTTAAATGCAAAATCAATACTTGTTGCACGGCAGGACACAGATACCACAGCATTTTTCCATTCCAGAAAGATTTTTCTCGGCTTCTTTCATGTCAGCATTGATTTGATCCATGCCCTCCTCAATGCGGTCGAGTTGTTCTATAGAAACCATCAGAAAAACACAGTTTTAGTCGAATCGGAATAACCGAGAATCTTCCGACAAATGATATACATTAATGACAACTATCTAAACTCAATTCTTAAGTACCGATCGGGGTATTTATAAAAGATGGCTTTATAAATGTATATTAGCTTTTAATTTTTATCGCTTACGTATTCTAAATATTAAATATAAGACTTACCAGATTAATACTTAAGACTTAAGACATGTATTAAATATTAAATCTTAAATTTCTTGAATATAAATGTGTAATGATTATTTAGACATTTAATTTATTTGCAATTGTCGTATTATTCATAACAAGTCTAAAAATCCTTTATATTAAATATCTTACCAAAACATTATAATTTACATTAACAATCAAATGATTCAGTATTAATTCATCTAAAGTTCACAAATAGAAAGTAAAATAATATTTTATAAAATATAATCACAGCACATTTGCAACAAATGTGAACGTTTTAAAAACAGTGTCTCGACTGAATTACATATATTAAATTTTACATTTATCTCTTATTTTACAACACATTGTATTATATTATACTTTACTTAAGACAATTTTAATCAACGTGGAGTTGTTCAAAACTCAGAAGGACACCGTGATTCACATTTAAATTTAAGAATCAATAAGTATACACACAACTATAATGAATAAATAAAACATCATGAAGGGTTTTAATCCTGCGTTATAGAAAGAACAATGCTGTGTGGGAAGAAATAATAGCCAAACATAAGTTCACTGATTAACGGCGACCGAAACGGCGTCGAAATTTGAATATTATTGAAACGTTACGATAACAAAATATGTTCAGAAATATAAAATACCACACAGATTTGATCTGAAGTACTTCCTATATATATATATAGAATTCATTCATTTTATTTCCTAAACTTAATTCAAAACATAAAGCGGCAAACCTTGGTTGAATTATTTTCAGCACAATCATCACAAATCGAGTACTAAGCAAAGGTTAGTGTGTGTTAGTGTCTATTTGTTATGGAGAGTGATGGAATTAGTAAACTGTTTTGATACTCGTATATTCAATGCAAAAATTCACTACACAAAAGACCAGCAGTTTTTCAGTTTCAAGAAAGATCTACGGTATATCCCGTCTTGTTATATTGTAGGATCGGAAGTAGCTCGGGTGTGACCATGTCCCTTTAAATTTCGCTAAAATATTTAGACGATCTTTAACAAAATAAAATCTCTCCAATCATTCCACTCGTTGCATCCAAATTATCTTGAGTCATTGCTTCGCAAACAAAATTAATTTATTAAAACGTGGCGACCTTGCGCGAAAGTACACGGATTTTTAGACGTTCCTTTTATACATACATCTCGGATCAGATATTTCTAGCTAAATAATTTGAATTTATCTAAACACAATTACATACTTCGATTTAATTGCGAAATTAACTCTAGATCAATAATCATGTTTGTGCGTTACACAACGCAGTACGCCTGAGTCACTAATTTGCTTATTTATTGAACGGGTTTCAGTTAAATTCTGAGTGTTCCGAGTCTGTAGACTAATGATCATTGATCTAGGGTTAAATAAGATTGAAATCCAAAAGTAAAACCATCATCGTGCATTTATTCAGATATCTCTTTCGCAACATCTTCGTTCTGCATATTAAAAATATATTATGCAATAAAATTGTACGATTACAATCGTAACGCCCCAGATAACAATTCAAAAACTGTGGTATTATTATTATATGTGATAATTTTATATTGTTTTTTTTGGAATAACGATTTTTATTGAGTCGAATTTAATAACTATAATGTTAATATTCAAATGCTCTGTATTTGAAAGTAAATGTAATATGTATAAGTTTTTTATTTTTATTTTTTCGTTATATATATTGTTTTAAAATTCCAGCCATCCACTACATGTGTGCTTTGGGGAAAAAATAAGTTTAGAGATTCAAGGCTTTTACATTAAACAATTTTTCATAGATAAACGCGTGGAAAATCGTTACGATCAAGGATCAGATGCCGATACAAGATATTATAGTCGCGTTATATTGTCGTTAATATAAAAACCTTGGATAATGAAAAAATTTGCATTAAGACTTTGAATACAAAAGAAAACACTGAAATCAAAAATAACTAGCAAGGTGCATACAAAATAATAAACAAAGTGGTGTAATTCACTTTTGCTGATGACAATATTATAAATCCACTGATGACAAAAAGGAACATTTTAAAAATCAAAACATAGACACAATATTTTTTGCAAAACAACCAAAAATAAACGAGTAAAGTGAATCAAAACAAAATTGTTAAATCTACAATATATCGAAAGATACATATATAAAACAAAGAGTTAAACAAATAAAAAATAAACAGTATCGCATGAACACACTCCCCCTTATCGGATCCGAATTTGCAACTCAATACCAAAATGGTTTAAAATTATATGAAGACAAAATAAAATGATGTTAACACTCTATCCGACAATTGCATAGTATTCATTAAACCTTTTTACTATGAATAAACCAAGTGAAAACGGACGGATAAGCCTACGTCAGTTCTTCCAATATTTATCACGTGCAAAATAAAACAATGTTAACACGTGACGTCTACGCTTGGGTGTGTTTTTATGCGATTTTGAAGTTATGCGGCTTTCGAAAACAACGGAACCTATCCATCATTTTTTTCTATAGAGCACAAAGCTTTTTTTATGCGAATCAAGATTTAGAACATCCAAATGTAAAAATAGTGTTTCTTCCGCTCAACACGACGTGTTTAATTCAGCCACTAGATAAGTGCATCATTTCCACTTTTAAAAAGTATTATATTGTGAAACTAGAGAATGAGTCGTTAACCATATCTGAAGTTTGGAAAACGTTTTCAATTTTGGACAATTATAAATAATGTTTCATGTGCGGTATCTCAGATTACTTTGGCAAATCAACTTGGAGAAGGCTTTGATACATTTTATCACCCTTGAACGATATTATCGGTTTAATGTTATATGGCAGGAAAGAAACAGAAGATGATATTGAAGTGGAAGAAACTCCCTCCCCTAAAAAATTATGCAGTCAATCTGCTTATTGTACATGACTCAAATTCTGAACGAGCTTTCAAACTCCAGCGCGAGCTTAAGAATTGCACGTCTCCATGTCACGATCTGCATAAAAAAATACTGATTAATCTTCGCAAACGTATTTTTATGCGATTTTTGCTACATTTCATCATATAGATTTGAAGTTATGCGGTTTTTAAAAATAAGTCTGTGACACAACGGCGCGACACAACTTGAGAAAACATCTACGCATTACATTTGGACGATCCTTTGCTTATATTTTACCGTCGTATAATAAACGACTCTTCACAAAGGGGCGGCTCAATTGCATTAAGAAACCCGCGTCATCTACGATATATCACGATAAATTTGTTTCTCATTATTATTTCAACGTTCATTCATAAATTCTTAATAATATTCATCTTTCAAACGCACAATGTAGATTAAAATCAATTGCTCCGTAATAAATCCGTCGATCATTGTAATCGACTTCACGTCGGAAGCCCCGGATTAATTATTTCATAGGATATGACTATGCATTGGCGTTATAAGATAGAGCGTTAACTTAGAAGGAATTGATTTGGACCAAATGGTGTGTCAGAAAATCAATAAAACCGTCGTTAAATTGGTAGTATATTTGGAAACATGTCTTATAAAATATTCTATTTTCTAAATAAACTTATAGCTCCTTACTGCTAACTATATGAATATTCCGAAAAAAGCTTTCATTTATCATATTTATAATAATTTCATCGTGTACAATTGAAACGTTACGTTTTTACGTCGTCAGTATATCATCCGTTGAAGCAAAAATGAATTATACCACTCCAAACTGAATATTTATGAAACAAATTAACTAAGAGTAAATATTTTTATGCTACTAAGGTCAGGATGCTTACCCCCTTGCTCATCCAGCATGACGAGGGTTTTCATGCCCACCTCGTGGCTCTACAACACACCAATAGTGTCACTAGATCTGGCTCAAACAAATACGCAGGACTCACAGGACTTTAGAGGGATGTATAATTATTCCTTCTCCAAGAAACAATTTATGCGCGTCGTTTGATTTAATTATTCGCGTTTTAATAGAATTTTTATTAAGGGATGCGATTCTATGATATTATAATAAAATATATGATCTATCAATGAAAATGCTTAAGCCATTAGGGCAATTGTATATATATATATTTTTATGCATTTGGATGCATTCCGATTCAGGAAAAACAATATTCGTGGAGAAAAAATAATTATTTCGATAGGTTAAATAACTTATGATAAAAGTAGTTGATGTGAATTACAAAGCACATACATATTATTATGAGATAAAATTAAAAAGTGGAAAATAACTAAGTAATTTTAGTAAAACCTAAAAAAAATCAAAAACAAATTAAATCATCAACGAAATATAGATGGATATAATGAATCAATGAAATAAATAAAATAAGTGTATCTAAAGGATATAAACAAATATTAAAAGTAAATTAAACTGCGAAAGTAAAACGAAGCCATTCCTACATAAATATTAAATAAAAACACAAATTGCATAAACATAATAAAAATAAATTCTATATCACAAAAACCAATCAATACATAAAATAGGTTTCCGTGAAAAATGTTATTTCAAGACTTCCGTCATTGCAAAGAGTCGATTGTTTAAAAAAATAGCATTTAGTATTTGGAAAAAGCTAATATGTGAAGCTCCTGAAATAACATCAAACAGAAGGATGAAAGGAGAGCAACATATCCATACTTCAACATACATATCGGCGGAGATTCGAGCTTCTTATATGAAAACACTTAATCTTCTTTCACTAAACAATTATGATTAAAATATAACCTGATCAAAAAGAGGAAAGTAACAACATTTGTCCTAGAAAGATATACTCGCAGTAGTATAAGAAAAATATTTTACAATGAAATTGCATTACTGAAATATATCGAGAATAAATAAATCTTTATATATATATATATATATATAAAATATACTATATAATAGCTTTGCAACAAACAATCACGACCATCGGGCTGCTCTATAAATAAAAAATAACCGCAATATAAAAATAGCCCCAAATACAAAGAAAAATAAAAACATTAACAAGTCCCATGTAGAGAACATATTTAAAAAAATAATCAAAGACAAGAGATCATATCAACACACTCAAGTTATAACAGTTAGTAAGGTCGTTAATAGAACTTAGAAAATTGGCAAACTGCAAGACACATATTACAGAAACGTTTGATAGTTTTATCGACTACCAGCGGGTGCTTCTGTTAATCTTACCGCCCTGGTGTGTCAACATTCGGTTCGACTGCGTCCCAGCCTCCTCGCTCTATACACAGAACACACATGAAAGTACATCAAGTAAATAATAGGGTCACGACACTGTCGACATAATCTTAATGTCATAATCTTCATTTTTCTCTACAAACCCTCACAATTCTCATCATCATTATGCGACATAAGATACATAACATACTTTTACACTTCATATTTTCACGTGATAATATTCTCAAAAGTATAACATAATCAAAAAATATAAATAAATATTACTGTGTAAAAAGTGCGATCACGTGATCACTATAAAATATTACATGAGGCAAATATATATGTATATGTATCTATAAAAATATATATATATATATATTCAAATACAGATTACTGGCGAATCGCGAAGAAGGAAGGACATGAGTCAACCACAAGAAGCGAGCTAGACTAGAAATGCGCAAGACGTTTTGGTGTGAAACAGGAAAGCCCGAGCGACCAGGGTGCACGGGCTACCTGTCTGAAGCGACAAGACACACCTCGGCCTTGCGGAACATCCGTTAAATGCATCAAATTCCAACTTATATACATTAAAACAATAACGATTCAATCAAAAAGACGTTGGACATTTGAAAGCGGCCAAATATCCGCGTTAATTAACAGATGTTCCACAGCAATCATATCTAGTAAGCGATAAATAACCGCATTTCATTCGTGTTTAGGTTTGAAATGGCACATCACAAGGAACTACGAATATAACCAGTAACAGCGACACACATGCAGCTACCTTAGTAGTATCATCCTTGTATTGTATTTTTCTGCTTGGTTTATCCGTGAGTCAGAATTATTTTGTGTGTCTTACGAGTATCAAAGCCTCTTAGTGAATATCGGCTTCGTGTTAACATACGAGAAGTATATGATGTGTAAGCTATGCAGCATTGTTTTATATGAGTCGGTAATCGTCTGGCGCTCCGTGTAACCGATGGCAACAGCATTGTTCGACGTGATTATTGGCACAAAGTACAGGTAGCATAAATAAATATATATTTATAAAATGTCAAGTAGTGTTGTAAATGTATGATTGAATCACTCACCTCCCTGGTCGTCTAGAGCGACCAGAGTGCGTATTCCGGCCTCCTTGCTCTATTGGCCAGCCGCAAAAAAAAAACAAAAATCGACATATTCATGTTAGTATCATCTGATGGGTGAAGTGGACAGAATTTGTGGTTCACAGATGCACAGATTAAATACACATTTTTGTCTTTTATGTTGTAGTGTATATAAAAGAGTGCGGATCTTTTTATCTCGAGGGGATCTGGAAACCAAATCTCCTGTCCACATTTGTGTATTTACAAGAAATAGTGGGTTATAGTGAGTAATAAAATGCAAAATGAAGATTTGTGATTTAAATTCTGTTGACCTTATAATATTACCATGTAATTAGATTGAAAAACTGCTGCATCTCCCGATACTTCCTCATTGCTACATCTGTGAAAAATTTTTAAATTTTGACAAGGAGTTATAAGCACTTCGGCCGGCGGTTTACTTTAATCAATTATTCAAAACAGGTGTTTAAAATCTAGCGGGTAATCAATAAAATCCACTATTCACTTTTTATATATTGAAACTATTAACGGTGATTTAGTCTATCTTCTAATATGACATGAAATGAAAATGGTGTAAATCATGAAAGTGAATAAACTTATAACAGTAAACTTCATGCTCTTTACAAGTTTGACGTGAAATATATAGCAAGATTGAATAAATGTGCAGTAATAAATTATTCAAATAGTAACTAAATAGAAAAGAAAAATTCTGAAATAATATGTCATTAATTAATCCAAAATAGAACCAATGAATACAGTAAGAGATGCAAGCAGTTATATAATTTTATTCGATTTCGGGCTAAGCAAATATATTCTTCTATGATATCCCTCGACTTCTATATATTTATTTTTATATACTGTATTTCGAACAAATTATATTTTAGTATATGTAGGTATATTATCTTAAAATGAAAATGAAAAGATTGTATTTGATATAAATAAATTGTATATATATATATATTGGTGTATATTCTATATATTTGTGAGAAACTGATTGAATTTTACAGTTGGTTAAAATATGGAGTAAGCATGATTCAAATTTAAGTAATATGTTATCATTCTGATCAGTTTAGTATTGATGTTGGAATTGCTAGCCATGATATGAAAAAGCAATCCGCGTTTTTAACAAATGTATATATTATAAACAAAATGTACAAGTCACAAAGCAAAAAAAAAAACAAGTAAGAATGTCGAAGCAAAACAAAAAGGAAGCATATATATCGATATCGTCGTTTACACTGCTCTAAGTCATCGGAAATTTAAAAAAATGTATTATACACAAAGCTATAATGCAAACATTTGAGATGCTTAAAAATCACTATATAAACATATATGTTAAATAGGTATATCAAGAAGTATTCATATGAGTTCTAATGAAATGGTCTCATGAATGCGTCGATAGAATCAATGAAATGTCAATGCTTGCCTAATGGCCATGTGCTTGCTCCTCGATGAAGTACAAAGAGTGGATATATGGTTGATTAACACAAGAATAGAGTAATAAAGATATGATCAAGTGTATACATGCTACACATACACACACACACACTCTCTATTGTGTTATTCATTTTCAGATTCTGCCCACTTTGGTAGCTCCCGTACGACGGCGGAAGGCCGTGAGCATCGACTATCGTCGCTCGTTTATCGCGACCAACGTGAGCGAAACCAGACAATCGAATAACAAAATCAATATACATATATTTAAATAGTTATATCCAATCAAATTGACATAATGTATTTTATTATACGTAAACAATTATCCAAAATCAAAATAAACACATCGATATAGTTATAAAAATGGCATATACAATGAGGAAAATATATACGACGTTAATAGAATAATAACAAACGGCAGCCACTAGATAGAAACGACATGGTGCAATAGAAGAATGGTGAAGAAGAAAGTGGTTGTTTAAATGGCGCTTAAAAAATATATCATAATCTTACTAATTAGAACTTCCGTTACGAATCATTGATTGTTATTTGAGGCCAACAACGGTATCGATCGTTAAAAACAAAGCGATATGAAGACGCTTTAGAATCATTGGACCATATTTCTTCAAAGACGATGCTGGAAATGCCGTTACTGTGAATGCTGAACGGTACCAATCAATATTGAGAGACTTTATGGCCAAAATTTAATCATATTGATGTGTCTGAAGTCATGCACTACAATATATATACGGCTGTCTCCCACCGTGGACGAACTTCTCGGGGAGTACCAATGCGGTTTCAGACCGGACTGTGGACCAATTATTCAATGTGCGATTATTCTCGGAAAAAATGTGGTAATACAGTGTTGATTTCCATCACATATTTATTGACTTTTGCAAGGCATACGACAGTGTCAACCGGGAAAATCTTTGGAGGACCGTGTTGGAGATGGGAATCCCGAGTAAGCTAACGACGTGAGTCAGACAGAGGGATGCCCTCTCCCCATTACATTTTAATATTGCGTTGGAGGCAATTATGAGGGAGACTGGCAGATCGGGACACGCAGATCCATGGAAGGATAATGCAATGCATTTGAGCTTTGCTGACGACATCGACGTCGTGGCTAAATCGAGATCGGAGGCTTTGGTGGCGCTTACGTCTATCGACGGAACTGCTGCTAATTTCGGCATGAAAATCAACTATTCTAAAACGAAATATATGATGGTATCGAGGGTGAATACTCGGGATTACACCTCTGTGAGTATTGATAATGAAAATATTGAAAGGGTCCGAGAGTTCAAATACCTTGGATCCATCTTCATGGAAAAGAATTTAATGAGTAACGAAATAACTTCCAAGATTCAACATGGTAATTGGTGCTATCATGGCCTGAAAAACATATTGGGGAATAAATCACTATCAGCGAGAACAAAGAGAGTGGTTTACGGCGTCAGGAAATCCAATGATCATTATAATGTTATAAAAATTGTGTCAAACAAGAAAATGATTGCTGGAGTGATAAATTGACACTTTCATACAACGATAGACAGTAAAGACAATAAATCCATTACAAGTCGTAATAAAGATTCGATTAACACAATAAATGATGAAATGTACGGATACACCTAAAAACGAATAAATAGTACTATAAACTTTAGGACAGAACTATTAGTATTAATAAAAAATAGAAAAAAAACACGTAGGTCCCATCTATTATTTTATGCAGCAGGAATTAGCAAGAGTGCTGATAGAAAGAAGAAGAGAAGCAATATTTTTTTTATTCGCCAAAGTATTGTTTATATATCTTTTAAATCAACTCAAATAAAATTAACAATCACATGATCTCATATACACCAAATTTTCAGAAAATTCAAAGACATTCATTTTTAATCTTTGGGGGAAAATAATCGTCAGAAAAATCCTAGAATTTAACGCCCTTGAATCTTTGATGAATAAAAAGTGATCACGAAAATATTTCTCGTTGTAAATACGTTATGAGCACGTGTAAAATTATCGAAATATGTAGTTACTTTTCGCCGAAAACATATCACCCCCTCGGGGTGATACGAGCATTTTATATCAAATCATTGGTATTTCTTACCATTATGAGTGAAATAAGGCACCATAGGAATAAATGCAAGCAACATGCTATAAACGCGTCAAAAAGATTCGTAAAAACAATTTTATAACGACAACAAAAAATCGAGGCACCTCGTGGTTTGATATAATTTTTTTCTCGACATTATTTTCCCCTTATCGATAAATTAAGCTTTTGAGATTTTGTGAAAGTCTGTATTCAAAGTTGAACGTATAACTTTATTACTCAATCAATTATTGCGACGAAACACCAGCATCGGATTATTTTTATAAACGCGATTGAAACGAAGTGAGATTATTTAGTATTCAATACAAAATATTATATAAATAAAACCCGGATTATTTTCTATTAGGATATCTAAGAATTTGAACCCCCACACTCACTTTATTTAGATAGATTTAAATTATTAATCTCAGGACTGCTACCTAATTTGACCCAATAAGCAATTGATATAGAAGAATTAGATTAGAATTAGATTACTTAAATTTAAATAAATAGTCTTCCACTGGTGTTTCATAATATAATTGAATTGAATAATATATAATAATAAAAGTCCGAAACCCCTACTTTAAGTATAAAATACTGAAATTCGATCAGTTAATCGACTTACAGGCGACTTTTCAGGATATTATTATTTGTAATATTTAAAAGGTGTTTAAAATTTTCGATACAATTGTTTTAAAATTCGGATGAAATAAATAAATATTAAAATCAATCATAAAATATACGTATTTTGCATGCAATGAAAAGTTAATTATATCGAGCAATAATTAATTAACACCCAATACGGGCGTCGTGGCTTTTAAATAAATTGATGCACGTCAGTTAACGTATTCAATGTAAAACACGTTACTTTTGCGGAATAAAACGCGTATCAAGCTAGAATTGATATCGAAAATTATATCCACCGTGTAATAAATTACATATCATATTATATTAGTATGTACAATTTGTAAATGTTAATGAAAATAATCATATATACTTGCATGTGTAAATACACCGACACTCAATATATTGTACATACGCAAAAATTGCGAAATAAAAGTAATAAAATCAAAAAACGACCAAACAACAAACACTTATAACACAACGAGACATATACATAAAACAAAACATTATAGCAGAAGTATTTCAAATTATAGACGATATCCCGAAATAAGAAAAACATTTTTGATATAAAATTAACAATAATTGTGCTTCTTTTTCGCTGTACGATTATTTAAATTCAAGCACCTTGTCAAATATGGTTTTAAAAATACCCCCGTTGATTGTTTTAGCTGTTTTATACTATAAGATCATTTATAATATTGAATTTCATTGTGGTTTAATTCCACGTACAAGAAATTTGCTATACATTGTATATGGACTTTTATAATTAACGTTTATTCCCATAAACAAATTGGTGCGTTCCAAATTTCTTACGATAAAAAGTCGTCCATGACTTTGAAAGAATTTCGGGATATCGTCTAAAACATAATCATGCAATAATACGGGATTCATAGGCACACCGATGCATTTACATATGCACACACTCTCGCACGAATACACACAGCATCAGGATGTAAAGGAGCATTGCCAAACCTGAATATGAAGAGAGAGTATTCTTATATGAACATTAAATATTTGATTCGAATTGAAGGTCTTGGCATAAAACAAAGATATATCCAAATCTGTGGACCATATACATATATATGCGTATCGATGTTTTAGCTCTCCGAGCGTGTTTACAAAAAAGATTGAGCCATTTGACGTTATAAAATACTCGGGTTTTGAAGGCACACTCTTTTTTTTTTTTCGGGTTATAATCATATTTTTTATAGTATTCACAGTAATAAAAATTTGTCAAGACAGATACATTTAAATACATATCAAAAAATATACATTTGCGATAAAACATTGAATTTAAAAAATGTACCGTTTATCTTGACAAAATTCCTAAACTATCTCTTCGTGCAAATTGTTGAATTCGATATTTCGGCTTTGATCAGATTTGTTAACGTATAGTTTAAGTTATTAAATTCAACAATTTGCATTTAATATCTTTTCCACAAAATATTAAACATTTGAAAATATTTATAATACATTAAAAAAATAAAAATAAAACTATCAATCTCCATTTTCAGCACTCATAACAATCATACCTTCAAACAAAATCAAGAACACTCAATTAACATACATATACACGTGTGTGTATGTATGAGTTTTACATATATTTATTATATATATATATATAATTTTTTAAACATTCTTATTATATATATATATATATAAATAAATAAATTCATAAGTTTGAGTACAAAATCTAATTTAACACGAAAACTCACCTCTTCACATAGTGATAACATGCGCCGCGTACTGTCCAGTGACTAAAATAGAAACATATGTATTATTAAAAATAATGAACTCGTTTTAAATAACAATTAAAACTCTAAATCAAAACACTGCGGATAAGCTTTTTAAAGCTTACTTATTTTAATGCATACGAAATATGCGTTCAGAAATGTTGCTTCAATTATCATCAAAATATTCTCTTTGTACTACGGTTACTTACATCATCTGTGACCTGACCGGCTTTCATCTGTAATTCTTGTAATTCCGTCTTAGGAACGCCGCCATTTTCCGCCGGCGGCGGAACCGCTGCTGCAGCTCCTGAAGGCATTCTGTAAAAATGGAAAAAATCACCATAAGCATAATCATAATTTAATAAACGATATTGTCAGTGTCATCTCCTAATCTACCGTTAATGCCAGAAGACACCAAGGGTAGATCTATATCTCACTATCTATCGGAAATTAATTGGCCTCAAATCCTGTCTGTTGGTACTCTAGACGAGGCTGTGTCGCAATTTTATGATATTTTAAACAATTTTGTTCCCATAATTAAATTATTTCCAAATAAATATCTTCCACGGTATAACCAAGCCATTAATAAGGTTCCAATAGGTTCCATGTTCTTCCCTTATATTTTCGACGCAACGTAGCTGATACAAATCCAAGCTAATACTAAAGTATCTAATTTTCTGTATGTTATCTTTCATCCCACAGCTAATCTTGGTTTTTTTTTAATATATGATTAGGTAAATCTGTTGGTCATTATCGTGCCAGTGAGAAAACATTTCCTTTTCATGAGTTTTCCATGATGCATGTTGTAGATTATTGAAAAGTTGTAAAATTAAAAACGGATAAAACGTAAAAATATATACGTACTATCAAAATAATATTGAATTACTGAACACAAATAATTTTCAAGATAACTCGACGCAGACTGTTGTTTTGTTCTTTTTACCTGAACTCACCACGAGCGGCTGAGTCAATTCCTCCGAACCAATTTTTTTCTGCATTCCAGATTACAAATTAATGATCAGACAATGAGGACAGTTTTTCTAGAGTATTCACTTGATTCTTACATTTAAAAAAAAATACCAAAATCCTATATGAAGTTCATAAAAACTACCCGAGAAAAAAATGGCCGCACGTAGTGGACATAGGAGTTGTAAGGGTTAAACCTGTTCATAAATATATATATATATTGAAAGCATTAAAAGTATGTGTAGAATAATTATTACTTTGTACTGTAAAAAACTAGTGGTGCTTAACGTAAAAAATAAAAATGTTACGTTAAGCAAATAAATGCACAGCGTTGAAAATAAAACACTGTGGAGCGCTGTACATCATATGTGCAAACGTACGCAACATGAGAGCGGGTTAAATAATTCATCAACGGGTTAAAGTAACGAGGAATTGTCTTATTTTTGTCAACATGAAAATAATTCATTATCTTGTCTTTAAATTTGTCATTGCAGTTTTTGATTTAATCACTCTTATTTGCAACAATAAACCTAATAACGCAATAGAATCTCTGGGCTATGAAAATGCAAATTTCCCCAATAATTCTTCAATCTACTAGCTGTTAATGTTTCCTTTAAAATTAACGTTAGCCTCCTCCTTCCAATTGTCCAGGATTTTTGTATATCTAATCATCTCAGCTTAGATTGAAATCTTTCTATCACCATTTGTTCCCGAATCTAAGACGATTCGACAACGGAGACATGACTTCTCGATTAGACCTTTAAGGTTTTATTCTGGAGACTTTTAAAGGCGCATTTTTCATTGACCTCAAACAACCCTCTCTTAAATTATGTATTATTTTCTAATGCCCCCAATAAAAAATAATTTCCTCGTCCTTGAAAATAATATCGAAGTCTCGAAATATATTGCTCAGTCGGAAATAATAAATATTTACGATTTTTTCCAGCGTTACATAATTGATCCCTCCATAATATTTTATATTTAGTTACTTTTTCTTTGCACAGCTTTCAAGGTTTAACGTTCTTTTAACGGATCAAAATGGTCGTATGCAATCGCAGACAACCAAAAAATATTCCATTTCATCACAGAAAGAGAAAGTTTAGGGTGGGTAAGGGCGTAGGAAGCAGGAGGACGCAGCTGGCCTCCGGGAAAATCAATACTAGAGCGACAGGGAAGCAGAAGAGTGGGAAATTGCGAGTCGGGGGGTGGAAAACGTACGTCGCAGCTAACTTTCCTCGGCAATGGCGATTTTAAAATGTATCCCGAAATAAAACAATAAAAACAGCACTTCACTAATGCCAATACATTCGCGCTATTTACATTTATCGCATAATACGCGTCCATGGATCTGGATTTTTTGCTCAATGGTTTCAAGTACTGGGCACGTGCCAAAATTATAATTTTTACAGAACAAAACATGGGATTGACCGCATTTAATGCGCATACGATTATTTCGTGAAATATATAGGCCAAACCCCGAAGACTATAAGCCCAAAATAATCACAATGAATCCCAAAGTCGCGTCGAAAAAAATCCGGATTGCTGAAACGATCGTTTGAATCCATTCGTAACAGGCCCTGATATCGCCGTCATTCGACGCAAAAACGACGCAATATTCAACGTATTGATCAAGACTATATTAAAAAGTCTAAGAAGACCTCACCAGCACGATGAAGACTACTAAATCGAGACATTCCCATCGAAATCTGGACGCTTGGAAACAGTAACGTAACTAATAATTGGCGAGCTTAGACGACACCTAGGGGCAGGAACTGTCTAATCTATGTAAACATATGTATACGATACATATATGTTTTTCAAATTGTTATATTAACCTTTCCCTACCGGTGATGTATTTACTACACCTCGACTCTAATAATGGGAATATCGATATGAAATATAATAGATACGGGGTTCAGATTTTTTGTATTCCTCCATAATATAATTACGAACCACATCAAGTATTATAGTATATAAGTATTCATCTGCAGCGAAAGAAAATAAATAATTTGTCGGTAAATCGGGAATTTTGCGAGTTTTAGTCCGTGCCCCAGCAGAAAGGAATTTTATCAGTCACATTGATGATGTTATACGAAAATGGGGGCTCACGCGGTCATCAACTCGAACTAGCATTTAAATATCTAATGACGATATTTAACCAGTGCGTGCATTTTCAGCAGCAAGTTGATTGGCTTCCAAAATCAGATCCAGACTAAATGACGAAACGTCCGTCGCTTATCATCCGTACAAATCCACTATCTGTCAGAACCGTCGCATCATGTATGAAGCTTGTACATAAATAAATAAACACTGTCAATAGCACACATTATTTGCGTAAACATGAAACAATACACTTGAAATCGATTCATTATATCATTATTAGTCGATAAATTTGGGTTAATGATCTATACAATCGTACGATGTACGCAACATACTCTCTCCATCTTTATCTCCCATTCCCAATATCCGACCTGCTCCGTCTCTGTCTGTCTCCGAGCTCAGCGTGTAAGAATGCTCTTTCTGAATCACTAGAATTCGAACACAACTCTGTGCCTTACCTTTTCAAGGGACTAAAGATTATTTTACAATTGAATGTTAATTATCCGCGAAACCCTTCAGAATTTCCCCCGAAACTCAGATTAAAATACATTGAGCTATAAGAATGATATTAGCTGATTTTCCAGTCGGCCGGAAAGTATTCTTCAGCGAAAAAACTAAAAATGTGAACAGAGTCAATAATCAATTTTCGGTTTCGATGTTGTCAATGTCGGGTTAACCGCGTTGAAACGCAAGGTGCCACACGAACTGACGCTAACAAATCAAATATTGTGCATCAAGACAAAGATGCGCATTATTAAAGGAGGTCAATCAGAAAAACAATTACGGGGTGGATTGCAACCAAAAAATGCGGTGAAATTTTTAAAGAGGGTTGTTCATTTTAGATTTTTCCGGACGCCTACCAGCTAACAACTGATAAGATTGAAGGTGAAACTTGAGCGAAATTTTTCAGGGTCGGTCAATGCGGAAAATAAATCTGAAAATATGCTTGGGGATGAGAATTTTAGCTGCATCCGAAACGGGATTAAAAATGTTAAATTTACATGTATTAACCCCTAAGCATTTAATAAAGCAAAGATTGATGCTGAATTTGAGCAATTTAATATGTACTTTGAAGTTGGAGTGCTATTAAAGTTCGACGAATGAATTCATTATTTGCTAAAAATTTAGTTTTTATGAAGTTTTATAGCTTGAAGATGAATTTGAGACGCGCTTAAAAACTCTAGAATAAATGCTAATAATAAGTTTTTATTGCCAATTCATTGTTTCGACTCCCAGCGATGTTATTTGACTTTCTTCGTAATACAATTTCGAAAAATAAAACAAAGTTGAATGTTGTTTTTTTTTTTCGTTTGAAGATCGACATAAAAACCTCAGCATCTCAAATTACACAACACTTAAAGTATCAAGATATAAAGGGAAAGTGCTCGAGCCTCGTTCAAGTTGAACCGATATTGTGTCAAGTGCCTCAAAAAGGAAATGGATGTGCTAAATGGAAAATGACAAAAAATAGACAATACATTTTTTTCGTCTTCGGGGAGCGTTTTTATGCGAACGAAACACGAAAAACGTCCCGTATTAATTTTAAAAATCCCATTTCGCCGAGAAATTTACTTAGCGGGTATGCAATATCAAACGATCTGAATAAGCTCTAAAATTTTACGCCCGAATTCGCTTTTGTTCCCCGGGAAACCGTACATTTGCGATAATCGAACACGATCGTACTAGTGCTTCATATGCAATTTGTATCATAAAAATGTCTTTATAAGCGCATTGAATAATACATATCTTCGCATATTGCATTAACACTATCGTGGCTGCATCAATTGCCAAAAATTTACGCTAATGACCGACGAAGTTTTGAATGTTTGCAAATATTCAAAACTTCTTCGAAATTTTCACTGACTAACTCAAAGGATCAGACCATTGAACGTAATCAGCATTTGTAGATATAAAAATTCATTCACCGTATTCATTGATTGCCGGATACATATACATCACCGGCCACGAAAGTGTTAAGTTGCATTTGAAAGACAATAATACAAACCAATTAGCGAAATGTTCAGTCAAAACGATTAACAGTCCTAACAGCATCGTCACGGAATTCGTTCATTCTTTAATGACGTTTTTGCTAATTAAACTTTTTAAAAAATGCCGGTTTCACTTTGACCTAGTGCAAGTAAAATTCAACCAGTTCGCGTGAGAAATTGCAAGGCACATGAGGGTGGTGCATTTGCATAAGCCATCGAAACAAATCGTGATGACATTTAGGTCACGGTCTCAATCGTGAAAAAAGGTTCTATGTCAAGTTCCATAATCAGCGAGAATCGTGCTCAAAGAGTATTATTTTTTTAACTTACTTTTATTTTTAAAAAATACTGTTAAACAGAAGCATAATATCGATATTTACCCCGTGTTTTGGGTGTTTGAACGAAATTAAAAAACGAAGCAATTGCTAACGGTTTATCGGCATAATCGATAGTTTAACTCGTTCGTCGCTGCGTCCACCGCATATGGTGGACGGTTTCTTCCTTCGCTTAAATACGATTTAACACGTTATTTCATTTATATTTAATGGAATTAGCACATGCAAATATAAAATAAACAGAATATAAAAAATATATATGTATATATAACATATCGTCATCATCATAGTGCAGCCACAAACAGTCCAGTGCAGAACTATGGGCCTCTTCAATATCCATTCACAGGAAGGGGTTACATCAATCACGTCTGTATATTCACCTCCTTATTTAGAACGCTCACCCAGCGGATCTCCTGAATGAACGTATTGACGAACGCTTTCGCGACCATCTCGAAAATGGAAATGTGGGAATTTTATAAAAACTGAGTAGTTTTCCTCAGGAATGAAAAACTACTCTAGAGTCTAGACGATCTTGTTGACTCGTTGAAAAGGGCTTTCCGAAATGCAAAGAGTCCAATTCCTCCTTTCATCGCTAGGGTGTTGCTGGGCTAGGGTGAAGGCAGACGTGACCTTTTCGTTAGTGAGCAAATTTAAAATCGATGAAGTCGTTGTTGTCATAATCGCTTTACACCGATTACTTTCTGTCAGCTCCTAATCAGCGTAAGACAATCTTCAATTCGAGGCAGAGTCAATTGTAAATGAACACTTGATAGTGAATACAAGACCACGTCATTTCTTTACATAAACAATGCACAAAAAATCGATTCATTTGCTCCTCCTTTAAAAGGAAATGATAATTGAACAAAGACTCATTCAACACGCAGCGAAGAACGGCAAGCAGTTAAATAAACAAACACTCTCGATAACACACAATATTCGGCCATTTCTTTGCGTAAACAAATAACACACTTGAAATCGAAATCATTATAAGTCGATAAATTTGGGCTTAACGATCCATACAATCATGCGATGCATATGAAGAAGCTCTCCGTCTCAGTCTCCCGAACTGCGCTAAGTTCTCTCTGTCTCTTTCCGCCTCGGAGCTTCAATGCACAAGAGTGCTCTTTCTGAATAGTGAAGGTCAAAACGGATATTTCCGTAAGTACTCCCATACAGGTTAAGTGCATCTCGGATTCGCTTCTACACCAAATGAGGATGTCTCTCCGTCCAAAAATATACACATATTATACATACAATTATGTTTAAATTAAAATATAACTATATATTATGTAGCATGGTATTCATTAAAACAATTAAAACATATATGAGGTGATTTTGAACAATTAGGGCTGTAGCGTTCGCGACGCTCTTCTGACGTTAAGAGGATCGGCTATCTTCGTCGCTGCGACTTTTGAATGGTCGCGTTGTTCGCACGCGAGCCCGCTGTTGAGAGCATCTTGGTGTGATCGATTGCGAGATCGATCGCGGCGCAATCCGCAACAATGGTCCCGACCCGCGAATCGGCTGCGATGAACGACGGAACACGTTTATGATTTAATTAGCTCGGTGATAGGGAACGATAAAAAACGTCGAACCAATGGGCACAACGTGTTTATTCAGTTAATCCACAATAAAAGAACCAGAGGCAAGCAAGTGAACGTGCGTTAAACAGAGCAAGCGGGTGATGGGGTCCTTCTTCGTCGAAGTCTGGTCGATGACATCTCATGGGGGGTCAGGAGTGGCGTCATCATCCAAGCATCACTACTCCTTTGTAGAAATCTCTTATTGAATGTAGAAAATCCGAATCTGATAGGCTTGCAATTTCCTAAGTTACAAGGACAATATGTTGCGACCCTTTTTACATATTTTTTCGCTTCCTGGCGATCGAAAATTTGTCAGTCAGTCAAACAGTCTCAGAAAAGCGAATCCAGCGTCTCACTGTTACGTATTTCTATAACGATTTACAAATGTTAACTTTACGAATGTCTTCCAGATGACAACTGTCAAAATATCTTTCGAAATCGACCTCGAAACTTGCATTACTACCCTTGTCTGTTCCCACTTGCTTGTTTCTATTAATTAGACTAATAACAGAGTCAAGCTTCTCGATGTAAAATAAAATAACACCCGAAAGAAGCGCGTTATAATATCGCATCGCTAATCCTTCTGTTTACGCTCCGACTATCGAATTTGGGACCCCGTGTAAAACAACACCGATTGACGGTTGGCGACGAGAGTGTTAGAACAGAAAATGTTCCATTGCATAAACGTTGACCAATTATTGGTATAGTGAAGGAAGTCGCCGGGCCCTAGCGTAAGTTTTTGATAATTTGATGCGGCCACGATACTGTTAAGATATGGATACAGCGCTTTAACACTTTGTATGCGGGGTTGGATTAGCCCGTCCATGGATTGAACACAGTCAGGGCCACGTATGAATTTTTAGACTGTCGCTATAAATCATTTACATGTTTTATTAAATTTTCAAACTAAGCATAGTGCACGAAATGAGGGTGTGCATGATTAACACTAAGTACCGATTCTATATTTATTGAATAAATCGAAGAAAACAAAGAATATTTATCTTTTTTGACAAATTCAGTTCTAAGATTAAGATTTTTTCCGCGTATTTTTGAACCAAAACTAGATTTGTTCATGTTGCATATCAGAAAGTGCGTTATATTTCCAATTTTCAACTATTTTTTCCAAATGAATTATCTTAAACTTAAAGTGTTTGAACACTTTGATCAGATCCGATATTTTCTTTGTAGAATTAAATTTAAATCATATACGTTTTTACATCAACCACATCAAAAAAGATACATCTTGCAATCATGTCGATCTGGCTGCAAAACGATTTGAAAATGTAAATGTTTCTCGCGGCTTTAAAAAATCAATATTTTATCAGCCCTAAATCCTATATTCTTCTAAATTCAAGCATCACTTCCATATATTATTAATATTATACCACATTTGTATTAATATAAAATTAGTTATGAACGTTTTTGTAAAAGCCGCGCGTAATTCGCCGAATTCAGCGAAGCCCTGATTGTTAACGTATAATATTTACGTAAAAGAGATAACATTCAGCCACATTCAATGAATGGCAGCGAATGACGTTGATTCTCCGCTCCCGCAAACAATGTGTTGAGAAGAAGGTACGACTTAATAGCCATCCCACATAATTATAACTACTTTTTATATCGACTACATGAAATGTTTTAATATATTTCATGTTCAAACAGTTCAAAACAGTTTTAGATATTACAAAATGTCCACCTATCTCGAGTCTTATTACCATAAAAGTGCAGATATCTAACGCAAATAAATAATTTTATGAAAAGTGACGTAGTAACTCTGCATACATTTTATTAGTCACACTCGTCTGTATCATTCTCTGATATAAGCACGGACATTCTTTGTAACGTGTGCAATCCTCGTCCCAATTAATCGATATGGTGGCTCGATTAAGCGAAACGATCAAACTGCAAGGATCGATCGACTCACTGGAGTGGGTATCCATCTGAAAATATTTCCAACCTTCATTGACCGCAACTCGACTTCAATATGTTCGAATTAAACTAATGAACAATCGACGCCATTGTCTCAATCCACCTGACCGCGAGCATTCGATACGGTTTCGAAAATAGAATTAAATTAAAAATTAATGGGTTCACCAAAAAGGCTTGCTGGTCGTCTTTCAGGCGGTTTGGAAGTGACGTCAGTTGATCGCCCCCTAATGACTATCCATCAAGTCTAAATAATAGAATCCACTCGCAATGCTTGTTATCGAAGGAGCGCCGACACTACAAACGCCCACCACTTTAAATTGTATCAATATCCATTTCCAGTGAGTGGGCAATTTCTTCACATTCGTTAAATCGTTGCAAAATGAAAAATCAAATCAAATTTAAACAACCTAATAGCCTTATATCCAATCCCGGGATCCCGGCCAGTTTTAGGTGCTCATGAATCCCGAGATTAGTAGTAATTGTCCAGTCTATGTATGTATACATATATACAGTACATATGTTTTTCAAATTGTTATATTAACCTTTCCCTACCGGTGATGTATTTACTACACATCGACTCTAATAATGGGGATATCGATATGAAATATAATAGATACGGGGTTCAAATTTTTTGTATTCCTCCATAATATAATTGCGAATCACATCAAAGTATTATAGTATATAAGTATTCATCTGCAGCGACAGAAATAAATAATTTGTCGGTAAATCGGGAATTTTGCGAGTTTTAGTCCGTGCCTCAGCAATGCCGCATACAAAGTTTTAAAAGATATCCTACAACAAAAACACCATTGTCAAATAGCAAAACAGAAAGTGTTATCCCCAAATCGAATTCTGGTCCCAAAATGTCTCGGACTCGAAAAAACATTATTAAATGCTATCACTTTAAAAATTCGAAAGAAACAAATACGGTGTTCTCTTTAAAATCACCTATTTCGATCGATTCTCAATGGAACGTCTAAAACTGTATATGCGGTAAAATTAAATTTACCCCCCTAATAGGCAAGAGTTTATTTTTGGACCGAACCTGTTTGCTTGCATTGCTGTTGCATTCATCTTTCACCGCCTGCCACGGTGGGGTCAAGAAACGGTTCCTATTCTTAGCATGTTTAGCGACAGCTCGTGCGGCACTTCACTTTGTGCTGTTCAAGATCACAAGATCTATTCCATAGCCTTCCATACATATATATAAATTATTGTCCATGGATACACAGACAACAGACGTATACACTTGTGCTTCTGTTGATACAATATTTTCATTAAATACAGTGTAAATTTAGTATGTATTGCGTGCATGATCCGATAGTGTTTGTCGTTTACTGCGATCAGATTGTATACGTCCTCATTGCCATAACCCTGGACGTCATGTTTTCTTTACATTTTTTTCATTCATGAAATTGCTAAAATTTATGACGCGTGAATTTACACGTGAATGTTGATCGATTATCCCATTTATACACACGGGGGAAAGAAACAATAGCCAGTGCTTAAATTATGCTAAATCCGAGCAGTTCGCGACTAAAATCATAGTGTTATGAAGATTAAATCGTGAGAAATTGATCTAAAATGTATGAGAAGAGTGACCTTGCATTTCAGGTATGATATCACCGCTGGAGAATAACATGAATCACAATACCAGAAAACAAAATGACTCCGAGATGCTGAGTGTATTGCTTGTTTCTTCAAATTGCATTATCTTCAGTCACTCTTTTAGCATGAATTTTAGCAAAATATTGTCTCAGGCTTGTGATATTCGCATCCATAAAATGCTACGACATTCTTGCGTGCTTCAAATTAGCATTTATATATAAATGATAAGGAGCCTGGGTGATAAATGGGTTAATTATTTTTTCAAGTTCATATGTTACCATTAGATGCATTGCAAGTTCTCGATTAATGTGACATGTCAGTGTAAAGGATTCCAAGAAAAATTATGGCCTATGCTAATTGGAATGCATCCTTTGTTATCGAAGGATTTCCTTCCAAACACTTCTTCGACTGTTGCATACCATATGTTCTGCAACTTTAAAATAGACTTCCAGCACGTGGCATACCACTAATCATACTCCTTGGACGAGCATTGAAAATATCCTAGAATTACAGTCAGGGTCGTAACAAGGGCGTGGCAAAGTAGGCGCCCATCACGGGCTCAACTGGGCTTGGGACGCAAAATGCACAACACCGACCCGGTCGAGAGTTCCACGTGTTTTTTTTTATTTTACTCAATCATTCAGCTTTAAATGGACCAACACATATTGACTCTGTCCGTTTTTATAATATATACTAAGTTGTCTAATCCGTCTTTTATTCCGCGAGCCGCTCATTCGTCATATCAGCGGTCCGAAAAGCGGACCAATTGAGCATACAAACCTTATGGCCTTTCCATCCTCCTTTAGAGCTTTAAGTTAGATACTTAGATACTTGTCACGGGCGCTTTATATCCTAGTTACTTTTATTCAAATAAAATAAAAGACAAAAAAAGGTATGATTAAAACAGTATAATTACTAAATGTATTAAGTAATTCCATTTTGAATGTCGTTTTTTCAAACAACATATCGATATTTGACGACATATTTTGCTAAATTTGTGTTGGTCCTTTACATACCGGAATTTTCTTTCTTCAATAAGAGGCGATATTACGTTGCTTTCTACGTTATTTTTAAATTATGTTTATAGTACATTACTTGTGTAATCATTCCTACAAAGCTGATTCTTTCTCATTTTTTGTATTGATATTATAAGTAAACAAAACGACAGTCAACCAAATCGTTTTACATTGTAGCTATTTATAATAATCACGTCTATCGAATCCTTAGCCACCTTGTATCGAAATTACATTACGTTTAATTAGCAACAATGAACGTAAACTACTTGTAGATAAAAAGGCAGCTTTGTAGATTTTAATTTAATGCCGGTATGCATAATTGTTCAGATTCGAAGATAAAAAATGGATGCTAAAAAAAGCGTGGTAGATGACAATGATTATTCATAGAACTAGAGATGTTAAACTGATTCCAAAGCCAGGATTAAAAATAAAAAATATATTTTGGAAAATATCAGAGAAAAATGTAGCCAGATCCTGATCGCTTAAATCGATTTAAGGTATTCTTCAAATACGATGGGGATTTGCTGGAGACCTCCATTTCATTAAAACGAGATCCTTGGACTTGGTCATCCTGAAAGACGCTAGAAGCTCGACGGCACTGTACGGCGTCCAAAGGATCCTCGACATAATCAGGCGAAAGAAAAAGAATTATTTCTGTTTGAGGAAGTGGTTTCCATTGTGGTTACTTGGCGCAATTTTGATTAAATTAATTCAAAGGAGTAGAGCACCTCTGGATAAGCATTCCAATTGGGAATTCAAGGAGGAATGAACAGAGAGCAATTTTAGCGTCAAGATTCAATCTAATGAGTTTCTTTGACACTGACTTTGAAACGTGTAAAATCGAAACCGAACCGATATATATTCTCGGAACTGAACCGGAATGAAAACCGAAACTTGCTTGGAAGAGGCCTCAATTCTGCAGCGGCTGATATACAACAATGACAAAATAGATTATAGAGTAAATATTAGGTTGTCCCGAAAGAAATCCATTATTTTCGCATGCTCTCGTTTGAAATCAGTCTATGTCTGGACACGACAAAAGAAACATTTCTGTAACATTTTTTTTCTTATTATCGCAAAAAAAATGTAACACGTACTGTATTTTCAGAAGAAACTTTCTTCTTTGTATAAGAAGGGGATAAAAAAACGTAGGAGATATGAGAATTAGTTATTAATAATGAAGGCTATTATATTTTGTACTGAATTGTGTAAAATATAATGCTGTAGGCTGAAAAATAATGGATTTCTTTCGGAATAACCTAATATATAGTAAAATATATAGATTTCCACAAAATCATCTGATGACTTATGAGATGAGCATCAACAAAAAAAGCATTCAACGTCGAAAGCGTCGTGTATCATGAATTGAACGAAATTACTGCGATTCTTATACTTGAAGAGGCCCCAATTCAGCAGCAGTTTACTTATGGCCGATTTACACCAACGATAAGATAGTTTATAGAGTAAATATATTGATTATCGGCGAATAGAGCATATTTGATCCCCCGGGCACGACAGTGAGTGATAGCAGATAGATAGTATATTTCATAGTTTAGACATTGCTCCCTAACCGCAACGACAGTAGATAGTAGCGCTCGCTTATTTATTTTTGATTGTTCAATCCCAAGGGATACTTTGATTTTAAATGAAGATATACTACGGTGGTGAAATCAGGACATCTGTTATATAATAGTAACGGGCGAACGCCATCTTGTAAGCGTGCGATCAACACTCTGTGTGCAGGAAATGTACATTAGAATTTTAGCGGTAGACGCAGGATTTTGCGATTGCGCATGAATAGCTGGAGTCTAATATCATTTATCATCGTATTGTTTGCCTGTTATCTCTCAATCTGGATTCATAGATAAATGACGGATCAACAAGGATCTATTTTGAAAGCTTATCACGCAACTTGGGCATAAAAATAACACGTCTGTCTGCTTACTTACTAGTAGGGAATCCAATCCCGGGATCCTGGACAGTTTTATTAGGTGCTCATGAATCCCGGGATACTCAGCTGGAAGACTATGCAAAGAAGATGAGCCTATTTTTTAAGCGTTGCCAAGATCAGCTCGAAGACGACGGAGAGAAGATACATACTCTCGGATAAGGTTCTCAACAAACACTTGTTCCCGAAGGTGTCGGCCCTAAAATCTTTTATAAATATATTCAAGAGCTTCCAACTGAAGCTCTTGTATGCAAAGCTTGAAAATATATCAAACGTCCGCATATGGTCGAAGCGGAAGTGCACCGATAATTTGGAGCAGCCAGTGGCTATGAGAAAGCAAGGACCTACTTAGGTCGTGATTTCGAATGCAATGATCACTGAAGGTCTCCAAAGCGTTCTTGAACCAGATTGTGAAAGCTAATGCATTAATTTATTGCCAAAAAGTGTTCAATGATGCGCCCACGCCATTTGAGCGTAAGCAATACAGTTGCAGACCTTGAAAATTCCAACAAAACCTTTTTGATTCTTGTAGAGTTGTGGATTAATGATCAAGCAAATATGCGTAGAAGTCTGAAATTATAAATCAGAAACGTTCTGTTAAAAATAGTCGTTTCTATTTTAACGATAACCGGTGCTGATGGGATTCATCGGTCTCTTCATAAATATATTAAATCCATCCCTACTCATAGGATAGAATCGTTTAGTACATTTATAATACTTTTAAATTAAAGATGGTGTTCCAATTTATTTCGACTCTTCCTAACGCTGCAGAACACTTCAATGGCATACATGGCGTTAAATCCTAATCATCGAATGATGATGAAACATGCTGTTCGATGATAACGATTTGATAAAAAAATACACGGTATGTTTCGAAATATAAATACGAGAAGTTGGAAGAATCTCTTACAAAATCTGCTGCAAAAAAATCGCTGCCTCTGTAGAAAGTTTCCCACGCCACAACGCAGGTCGCTCGCGTGTTATTCTATGAACGTATAAAGATTCAGATATTAAACTACAGATACACCCTACAGGACGATAGTTTCATTCACAATACTACCCATTGTGCATGATTAGCGAGCACCTAGAATTTAAATATCAAGGGTAGATAGCTGCTCTCGGAGCCACTGTTTGAGAAGTACAGGTAAAACTGAAACAGCGTCTCCCGAGTAGGGAATCCAATCCCGGGATCCTGGACAGTTTTAGGTGCTCATGAATCCCGAGATTAATAAACGTAATTCAGAAACAGTAGCGTAACTAGTAATTGGCGAGCTTAGACGACACCCAGGGACAGGAGCTGTCTAATCTATGTATACATATATATACGATACATATATGTTTTTCAAATTGTTATATTAACCTTTCCCTACCGATGATGTATTTACTACACTTCGACTCTAATGATGAGAATATCGATATGAAATATAATAGATACGGGGTTCAGAATTTTTGTGTTCTTCCGTAATATAATTAAGAATCACATCAAAGTATAATAGTATACAAGTATTCATCTGCAGCGACGGAAATAAATAATTTGTCGGGAAATCGGGAATTTTGCAAGTTTTAGTCAGTACAGTCCGTATCCATTTAGTCCGTTCCCGGGATGATTGGATTGGATTCCCTACTCCCGAGCGTTACGTTCAGATTTATCTCTACATGGCATAATTATTGCGGATGTATCCAAATGTTACATAGGAGAAAAGATTATTACATAGGCCGTCAGGCGTCTCCGAGCCGCACCCCACCTCGCGCTTAGCCTTCTCGAAGACCCGCCTTTGTAGGTCCGTTCACTATCAGACCGTTGAAAGCGCAACTGCAGTGACGTAATTATCATCATCACTCTCATGCAAAATGTGATCCCCAAACTACCCCAAAACGAATCTGACGGTTTTGCACTGCAATCGGATCGTTACGTAGCCGAGCGGTCGGATGGAGGTAAACGGGTGTCGAATCGAAAGATCTTTATAAATCACGAGAGACCAGTTCACAGGAAGGACGTCTACCCGCAACCAAGGCCATCCGACGACCCTCACGACAATTTGAATTTGAAATGACAATTTGATCAATTTCTGGAAAAATATTCCGTTATTTGATGTTATACATAGAATAACACAATCTTGGTCAAAGGTAAAGCTAGAAACACTTGTTCGATCATGGCGAAAGATTTTTCTTGGCATGGAAACATATTTAATGCATTCTGAAGAGAATGAAGCAAATGAAGGGATCGAGGAGTGGCTCGATCGTGATTTAAAAGATCCAGGTTTTGAATGCATGGACGATGCAAATATCGTTTCTTTTGTTTCTCAAGAGGAAGAAAATGACAGTGACTCTACAAGGGAAGAAGATACCAGTGACTACATTAGTCATAGACCGGCATTGAATTATGTTGAACAAAGAGGATTTGAATATGATATAATAACTTTAAGAAAAAATAAAAATGATAATAGAAATTTGTTTAAAAACTCTCAAAATCTATAGTAAATATGATATTATATTCGAAACCAAGTAGAAATGTGATGATTTTGATAATCCGTGTTTTCCATTTAATCGTGTTCTTCCTCCCCATCATTAGCCCGGATAATCGAGAATCTACTGTAATTTGGATTCTGTATCCATACATCTTTTTATACAATTTTTTTCATTGAGGATTTTTTAATTTAGAGAACGACGCGTTTTGACTTTTTACAACCAAGTTCATCGTTAGACTTTTGTAGAAAATGATAATATTGCGTGGATTGTTTTCATATAAATTTTATATAACCACGAATAAAAATGATTTTCTACCTAGTGTTAGCATCAGATTCATGATCTGACCACAACTTTGATCCTGAAAAATAGAAACACACGACAAAAACAGACTGGAAAATTACTGGTTTATTATCTGTTTTTTTTTTTTAATATAATATACGAAAAATTTTCAATTACATAACGACAACAAAAATGTCACACAAAACGCCTTTTTATCCTTTTTAATTTGTGTACTCACATTAATTTTATTAACGACCTTTTTTAATTTTTGTCTTTAAGAGTTTATCTCGTATAAATTATTAGATGTCCTTAAGGTGTTAAAAAGTGGCTGCTTTTGCCAATGTAGGAATTTTGCCTCATCAACGTCCAATACATTTGACCTACAACATTTTTAACACTCTCATCGCCCAGCCTGAATCAATGCTGTTTCTCACCCAAATTCGATAGTCGGAGCGTAAACAGAAGGTGATTGAATGTGATATTATAACGCATGGGATAAACACGGACGACAAGTGGCACATCTTCTCTCGGGTGTTATTTATCTTAGTAGTTAGACAGTTGTCATCTGGTAGACAATATAGAAAGACGTTCGTAAAAGTTAACATTTGTAAGTCGTTATAGAAATAACAGTGAGACGCTGGTTTAAGATTTCACTGCATTTACCCCAGAACCTTCATTCGGTAGAAAAGCATACATTTTCTGCAAATATATCTTGATTTTTTTTATACTTCTAGTGAGAGAATATTTGCGGTTAGATAATGCTACGCCCGACAATTAAAAGAAGAAAGTGAAAAAAGCGTTTCACGGTTTAGAAATTCATAAAAATCCGCAGAGCAAATCTATTAGAAGGATTTGTACTCTTTGTTACAATAAGATGAGACAAATTCTTAATCGCCTGGAAGCGAAAAAAAATGTAAAAAGGGTCTCAACACATTGTCCTAATTGTCCAAAATCACCTCATATGTGTTTTAATTGTCTTAATGAATACCATACTACATAATAAAAAATAATATAATATAATTTTATGTATTCTGTTTTTTTTTTAATTTTTCCATGTGCTAAGTTCATTGAATATAAATGAAATAACTTGTTAAATCGTATTTAAGCGAAGGAAGAAAACGTCCACCAAAATTAAGCGACGGGGATTCCACGGGGGAACGCCCGTCGCGCATATATGGTAGACGCGGCGATGAACGAGTTAAGAAACGATTTTCATCATACAAGGATTAACTAAATATTTCATTAAAAAATCATTAAACAGGCAGACATAATAGATGTCTAAAATCGCAATGGGAAGTCATCTGGATAAAGCGAGCTGATGAAACATAGACGAACAATACTATTTATAAATAGATGTTTAAATGGAATCATATGAGATTCGTTCGACGTGCAATCAAAACTTTAACCCTCTATTCTGCCTTAACTATTTATATGAAAATTTATATATTTATGCATTTGTAAAACATGCGAAATCGCAAAAATCATGCTCGAAATACAATAAATAGACGGTCTCGACTGTCATTTGACGTTTTATTGCACAGCATCAAATTAGACGACCAACCAAGTGCTGCCAACATAACATACGTTTATTATTCGAAGATCAATGGTCGATATGTATTTTCTTATTGCCAAAAAAATGTGAAGTGTCAATTGTGGCGTGCATCGTCGCGACGAAGCCAGTTATCGATTAATTCGGTCGTATAAAAGATAGATATGGGAATGGTAGCCCCGAAAAATATGAATTTCCGGGATGCCCGAAGCATTTTCGATCGCGGCGATGTAACGACTGTTTTTCGTGGAAGGCGGTACAAGATTGTCGAATATTTGCGATTAAAACCCGTACAGGAAGTGAGCGTATTTTTGACAGTTGGTAGTAATGGGGCGCTATTTTGACGGGGCCGTAAGCTGCGCCGACACTTACCTGAAGGGCTGTCGGCTTCGGAGGGTCTCAAAGAGGACGTGCTGACACAAATGTCAGGAAGCACTCGGTACTTGACACTAGCCGCACGACCGCCCACAACGAAGTCGCCGCTGACACTGACGGTACTGTGCTTGGCGCATGTGCTGCCAACTAACGACACGTAACCCAACTAACGGCACAATTGTTATTTTTTTTTTTTTATAAAATAATTTTTATATCACAAATGAAAAATTTTGACCTTGGAAGTACATAATTTGCCTCCCTTAAAATCACCCAAAATTTTCAATGCAAATTCAATCTTAATGCTTGTGATGCTTGTTGATGAAAGGAGATTTGTTTGTTATCTTTTTTTCTCTTGTTTGGGCACGCTAACGTGTGAGCAAGATGCACTACAATGTTATTCACGGATACCCTGACGCACAGAAAATATTCATATTCGAACATTTTAATTCATGTTTTATTACTCGCAACAAAACTAATGATGGTGGACACACTGTCCACCATCATTAACGCGTTGCGTGCCAAGCATGAATCGGTGTTGTCTCTCACGGAGTCCAAATTCGATAGTTGGAGCGTAAACAGAAGGAGCAGCAATGCAATATTATCATGCACGGGATAAACATAGACGACATATGGCGCATCTTTTCTCAGGTGTTGTTTTATCTTAGATCGATAAGCTTGACTCTGCCATTAGTCAAATCAACAAAAAAAAAGTGAAGATAGACAAGTGCGAACAGACAAGGGTAGGAATGTAAGTTTCGAGGTCGATCTCAAAAGATATTTAGATAGTTGTCATCTGGAATACATTATAGAAAGACATTCGTTTGGTTAACATTTATAAATCGCAGAAATACGTAACAGTGAGACACTGGATTCTCTTTTCGGAGACTCTTTGACTGACTGAAAAATTGTCGATCTCCAGGAAACGAAAAAAAATGTAAAAAGGGTCGCAAGATATTTTTCTAACTGTCCAAAATCACCTCATATGTGTTTGAATTGTTTTAATTAATAGGTGGTAACATAATATAAAGTTATATTTTACTTCAAACATAATTTTATGTATAGTACACCCATCCCTCACTTAACACGATACTCGCTTAATACGGTTCCGGTTCAATACGGTTTAAGTTTCGGTGAAAAAAAAATGTGTTTCAACGTTTCAAATTACCGAATTTTTAAACGACGACGGAGTATAATAGAAAATTTATATAATGATATTCAGCCAATAAATAAAAAGAAAATGTCAATATTAATATCCTCTAGTGATAGTGCCACTGAATAATATATTTTATCCGTATCATTATATATCAATAAATTTTCACAAGTTCCATCTACCTGTTTTTTCTTAATATCTTTTAAAAAAAAGCCTATCCCCTCTTTTTCATACATTTATTAGTCTCGCTTTACACGATTTCGCTTAGTACGACGATCTAGCAGAACCTATCTTCCGTGTTAAGCGAGAGATGGGTGTATATGTGTATATTTTAGTTATTTTAATTTTATGCCTTTATATGTTATATATAAACATATATTTATTATATTCTGTTTATTTAATATTTGCATGTGCTAATTACATTAAATAGAAAATAAATAACTCGTTAAATCGTATTTAAATGGAGGAAGAAAACGTCCACTGCAAACATGCGACGGGGCCAGTGCACTGAATAGAAAAAAAAATGTTGTTTTTTCTCCATCTGTTGCACCAGGTTTCTAATCTGTTTAGGTAGGTTTGAAGATTTTAAATAGCTCTTTATACTCAACGATTTGCATACAACAATGTGTTGTTTCTGTCTATAATGCCATTACGTATAATAAGGCTCTAGCAATATAAATAAATACAAATCGTTTATGGGAATTGCGCGTCATCCAAAATGTCTTTGCGTATCGTGGTTCATATTAACTGATTTAGGAAATAATATTTAAAAAAATATACTTTTTATTTTGATTGATGGAATTTAAATTTGAATGTAAATTTTATCCTTACCGACAGATATTTTGTAATATATTTTTTGTAAATTACGAATGGCGTGATGATTGTATCGAGGATTGCGAGCCCGCTTTGGCAGTCCCTGCCTTGAACATGTGCAGTACGCGAGGTCAGTGTTGCCATGCGCAGCACGCGGCGGAAAATTCGAATGAACTTATTGATTTTGCAATAAAATTGTATGTCAGCGCCACGGTCCCGAAGAAACAAGTTCCTTTGTCTAAATTCCGCACGCAAACTTCCTAATTTTTTTCGCACAGTGCGACAATTTAAATGCAAATATTTACCGAAAAAAAATCAAGAACGGAACCACCATTTTTAGCCCCGTAATCAAATTTCATGCCATATTAAATCCAGTTTTTAAGGTTGATCCATTTTCATTCGCGATGATACGCCATCGCGACAATTATCGAATTAATAGGTGGTTATCTTCCTCTCTGGGAGTATATTGCGTCGCTTCTTCCATGTCGAATTTAGCCTTGAAATTTAATGGTCGCAGTGGATGGTACCGAGTCGGGGTGGAAAATATTTTCATCCGCTCATGGCCGTTTTATGTCATGTCTTGAGTGCTAATTGCGCCTACCAATCGACTTTGGCAGAGTCGAGAATTTTTTCGTAGCGTCAATGAAGATTTTGTGCTCAAGGCTTCACCCCCTTAGCCCAAATTTACACACCCCCGAGGACAAATGAAACGTCAAAATACATAGTATGTGTATGAATACCAACAGAAGAGGAATACATTTTTTTCACCGACGACGAATTAAATTAAATAAATACTACAAACGTGGAAGTTCTTGGAAGAATTATTAAGCCCAAAAAAATATAAATCTCTGAAAAAGTATCCATTTTCACGAGTTTCATGCGATGGTGCTTGGGTTTGTTGGAATGTTCAAGGTCTGCCACTGATAGGGAGTTTCATATGAACGTTCGGAATCCGTAGCTGAGAATAAAAACTTCATCATTTTTACACAAACATAACAAATCACTCGATAAATTCGCAGGATGACGCACAATTGGCGCCACTATGACGCCACTAATCCATGATGATTTTTAGAAAGTACCGACCTTCGAATAATATGCGTCAAAATTTCTTAACAATCTGACGCTTAAAATTTACAAGTTACAGTAGTTTTACTGATCGTACTTTTGTAATTAACTTAAATAAATGATGCAAAAGTGGTTTGCTGATTTTGAAAATGCGGCCGTTTAAACAGAAATGAGGTGATCACACCAAAAATGGTGAAAAAAATCCACAAAATGGTATTGGATGACCGTCGACTGGTATTGGATGACCGTCGACTTTAAATGTGCGAACTAGCAGCAGGGCCGTAACAAGGGCGCAAAGCAGGCGCCCGCCACGGGCGCAAATGGGCTTGGGGCACAAAACGCAGAATATCGACCCAGTCGTTAAATTAATGTTTTTTTTAAATTTTATTTGACCATTCTACTTTATATGAATCAACACTGATTGACACTGATCGCTTAAACATTGGGCCGACCCAGTCGGAGAAAAAAAATAAAACAATATTTTCAATATATGTATTGTAAAATTTAAACAATCCATCCGATCAGTCTTCTTCAAACAACTTCGTTTTGTAATGAGAGTTCGTAATCTTTTCGTAGTTCGGGTATGACATCCAATCGCGAGACGCCCATTCGTTATGTCAGCAGTCCGAAAAGCGGACCGGATGGACACACAGATCTTGTGGCGTCTTTTAGGAATTTTTGCAACATTTTCGAGGATAAATATATATACATTTCATTTATAATAGCATTATTTAACTTTTAAAAAATGTATAGGGGGGGGGGTGCAAGTTAGATATGCTACACCACAGGCGCTTCATACCCTCGTTTCGGCTCTGGCTAGCAGACATAGTAGACCTTTCAAAATAGCTAAAATAGCAGCATAAACTAGTAAGATAGATAAATATATAGTTTTCCAAGTGGGTACCGCATTTGCTTATATTCGATGAAGAGCACCAACGCGTCGACGATTCAGAGCGCTGTTTAGAGCTGCTTCAGCGCAATAAAAACGATATTTTCATGTGGTGTGTGACAATGGATGAAACATGGATCCATCACTACACTTCAGAATAAAATCGGCAATCTGCTGAGTGGATAGCAACCAGCGAAAAACGCTTGATGGAAAAATGAAGAAGAAAAAAGTACTCTTTCACCACAAGACACATGAGACAATGGCAAAATTGCACCTTGAATTGCTTCCCCGTTCACCGTATTCTTTGGATTTGTCTCCCAACGACGCAGATTGAATTCTCGTCGTCCTCGAGGCCTTTGTCATCTCAGAAATCGATCCTTCTTCGAAAGTTCTGTTGATATTTCTATTTGCTTTGGCTGCGTAATATCCCGATTTGAACTCATACAAAGTTAGTAAGCGAATTTTTTTTATTGACGCCATCCTCTTGAAATTCATTCATAAAAAAACCCCAATTTAAACAGCAAAAATGATTCCGCATTTAGAGACAATTGAAGACTACACTATCTTTGTCAATATCAAACAGTCGAACTTGTAAAATATTGCACAGGACCTTCCTCAATCACGATCGACCTTTGAATAACTGAAATTCCGAATCTTCATGTGTAACTATTAAAAAAACGCAACTTTCATCAATGTAATTTAAATCACGACCTCAATGCATCTTGGCTTATTCGTGATCACACATTGCTCCAAATGATTGGTGGACTTCCCCTTTTGCTACGGGATACGGGCGTTTTATTTGTTTAAAAACTACTGTATTTTGTGTTTATATATTTACACGATACAACTATATTCATGTTCAAATATTTAAGCTTAAAAGCTGATTGAACTCAATTTCGAATACGAATTTTTGTAAGAATTATAATATAATAGAATTATATGTAAATAAGTAATAAACTGAAGCTTATTGTAAAAAAGTTTAACAATTACAAGTAAGCGCCTTTGTTAGCACTTGATCAGACGCATCTGCATGATCTGAAGCAATAAAATTAACAAACTAATAGTGTTAAATAATTGGAAACTCAATGTTTGTTTTACAAGTATCATAATTGATAAAATTGGCATAATTAATAAAAATCCCAATATTAAATTAGTTAACGAAGCTTTTTTCTTAAATATATAAATATACATAATATTAATTGTAGAATGTGTGTTTTGAAAACTGTAGCAAGCGTATTTTGTTCTCAGAAATAGTTCTTAGACACTTAATGATTATCAGATTTCTCAGAATGTGTTCCAAATAGCTGAAATAGTGAAAATCGTTGATGCTAATATTGAATTCATATAAATCTTCAGCAAATATTCTATTTGTAGAAAGAACCATTTGGCCAACGGAGGAAATATTTATGACTAGTTTTATTAAGATTTGATTAGTTCATCAATAACAATTAATTCACGGCTCTCGACGAATTAAGAAGAAATTATACTGATATAAAGTTTATGGTCACGATTAAACGAGGTATAACTGTTAATCATGATTTTGTATTGGGGTCATAATTATAGATATTGAAAAATTACAAGTACAACTGGTGAGTCTTTCAAACGACGAGCTTAAAGAATTAAAAAAAAACATTTGCATAACGATGGCAAAATATGAATTTCTATAGATGAGGAACAAAGGAACCTTCAACAGATTTTCTAAAAAGAAGTTTAGCCACTATAATTGAAAGTATTGATTAGTTTATACATTTATTTTAAAATTTTGACTAAAAAAACGAAGGCAAGACGAAGTATCATTGTTGTGATGTCTTGCTATCGACTTGCTGAACGAAGCAGGAAAAGACAAAAGACGTTAAATGTCTTGCTGTGTTCTAAACATTCATCAGTTTAGCCTTTCTAGCGTATGTTGAAAGTTAGAAGTCAAAATATAATCTTATCATAAAGGAAAACAGGATACCACAGACCGACGTAGTAAACCACATAACAGGTCCTTCCATGGAAATTGATGCACCAAAAGTCAATCAAGATTTAGTGAAGATGCAAGTGCCAGCAAAAAACAAAAAAAAGGTAATAACACTCATTTAATATTCATATTTATATATTTGAAATCATTTTTATAGTTCTACGACTGCTTGCAATATTTTAAGACTCAAATCTGGTCGCCATTTGCGCATCCCTCTTCAAATTTTTTCCTCTCAATACCCATCCTTGTCCAAAAGATTTGTGAACATTAGCGGTAGGCTCGTCTTCGGCAGACATCAACTGCACCAAAAACATTCTTCTTGGGCGCTTTGTAAGATTTAAATAACTACCATGGATAAGTAGATAGGAAAATATTACGACTTCTCCGCGTTTTGCCGAAATAGGAGTTGCTTTTTCCAGTGGGAACAGTTTCTGAAAATCGTCAAATAATCTTCATAAATTTAAATTGTTGAACAAGATTAAATATTATATCATCATCATCATAGTGCAGCCACTAACAGTCCACTACAGAACTATGGGCCTCTTCAATATCCATTCATAGGAAAGGGGTTACATCCATTTCGTCTGTATCATACATTCACCACCTCCTATTATATTATATATATATATATGATATAAAATGTTTCCTACCTGATCTAAATAGTGATATTTCTCCCCTTTTTCTTCGACTCCTTTATCCTCTTGCGGACCCAATTTATGCGAACCTGGATAGACTGCAAGCCCACCATTTTCTGGCGTTGTATCATCCAAATGGATAAAAACAGCAACCATCGAATGATCCCTGAATGGAAAATAGTGGTAATCCTGGAAAAAAATAATCAATACTTTAATAATTTAATCAATTTAATATCAGATAAGACAATGCGGCTTTCGGTATACTTGATGCATTAAATAAGGGGCTCCGTTTTCTGGCGGTTTTAAATGCGCCTTCGTGTGATGCAACAGGATGTTTTTAGTTTTCATTATATCTTCCAACGCATCGAGTAGTTTATCATTCATCAACGTTTTTGAAAACACGCCACTGTGGTATTGGAGATTATGAATTGATTTGACCTATATTAAAAATTCAGCATTTTACTACATTGAAATCTTTTCATAATACGTACTAAAAATTAAAGTACAACACAATTTACCGAATAATTGATATAATTTGCCAGCTTTTTCATATCATTGCCGACCCATGACGATTCCATGCCTTCATTGTTTTTTGTATCAAAAATAAAGTTGTATTCTTTGGACATTTCATCCATTTCGGCATCCGTAAATATATCGTTCAATTTGATGAACCCATTGTCTTCATAAAACTTTTTCTGCTCGGCGTTCAAATGAGGCATCCTGACAATTTATTTGCAAATCTGAAACAACTAAAATTTTTGCGATAAATAGTACAAATAAGATGCAATTTTAACGATATAAAATAATCTATACACCCATTTACTTACCGTATTCAAAACGAACGCAAGAAATAATTATAAATCATGGGGTGCATTATTTATATAGCACACATTTCATAAATACACATATACACATTCAATATCAATGTTTAGAAATATTTTAATTTAAAATAGATATGTATGTGATACATATACAAAAAACTTCAGGGGGACAGGCAGTCTGGCCATAGGTTTAATCCTATTCTAGTGCTGCTAAAGCAGCTCTGCGTCTCTCTCTCTCTCTCACTGCCTTCTTTTGCAGTCAGAACTTCTTCCACATATTCCCACTGAAGGTCCCAGATCTTCTTGTTCACCATCATGCTGTGGATCATGTTCTCAACTTTGAGATCAGCTACTCCGAGTACTCGTTTCAGCATGTTTCTCTGGGGCGTCCAAGTCTCACAACCATCGATAGAGTATTGTATGTCATCGACCTCCACTTGGCACTTGGTGATTGGCTCCTTGTTTATCCATTTCAAATAGGCTCCGAAACAGTCATATCCCGTCAGCACTTGTATTAGTCAGATAATTTCTCCTTGTTTCTGGGCCCTCCATCAACATATGACCAGTATAAATCGATGGATATAAGACAATCTTCTGATCGATTAATGGAATCTTGGAAGTCCAAGGCCCTCTTCTTTGCCTGAAGGTCCACCGAGAAGATTCCGGCGATCACAAGTACCGCGTCTTCTGATACTTTTCTGTATGCTGCGGTGACTCGGAGTGCTCCCTGCCGTATATTTAGATAAACTTTCCTGTAGTATATTTAGATATTGAAGGGATGAAAAACATTATTATAAATATATTTTTATAAGAGATACATCATTCTTTCATACAACAACCAAATAACTTTGCAACAATACATATTGCTAAATGTAATAGATTATTTGCATTTATTGTACTTATTTATTATATTAGTAGATATTTCAAATCTCTCGTTGGATTCATGGACACGGAATAACCATCTATCCTTCAATTCTTAGAAATTGCTGAAAATTTTTAAATAAAATAAAAAGACATGCTATTTAGTTTTACATAATTCGTCATATTTTCACAGATAAATAAACATTACACAACCAACATACCCTGAAAACAAATATAAAAATTATGATGAAATAGAAGGCATAGATTTAAAAAAAATAGGATGTAAATTAGTTTAAAAAAATACAAATAGTTTCATTAACATATCAAATACATATATTATACAAATACATAACGGAGCTATTTTACAAGGATGATAATGAATGTATATAGCCTTACAGCATAAATATTTTCCATCATAAAACAGCAAGCAATTTTAGATCAATGGTTTATTAAACATTCAATATGATAAATATATTTTTAGCTTTCAACAGGAGCAAGATAAACAATTTGATAATGATAACATCCTACGCGTCAAAGGTCATAAAATGTTTAGTTTAATGCAAATAAGACAATTAAAATTGTCTCCGTCGTTAAATCTAAAAACATATTTCGTAGATATATCCAAGATTGAAACGATCAAAAGGAGTATTGAACAAAAAAGACGTCAAGAGCCGATCAAGTTGATGCTTCGTTAATATTTAATAATATGCTGAATAGTTCGATAATGAAATGATGTGACGTTTGTACAGTACAACTTATTTTTGTTATTATTTTGTTACATAAACAAGATGCATATTTACGTTATAAGATCATAACACGGTGCTGTAAATTTAAAAAAGCAAATTATCATATGTTATTATCGGAATGGAAAATTTCATGGCTTTTTCCTAGCTGTAAATATTTAGTTTTCAATTTACAGCTTTATCATCATTCCGATGGTTATCACATTACTGTGATGACTTTTAATTTCATTAATCATGCTAAATGCTAAATTATTCATCTATCCGTTGATTAATGCCTATCCACGTACAATAAACCGCTTCATTAATCAACATGCATTCAAATTTACCGCCGAAAAACAACGTATTCCGCGCAAGATATGATAATATAATTTTGAGCAACATATATTCTATAATTCATCAATAAAAGCATCATTTGATGTGCGTAGAGTTGCTATATTTATGAACAAGACTCCGAGATGTGCACATAATACTGAGAATATGCACATAACGACAACCAGGTCCCGAATCATTTGAACTTATCAATTTTATTGTGAACTTTTCTATGAATTCTGATACATTTGAATATTACACGTTATTAGGACAATCGTTCAGATTAACTAAGAGATTTGTTAGTTAAGAAATACCATAAAAAATTAATTAAAATCACCGCATCTGTCGTTAGTCAAAAACCCTGCAAAAGTAGAGCCCTGCGGTACTAAAGAGCAGTGCTTTGTGTTAGTTCCGGCCGGGAAATTTTGATAGCACATAAGGCTGGATATGGAAAAAAGGATAATAATTACATTTTTTCTATACAAAATAGAACTAAATTATAAATTACTAATATAACTTGGCCAACAAAAGAGATATCGATCGCCTTGTTTGATTGCAGGATTTATAAATAAATATATCGTCAATATGAGACTATTGGAGCGTCAATAAAATCATAGTGCTGAAACACTGGTATCAAATTTTAAGTAAATAAAATCACCTTATATAATAAAAACATCTTAGACGTATCATTATACATGCATCACTTTATTTTGTGATTTTATTTTTATTTTGTAGTAATAAAAATATATTTTGTTCAATACTTTTAGTAGATAGTTTGTTAAAATCATGTCATTTTTTTATGTAAACATATTCTTAAATGAACAATCTTAAAATTAAAACTATCAAAACTGATATTTCTTGAAAACGAGTGCTTAAATTGATAACTCTCAGTCGAGACTACATTAGTTCAATATATATTCACTTAATCCATAAATCTGAAACAGATTCTCCGTTAACAAAGCATGCTTTAAATCCCTTCAAGAATGAAGTTGCTTGAAACCAACTATTACTTTCAAAATCATCCTCATTATGTACATTTTTGGAACACTTAAATGATTCATCACTTTCACCGCATCCTTCTTTTATCGATCTATGAAAAGATTGTTTTGCTTCAGACGTAGAGTCGTTAAATATCTGTATCTGATTGCAACAATTCACATCCGAAGGATTGTAATCCAAATTGAGGATCACTTGAGGAATTCTTTGAGACAGACATAAAATATCTATCGGTAAAAAGAACTGCGGTGTATGTTCGTCGAATATGCTGTCAATTTTGTCAATTTTTCTTCTTTTCAAAAGGATATACATATTAGTTGGTGATAAATTTTGACATACGATTTTTTGTAAGTCTTCTTTGAAGATTATAGATCTGTAAGCAAAAAATGAAAAACTCAGTACATACACATATCATGTTATGAGGAATATCTGGGTGACGCGGCGAAATACGCATTAATCTGTTTCCTGAAAATTTTAACATAAAGCGATAATATTTTAAAACAACGTCCAAGCAAACATGACAAAATATTACCTTAAGATTTTTCGCACCAAATTTGGAGCATCGACACTGTGGTTGCAATTAAAATGTTCTTTCAAAAACGTCGGAATCGTAATGCGATACACTTCTTTAGCGCATACAATATTAGATCCTAAAACTATGCATATTTCTTCTGGGATAACGGGATTTTCAAATTCTTTAATAATATTCTGAAATAAAATAAATTCACTCAAATATGGCCATTAAATATTGAATCAATACATGTGTATTATTTATAAGCAAGAAATTCTAACATAAAATACACTTGTATACCTTAAATATAGATTCGAGCGAATCTACTGCCGTGGAAGTTATGCGAAAATATTTCTGTGATACCATACTATCGTCGCTCGATGGAACGCTTTTCACTTTTTCGCGCTTTTTATCTACGACATACTTGAGTCGGTCGTATGTGTATGGTATTTGTGATTTTTGGTAAGCCAAATATTTTACCATTTCGATGACAATATGTGCACACGCCTTAGGCGTTAGTGCACTGGTTATCGGTATATTGATATCAATTTTTTCTGATTTCATGTTAGTTTTACGTTTGAAGAGCTCCGACATACTTTAGCAATAGAATTTATATTTGTATTAATACTTAAAAATTAATAAACGATGTAACCGTCTTTTCACCGCTAATTTTGAAACGTCAAAACAAAGCACAGTGTTGCCATAGATGAAAATACGTACGAGTAAAATTTATTACGATTGGTAGAGTTGCCGAACATGCATAATATAATTAACGAACATCAACTTGAAAAAAAATATTTTCCATAAAAACGTCAAAAAAATGTATTTAAAATTATACTACTCCAAAAATAGCTATTAATAATATTTTAAACCTAGTTAACATTTTATGAAATATGTCATGAAGACTTCTCATACACAATTGCTGTTTTTAAATGTGAGATTTATTTTTAATCTCTATAGATTTATTAAAGGATTTTATATAGTGATTCGCAATTATTGATCATATGCCTGTTATCCTTTTTCTAGCAATTTTAGCACAATTAAACCCGAGTTTACCTTTTATTTGTAGAGATGAAATATTATCATTACATGTTTAAATCATGTTGGAATATTTGTGTTGATAAAGCTGCAGAATTAATCAAAATCTCAATTTAACTTTAAAAAAGTTAAATATGAAGGTATTTCCTGAAAGATCTGATGGTCAATGAAGTACACCATACTATTTTGCGACAGGAGACTACCAAAAGACTCATCTGTGAGTCTTCCGTAGTCAAGCGTTGGGATTTAAGACTTACATGTGTTGTGAAAGACTTACGTTTCCCACAAATAATTAAACTAGCCAATATTAAATATTCAAACAATACACGTAATTAATACAAATATTTATATTTCAACAAAATACACTTTATAAAATCGCATTATACAATAATTAAACATGATTTTTAATATTATCATTTACATTATAAGGATCTATCATAAGTTAAAAATAATAATTTAAAAAATGCAACTAATTGGTCATTTCTTTCCATTTATGTAATAAATCGAAATCAATTTGTTGAATTTGTGATGTAATTGATTTAAAAGTGTTTTTTATTTAGACTTACCCACCTTGAATAATCTCCGTACATACATATTATTAGTTTTTAATGTGAAAAATGTTTATTGCATTGCGTCGCTATAATTACAGTTATTTTCAATTAAAATAGTTCATAACATACGTACGCATTGCAGCGTTATACATTTTTAAATTTAATTCATCTAAGCGCGTAAAGCAGTACTTTACATCACAGTCGGACTGGGACGTTGCCTCATTTAAATCATTATAAAAAAAATACATATAAGCATTACATTAGATCAAAACGCTGATAAAATAGGCACGCAAGAAGAAAATCTCAAATTAAATTTACATATTAATGAACAATTTAAGACTGCGAAAGTGTGAATAACCATAATATATTCGTACGCTTTTGAATAGCTTCGTGACTAGCCGTTTATTCATAAATCAATCGTTAAAGCTCAAACCGTTGGAAAGCATACGACAAATCAATATCGTCTTTTTAGTGTTCAGCTTGAATGATCAAATTATATTTAAATATTTTATATCTAATGCGAATTCCAAAATTGTATTGATGTTAAACCAAATCACTGGAATGTTGAACGGGAAGTGGTATCATTAAGAAGTATTCCAATATGGAATATAAAGAGTGGCAGATTTCCATAAAAGCGCCTCATAAAATAAGTTCAGTAGCGGATTGGCGTTAGAAAATCAGGCGTCAAGCAAGCTTGGAGTTGAGGTCTGATGATTTATAAAGTCCTTGTAAAGATATTAAGTATCAAAGTCTCGGTCTTGGAAGACCTCAAAATTCCAGTACATCGAACCTCGTAAGAACTAAATACGCCAATGTTTTTAATAATTGCCAACAAAAATGTACAGGAAATTAGTACGTTGTGATGTCAAAAGATTACTAACAATATTAATGCTCTATTTTGTATGAAAGAAAATCTCTTACTCAAGTAGTTACGATGAAAATTGCAGTGTACATGTCCATAAGACTTTGGTGCTGAATTTAAAAAAGCAATTTGAGAGGTTTTTAAGAACTAATTTTTTAACACAACATATATTTAAAGTAGATTACAATTTCTAAAGGAGAAATGATATTAAAATATAGATTATTTTAATTATATTCACAATAAATATTTAATTTCCATTTCAAGCCCATTGCGAAGTATTCAAAAACTTCCAGACCACTTGAATGTTCATATTCAGGGGAAAAAATATAATATATACTTTTTATAATTTGCGATTAAATACATCATCGTTAAAATATAATTTTTTTGGGGCAAAAATTATCAAGAAAATGATACTAAACTAAAACCCTATTAAATTTTTGATTTTATACATGATGCAATCCAAGAAAAGTCACAACTACATGCATTATTGAAGATGGATAAACAATCTGAAAAGGTACCCAAATAGATGTAAGTCTCCAATAAAAATAAAATCTGGATTTTTGGATAGACGAACAACAAAAACTAGAATTACAGTTTACTAACGATACATTTTGAAATCTGAACAGTACTTAATATTGATTGCCTTAATTGTTATTTCGTATATTAACAACCCAATGTCATATTCCACCCTTGATTGATTCAACCAATCGAGGCGGAATTTTTACATCACTTAGTAATTATATTGTATGAACAAACAGCCTATTAAAATGTGTGTCATTATTATCTAAAAATGAAAGATATCGTCATTTTCATATTTTGAAGAGAACCTTTGGAATAAAATGAAACATTTCTTAATAAATGAGATTGTATAAATATTGCGATAATAAAAACATTTAATCCAACATCGATTATATTAGGTAATCATTTATCACTGCACTTTTTATTAAGTGTGGTAATAATCATAAATTGGATAATACACTAACGTAAGATAAATAACTGGAATAAAACTGAATATTTTTTAATTGTACATTAAAAATGAAATAATTTTAAGAGACAATTAATGGTATTTTGTATGAATTTATTTTACAATTTGGTGTAAGGCAATTGTTTTTCTGTTGTTATTGAATTGTATAAACGAATATACATTCAATAAGTAATGCGTCCAATATTTTTCAGATAAGTCGATACATCGCAGCGCGTTCTAATCTACTGGGTTAGATTTTCAGGAGGTTGATGACCTTAATACGTACACTAAATCTTCATTCTGTCGGAGAGTCAGGGCGTACCTTGCCGCGAAACTCTTTTTGAAGCAATGTAAATACGGCGCAATTAGCGTTAAACTTGGGAAATCCTGAACCACCGAAACGTTTCTATTAATTCAGCAGACCTTTGGGAGCGATTGCATGTCCATATTGCAAGTTCTCCGATGACACAAGACGTTAAAGGAAGGCCGAGAAAGATTCTCTGGCCAGGACCTGCACTCCATTGATTCCCCAGCGGAATTCGGTCACATTACTTATTGAACGCACCCTGTGTGTAGAAATGTAAGTGTACTTGTTTGTTTGAATAGTTTAATAAATAATTTATAATAGTCAATTGTATGCATATATGAAGAGTAAATAAGCAATAGTTAAGTAATATGTTTTTTTGCCTGCTGAACGTGAATATTTGGATTATATTCAGCATTGAATACTGGATCGTTTTCGATAGACGCTCTACCAATCTTCATCAAAATCACAACTAGAGTAAAAACAACTATTGCAACAAGTATAAATGCCATCAAATTTCTTCGGTTAAAATGTCCAGTTGATCTTCTGTTTCGGGCAGGAGGTAACATATTTCTAAAACAAATATGCATACAGATTATTTTAAATAATGTGTCGTGACCAAATTCATAACAATTTTGTTTGGATTAAAAGCGCATACTTCCACCACCGAATAATCCATTCTAAGGCTGATTTTCGTTTGTATTTATCTTCATCATGATCGAAACTCTTAGTTTTGTGTCGATTTTGGTCTAAGGCTTCAAATATTTTCCGAGGTTGATGTCCTCCTATATAAAATGCAATAAAAATCGTGATACGGACAATTTTCCACAATGAATTAAATATTGTTGCAAAATATACGTACCTTGATAGTTATCACCTCTATTTCCAAAGGCAGAAGAATCATAGCCAGTATCGTCTTGAACTTGAACAACAGAATACGGTGGTCCTTTCGGTTTTGCAGAATTGCTTTCGTCATCACTTGCACCAATTGGAGTAACTCTATGAGGTGTAGACATGCCAATTGCTTCACTGTGAGTGGAATATTCACTTGAATAAGAGCTGCCATTGATAATATGACCGTTCGGTCCATAACGATTATCGTTATTGATTGCCAATGATGAACTATTTATTGAAGTAATCTTTGAATCTAAATCCTCGCATAACTAAAAGTATTAAATAATAAGGATAACGAAATTTTAATAAAAGAAAACATTTAAATTATGCTGTTAAATAAAATACTTACTAAAGGTAGTCCTAGTCCAGCTCGTGCCCAATTTACACCCGCAAGTTTCTCACGAAGGACGTCTGCCACTAATGATACAAGATTAGAAGGAGGAAAGAGTGAAGCTCTACATAACGGACATTGAAAACCAGCCGGTGCTGTCGTCCGAGGTAATGATCTGAATTTCGATTCCAGACATGGCCAATGGAATACATCTATTAATAACAAAATAAAGATTATTTAAATATAATTAATTAAAACAACACTAATGAAAATTTAAAAAATAAAGGACGCTAATAATATACAATTACTTCTCTGTCCCCCTAATACGGGTGCATTGTTACTTAACTATAGTCACATGAGTAATAAACAATTATAATACTTATCAAGATGAAAGTTAATTCATTATGAGATAAGAAGTTAAATCAATTTACACTGTATATATAATGAGGGAAAAACTTACGGTAACAAGTCAGTCTCAAACACTCTTTATTTCCAAGTGTTTCATTACAAATTTCACATATCGGATTGTAATCACTATCTTCTAGCCATTGTATATATGATTGAACAACGCACTGGAATAAACAAAATCAACAATATTTCATAATCACATTATAATATTCTTAACCTATCTAGAAATATAGGCATGCATGTGTATAAATGTCAAGTGTTGTATATTAATAATTATGATATTTATTCAAATAATCTAAAAACGGCAAAGCGACTGCATCAGACGGTATTCAAAACTATTAACAAAAGATATAACTATCGCTTATATAAATGGAATTATAGTATCAGACTGGTTAAAATCTACTTTCATTACATTTCCTAAAAATTGTTGTGTGCTCTCTCCACTGTTATTTAACTTTGAGCACGTTATGCACAATAACAAATGTGCATTTTAACAATTAATAATGATTGAAATATTTGAGTTGATGAGCACTCGGTGAAAGAATGCAAAAGGATATATGCGACTGATCTGTTAAATAGCGATTCGTATTATCAAAAATCAATGTTAAGAACCTTGGGATGGGTGGTGATCATACAATGCTCGCATACGTTGACCCTATGCTCGAAGCAAAATTGATTGGTGACTTGTCGTTTCGGACATTTGCACAGCCCCATTGCTACGCTCTACTCCACCGCCACGTACCGCCGGGGTTTTTGACGTTTGCCTTCAATTCGTTTTATTCTGACCATGTCCATTAAACGCGATTTTTTTTTTTTTAATAAAAATAACAAAATATAGTAATTTTATTTTATTTAAGCTATATAATCTTTTTGATGTAATGTTTTACTATAAAAATATTTTTAAGCGCAAGTAACACAATATTTTTCAACTTGATAAAAAGCTATTAATATTATTTTTAGAATTAAAATTTTGTTTTATATGTAAAGATATTAGATTTAATTACTAAAAATTCAAGACCTTTTATTTTGAAAAAAATAATTGTTTTTTACGCTCTAAATATAAATAAATAAATTTCAACATCAAGGACGTTTTAAATCATCAGCAAAAAATAATTGCTAATTCAGGCTGAATGTTAATTATCGAGTAAAAATATTTTTATACTTATTTGAACCGTTCAAAAAATTTTGTGAATTCATATTATTCAATAATGGCAATACATAACCTCTTTAAAATTTTAGTTTTGTGACAGCTTACCATGGCTGGGAGCTGTGGTGTTCTGTTAAATGCCTTTAGAAGGCTAACCATTGCTCCATATAAACCGATTTCCATAATAAAAAATGAATTTCTTCAGTTAAATACGCCACTTAATCAAATAATAAGGAACGCGAGTTTTTTTAATAAATGTTAGTTACAATGTCATTTTTTCACAATAAATTAAGATATTTTTAATCTTGTATGAATATGAATACATCACCATCGGTTTCTCATTAACATTCAGAGCCCCACTGTATTTGACCACATAATTCCGCATATATTCGACGATAACTTTTCTCTTATTGATGAATGTAAATAAAACAAGTTGTGTGTGAAATATCCACTCAATTTATCTGAGAGAATATTATATGGCATTAAATATGGAATATAACGTCGTTCAAATGTCCGCCGCGGCTCTACTCGGTGGCACGTATTCAGGAGCTCCAATTTTTAATGAATTTATCGCATAAATCTGCTCTATTCATTTAATTCGTATCTCATTAATATTAACACTGGATTGAAATGTTTAATTTAAATAATTTAATAGTAATGTAAAAGTTTTCTACATTTTTTACAATTAACAATCTGTGTATTATTATTTTTCGACAGTGCCAGCAGAACATTTATGGAAAGGAGTCACATCAGTAAGTAATGCTGGTAGTAAAAAAGGTCGTGGAAAAGGAGTAGGTAAAAAACGATCAAAAGATTTGAACAAAGGACAGATAATTGGTTGCGGAAAAACAAATATATTATGGCCAGGACTCTCGGCGCCTATTTTGAGAGGAAATGAATTAGTCACACAGCAAAAATTGCCTGAAGATCCTGAAAGGTACTTTTGTTTGTCATATAAAAGCTTTTGTCATATCAGAAAATAGAATATCCACATATAAATTTTATATAAACATGTAGAAACCTTATCCAAATTATACTTTTATTTGTAGAGAAGCAAAATTGGTAAAATTGCGAGACTCCATGAAAGGATTCAGACGCTTAAAATTATCTCCGATTGAAAGAGGTTGGTCTGGAGCTAAAATGCCTGGAAGAAGTCTTGGACCGCCAGACCCTATTGGTGAAAGTAAATATTTGATTTGATTAAATTGAGTAAATATTTTAAGTCAATTTACGCAAAAGTTATGCTGAATACACAAAATGGACTGCTTATTAATATTCCAAAATTGATCCAATATAAATAAACATATATTTAATCGAGTGTTAACTTTTCAGATTCTTTTGAAGGCTTCGAAACAAAATGTTTGGAATTTAAAACGTTATTGTGTATGACTGGCAATCTTGGTCGGCAAAGAAAACTATCAGCAATGGTAATTAATAAATCTTTATTTTTAGATAGACATTTTTTAGTCATCAATAGATTGTTTAAGGGACATTTTTACCTTGGGTTGGGCCTAAAAGTGATGAAATTTTGACAAACTATGGTAGTGGGCGCTGGGGAGAGCCACATAATACGGTGGGCGAGAGCGATGGCATTGTTCACCATGGAAGTCCTAAGTTCTGGACAGGCGATTTGCAGCAAACCAATTAAACATAATTTTACTTTCTATAATATCAAATGCCCCGTGAAAAGGAACGCAATACTAACCCGCATTTGTTGCGGCTTATAGCGTCACACCGACCGGTAGAAACATCCCTTAAGCTGATGATTTTTAGAGCTGACTCAATAATGGCTTTAAGGATTTGAGCTCCTTTCATATAGCCAATTTATTAATGATATATAAAAATACAACCGGAGTGTCTAATGTTTGTACATAGTTCCCTTCATTAGAAATGCATTTATTCCATCAGATAGGAAGCTTCTTGATCCCGTTACATGCATTTTTTGTAATCTTATAGGTTATTACTGGAAATGGAAAAGGTCTGGCAGGCTTTGCTATTGGTAAATCTCGAGAGGGATCAGCAGCATTACGGAAGGCTCGTAATCGAGCCGGGCAAAGATTGATGCACTTTAAATTATACAATAATCACACAAGTGAGTATTTTCTTTAATGTTTGACTTAAATTAATTTTGATTTCTGCTCAATTGATTGAAAAAACATGTTTGTATTTTCAGTATTTCATGATTTTTATGCTCAATTTTTCAAAACAAAATTATTTGTTTCGAAGAAACCAGAAGGTTATGGACTGGTATGTCATAGAGCAATCAAAGAAGTGTGTCAAGTTATTGGCATTAAAGATTTACATGCAAAAGTTGAAGGATCGCATAATTTGCAGAACATAGTAAAGGCATTTTTGATCGGGCTATTAAAACAGGTACACTTTTTACTACTAGATTGTATGAATGAAGTCCGTTAAAAGTATCAGTCAAAGTGCTTTTGGGAAATTAGTTACGTGGGGTGCCAGGCGTAGCCCCGTAATCGTACGCGTCTTATCCCGACGCTTACGCTTTAAAATGGACCATTTCTATGGATTCATTGACTATCGGTTCATAGAAGAGTTTTGTATATGAGGGTGAAAGGAACACGGCTGTTGGCTCCAGATCTTTATTATTCAAACCACAGCTATAAGATCAAGTCATCCCGTGACCAAGACGATTGGTCAGACTCCAAGACTAAACTGACAACTCTGAAGACTTATTATGGTTCATATGTAATAATAAAACATTTTTATTTCAGAAATCTCACCAACAAATAGCCGATGAGAAAGAATTACATCTTGTTGAATTTCGTAGAGAAAATGAATACTTTCCTAAAGTAGTTGCATCACCACAAAAAGTTCGAAGTCCTGAAGAGATACCCACATCAGAAGTGCTGGACTTTACACAATATGCCCTTGGTAACAGGATTGTATTAAAAAAGAAAAAACCGCTTCCATTCTACACCAAAAAACCGCACTGGAAAATATATTTGAAAAAGTATGAAAAGAGACGTAACCATGATAAGATAAAATTGGATCATTTAGTAGAAAAAGGAGAGATAAAAAGCTTTTTAAATGAAAAATACCCCGATGTGAAAGTGGAAGCATAAAGGGATTCATTGTTGAAAGACTTGGTTATTTCAATGTATTATTTGTTGTAAAATAAACGTAGAAAAACAACGTTTTGTAGTCATTTTCATGTTGTAATGTGAACCATCTAAATCCTTTTTTAAATATAATTTTTCTCCCAATTAATACTCATGAAACCTATTATTTTATTAGTTAAATAAATCTTTATTAAAAGCTCAGAATCAATTATATATATATATAAAATTAATGTTTGTTTGTTTATCCCGTATACGTTCCCATACCATTCATCCATTTGCAATGAAACATTGGTGAATTGTTGTGCGCACACCCGTAAACGTTTTTGAATTAGTACAAACATTGTTTGTATTAAATTAAAGAAATATATTATCGTATTTAAGTTGAGAATCAGGAATTTTTATTTAAGTATCACATCAGTGATAGTACTACTTTCGAATAAATAAGAACATCTATAATATTGCTTCTATACATAGTATTTTATTATGTACGTTGCATACAAAATTATTAGAACAAAGATTTAAAAAAAAGTGTTTATAAAAAAAAGCTTAATACAAGGTATAATAAAAATGGAAAAATTACAAAACTATTCATCACTATATGTATCTGCCTCATGATGAAGTTCACAATTATCCGAACTATCTTGAAGAGATCTCCATTTATCTCTATGATCTCGATGATCAGCCGGTGCAAGTGTGGCACGCACTCCACCCAAGACGCGAGCGGCTGCTTCGCTAGCTAATAGTATGGGTGCGATAGCCGTCGGCGGTAATTGTCGCAGTACACCTCCCACAGCACCACTATATCCTCGAGCTGATCGTTCAGTTGACGCAACATCTGCCAACGCTTGTGCAGTTTCACCCAACCCCTTTAAAAATAGTCATTACATTTGATATATTTATTTACAAGAAAATTTCTCTTTTGGCAATATAAAATATTGGCTTACCTCTTTCACTAAATGATAGGCATTTGTGACACCCTCTCGTATATCTTGAGGTTGTCTAGCACGTGCGTGACGTCGTCGACCTTTCACACGTGGCCCTCGTAATCCAGGACTTGGTGATACCATATCATATGCTGTTTCAGCTGTAGCCTTAACATTTACAAAAGAATATTTTCTTTAGTTTAAAGAGCATAATAAAAGCAAAATGCAATATCAATACATAGACATTGTTGCATGCACATACAATAAAATATATTTTGGTCACAGTATCAACATTTTAATTAATTAACTTTTGTAATAGTAATTTTATATATTATTGAACTCACTTGTATTAAATGTATTATCCTAGCAGTGATATCAAGGGCTGCCATTGCAGTAGATGTGGTAAAAGATGAAGCACCTCGTTGAAGTCCTCGTACTAAACGACCGTCTCTTTGATATTGTTCAATTGGCAGCCAGAATAAGTCTCGGATTCCTTGGACTAAAAAATATCACGATTAAATGGTGTTGCAATCTAATTGTGGTGCTATTATCATATATACGAATTGGCCGCACTTATACACCTGATTCTACTGTATTGCATTTTCGCAAATATGTAGAAATCATGGTTTAAATATCAACTTTCTATTGAAAAACTAAGCCTCCTACCACCTAATAGCGAAATTATAATAGGAAACGCACATATCGAGGGCCAAAGTGCACCTTGTTTTAAATTATAAAGCAGTTTCCTGAGTAGTTAATATGTTGACGAAATAATAAATATACTAATGCTTTAGTACAAATATCACTTAAAAATAAGCACTTACAAAGTTGAACTAATGAATGCATTGGTCCTACTCCTCCCAAAAGACTCGGTAGCTGATGTCTCTTAATGTCACTTATCCATTCTTGTACTGCCCATTTGAGCAAACGTTCAAATCCAAGAAGACCATGCCTGTACGAAAGGCTTTTCAAACGAAGTTCGGAGCAATTGAGTTGCGCTAGTCCCATTAGTAAACCGGCTAATGGCCCGTGAGTTAAATCAACTCGCTTTCCGTGGTAGTCCAATCTGATAGGAACGTCTGGACTAAAGACGACATTTCTGAAATAAACGAAGCTCAATATATTTGCTGTGATCTTGATATTTAATTTTCAGTGCTAAAAAGATATGATATTCTAAATCAATACCTAAAATAAATGGGAGCGTCATCTATCATTTCCGAGCCCAAGGTAGTTTTCTCTTCATATAAATTTTGTTCTAATTCGATATTTCGTTTTATATTTGTGGTTGTTGGATTGCCGAGTTTCATATCTTCTTCCAAGCGTATCAAGTTATCAGAAACGAGTCTTTCAGCTTCGTAACTATCTAATTGAGGATTTATGCAATCGTTTTCTAAAATACAAAAATATATTTATTATCCCTGAATATGAATAAAATAAACCAAAAAGATATTCCCAGATGAGAATAATTTTATTGCAGTTATTTGTAAAATCGAATAGCAGTTCATTTTTACCTTCTTCTTTTATCGATAATGCATCTTCACTGATGCAATCACTACTTATCATTATATTATCTGATTCGGTCCCTGATTTACTGGCATTCGAAGGTCTTCTAGAGCCATGTCCCGTTTTAACGGTGTTTACGCTCATGATAGGCGGTTGATGTGTGGGCGTTGAATGTCTTGATGATCCACCGATACTATGTAAGGATTGATTCGATCCAGAATTTACAGAATTTATACTATTATCTGGAGAAAAAAAATCGATTAAACGTATGTATATTAAAATTTATTCAATCAACATAAAATAAAATATGTATAGATTGTAAATAATAAAATATCTACCTTTGAAATTGTCGCTTTCACTGAATTGTCCAAAAAAGCTAATAAGGAAAAGAAGAGCATCTTGATCGATGTTGAATCGAAGTGGCAGTAGAGAAATTTTAAGACAGCATTCCTGAGCTGAAAGTTTAGGATCTGGACGAAGATGAACAGCTTTGATTACAACCTGTAAATTAATCAATTATTTATATTATGTGTAATTAATATGATAATTTCATAAACTAAGTATAATATAAAACTCTATATTTATGAATCACTTACCATGTTAGCATGTTTTTGTTTTGGTCTGTGTTCCGAAATATATTGATAAAGAAACTTATTGATTTGACTGGAAGCTAGTCGGTCGCGAACTTCCACAGAAGATATGATTAAAACTTGACGAGATGCCTCGACTCCGCCAGTAGGATATGTTTCATGTTGAAAGCGTACCTTGAAATAAAATAAAAAATTATTCCTCATACTTTTTGTACCAGTTTAAAGAATTCAAGCGTAATTAAGTTATTATATATATATTTAGTTAAAAAGATATAAAATTTCATACTTTATTCAACTGTAATTCCATTAAAATATCATGCCGTCGGCCAGAACCACCGCGATGTTTCAATGGTATTTCTCTAGGGCTTCCGGGCATACGGTCTTTACTATGACTTTGGGAAACACTTTCACTGCTTTTATTATATCCAACTGCACCTTGATAGTAAATTCCTCTTTGTGTTCCATAATTTATAGGCGGAGTTGACGATTTTGGCAGTGAATTTGATGAATCTCTGAAAATTTGATATCTGCATGAAAAATAAATTATTAGATTTGCATAATTTCTTAGATTATTTTTTGTTTTTCACTTTTTTCTGCCATCTAAATAAAATTTATGGTTTATTAACGTGATAACAAAATATGTATACACTCATTCCCCGATTTACGCAGTACTTTTTTTGCGCAGTTTCACTTTAACGCGGTCGGTCGAGAAAATATGTTTTTTTTTAATGTGTTTTGTAATGTAAGGATATCAAAGAATTATTTACCGATGACGTTATAACCGAAGAGGAATTAGTTGGCTTTATTTCAATACCTGAAATGGATCATGTAAATGAGGATGAATCTTCCAAACCGTCATTATTAACTGCAAAAAATTAGTTCAACCTAACAAGAAACATGGAAAAAATTGCGCTCAAAATTGATCCAAACCCAGAACGTGCTCTCAATTTCCAAATAAAATTAAGAAATATATAAAGACCTTACGAACAATCAAAAATCATAAAAACTCAGATATTTTATCTGATGAGGAAGGCGATTTCGAACCAGTTATAATATTATGCTAATTATTACATATACGCGTCTTTTTATATGACGGAACTTATCTTATATTTTTGTATGCCTTGCCTTATTTTACGCAGTGTCTATTCACGCGGGTTTCTGAAGAACATATCCACCGCGTAAATCGGGGGATGACTGTACATATATAATATTGAGTGTGAATAAGTTCTTGCTGTTTTTGGTGAAAATAAATCCTTTATTTTAAAAGGGTAATAAAAAAGCAAGTCCATTTAAGTATTTGCCATCGCTAGCCACTACTTTTGCTCATTTTTCTGGCTGCATTTGAATTCCACGTTGAAAAAACGACATGTCTTTTGAAGCTTTGATCGTTGCTGCAACGCTTTAATGCAACATACAGCCTAGCATAGTCTTTCTGCGAAATTACCATCTTTGGGCATATTATGGTCGCTTTTCCTTCAATACTCGGCTCAAACGCATCAATTTCTTTCGGTAAAGATTTCTGTAATGGTTTGTAGTCGCTCATAAAACACTCCGTCCATCGGATCCCACCGAATACAGAGCATGAGTTTGGTACCATGGATATTCTGCCTTGACATCGATACTTCCACTTGGGCGGGTTTAATCCATAACGCTTAGGATTATCGTAGTATATTCACTTTTCATCCCCATATGATGTAAAAAACCTATTATTTTTTGCTGTTAGAGCTATTCACATGCAAAAAGACATCTTTCCACATTACTCGGCTTCAAGTCGTAAGACACCCAAGATCTTCCCTTTTGTATCATTCTCAATGCTGTCAGACGTCTCGTCTACGCTGTGGTGCCTCTCGAACGCAAAGGGCTAACTTATGTAGCCTCTACTATCTTATATAACGTCCAATTATAATTAAATTTAGAAAATATCAACTGAAATCGTACATACCTATGAGAAAATGTGGGCGACTGTTTACTATTACCATCATTAATAGTAACAGTTTTTTTATTGGGAGTAAAGCTGTTTCCTTTGTTGCTAGTTTCCGATTGATTAGATCCGTCTTGGTTTATTGTCGATTTAAAATCATTTCCTCCATACATGTGCAATATTAAAGTCATTTCACAAAGGGTATATCTAAAATAATGCAAAAACAAGCAAACATTTTAGAACTTATAAATTAATATTATAAGTCAACGCACTCCAGATTTGAAATTTTGTTCAGTTTAAAAATATTACCTTAACACAGGAATCGGGAAGTTCTTTGGGGGTTTTAATAAATCTGTTTTTCCAACTGGAATCGAAAAGTGGTTATCGATCATATGAACTGGTTCGTTTGTTAGCCATTTAACTTCAGGCACAATCGTATATCTTTTGGTATCTTCATCCAAAATACAAAATTCATCATCTGTATTACTGTCTCCGGATGGTTTTTTAGGAAGCTAAAATTATGATTAAAACGATGTTTTTACAAATGCAGCCAATTGTAATTTATATTTCTTTAAATTAAGTATTTTTAACGTGTTCCCGCATTCTCTAAGATTTATTTATAATAACGAGATGTGGAATACAAGGAATATATTTATACCTTAATATTATCTCTGTATTGATTCGGGTTGTTAAAATCTCCCAGATCTCTCGTTACAATAGGCGCTGGGGGTTGATTATTCGAAGTGCCGTTGCTGTTGATACATTCAAAATCATAGGCTTCGGCGTGTTCGCTATCTCTTTTTGAAGTCCTTATTTGGTTTTCTGTATCTGGATCATCTTGTTGAATTGAAGAAATGTCAGAAAATGAACACTTCTTAAAACCTTTATTAACGGGTACATCTTTTTGGCTCATGCCAGTTTTGGATTCGTCCGGGAAAAAGAATATTTCAACGCCTGCTTCCAACTGCTCTCTTTCATTTGAAATATCTATAAGTTTTATATAAAAGTATTCATGAAGTAAGATTTTAAAACAGGGTAACATCAAATTTCTGGATCTAACGTAGATTGGACGAGTGTAGTTTTTTTTATGTACGCTAGATATTAAAAAAAAAATTACCTTCGCAATCAATATTCTCTTTCATGGCTTCTGCCATCATGTCGTTCACGTGTTGTACTTGACTCTTGGATAAATCTCGTATTTCATCAAGCGATTTTTCATTTACACCTGCATCAGAAAGTTCATTAATTTTTAATGGAAAAAAATAATATCAAAGCAAATGTGTTAGTTATAAAAAACAAATAAATAGCATAAATACAACATAAACATTGACATATGTTAAATACCAATTAAGTTGTTTTCTCCCACTGCACCAAAGTCTGGTTCTGCTGAATGTCCGTAAGAGCCAACATCACTTGCACCCGAATCAAAATTTTCAGGATCGTTGAAATCTCCATCAGAAGCCAGATAATTTATCAATCGACACAAAGCTTTAAACGAATCCGAACACGTTCTAACGTGCACTTCGTTGTTAGAGGCTCTCAAATCGAGGCGAGGAACTGCCGTTGCAGTCTGAAAATAGTTTTGATTGCGAATTAAAGAATACTTTTGTTAAAATATTTTAATATAATATACCGATTAGAGTATTACCTTATCATTGAGTCTCACGGAGAGTTCGAATAATCCGATATCTATGACGCTTACAAAATTTTTGCTCAAGTCTATCCTGATTTTATTTGCTTCTATGTCGTCAGATAAAAACAGGGCACATTCTTCTGCAATAAATCTCAAATTTGAAGCATTCGTATTAGCAACAACGTTGCTGGAAATGCTGAAGCTTCCAATTGTAATAATGGTGTGCAATGGAAGATAAAGTGGCCTAAAAACAAGTTAAAATATTAATGATATAAAAATCATTGATGCATTATTTATCTTTTCCGCCCCACATCCTTCGTATAAACATGTAATTAGAATTTAACGGTATAGCAACAAATCAATAGATAATTAGGTCAATAAGGTCCGGTCCTGTGCTAGCGCTCAAAATTTTGATACATTTTCCATGTATCGTAGAATTTATTAGCAGACCTTAAGGTGTTAAGAAGTTTTGGTAATGCTGTAAAATTAGTGTTTGTTTGTCCCGTATGTATTTCTATACCGTTTATTCAACTACAATGAAACTTTGGTGAGTTGTTGTGTGCACACTTGTAAAGATTATTGAATTAGTACGACCGTTGTCTGTGTGCGAATTTTATATTGTGAGACGTTTTGCGGATGCATTATGTTGTAGTTGAACAAGCATATTGTTCTTCAAAGTCATAGCTGTGTGACGTGCGAGGCAGATCAACAAATGCTTTCTACTGTTTATTAAATTTAATTTGAAATAATCGTCGCATTTTTAATTAAATATAAGATTATTCTACAAAAAAATTTGGGGAATTTCTGCAAGGTTTACGACAGCATCAACTGGGAAAATCTCTGGAGGACATTGACATGTTGGAGATGTGCATATCCAGATCTAATAAACGGATCAACCACAGGGTGACGGAACATCAAAACGCAGTCTTGCAATTTGCAGACGAAGGATGCTTACAAGGAGCATCACCAAGGCGCCAGCAGTTATTCCGCGTCCATGAGTTTAACAAGAGAAAGAGGTACATTTGAATTCTTAATGTCCTTTAAATTAATCCTTTATTTTAGAGTAATTGAGAATATACTACAGGTACCTAAACCCAAAGGGTGTTTTTGTAATGAATAACTTTGATTGTCAGTTGTATTTCATCTATCAATCAGATTGCACGTCTTTCTTTTGTCAGTGTTTGGTCAACGGCTGAAGCGTGCCTTAAACAAAAAAATTACAAAAACAATCCCTTTTAACAATGGAAGGCTTTGTTCTGAACCAACAATTTTTTCACTGTTGTACGAGTTTCATTAAAAAATTCGGCGACTACGGCAATTAAATAATTTGTGCTATTTATTGTGAAGTTCTGTCAGTTTGATTACCATTTATTTCGTTCTTTACAGATATTTTTAGATGGAAAAAATATACATTTAATGATGGTATAAAAAAGGGATATTCGCTAGTATACTATAAAATTAATAATGCATTTAATATAATTTTAAAGTACTAACCTGTAATCTATAGCACAATCCCAGAGATGTACATGCAGTTCCGTGATGACGATACTAGGATCATATCCTGGTACTGGATAATCGTTAACATCAAACATATCGAGGATTTGATTTAACCAACTGTGTTGTGAATTCACCATTACATGACGAAGCGTCGAATTAGCAATACCAATTGCGACTTTGATGGTCTATAATTAATAAATATATAAATATTATTGCAACAAACAATACGTACGCACAATTATGCTACAAATAACATTTTATGGGAAAATTTTGTAAATGCAATCAGCGACGGAATAGCTGCTTCAAGTGGAAGAGTTTTACAAAAGTAAATTACATAGTTTATCTTTATAAAAAATATATATAAATAAATAGATGAAGCATTAAAGTAAAAAGTAGATTGGAGATTGTTACTTTTTCCTAAAAACATATTAATACCTTATAACCAGAATGTTCTTTATTTGGTTTGATGCTAGTTGCAATGCTTAACATATTTCTTCCGTTGTCATATCCGTTTGGTTTTACAGATATTGATTTCTCAGAAGCATGTATCAAACATTTTAAATAGCTTGGCAGAGAGTATCCACACATCCTTAATGGCACTCTGTCTGATGGATTAGGAATAAGACCTATAAAAATACAAATTTGTTAAATAAAATGAGTCGTTTTTAAATTCACGCATTTTTAAAAATATATTTATCATACCACAATGATATATTTGTGCATTGTTTGCTTGTAAAGAAACAAGACCACTGCGTAAATCTCCGCCGACTCCTCCTACATAGCACATTGATAAATCGTCCACTAAAATAACTACTTCGCCTTGCTGAACAGGAATAACATGATTTGATGTGTCCTAAAATCGACATGATTATTTTTTATTCGTCGTGGATATTAAAATGGTCATAAACTATATAAATATTGTACGAACCCTGACAGGCGTATAAAGCGTCAGTAAACCTTTCCCAATTTGAAGTTGGAAGCATATATTATTCATTTGATTGGTCTTTTCATTACAATATGTAACTTTTTGAGCAGATTTTGCTTTTTGTCCTTGTCTGGCTTTTTGCTCATATAAGGAATAAAAAAAATCGCTTTCTGTATCAGATGATGAATTGTCTGAATCAGATTCTGAAATATTTCAACAATAATTTTAACTACATAGCGGCTAGAATACGAAATGTGTCAATATTCATAAACAATCATTAAACGTACTATAATTAATATCGCTCTTGCACATGGAATATGCAGGATATATAGATTCTTGTAGTTTTGATCCGTAAAGGACATTCGAATCTGTCCGTCCCGAAAATGACTCAAGGTTATATTTTTTCAATGCAGATGGTTCCCAAAGCAGGAGATCTGAGTTTATTCTATTATAAAGGACTTCGTAAAATTGTTTTGAGCTGTAAAAATAAATTATATGGTGTTTAATAGCTGATAAAATACAATATCTTGTATTATAATTTTTTTTAAGGTATGGAAATAAAGCTAAAATTGACTGTATTTCCCATTCAGGGAAAAATCATTATCGTATTATCACTTTAATGATCGATAATAAATTCTATGTAATTAATAAAATGAGAACTGGTTCAGTGTCTTGATGAAATAAAACTTTCTCTTTAGTTAAATGCGGCTGTTTTTGCTTAAATTCATCACTCAAACGTTGTAGTAAGTTCGCATAATACTCGCCATTGATTGTTTTTTTCCTTTTTGAAGATAATCGATGAAAATTATCGCACGCACAAATTGACGCCATGACTTTGCCTGTGGATGGTACTGTCTTCACTTTCTTTAAAGCCAATTCTCTCCTCTATCAATTGTCTTCGGGTGGGTGGTAGACTCCACGATGTCCACCCATAAAACCCCAAGTGGGGGGAGGAGACAACTCTACGCCCGTGGGTAATGCAGGTCACCCTGTGCTGCGTACCCATAAAGGGGTGTGTGGAACATCCGATTACAGTAGTTGGTGGAGACTGTGTCAAAGGCTCACCACTATCCTCAACACCCTAGGGCCTAGGCAAACAGGAGAGAACAGTTTTAGGCTGTTCGAACGGCGACTCGTCTCTGTGGCTAGGTACTAAGAATGACCGAACTGAACTGAATAAGAACGACTTCAAACTGAGGTTGGACTCGTGGTGGCAGTGAACCTGCGGAAGTAAATCCCTTGAATTTAATATAACCTTAGTCCTTCCTCCTCCATCGCACCTCCAGGTGAACACGGTCTGAAGCTGGTCTTTCCCGTAATTTATAGATTCTAGCTAGTTTCTCTACCGCGCTTAGAGCACAAGTGCCACTCGAATTTGAAAATGAGCGTGTCCTTGCGGACATGGATATTAAATTCAGGTTTTCCGGTCCCAAATAGCGGGATCAACAAACAGCTCGGGTCAGTGGAGGGTCCCCATGTTCTTTTGTCTCATGTGTGAAGTGATGGACTCGTTTCAACCATGGTTATTAATCGACGTAAAAGCTCAGCTTTATTACTGTGAAATGTAGACAAACATTCAATTGAAACATCCTCATTCCGCTGTGTTTTTGTTCCACTGTGAGCAAACATGGCATTCATCTTGCGCACAGCTTTCTCATGTCCAAATTTGCAGTCAATATATGATGTACAGCACTTTTTGAAATGCCGTTAGTTGTGACGGTCATCCAATATAATTTTGTGAATTTTCTTCATCATTTCTGGCGTGATCATCTCTTTTGGTTGACTATTGTGATGTTCATCTTGGCAGCTCGTACGGCCTTGTTTAAACTAATATTTTACTATTGTAAATAAAGGAGCAGACTCTCTCAGAGTAGAATCTAGCTCGGTTTTGATATTGGTTGAAACAACAATGTACTTCTCTATTGAAATATCCGCACTAACATGAGATCAGTCTAAAGGTGTTAATATAGAATTGAACAAATTTACGCAAGACAAGATTTTAACCGAAAAAGCTTTTTCCTGTACATGAATGTTATTAAATAGTATTACTTCGATAGTAAAAAACTTACATAATTTGCAAACTGACTACAGGTAAGTTACATTTTAGTTGTATTACGGAATTCTTCATAGAAACTTCAGCAAACTCTGTCAATTCAACTTTATCACCAGGTATTACGAGTTCTTCAGGATCATCTAAAAATAATGTTAATGTATTCATCAAATTAAATTCTAAAATAAATTTAGACGACAACAACTGATGTTGAGCTGTAAGTTAGTATAAAAGATAAAAAATCTAAATTAATTTATTTACCTTTGCCATCTTTAGCATGAGGTGTATCGCTTTCGTGTACCATTTTTTTAGAACTAAATGGTCCAGGATTATCGTTGTTAGTACAACTAGAGACTTTTAATTTATCCATAAATATGGAGGAAAATCCCATGTTGTACTTATTGCTTTGACGCCCGTAATCATTTCTCGTGTTGTATGTTGACGAAGGTTGAGTGAAATGCTCACTCATAACAATATTATTTGTAGAATCTAAATAATCATCATTGGACTGATTTGATGGTAGTATATTAATAAAGAAGCTGAAAATATCAAGAGTAATTTATTGTTTAAAAATATCAATAGTATTTGATATTCTGAAAAATATTAAGAATTTTGTTAATATATTTAAATGGTATCTATAAATTAAGATAACTCACGTAGGCCAACCATTTATTGGATCTAACTTATTAAAATCGGTTTCATTGCAGGTAGCACGTCCCAAATGAATTTCTGGTTCATTTTCAGATTTCTAAAAAATAAATCAAGTTTAATTATGATAAAAAACAGTAGTTTTGAAATATATTGTTTAATATATTTCTTGATTTATTTAAAAGTTTTTAAGAGTGTAATATATTAAGTATATTAATACGTTTCTGAATTACCAAGTAAAAGACATCAAGTTGTTTACACTGTATTTTAATGTCTGTTGATAGTTGAGTATTCGCAGAAGTATTCAACACTATAGCATTTTGAAAAACTCCCAGTAAAAAGTCTTGTCTAACATTTCGTTGCCACCACGGAGGTTTAGACATATCGTGTAAAGGACGTAAATCTGTCACAGGAAACCTAATAAGGAATAAAATAATTTAAAACTATAAATGTCCGCCAGCATCAAATCTTGCATTCATTATTCAAATTTAAAAAAAATATGTATAAAAAATTACCTTAATTTGATATGTAGTAAAGGACAAGAAAACTTTAATTCCAACGAATAATCTGAGAAAATATTATTTTTTTCCATAACCGATTGTTTCGACATCAATCCATAGTCCTTGTCAAGATCGTAATTTTTACAAACAGGTTGAGGATACAAAATTGCATTCATTCTGTCGATAATTGAAATATCCACATCTATCGTGCATTGACTCATGGTGACTCTGAAACGAATTACGTTTGAGCGTTACAAAAATACATGATTGAAAATCGACAAATTGTATAAAAATGATATGCACCTAATATCTGTTTTGGGATACACATATTTACGTTCTCCCGAAACTTTAACAGATTTCTTGATGCTATTAAATGCTATTTTAACATTCGGAGTTTTACACAAATGATCTTCATCTCGCGTCGAAAAATTCTCAGTATTCATCATTGCAATTTTCGTATCTGAAAATTAATACAATGCATACATGTAATTGGCATAGCAATAAATGAAACTTAGATGTTGATTTAAAAATAAGGAAATACCTTGCTTAAAAGTAAGAATATTGACTGTTTGAACTTTCGTTTCAGAATTATTGCATTTGTACAAGCATTCTCTCAAATCCAATCTTGCCATAGTGAGATGACCAACAATGCTCAAGCCCTGTGAATTTAATTTTTCACTTCCTTCTAGTATTAAAGGCGCAGCAATAAATCTATTAAATTGTAAAAGAAAACGTAGATTAAATATACAATGGTTTTTATTTTAAATTTGTAAGTATATCGTTCGTTTATTATTTAACACGTTGAATGCCATCTTTTAATTTTAATAATACGATTAAATTAAATTGGCTTTTTAAACTGGAATCCTGAAAATTACCGTGGCAGTCTACGCGTTAAAATGATTTTATTACAAATTTTAAATCATATATAATAAAATAAGTGAAATAAAAAGAAACCTTAAATGATTATGCGTAATGGCTGAATCAAAAGTTTTATTTGCATTATCTAAGTCTTTACTACCATAGCCGGTAATTGCAAGTAAGCCCAATGAAGAGAAGAAATTATTTGAAATATTTTTCATTTGTTCAACACTTGAAGGTGAAAGACAATCGCTTCCAGATGAAAATGTAAGAATATCCTGAAAAGCAAAAAGGGATATATACATATATATGAGTTTTTATAATTTATGCGAGTCATGTTTACACATTTGTTAACCCTTTCAAACCGGAAAACATACACACTACGCTCTGATTTAAATCTACTTTTCTGACGGCTCCGCAGCAGCGTGTAACAAGCTTGATAATGAACCTTAACACAAATATTCCTTCAATTCTTCGGAATATTACCGTGCAAGCCTACAAGTTTACTTCTGAAGGATTAGGAGGGTAGATTTTGCAGAAGAGTGGTGATACTCGGTTAATGACGCCACTCCAGAGCAGTCAAGGGGGAATAACAAAATTGGTCAACGATAAGAATGATGCGAGTATCTTAATTATCAAAACAAACGCCTGGTCTCAAGACAACACAAATGAAAGTCGTCTTATCTTTGTTGAAAAAGCTTAATAGCTTATTCAACTATAGCAATTTCAGTTAATTATACCTAAATTCTATGACGGTTAAAAAATTCTTTAGAATACGATTTTTGTTTTAATTACGGCACAACTTTGCCATCGATGCACGAGTGTACGATGAGACGTAAGACACCCGTCCCTATCTCACAATTTCTGGTCTCATAGGATTAATAGAAGTCAAACGAGTATATGATTATGCTCAAAATATCAGATGGAGAAAATCCTTTTTCTCTAAAATAACAACTAGATTGATCCAATACCCAAATAACAAACACATAAACACGACTCGCATAAATCTTAAAAACCATAACACCTTTAATATATTCATTCATACTTTTCTTAAAAAATTCATTACCTCATGTAAAAGAACGAAAGCAAATGAAGCCACCCTAATGTGTATCTGGGATGTTTCTGCATTTGGATCACCTTCCACCTGAGGAATTCCTATAATAAAAATACATATAATTTAAAGATCAACTTCTTTCATAAACCATACTAAGATATTTACAATCATAGATTTAAAAATAATGCTATTATTTGAATTGAATATTACCTCGTTTTCGGCGCAAATTGTACGGGCTATTTCCCCTACAGCTAGGATTTAAGACCGAACCCAAACTGCTTGCGTTAGAAGTAATACTACTGCTCATAGATCCTGTTGAAGTAATACTATCGACCATAATGTTGTCATGTCTAGATGGTAAGGGTAAAAACTTTTCTTCGTCTTGGTCGCTATCTTCTGTAACAGTTTATAAGACACATTTAATTTGCATTGATAATTTTTCTTCAGCGATTACAAAATTCTTGGATCAAGTTTTTAACATAATGTATTTTCATTGCAAAATATGTTTATCATATCGCTTCTCCGAGAGCCCTTTCGCCATCCAACACCTCACCAAATCAGACGGGAAACTATCAATTAAAAACAGTAGGAAAGAGAATCATCAGATGTCAGAGCAGACCCAATAAGGGGTGTCTGTTCCACAGCTATCGCATCGAATGCGAGCTCAAACTAGATAAGATTGATAGCAGGAGTTGGCTCCATACAACTACCTTGATCAGTCCTCATCGTTCCCTATTTCATTTGTATGTTGGCTCAAATATGGTGGTAAAGCAGGCATTCGCCACGGGTGCTACTAAGTTGTCTAATCTCTCTTTTCTTCGTTATCAACCATATTTTCGACCGATTGTAAAATTTAAACAACCTACCCGATCAGTCTTCTTCGGACAATTTCATTTGTAATGAGAGTTCGTAATCGTTTCGTCATTTCAGCGGTCCTAAAATCGGACCGATTGGACACACAGACCTTGTGGCCACTCCGTCCTCTTTTAAATGCGTACCCGGGGCCTTCTATGATTTGTACAATCACGGAAGCCTCCCCAAAAGCTAATATACATAAGTAACTCGTGCCAACCTTACTAATTTAAGCTGCTATCTTAGCTGGTTTTTTAGTTTTAAATTACTAGCTAGTTTCTCCCTTGCGATCAGAGCGTAAGTGGTCACTAGAAGTTGAGAATGAGCGTTGCCGTACACTTTTTTTGAGCGGGCGCACCCGAATAGCGGAACCAATAAACATTTCGGGTCAGTGGTGGATCCCTATGTTCCTTTGACTCAGATGTGAAGTGATAGATCCATGTTTCATCCATGGTTATGAATTGATGCAAAAACTCGACTTTATTGCTGTAAAACATTGGTCGACCACTGCGGTGTTTCGTCTTGGCAGCTCGTATGGCTTTACCATGTTTGATAACCAATTTTTACCATGTTTGATAACCAATTTTTACCATGTTTACAAATTCAAATTGCTGCCAAACAAATATTAAACAACGTAAGCTTCTTTAAACTTAAACTTTATAAGGCAGATACATTCCTATCATACTGTAACGTAGGGGGCTGCTGAAGGCAAATTAATAATTGAAAAGAACCTATAGTTGCTGCACTCCAGCCATTTTTAGCTGATATTCCATGTTCGGCAGTTATTCTTCCCGTTAGTTGGGCTTCAATTCGTTCAAAATCTCGTTTTTGCATAGGTTTGGATTCCATGCCAGCATGGCTGCGTAGGGGAACATTACTGAAATTAAATAAAACAACTTAGTATTACATACTGAAAATATTATAGAAAAAAAATCAGTATAAGGCCTATATAATCTATTAAAATTAATCTCTGTTTGTTCGTATGTAATGCGCTGCAATACCGTTAATCAGATTGCGATAAAACTTCATTCACTTATTACTGAGGATTGCGCGAGTAACATAGGTATAGTCTAATATATAAAAATCATTGTTTGTTTGTCCGTATTTAATACGCTGCCATACCGTTCATCCGATTGCGATAAAACTTTGCCAACTTATTGTTTACGCTTGCGGGAATAACATAGGCATAGTAAAAATATTGTTTGTGTACGCAGTTTATTATGCGAGACATGGCATTGCAACGAATGCCGGGTAATCACTAGTGAATAATGAAGATAATTTTACAAACACTGTATATTGTATTATTTTAACCAATTGACCATATTATACAAAGGAAATCTAAATTTTATTATGCAAACATTTAAATTCAAACTCTGTAAGCAAATAAAATATAGGTATGGGTAAAACTAGCACTTAGCTCATATGAGATTGATTTTCTACATCTTTATTATCGAATGATTAAAAATAATCCTTATTGAGTAATTACCTATTATCTTCTAGATGAGGAGAAGCTAATCCATTTGCAAGTTCCATAAGAACGTGAAATTGTCTAGGACTCAAAAAAAATGTTACTGAGCCAAGTGTAAGCTGAAAGTCTATTTTTGGACCAATTGCTTCTTCCGATTGTTTCATAGTTAAACGTATTTCCTGCCTTCCTGCCAATTTTGCAAACAATATAGGACTAGGTGTTGAACTATTTAAATAGTCTTGTGACGTACTTTCAGTATTGTCACTTGATTCAGGTTTGCTGTTCGGATTTTGAGATTGATGAAAACTCTGAAAACACTTAAAATGCATAAAATATAAAAAAACTAGTATGATATTATATACAACATCTATAGAAATATTAATTCAAGCACTTACTTTATCCTCAGCACTCTGATTAGAATCAACAAAAACAGAACGAGAAAATGTTCTCGCTCTAGAGGGGAATTCGTTTGTGAATAAAGTAACTCCTTCAAATGAAATCTTCTTTGTTGTAAATGTGGATATTACATAGGCTTTATTAGTTTCAGCTTCCAAAAGTTCAGCAGGAGGATCAGATCCTGCTTCATCGAGATAATCAATACTAAGAAAGATAATAATGTGACTTAGTATAATTTTTACATACAGAGTATTTCATTTAAAATAGAATTAAATATAAGATAGTTACTTTTTTATATGTACTTCTAAAGCTACTCCAGTTTTGCTGTCCATAGGTACGTGTTCTATCCTAATAGTGGTGTTGGAAAACTTCACCTTTACCCGACATAATACTATAATAAAATATGTTATTAACAATTTTCCATACCGAAAGCCGATATATGCATATTAATACTCGATATTTTTAAACGCAGCTCAGGTAATAGCTACGACCAAAAACAATATCAAAAAATCTAACTTGAGTCAATAGTTTGAGCAAAGCGTTCGATGCCTTCCACTGGTTGTGTCGTCGCTTGAATTTCTCCTTCTTGTTTCAAGCATTCTGTTGCAAGTTGCATTGACGACGTCATAGACGACCACATCGATTCGAGCATAGATGGAACTTAAACATTTAATAAAATACAGTTAATCATCAATTATAAATTCTGCTATTTGATCAATACACCGGATATTTGGCCTAATAACTAAATTTGTATGGTATTCATTAATGACAAAAAAACACTCACCATTTTCTGATCTTTGTTTCGGTTGTATTGTCAGCGTAAGTCCATTGATTTGGACAAATGAATCATCTTTCAGAATGTTGGCCCATGGTATCGAAACGTTGACTTGTTGAACAAATCCATCGACGACTTCAAACGGCCAGCCTTGAGCTTCACCCAACTCATTTAATGACTGAAAAGAATACAATAGATTGATACATTAAAATGATAATTGACTTTTCATGCTTCAAAGCTCCCAATTATGGTAAATTTAATTTTGATTATTGATTTTGTTAAATCTCAAACTGAAATAAATAGACAAGACATTATTATGCATAGTGAGTGCCTTGTTATTTTAAAAAGCCTCTTTAAGCTGTTGAAAAATAATGGCATAAGACGAGCATGCATTTTATTATAAAAATATATATATAACATCGTTACATATGAAGATTCGGTATTTCAGTTAATCAATGATCAACTGTGATTGAGAAAGGTTCTGTAAATTATTTTACAAGTTCTATTATTTGTAATTTACAAAAGGACTGTAGTCTTCAATTGTCTTTAAATATGGAGGCATTGTTGCTATTTCTATTGTTTACTATGACTAACAAATGCAGGTATAAAAATATTAGCAGAGCTTTCGGGGAAGAGTCTAAAAGAGAGGAAAAAGATAAGGTCTCATTTTTAAATCGCATTACTTGTGATGAAAAATAGATTTTTTAACAGGAAATATCGCCAAAGCTTTCAATCATAGTTACACAGCTAAATAATATTGTCGTGAAGTCCAAAATATGCACCTGAAACTAAAAATTAAGCCAACAATCCTAATAAATAACTTATGGTGTTTTAATTTCCACATATGAATTCCTAATGCGTATGTGCTACAACCTAATATTTACACACATAAAAAAATGTAGAAATTAAACAATGATCACAACAGTTTTTTTAAAGAAGAGCAATATTATTGTAAAAGCTCAGATATTTATCACTTCTATGGATTTTTTGCTAAACTTTAAAGCACACAGGAACATTATTTTTTAGGTTAAAAGATGAACGCTATGATTGTTATTGATATTTGATCAATTTATGTTTTTAATTATTTGGGCATAATTTTTAAACGGCTTATATAAGCACAGGAATATTCTTAAACTACTAGCAAGCGTTAATCATTAAAGAAGATTGATGTAACGCTAGTATCTACTAAATAAATTCAACGAGGACCTTCATTTGGTTTCATTTCGAAAAAGCCTTTGTCTAGTAGTACTGCGTTTTCCATCGTTTGCAATAATCAAGGCGTTTCGATTCAATTGTATTTTAGTGTGTATTGACGAGTTAAAAGCTTATCAAACATCAATCAGAGGGGTTTTATCTCACCTCGCAGTCCAATCGCAGATGACTAACAAAGCCCGTTCCATTAAAAAGATCCACACTCAGCTGATCTAGTGTCAGTTTTTCTTCTAAAAACTGACCCAAATATCGCTGCAACAAGTAACGGCACACTCTTTTCTTAATGTTCTCCGACCACGGATCGTACCACGGCATCGTGGAGGCCTCGTGCGTCTCTACTACATGAGCTCGGATAATTTGCGACGGAAAAACACTAGTGTTGCCAGTATAATTGTCATTCGAACAGCTGTTATTATGCTCAAATATTTATATTCATAATTGGGGAAGCATTGCGCCATTTTTGTAAAGATTGCTCTCAGATCTTTAATATTCAAATTTAGAACGAATTAAATTTTTAAATGCGCCAAAAAAAATTGAAGCCATCTTTAGTTTTCCTATTAATCAACCCAGACTGTTCCATTTTGCTACATAATCGCCTATATAAAACATATACGATCATCTATAAACGAATGGTTAACAAAAAAAAAAACACCTAAAGATTAATTTAAGCATGGTCAAGACTAGTATGAGGGAAGCGGATCAAGACTCATGGCTCATTCCAATACTCTCAAATATTTTAAATTCAAGATTCCAGAAAGCTGAACGCGCATTTTTAGTCCATGAACTAATCTCCGCTTTGTAGTGAGACCTTGTGCATCGTGATCATCACCAGTTTATTTATAACAAATTATTGCTATATGTGTATATATCAAATATAACTTTTAAAATTGTCTTCTTTGTAATTGCAAAAATACATCTTCAAAAAGTGATCAAGAGTATTTTAATATTAAACAAAATGAAAACATAATTTTATAGACGTCTGTAATTTATCAGAAATAATTTAAAAATAGATGAAAAAATAATAAGAATTATAAATATAGTTTTGAAATGTGATATTCTTTTGGTTCGCCTCTGATCTATCTCAAAGCTCATTTTGATTTTAATAAATCCATAAATTTAGGGAGAGGACTGCATAAAGTTTTTTTATTCAGCTCGTAGCGCAGAGAAAAATGATAATTTGGCCGAAAGTTAAGAAAAGTTGTCCATCTTTTGTTTACAGCGCTGGGGAGCTTAAGACCTCGTGATATATTTTTAAAAAATTTCAGCGAATGACAGTTCGAATGTTTGAAGTATTCTGTCTTTGGTCGAAAGGAAATAATTTTATAAAAGTCGAATGGATCAAGTAGAAAAATGCATCGTACATTTGGATATGGATTGTTTTTACGCTCAAGTAGAAGAAGTACGCTTAAAATACACGGGGCCACTTGCCGTACGTCAAAAGGGACTTCTGGTGACATGTAACTATGCAGCCCGAGCGAAAGGTCTTCGTAAATGCATACCAACTGGTGAAGGCCTTCAACTTTGTCCAGACCTATTGATAGTACCCGGAGAAGATCTACATCCTTATCGACAGCGCATCTGCCTAATGTTGCAGCACTATTACAATCGTACAACATTCCTGCAGAAAAACTCGGTCTCGATGAGACGTATCTCGATGTCACGGAACTCGTGGATAGTCGACTAAATGACGATAACTCGAACAACTCCTCGGATGCAATAGGAAACATTTCAAGCTATTCTTCAACGCTCTGTTTGTGCCCTAAAAATACACACAATCGTCTTCGAATTGCAACTCACATAGCTGATGAAATTAGAACTAAAATAAAATTAGATTTAGGCTTGACATGTTGTGCCGGCATCGCCCACAACAAACTTTTAGCCAAGCTAGTTGGTGCAACGCATAAACCCAATCAACAGACGCTCATATATCCCTGCAGTGCTCAATTTTTTATGGCTACATTTGATTGCGTCAAATCGATCCCCGGTGTTGGTACTAAAATGTATAAAACTCTATTGGATTTGAATATAAAAAGTGTATTAGATTTGCAAAATTGTTCCTCAAACATATTATATGAATGCACTCGGTTCAGAGGTGGGAAGTAAATTGAAAAATCTCAGTAAAGGCATGGATACTAGTCTTGTAAAACAAAGCGGTAAATCTACCATCATCGGATTAGAAGATAGCTTTAAAAATATTAGCACCATAAAAGAAGTCGAGGAGAAATTTGAAATATTGTCTAATCGTTTGATTGAATTAATGCAAGAAGACGGCCGAAGACCGGGCGGATTGAGGATAACCATCCAGAAAAAAGGAAAATTCTACAACTGAATTTGGTCGACAAACACGCCAGTGTGATCTATCTCCTTCTCTCTTTCTAGAGAATGGTGGAAAATTTGACATTACTGACGGAGCTCGAAAAACAATTTTTCAAATTGTTATGAAATTGTTTTGTAAATCTGTCGATACATCAAAATTGTTCAATATCTGCCTGCTCGGTTTGGCCTTTACTAAATTTAAGGAAATGGAAGTAGGAAAAAATAGCATTACAAATTATCTTTCAAAAGCATCTACATCCGTTTCAGTACCGGAACCAAATTTTCAACCGCTACAACCGAACGAAGAGTACGATCATTCTATAAGTTCATCAGAACCTCCATCGAAGAAAGCGTGTATAAAAACAACGCGCACGCTTGAAGACCGAGATAAAATAGAGAAAAAACTATCGCAATTACCAACGGAAATTGACAATTCCGACGCGAAAAGCTATTCATCTACAATACCAGACGATATAGATAAGGATGTTTTCGCACAACTCCCGTCAGATTTACAAAAAGAACTCTGCGCGTCTTGGAGTCAATCGATAAGATTGAAATTGTTACAGTCAAAAAATAAGTGCTCTTCAAAATCGGCAAAGAATTCAATTACAAAATATTTATTAAAAAACAAATAGCTTATTAATGATATTGTACATGCCATGATTGTTATTCTAGTTTTATAAAAATCTATACCTATACATAAAATTATTTTAGAACATGTTTTTGATTAAATAAAAATATTAAGATTGTATCAATCGTGATTATTTTTGTAAATGTTTGTCTATTTTTGTGTAAGCCAATTTAAAAGTAACGTCTTTTGTTGTCCAATGCAAATTTGTTTGCATTGGACAACAAAGGACAATAATTTACTTATGGAAATGATATTCTGGAAGTCTCTAACTTAGTATTGCAAACTTTTATTATGTCAACGCCTGCATCTCATTTCATATTCCATCCCTTCTTTCTTTCCCGATTTATTTGATCTTTTCTGAATCCTATTGTTCTTACCGTACTTAAGATAAATTATCTGATTTCTTAACATGTATCTGCTTTCCAATGCTCAACCCTTGCCTATGTTATTCGATAATTTTGTAAACTATAATCATCGGATTTCTTATCATGCCCACCCTCATTTCCACCAACTCATTTTTTCCACATAAGTCTTAACACAAATCAAAATCTGGGATTCCCAATATGAACACATAACAAATAAATAGGAAAAGATAAGCTAAACAAAACACAAAAAAATTGCTCAAGATTACAAGCTGGAATTTGGGCCGATATCAATATTATCTGAAATTTTGATTCAACAGAATAAAGATTAAAAGAGAGTTTTTTGATTGATAAAAAGTGAAGATTACAATATAATCGAACGAATACAATTAAATAAAATTTGCATTAGAATGGCGAAGGTCATACATTAATATCCATACAAAAATGAATCGTTATTTTCAAACCGGTTCAGTTGCAGTTTTCGTTCCGGTTTTCGGTTCCCTAGCCCTGCACCGTTTAAAAGTTAAATACATAATGCTATTACAGATGAAATATATTAAATGTTTTAAATAATATTCGAAGATAATCATAAGTAATTAAAATTTTGGACATGAGAAAGCTGTGCGCAGGATGAGTGCCGCGTTTGCTCACAATGGAACAAAAACAGCCTCGTGAGGATATTTCAATTGAGTGTTTGACAATGTTTCACAGTAACAAGGCCGAGTTTTTGCAACAATTCAGGATGAAACATGGATCCATCACTTCACATCTGAAACAAAGGAACATGGGGACCCTCAACTGACCCAAGCTGTTTGTTGGTCCCGCTATTCAGGAGCATGCCAGCCCGCTCAACAAAAGTGCGCAGTAAAGTGCAAAACTTAAATTTAATATCTATGTTCGCAAGGACATGCTCGTTCTTAACTTCGTGTGGCACATTGTGCTCTGAGCGCGGAAATAAATTAGTTAGACTTTGTAATTTAAAACTAAAAAAAACTAGCTAAGATGGCAGCATAAATTAGTAAAATAGATAAATGTATAGTTTTTATGGGTTGAGGGAAGTCTAGACTCGATTGCGACCTCATTTTGCGCGAGCAACTCATGTAAATTAGCCTCCGAGGGAGCTCCCGAGATCGTACAGACCATAGAAAATGCCGCAAAAAGCCCTAAAAGAGGACGGAGTGACCAAAAGCTCAGTGTGACCAACCGGTCCGCTTTTCGGAGTGCTGACATGACGAATGAGGGCCTCGCGATCAGACGCTATACCTGAACATGTCTAAAGAAGGATTACGAACTCTTATAATGAAACGAAGTTGTCCGAAGAAGATTGATCTGGTGATTTGAAAATATTGTTGTCTTTATTCTATTGCGGGCTTATGCTGGCTGGGTGGGCTCAATGTTTAAGCTATAACGAAGAAAGAGGGATTAATCAATCAATGTTGATTCATGTGAAGTAGAATGGTCAAATAAAATAAAAAACGTGTCCAACTCTCGACTGGAGTCCAGTTGCGTCCGTGGCGGGCGCCTGCTTTGCCACGCCCTTGTTACGGTCCTGGTTTTCTGTAAAATAATGGACAAAATAATTTAAAGCAATAAACGTACAACAAAAAATAAGCGTTTCTCTCGACTGTATTGATCGTGTGTATAACGCCTAGCGTGTTCATATGTAAAACCAACTTTACTCTCAGCTCCGCGCAGCGTGTAACAAGCTCGTATATCAATAAATGAGCCTTAACACTGTTGATAGCACCAGAGCCGTAACCAGGGTATGATGCACCCGTGGCAAGAATCTCAATTGATTCTTTCTATGCATTATAATGAGCGATGTTTAAGACTAGGGAATCCAATACCGAGCCAAAATTTCAATCCCGAGATTTCGGGATTGCATTGACGCGATGCGCCTCGAGAGGTTCGAGAGGAAAGTTTTGAAAAGAAATTCGAACTTTTTCGGGATGAGACCTCGGGCTCTGAAACCATGAAGTCCAATCGCGAGGTCTTGGAAATGTACGGCGAGGCATCAATCCCAAGCTTCGTCCTTCCCCGCCATCTCCATTAGGCAGGTCAGGTGGCACGGACCGGGTGGCAGTAGACCCGTCGGAAGACCTCGGCTATGCTGGGCTGATCAAGTAAAAAAAGACGCCGCTCGTCTGGGTCTGGGAAATTGGAGTGAGGAGGCTCAGGACAGTGTAATTTTCGGAAACTTTTAAAGCTCAAAATCACCTATGCATTCCAAATGCAAAATAAATATTAGAATCATAAATCTGCTCCAAACAATGGATCAATGTCGGGAAAATTAGTTTACCCAAAACATTTTTTTTAATAAATAAAGGATTACATATTAGGGTCTATTTTCATTCCAATACAAATGCTATATTTCATTTTGTGTATTTATTTTCTTATACATACTGTTTTTCATGTTTTTAATATAATTTACATCCAAGTTTATTTTTATGTATATTTTTAAAGCTTTAGTTGTGCTTACATTTCAATATCTATATCTAATTTTAATGTACAATTATTTGCATTTTATTATCTGCACCGGTGAATCGTGCCATGGACGACGTTGTAGATTGTGACACAACCGTCGTGGCTCAGATACTAATGCAGATCATATTTTTCTTTCCGACCAATCTTGGACGACGCCTTTGTAATCAGCAAGTTTTGGATTCGATGTCTTCTCGAAGGTGGATGGCGTTGTTTTGTTGAAATGTGGACAGTACATTGGATGAAAAATATCTTCTTGCTCTTGTATGATTATCGGATTTTTATTTTTCGTTAAAATTTTGCCAACAATCATATACTTGGTCGTTGAGTTTTTTGTCCGAATTGTCACTCGCTAGATTTGGAACTCCTTTCCTCGAAAGACCAATACTTCATCGATATTTTTTGAGCCGTGTATGAAAATCTGGTTCGATATTTTTCAAACGATAAAACGTCGAAGAAAATGGATTTACAATTTTTTTAATTTCCAGTATTATTACTGTTACTTTGAGTGGTAGGGTTTAATATATCTTGTAGTAAGTTATACTCTCGAGGGGAACAACCTTTAATAATATCGTCGGTGAATAATTGTCTATTATCATTAAAAGTGTCCATAATTTTTTTTGGTAGGGAAATTCCCTAATAATCCTGTCAACGTTTTGTGAAGTTGGATATTATTCAATATTTTTTCTTATTTCTCTAAGATTTCCTTGAGTATTTGATAATTTTTCAGCATTTTTTGGTTATATTTTCTTAGTTTTTGATTATTAGCATTCAGCATTATATTCTGCTCGTCGATTAGTTGATTATTATTTTCAAGTGTTCGATCATTATCAATAGCTTTAGATTTTGTTCAACAATGAGTTGATTATTTTTTTTTAGTATTTGATCATTTTCATTTATCGTTTTACTCTGCTTTTCAATGTGCTGTTTACAATTTAAAAATGTTTTATTATAAACCAATCGTATCAGATTCTGCTTGCCAATTTGTTCAATATTTTCATTTATCGTTTTATTTTGCTGTTCAATTTGCTGTTCATTATTTAAAAGAGTTTTATCATTTGCCGATAATGTTAGATTCTGCGCATCAATTAGTTGAACATTGCCATTTATCGTTTTATTTTGCTTTTCAATTTGGTATTTATTATTTAAAAGAGTTTTATCATTTGCCGATAACATTATATTCTGCTCATCAATTAGTTGAACATTGCCATTTATCGTTTTATTTTGCTTTTCAATTTGGTATTTATTATTTAAAAGAGTTTTATCATTTGCCGATAACATTATATTCTGCTCATCAATTAGTTGAACATTGCCATTTATCGTTTTATTTTGCTTTTCAATTTGGTATTTATTATTTAAAAGAGTTTTATCATTTGCCGATAACATTATATTCTGCTCATCAATTAGTTGAACATTGCCATTTATCGTTTTATTTTGCTTTTCAATTTGGTATTTATTATTTAAAAGAGTTTTATCATTTGCCGATAACATTATATTCTGCTCATCAATTAGTTGAACATTTTCATATATCGATTTATTTTGCTGTTCAATTTGATGTTCATTATTTAAAAGAGTTTGACTATTTGCCAATATGATTAGATTTTGCTCGCCAATGAGTTGACTGTTCTTTTTTAGTGTTTGATCATTTTCATTTATCGTTTTACTCTGCTTTTCAATGTGCTGTTTACAATTTAAAAATGTTTTATTATATAGCAATCGCATCAGATTCTGCTTGCCAATTTGCTCAACATTTTCATTTATCGTTTTATTTTGCTGTTCAATTTGCTGTTCATTATTTAAAAGAATTTTATCATTTGCCGATAACGTTATATTCTGCTCATCAATTAGTTGAACATTGCCATTTATCGTTTTATTTTGCTTTTCAATTTGGTATTTATTATTTAAAAGAGTTTTATCATTTACCGATAACATTATATTCTGCTCATCAATTAGTTGAACATTTTCATATATCGATTTATTTTGCTGTTCAATTTGATGTTTACTATTTAAAACTGCTCTATTAATTGTCAATAGAGCTAGATTATGCGCATCAATTAGTTGAACATTGTTATTTATCGTTTTATTTTGCTGTTCAATTTGCTGTTTATTATTTAAAAGATTTTTATCATTTGCCGATAATGTTAGATTCTGCGCATCAATTAGTTGAACATTGTCATTTATCGATTTATTTTGCTGTTCAATTTGCTGTTTATTATTTAAAAGATTTTTATCATTTGCCGATAATGTTAGATTCTGCGCATCAATTAGTTGAACATTGTCATTTATCGATTTATTTTGCTGTTCAATTTGCTGTTCATTATTTAAAAGAGTTTGACTATTTGCCAATATGATTAGATTTTGCTCGCCAATGAGTTGACTGTTCTTTTTTAGTGTTTGATTATTTTCATTTATCGTTTTACTCTGCTTTTCAATGTGCTGTTTACAATTTAAAAATGTTTTATTATATACCAATCGCATCAGATTCTGCTTGCCAATTTGCTCAACATTTTCATTTATCGTTTTATTTTGCTGTTCAATTTGCTGTTCATTATTTAAAAGAATTTTATCATTTGCCGATAACGTTATATTCTGCTCATCAATTAGTTGAACATTGCCATTTATCGTTTTATTTTGCTTTTCAATTTGGTATTTATTATTTAAAAGAGTTTTATCATTTGCCGATAACATTATATTCTGCTCATCAATTAGTTGAACATTTTCATATATCGATTTATTTTGCTGTTCAATTTGATGTTTACTATTTAAAACTGCTCTATTAATTGTCAATAGAGCTAGATTATGCGCATCAATTAGTTGAACATTGTTATTTATCGTTTTATTTTGCTGTTCAATTTGCTGTTTATTATTTAAAAGATTTTTATCATTTGCCGATAATGTTAGATTCTGCGCATCAATTAGTTGAACATTGTCATTTATCGATTTATTTTGCTGTTCAATTTGCTGTTTATTATTTAAAAGATTTTTATCATTTGCCGATAATGTTAGATTCTGCGCATCAATTAGTTGAACATTGTCATTTATCGATTTATTTTGCTGTTCAATTTGCTGTTCATTATTTAAAAGAGTTTGACTATTTGCCAATATGATTAGATTTTGCTCGCCAATGAGTTGATTGTTCTTTTTTAGTGTTTGATCATTTTCATTTATCGTTTTACTTTGCTTTTCAATGTGCTGTTTACAATTTAAAAATGTTTTATTATATACCAATCGTATCAGATTCTGCTTGCCAATTTGCTCAACATTTTCATTTATCGTTTTATTTTGCTTTTCAATTTGGTGTTTATTATTTAAAAGAGTTTTATCATTTGCCGATAACGTTAGATTCTGCTCATCAATTAGTTGAACATTGCCATTTATCGTTTTATTTTGCTGTTCAATTTGCTGTTCATTATTTAAAAGAGTTTTATCATTTGACGATAACATTATATTCTGCTCATCAATTAGTTGAACATTTTCATATATCGATTTATTTTGCTGTTCAATTTGATGTTTACTATTTAAAACTGCTCTATTAATTGTCAATAGAGCTAGATTCTGCGCATCAATTAGTTGAACATTGTCATTTATCGTTTTATTTTGCTGTTCAATTTGATTTTTACTATTTAAAACTGCTCTATTAATTGTCACTAGCACTAGATTCTGCGCATCAATTAGTTGAATATTGTCATTTATCGATTTATTTTGCTGTTCAATTTGCTGTTCATTATTTAGATGAGTTTTATCATTTGCCGATAGCGTTAGATTCTGCTCATCAATTAGTTGCTCATTTTTACTAATCGTTTTATTCTGCTTTTCAATTCTCTGTTCATTATTTAAAAGTGTTTTATCATTTATCGATAGTGATAGATTTTGCTTGGATATTAGTAGGTCACTTATTTTAATTGTTTGTTCACTTTCACTTATCAGTTGCATTAGACTTTCGTATTTTACAGCTCTAGTTTCGAGAATTTTCATTTGGTTTTCTTTTTCAGCTGCTAGCTCCTGCATTACATTTGGATTTTCAGTGTCGATTATTGATTCAGGAACATTACTGAAAATATAAAAGTATATTTACAAAAACATGTTAATAGCCTTCGTGGTAATCATCGTTGAAAACAATGCGCTTGACAATTGTTATCAATGCCAATGGGTACTAATTATTATATCGTAGCTATTATGATTAATGTCAATTCAACAAGATCTCCACAGCAGCGATTCTTGTTTTTGTTTTTGTTTTTGGCGGACCCCAAACAAACCCTTAAACCTATCCCAACATTTTACGTCGTTCTTGAGACTTAATTTTTCAAACAAACCTTTATGTTTGATTGTGATTTTAGAATATAAAACTAAGATTTCTTTAAAATGATCACTTTTGACTCTTGAATACTCAAATCCAATTAAACTGTGATTTTATTCATTAAATAACTAACGTTAAAATTTATATAGATATCAATATAATGCCAATTCTTTACAAAACTTGCACGGTTTTTACATACAGCACCGTAACAAGGAATGTCGAAGGAGGCGCCCGCCACGGGCGCAACTGGACTTGGAGCGCAAAACGCAGGATACGGCAACATTTCCAGTGATGTAGTGCTAAATAAAAAAGTCTGGGAGCGCTGATTAATTATAATATTTCAGTACCCCCTCCCCTACCAGCAGTGATACAATTTTCGCACCAAGTTTCCAACCAAACGGTCTTCAATTTAACTAATTTAAGTTACAATAAATTTTAAAAACATATATTATGCAAAATTTCCAAATCGTTTAGAAAAAAGTGTGGGAGCGCCGACCCCACGCGCCCCCGCCCCACTACACCACTGAACATTTCATTGTTTACGTTAAATAAATGAAAATCCAAATATCATTTCATAAAAATATGTCGTGAAACCCTTCATTTACGCGCTTTTAGATTATAAAAATACATATATTGCCACTGCAACGAGTAAATTCGGGAGGAGTCTTGCACTGTTTATCTAGTTTTATAATAAATCAATTTAAAATTATATATTTTTAAAAATCTATTTTACATACTTGTGTACCATGGGATTGTCGGCTTCCCAGCGCAGTTGGCGATTTATCTGGTCCAAGCTGGATGCTGTTCGTAGTTCGTGGTCGTCGCCGTTATAGGCTGCCATTAACCTGCTTCGTTACAAATCAATTATTCAACCAACCAGTACCCATTTGGAACTATACGACATTAACTTGCAATAATTTCAACTTATACAAAATATAAATACAAAATAATAGCTAGATTCTATTCTGGGGGAGTCTACTCCTTCGTTTACAATGGTAAAATATTAGGTGGTACGCCAGAAATGGTGAAGAAAATCTATAAAATGATATTGGATTACCGTCGACCGAAAGAGCGCAAGCTAGCAGACATGGCGGGCATTTCAAAAAGTGCCTTATATCGCACATTGCTGATTTTGTAAATAAAAACAATAAAAAACTATCTTAGATATATACATATATATTGCAAATTAAAACCCCTAAAATATGAGGGAGTGACCATAAGGTTCGTGTTTCCAACCGGTCCGCTTTTCAGATCGCTGACACTTCGAATAGGCGCCTCGCGATCGGACGCCATGCCCGAATATGTCCACAGAACGTGATCGGCGTCTATGAACGGATCTCTGCACGGACACTCCGAAATCGGGGAAAGTCTAAACCTAAAAAGTGAAGCCCAAAACCGCCCGTGCCTTGTGAGTAACTGGGACGTCCAGTAATCCGGAACGACTCAGCGACATCTCAGGCGGTTCCTAATCGAGGAAAAAAACCAATACAGGTCAAACGATCGACTGAACAGTCAAAAACTGCCTGAAAGGGGAAAATCCGTTCCAAAAAAGATGGAGACAGTTCTCACTACAGACATGTTCATGACGTCAGTTTTTTTGGGATGCGCATTTGATAATTTTCATTGATTATCTTCAAAAAGGAAAAACAATCAACGGCGAATATTATGCGAGCTTATTGCAACGTTTGAGTCATGAAATTAAGAAAAAACGGCCGCATTTACCTAAAAAAAAGTGTTGTTTCATCAAGATGAAGTTTTATGCACCAGTTCACACATACATTATTAATGAGCTAAAATTACAATTACAAAATTGCACCTTGGAAACTGTTTCAAAGGTTATCAAAACGATAATCCAAGGCATAATTTTGTATAATATTTTTTAAATTACACTTAAACACCAAACAGCAAAAAAAATCACTATCACCTTTTCCATGTACTCATTTTTCCGGTTTGGACCGATTTGCCTATTCGTAGGAAAAACACAATCTAATGAAACGATATATAATTATATTAATCTTAATTATTTATAAGCATATCTTTTTTAGGGCTATAAAATGTGGGGGCTGCAATTTTTTCTGTATAATTTCTGAATAATCTGAAGCATGAAAAAATTGTATGATTTTAAATAGTATAAAGATAACAGCATTTCTAAATTTAAAAAATGCATCGGGAAAAGGATTTGTGAATTTAGAATTCGGCGACATCGATGAGTTATTTGTTGATCTGGAATTAGACAAAGAATTGATTGATTTGGTATTTAACTTCGTTGATAAATATCTTTAAAATGGTGCTCACATCGATCCTGATATTATTGAAAATAGATTCACTTTTACTGCAACAATATATTTCGTCTCTATCATGATAGAAATACATTTTTATAAAGTATGTACTTTTTTTGTGCGATATTTTTGGAAGCTATCTTCCACTTTACCATAAAGACTATAAATCTATTCTCATTTTTCCTATATGCTTCATATTTTATGTAGAAATTTGTACATAACATTATCAAAATGAGTGAATGCATTGACTACTACCGTCTACTTATTATCAATTGATACACAATCGATCATAGATATGATAAATTGACCGAAGGCAGAACAAAACAATTTGTATATTAGCTACATATCATTCAATATACGTGTAACGGAAGTTGCATCAATAATATAAGATTGAGAAACGTTAAGAAAACGATGTGGTTAGTTTTCAGTTAAGTACAGGATTACTAATATCTTAGATGCTACTAGAATGAAAGCAGCAAAAACACACAAACAACAGCATTGATAAAGATTTCGTCCGAGACTGTAAGGCCCGATCCATACTAAGGTGCCGGTAACGGTTTGATCTCGGTCTCGGTCCGGTCAAATATTATCATACAAAAAACGGGATTGGAACGATCCGATAGTGTGAATACTCTGATCTGTTTCTTGTGTAAGAATATTTGATCGGACCGAGACCGGAGCGAGATCGAACCGTCAACGGCACCATAGTGTGGATCGGGGCTAAAAGTGGAGATAAAGCATTGCTAACCAATTACATCGAGTCAAGTTTCAGAGTAATTTGAACGAGAAATACTTGTTTTGAATCTTTTTATCATGACAGAGGATCCTGTTCAATTTTTATTATAATATAATTTTTATTACATATTATATTTGGATAAGATAAGATTTGAAGTGCTGTGAAGGCGATATGCAGACTTATCTGGCGCAATCAGCAAGTATTATCTGCAAATGAAGATGCAGGGGAACTCCATGCAATATACCGAAAATGACTGATAATACTGCTATGTCAATTAACACGATAATGCATTTAGAGTAGAATGGTCAAGTAAACTAAAAACCATGTGCAATTTTCTCGATCGGGTCGGTATCCTGGGTTTTGCGCCCCAAGCCCAGTTGCGCCCGTGGCAGGCGTCTGCTTTACCACGCCCTAGTTACGATTCTGCGCATCGTTGGGCTTGCACTGAAAAACGTAAATACAATAATATGAGATGCAGTCCCTATTCAAGCGTCGCCGATTAGTATTAATTATAACTTGCATTACCAGTTTATCGGTTTACCGGTAAATCAATCAAAAAGGAGCCATCGATAATTACCGGTGAATTGGGAATATTGCCGATAATTACCGAAACGTATACGAATCGCAATACAGGCATTCTATAACTAAAATTTGTTGTAGATATGCGTGCATATAGGGAATCCAATCCCGAGCCACAATTTCGATCCCGGGATTTCATTAGACAATCCCGGGACCAGTCCCGGGATCCCGGGACCGGGATTTTCAATAGTTTAAGAAATTACATTGATAAATTTGATTCAAAAACTACTAATAAGTCCATTTGTTCAATATAAAAAATCACTTGAAGGCCAAAGAATTCTATTTATTTAAGAAAAGATAAAAATACAATTCAAAAATAGATAAATAAAACACTAAAAAATTCAAATATTATTTTAAAAATATACCCGAAGTAACATTAACATTCAAACATTAGTGTTTCGTCATTTAGTTTGGATCTGATTTTGGAAGTCAGGCAACTTGCTGCTGAAAATGCACGCTCAGCTTCCACACTCGTTGGAGGTATCGTCATCAGATATTTAAATGCTTTGATGATTTAAATGAATGCCCGGGATTACGTTTTCTAATCCCGGTATTCTTAAGTATCCTAAAACTGTCCGGGATCCCGGGATTGGATTCCCTACTCGGGACTGCCATATCCAACATGGTCCTCCAAAGCATTTCACGATCAACGGTGCCGAAAAATTGATAACATTAATATACCCAAAACATTTTTTTTGATAAAAGAAGGATTACTTATTAGGATCTATATTCATACTAATACAAATGCTATAATTTATTTTGTGTATTTATTTTCTTATACATACTGTTTTTCATGTTTTTAATATAATTTACATCTAAGTTTATTTTTATGTATATTTTTAAAGCTGAACTTGTGCTTACATTTCAATATCTAAATCTAAATTTTATGTACATTTCTCGATTTCAAGACTTTTAATTAACCGGTAATTAGCGGATAAACCGGTAAAGGCAGGTATTTTTTACAGTTTAACCGGTAAATTGCAAGCCCTAATGTTGATCAAAATGTCATGCTACTGATTAATTATTTGCATTTTATTATCTGCGCCGGTGAATCGTGTCATGGACGACGTCGTTGATTGTGACACAACCGTCGTGGCTCAGATCCTAATGCAGGTTATATTTTTCTTTCTGACCAATCTTGGACGACGCCTTTGTAATCACCACTTTTTGGATTCGACGTCTTCTTGCAGTTGGACGGTGTTGATTTGATGAAAGGTGGAATTTTTTCATTCGTCGGCTTGACAGTAAATTTGATCAGGTACATTAGATGAAAAATATCTTCTTGCTCTTGTATGATTATCGGATTTTTACTTTTCGTCAAAATATTGCCAGCAATCATATACTTGGTCGTTGAGTCTTTGTCCGAATTGTCGCTGGCTAGATTTGGAATTGTAGAAAAGGCGGCTGAATTTGAATTGAAGCTGTAATTCAGAACAGTGTCGACTTCTTCAGCTTCGATTTGTCGAAAGACCAACACTTCCTCGATATTTTTTGAGCCGTGTATGAAAATCTGTTCGATTTTTTTCAAACGATAAAACGTCGAAGAAAATGGATTTACAATTTTTTTAATTTCCAGTATTATTACATTACTTTGAGCGGTAGAGTTAAATTTCTTTTCTATTAAGTTATACTCTCGAGGGGAACAACCTCTAATAACATCATCCGCGAATAATTGTCTATTATCATTAAAAGTATCCATAAATTTTTTTGGTAGAGAAATCTTTCCTAATATTCCTGTCGACGTTTTGTGAAGTTGGATATTTTTCAATGATTTTTCTTGTTTTTGGATGACTTCCGTTTTTATTTTTATTTCTTCGTCATTTTCTTTGAGTTTTTGGTGATTTTTCAGCATTGTTTGGTTCTGTTTTCTTAGTTTTAGATCATTTTCATTCAGCATTATAATCTGCTCGTTAATTCGTCGATAATTATTTTCAAGTCTTCGATCATTTCCCCATTGCATACGATTTTGCTGGACAATTAATTGATTGTTTTTTTTTAGTGTCTGACCATTTTCATTTATCGTTTTATTCTGCTTTTCAATTTGCTGTTTACTATTTAAGAGTGTTTTATTATTTGCCGATAACGTTAGATTCTGCTCATCAATTAGTTGAACATTTTCATTTATCGATTTATTTTGCTGTTCAATTTGCTGTTCATTATTTAAAAGTGTTTTATCATTTGCCGATAACGTTATATTCTGCTCATTAATTAGTTGAACATTTTTATTTATCGATTTATTTTGCTGTTCAATTTGATGTTTACTATTTAAAACTGCTTTATTGTTTGTCAATAGCGCTAGATTCTGTTCATCAATTAGTTGCTTATTTTTATTTATCATTTTATTTTGCTTTATAATTCTCTGTCTATTGTTTAAAAGTGTTTTATCATTTGCCGATAACGTTAGATTCTGCTCATCAATTAGTTGAACATTTTCATTTATCGATTTATTTTGCTGTTCAATTTGCTGTTCATTATTTAAAAGTGTTTTATCATTTGCCGATAACGTTATATTCTGCTCATTAATTAGTTGAACATTTTTATTTATCGATTTATTTTGCTGTTCAATTTGATATTTACTAAATAAAACTGCTTTATTATTTGTCAATAACGCTAGATTCTGTTTATCAATTAGTTGCTTATTTTTATTTATCGATTTATTTTGCTGTTCAATTTGCTGTTCATTATTTAAAAGAGTTTTATCATTTACTGATAACATTAAATTTTGCTCATCAATTAGTTGAAGATTTTCATTTATCGTTTTATTTTGCTGTTCAATTTGATGTTCATTATTAAAAAGGGTTTTATTATTTGCCGATAACTTTAGATTCTGATGATCAATTAGTTGAACATTTTCATTTATCGTATTATTCTGCTTTTTAATTTGCTGTATACTATTTAAAAGTCTTTTATTACACGCCAATAGCGTTAGATTCTGCTTGTCAATTAGTTGTACATTTTCATTTATCGTTTTATCTTGCTTTTCAATTTGCTGTCCATTACTTAAAAGTGTTTTACCATTTTCCGATAGTGATAGATTTTGCTCGGATATCAGTCGTTCATTTATTTTAATTGTTTTTTCACTTTCACTTATCAGTTGCATTAGACTTTCGTATTTTACAGCCCTAGTTTCGAGCATTTTCATTTGGTTTTCTTTTTCAGCCGCTAGCTCCTGCATTACATTTGGATTTTCAGTGTCGATTATTGATTCAGGAACATTACTGAAAATATAAAAATATGTTTACAAAAACATGTTGATAGATTTCGTGATCATCGTTGAGACAAACAATGCGCACTAATTATGATATCATAGCTATTATGATTATATTCAAGCAATTTCAATTATATTTCTTATAAGATAAACTCATTTTATACCCAAAGACCTCGACGAAAGATTATCATCATGAATAATTCATTAATGAATGAATAGTTTAACTCGTCATCAACATGATCTCCACAGTATTGACTAAATGTCTTTTAACCTATTGGCAGTGGATTTACAGGATTGGCAGATTTACCTATAGGCAGGACTTTCGCGAACTTTTCGAGCTGTTTGTTGATCCCGCTATTGGGGAGCATGCCAACCCGCTTAACAAGAGTGCACAGCAAGTTGGAAAACCTGAAATTAATATACATGTCCGCGAGGACACGCTCATTCTCAACTTCGAGTGGAGTAGGAGATACTAGCTAGATTTTGTAAATAAAAACAACAAAAAAAACTATCTGAGATTGTAAATTAAATATATATTGTAAATTAAAAGCCCTAAAAGATGAGGAGTGACAACAAGGCTCGTGTTTCCAACCGGTCCGCCTTTCAGATCGCTGACACTTCGAATAGGGGCCTTGCGATCGGACGCCATGCCCGGATATGTCCACAGAACAATCAACGGTAAATATTATGCGAGCTTATTGGAACGTTTGAGTCATGAAATTAAGAAAAAACGGCCGCATTTACCTAAAAAAAAGTGTCGTTTCATCAAGATGTAGTGTTATGCACCAGTTCACACATACATTATTAATGAGCTAAAATTACAATTACAAAATTGCACCTTGGAAATTGTTTCAAAGGTTATCAAAACGATAATCCAAGGCATAATTTTGTATAATATTTTTTTAAATTACACTTAAACACCAAACAGCAAAAAAAATCACTATCACCTTTTCCATGTACTCATTTTTCCGGTTTGGACCGATTTGCCCATTCGTAGGAAAAACACAATCTAATGAAACGATATATTGTTATATTAATCTTGATCATTTATAAGCATATCTTTTTTAGGGCTATAAAATGTGGGAGCTGCAAATTTTTTCTGTATAATCTGAATCATGAAAAAATTGTATAATTTTAAATAGTATAAAGATAACAGCATTCTAAATTTTAAAAATGCACCGGGAAAAGGATTTGTGAATTTAGAATTCGGCGACATCGATGAGTTATTTGTTGATCTGGAATTAGACAAAGAATTGATTGATTTGGTATTTAACTTCGTTGATAAATATCTTTAAAATGGTGCTCACATCGATCCTGATATTATTGAAAATAGATTCACTTTTACTGCAACAATATATTTCGTCTCTATCATGATAGAAATACATTTTTATAAAGTATGTACTTGTTTTGTGCGATATTTTTGGAAGCTATCTTCCACTTTACCATAAAGACCATAAATCTATTCTCATTTTTCCTATATGCTTCATATTTTATGTAGAAATTTGTACATAACATTATCAAAATGAGTGAACGCATTGACTACTACTGTCTACTTTTTATCAATTGATACACAATCGATCATAGATATGATAAATTGACCGAAGGCAGAACAAAACAATTTGTATATTAGCTACATATCATTCAATATACGTGTAACGGAAGTTGCATCAATAATATAAGATTGAGAAACGTTAAGAAAACGATGTGGTTAGTTTTCAGTTAAATACAGGATTACTAATATCTTAGATGCTACTAGAATGAAAGCAGCAAAAACACACAAACAACAGCATTGATAAAGATTTCGTCCGAGACTGTTACGCTGATGTGTTCAGCATTCTTTAATGTGGAATGGAAACCTAGACGCTTACAAATACTATGTATAAGCATCTAAAAGCCTTTGAGATGTGGATCTACAGAAAAATATTGATGTTCTCCCGGATGGAATGCAAGACAAACGTCAGAGTGCTGTTGTTAAAGTTAAAGAAACAACCGAAAATGTTTGCCAGAATTAAGAAATGAATATTAGCGTACTTCAGGCATGTTATTCTCAATAACAAATGTGCATTTTTACAGTTAACAAGGCACTTCAAAATTATATAAAGTAAAATGAAAATACAGTTTACACATCGTTTATTATAATATAATTTATAAAATTATGTTAAATAAAGAGAACAAACATACACTTTTATCTTATGACTATTCAATTATATTATTAAGATTAGATTGGATGATAGGTCCTGAGATGAAACATTTGCAGTTGATTAGGCTCAAAGACTGAGTTTGGTCCATTTTAAAATTAGAAAAGTGATATACTTTTCACCGTCAATCATTCTCTTCTTTGGAATCGTGCAAGAGTATTTTCTTCTAAACGTTAATTAAGTCTCTCTAAAGTTTTCATTGTTTTCCAGGCATAAATATAATATTTATATCCTCAGAGATCATTCTTCTTAGATAATATGGTTGCAGCGATGTCAGGAATGCAGGTGGAAATACCACAATCGATGGTTAAGAGCATCGTCTTTAAATAGTGACATTTTAATATAATAGCCTGCGTTCCAATTTCAAAGAACAGAAGTCACCAATGCTTGTTAAATTAGTGGACCTAATTTAAAATTCCAAATTAAAATTATCACATTTATCTCTGGTCGTGTTTCACGAATGAGTATTATTTACACATTTCAGTCTTTCTTCCGTTACAACACTTTGAATGTTCAATTGTAAATGTAGCGCATTTTTCAAGGGCATATTGTTTAATTGTAATGCGACACTCTCACAATATATGTCAAATTCAGTTTCGGGCAAAGCCGTTCGTTTTCGTTTTATTCGCTTCATATGTTCGATTTCGTACATGTTGGAATGTCGTTTCCGTTCATAAAATTTAACTCTTTCCCTAGGTCTAATTTTATCTTCTCGATTGTCGCCGTCGTCATTTACGTATGAATGATTGACGTCATTGATTTCATCTCCGATATCTTCTTGTTTAATCACCACGTCGGGGGTGAAAATCTCTTTTGAGTCGTCATTGTCAATTTTCTCCTCATCGGATATCGTCTGATTTACGGATTCAACATTATTGAAGGTCTGACACTCAGAATCGGTTCCGGATTGGCCTGGCATATTATCCACCTTCAAAAAAATAAATATTAATTTACAATAATACACATTGAATTTTGCAATATATTATGTAACATAAGTTTTAGTAGATTTGTTTCTCAAATGCAAATAGTAATTGTAACAGAATGAAAATATTTAAAATTACAGTATTTAGCAATAGTTTTAGTAAAAAAAAAATTTGTACAAGATCAAGATTAATCAATTAAAATTATTTAATTATGGTTAATACCTCGATGTTAATGGTTTGATGAACATAATTTCTTAAAAATCTATCAATAATTGGGAACCACGCTAAAGCAGGTTTGTATAAACTTTCATTGGGAGTACGACGAATTGCAGATTGATAAATCTTTTTGAGTTCATGACGATAGAGAGAACGCAATTGCTTGATCTTCCCTTTGCACGCTGCAACATCTAAATCTTGAATATGCATATCATGGACAATTGACTTCAACGCACTTAATCGTACGCGTTTAGAATTAAAATCAGGATGATCGGTTTGCCACAGGCATGGTTGTTCTCTGTAAAGTTGAATTAATTTTATGGTCGCTTCTTCAACGCTCTCATCGTCACAAGCACGCATCGCAATGCAACTAAAATATCAAATTGGAAAATATATCATTCGATGAACGTATCAATGTTTGTCATTACAATCTGACGTTTTGTAGATTCTTTTTGGTCATAATAATATATAAAGCGGTCTTAATATTTTTCCATTAGCTTAATAATTTTGTATATATATCATGCTCAAAATAATTGTTATCATACATGTATTATATTTAAAAATTATAAACTTAAATATATATTGAAATTATCTATGTAAAAATATTTTTTATAAATAAAGATATAATACGTTATTCAATATCAAACTGGTTGTAATAAAAATCATAATAATTTTGATACAACTGTAATAAGTTGATAATCTATGTATTTTAGAAATACTATGTTAATAATAAATCATAAGAATATGTAGGTAATTAAATTTTAAATGAAGAAAATGATTTATGACCAATTTCTGATATAAGTGCAGGATTAAAGCATTGTGGATTTTTTTTTTATAACTTTATTTAAATTAAATTTTTTTTTCAAATACATAGCAATTTTAATTGAAAAATATTCTTAATATCTATTTAATTTATCAAGTTTTAAACAATTCTTTCAAAAATATTATGAAAGAATTAGAAGTGTTGATGAATTAAGAAGAAGAATGAAGAAGTGATAATTGAATCTGTCAAACGTCTGTGTTGGCAGCACTGTTAAGCAACGTTTAAAAATCTCACCCTATTCAAGTATTCTAGATTTCGCTGATAGCAGTCTTTTATCCTTCAAATTTAATATCTTTACGTAGAGTTACATATAAAATGATCTTTATTATTATCATTACTATCTATTTACATTCGGTTGGTTGTAATTGAAATCCTCTGAATGAATGTTGCGTCTCTAATTCTGTTGTGGGCCCAGTATCTATTAGATGATTATGATTAAATTTAGGAATAATTGTGATAATTTCAAAATTCAAAACACTTTTCGTTTAATAATTTACTTCAAAAAATTAAATGCTACAAAATAATTCTATAAAATCTTGCATTTCAAAATGACCCGCTATCTATCAAGCAAAACACTTTGCAATTCTTTATAAACTATTTCCAGACATTCCAAGCGGGGCTTCGTATTCTGTAAATCAAATATTTATATAAATACAACATTATAAAATAATAATACATCAATAATGAGTGACAAGAACCAAACCATAAATAGAGGTATTTGATATGTTTCTTCAAATGTATTTTTCGCTAACACTGTTAAAACAAATATTACTTTTTGCTGCAAGAAATTACAAAATTATCATTTAGCATATTATAATAATGTTAATTCATTTTGTAAAAATATAAAAATCAAATGGTTCAATACTAACAGAATATAAGACTTCGTTAATTACGATGCTTGAAATGTCTGACCAATGAACAAATCTTTCTTTTTGATTCCCCCAAATGTATTTTGTTGTGTATTGAAGTCCGACGGCTGGTATTAGAGTCACTTTTTCTAAAATAAAGAAAATGTTGCTCAGTAAGGTTTATATATAGTTTTAATAAATTTAAATGCAGACAGCTCAAAGTTTTAAAACACTGCCTCAAAATTATCTTCATATTCCAAATTATCGCATCCCCTGCGATAATTCTTCATATCGTCATCAAAATTTAAGGGCTTTCCAGTTCTATGAGTATCTTTCAAACATCGGTCACCTAATTTAAATTTTAAAAACCAAAATGACATCATAATAGTAATACTTCACCGTAAATTTCATTTACGGCTTTTGTGACCTGGGTGGTGTTCAACCCCTGATCGAAAAACAGCCGCATATAATGCCGAATGTGATGTTGGTCAGTTTCGGGCTTTGGTAAAACAAAAATGGCTTAAATTTAAACAAGAAGGTCAAACGGTCTTTGAATACTTTAAATCCGGATATGCATTTGGTTTCGACACAAATTTTTATTTAAATTTTACTCGCAAAATGTTACGATTTTACAATTTTTTGCAACTTCCTTGCAATAAAAATCACACTTTTAACAATAACATTATCTATATATTACATTAGCTATAATTGTTTAAAATATGTTTTTTATTGGAAGAAAGGTACAAAAAATGGGTAAAAAAATCGTACTATTTTGTTTAAACACTTCTCAAACATGTTTTTTTTTCTTTTTTCAGTTAAAACTTGGTGCATAGATTTAGAAATTATATTTTTTAATAAAATTCAAATTTTGAATTGATTTCAATTCAAAATTGTGATTTGCACATTGCACCAAAGCATTATACTCTGATGGCGACCTTCCATGGGAATCACCGGCGGAAATGACTCATAAAAATTTCAACTGTATTTCAAATTATAAATAAAACATTATCAAAGTTTAAACAAATTGTAATTATTCCTTCACAGTAAAATAAAAAAATGCTAAAAAATCAGCCTCCTGATGTGGTTTCCCCTCTTAAGATTATAAATTGACACATAAGGCTTTTCAGATAATTAATTGGCATATAAGCCTTTTAAGATAATTAATTGAGTTCAACTAAAAATCGTAAATATATAAAATTGTATAACCTTCTATTAAATCATAAGATTTGATAATAATTGCGGCTATTATGCATATAATAACCAAGCAGTAATATTTTTCAATGTTTAATGATAGATAAACAAGTCCAACGAAGAGAAAAACTTTACATCCATCAAGCAAATTTCCATTATTAACATATTGGAATGAAATATGACAACCGCGTGAACAACCACTGAAAGACTTGCATGAGAGCATCAGCGATCGGCCGCTGACGTTCGTAAAACGCTGCATGTTTTGACAGATCAACGACTGTGTTGCCAGTTGATATAATATGTTTGTTGTGAATAATTTTATTTCATTGTTTGATTATTAAAAAACTGAAAATTAGACTGATATATATTTAATTGATTATAAAAAATAAATTCAATGCAATGGTATAATAAATTGATGACAATGTAATATTAATTTGTTTAAGTTAATACAATATGGTTTTAAATAGTACTGTAAGATTTTGATGAAAATTATTATAAATATACAATGCATGCATTTCTAAATCAATTTTAATGTTATAAAAAAATTCAATAATGGAACGGTGAAATCACAGAGTGAGCAAAGTATCCCGATACAAATTTGACAGTTGTCAATGTGTTGTGTTGAATGATGAGGTTAAAATGAAGAAAAGTGAAACCATGTCGAGTGAGCTGCGTTGGCAGCGACGCGAGTTTGCCCTCGCTTTACAGCCGTGGTGCCTTGCCGATCCAAAAGCTTCCATTATATATATATTGAAGAACAAAATTGGCAACTTTGACAAAGAGTTTGTTTATTTTTGTCATACGCATACTAACTATATTAATTTAACCGCAAGTGTAATCCTAAATGTCAGCGATCAAATGAAATAATATCTTAACTCTCGTGTATTGAATTGATTAACCCTAGAGATTTTCGTATTTTTCATAATTAATAATTTGGTTTACCCATTAGTTTGATCACAATAGCCACCATTTATATTAAAATTGATATTAGCAATTATTTATTAACACTCATTCAAATAATGACTGAAATACTAACGTTCATCCATCCTGTCGCTGTAGCGAAGGAACACATTGTCGGGGACTGTCTTTTGAGCCACCTCCCCTTCTAAGTAACAAATAAAATTATTAAATATGTGGAAAATAGCAAATTGTGTGAAAGTCGAGGACCACTTGTTTAATGAAAATTATATGCTACCGCTATAAAATTTCTTGATCCAAGACCAAAACTATAAACATAAAGACAACCGTAGTAAAATTATAATTTAATCATATTGCTCTAAGATGTTTTTTCGTTTATATTTTAGATTGAATGGGATAATTTTGGATTACAAAAACGTGAAAATCCTCCACGACCTCAGCGTCATTCGACAAGACAGCTCCGAAATTCATACCGATATCCGCGTCGACTTTCTAATTTTTCAACCTTACATTGGCGCCAAACTGCAAGGAGTCATCAACAAAAAATGCGTCACCCATTTGAGCGTGCTAGTACACGGGATATTCAATGTGGTCATTCCTCGCCCGACGGACAACGTAAACGCGAAATGGTTAGGAGATCAACTGGAAGTTGGACAGAAAATATTTTTTACAATAGTTCTTTTAGATCTTTTCGGCGCACTTCCGTACATCAGAGGAGCGCTCGATGAAAGGTAACATTATTTCGTATTAGATTTGATACATTTAAAATATAGTGCGGCAGGTAAACTACTTTTTTTAAAAAAATGAATGAAACAAATAGTATATGAGATATCAGTTTGATTCTTTGTTCCATATTATAAAGAGACATTTAAAGTTTTTATTTATTATGTTTTAAAAAATATATCATTAAAGTGGCCTCCGTTCTGGTCAATGCATTGAGATAGTCGAGTTTCTACTCTTTCCAGCATATTGATGAGCATGTTGTCGATAGTAGCTTGAATATAGTTCTTCAGTTAAGCCATGGTTCTTGGACGATCGGTGTAGACATCAGATATCCCTCACATCAATAGCTTCAAGTTTTGATTAAAAAGACTCTTCAATTGTGTGGACTTTGAATGCCTTTTCTACCTTCTTGTTAGGTCCCACGCTTTCAAATTAGTGCCACCCTATCCTTCTCGGAATAACTGTCGCTTCAACGTTTCAAATAAGGAAGTTTCCCTGTCGCACCCTATATAATATTGTTTGGAAAATTGATTTTTAATAATTTTAAATCTTCGTATGTGCTTTACAGTTCAATATCACCAACGAAAAACTTTAAACAAAATGATTCAGTTATAACTAGAGCAAAACTAAAAATTGCTCAAGTTAATTTTGATGAAACAAAACCCAAACATTCTAAGAAAAGCATGGAACTATCAGTGGATGCTGATACATTAAAGAAAGAAGACAAAATTAGTATTGCAAATGTTGAATCTGAAATTAATACGCATAATCCAGAATCATCTAAAGGAGATAATTGTAATGACAAAGTAAAATTAAACAAAATTAAAAAGGATTCTATACTTAATAATTCAAATAATATTTCCATTTGTGAAGAAGGAACAGCTAGTAAAAAATCAAAACGAAAAAGTTCAACGATTACTCTTACAGAAATAAAAAGGGAAGATGTTGACGATAAGAAAATGTCAAGTGCTCTCCATTGTAATTCTATTGATAAAGACGATGAGAGAACAAAAACAAAAAATAAGAAGAAACACTCCATAGATGGCTCGACTAAAAGGCATCAAATTGATTGCGACACAAGTAAAATAAATGATTCTGACGTCGATGAAAGTTTTAGTAAAAAAGCAGCCTTAATAAATAAAATTCTCAATCTCGATACCAGCATTAGCAAAGGATGCACAGTAGAAAAGGATGTTAAAAATGACGTCAAAAGAAAAAAAGAAAAGCGTCTGTCCAAAGCCTTCGTTCAACAACCCCTAAACGAATCGAAAGTGAAAAAATGCCAAGATGACGGCGAAACAAATAACGACTGTGCAGATAACTCGATTAAAAGAGCCAGTTTGAAAAGGAAAAGTAGTTTTACGCCCAATTCAAAAAATACCAAAAAAAGAAGATCATCGTCTTCCGACTCATCCGATAGTGGAGATTCGGCCGATGGCGAAATTTCGAAAGCAAAAGCCGACATCATAAAACAAATCATGGCTTCGTTAAAAAAATAGCATAGTATAATTAAATATATCAGATATTTACGCATTTATCTTTTATAATTACTTTTTTAACTTTTCTGAGTACAGTTTTTGTGATTGAATTCGGGCTTAAAATGCTAATTTATCATTATAAAAAATGCACATTTTAACCCTTCGACTTTTGCAGTGCATGCGTTCCGGGAGTGAGTTCATTTTTTCGATTGTTTCTTCTTTTTTTAAAATTTTATATAGAATAATTATTAGTCTGTACTCACATTGAAGAGATTGTGATAATAAAAAAACCGGTGATTTTAAACCAGAAAGTGTTTTTGTATTTATTTCGCTGTATTTTTTATATGTGTAATTCTAGTCAAATAAAAGAAAGTAGCAGCACAAAATCATTAGTTCATAACATTTATGATTTAATTATAGAGTTACATTTATATAATAGATAAAAATTTAAAAAATAATACATAATTGGCACATGAAATTATTTTTTTGCAGTTTCTACATTTATAGTTTCAATTTCATCTCGAAAGAATTTACAGATGAAACCATATCAATAATGGTTTTGGATTTTCCTTGTAATTCCAAATTCATTTCATTTAATTCATAAGTTAAGTCTGTCAAAAATGCTAGTTTTAATAGCCATTCTTTATTTTGGAGATAATTTGATCTTTAATCCTTTCTCTCAATTAAAATTTGAATAAAAAATAATATTGTATTAGAATTAGAAAAACATTGAAAATAAAGCGCTATAGAGCGTTGCAAGCCACAAGTGCGTGCATACTCTCTCTGGATCATCAAAGGGTTAAAGCAGTTTGTTTAATTATTGTGTTGTGATTAGATATTGTGGGGAAGTACACATTGATTGATTACAAAAATGTGATAATAAAATTATATTTCAATTATTTCAAGCCAACCAATCAATATCGAACTTTTTAAATTATTTTATCAAATAAAATTTAAGCAGATTAATTTTGGATAAAACTTTATTTCTGAGTGCGGAAAATAATTTTACCTGGATTTGATTTTTTTATACGCAATAAAAAATCGATTTTTTAATTAACAACCGTTAAAAAACACATTTGTGCATAAATAATGTGCAAAAAAAAATCGTTTCTATTATGTAGGTCATGGACGAATATTAGCGCTTTAAGGTCTTAATAGAAACGTCAAAGAGTAGATTTGAGCAAATGTCAGTATATTGATATACGTTTTAAGGATAATACTTATGAAGACGGGAAAAGCTTTGTGGAGAGCAGCATCAGCAGTGGCTTTAAGTGAAGCCTGTGTGACGAAGCTGCGAGCGCTATGTGCGGCAGACCCCAAAAAGCACTTGCGTTTAGCCGTGGAAGGTGGAGGATGTTCCGGCTTTCAGTATAAATTTAACCTCGACAATGCACTCAATCATGATGATAGGCTAGTTTTTTCGTTCTTTAATCATTAGACTAATGCAAATACCACAAAACGCATAATTAATATTCACTAGTTTGATGATTTAATTGAATAACACGTATGTCGCCATATCATCTGTAAATAAGTGACGTTTTTCTTTCTCCAATTAAATAGAATTTTACAAGTAATTTCATTTGTAACAAGTATTTAATTGAATTAGCGCATGCAAATAGTGCGAGTTTCGAGACACAATTTCTTCGAAAAGCTGCTTTTCACTCGCAAACCCCTCGAAATCTCATTCTAAAACCACCTCATACCACAAATTTCTCCACGTAGAGTTCAATGTTCTTGAGACACCCTGTGGGTTTCAGGCACCCTACGATATCAAAGTGGTTTTTCCAAAACTCTCATAGGCTAAGCTGCGTGCCCTCGGTGATGTCGAAACACAGATTGAAAAGGCCCATCGTATACAATTACTTGAAGTTGGAGATAACTTGCTGATCCATGGGCTGCAGGATGGGGGTTGTGTTGGATGGAAGGAAGACAATTTTTATAAAACTAAACTTTTCCAAAATATCCTGAATTCTTTCAGTGCGACAAGAGGAGTGTCAGACGGCAAAAAATAATTTCTAACAAAAATGTTGTTTCTTCAATAATGAAATATTTTCACATATTCACTGAAAATAATTACAACCAAGTGAGAATCATGCATACAAATCTATCTTCCAATAAAGGATAAATGCATTTTAAATAATATTTTCCATTCCTGTAAGCACAACAATCATAAAACTTCATTGGAAATTTAATTCAAGCGTGACAAAACATTAAAACAGATTGTAAATATAATGTTTGACATCATAATTTGAATGAATAATAATATTCTATTAGAAATGTAATGTAATACTGTTATTTGGCTGAAAATAATCCTATATATTTACTAGCACATAACACAATTATCCCATCGGTTAATTTTTATTTCATTTTACAGAGTGTTTGAAAAGGATGGTGCTAAACTAGTCATTGACGATTCATCATTAGAGTATGTGAAAGGCGCTACGATCGATTACCATGAAGAATTAATAAAATCCGCTTTTAGAGTTATAAAAAATCCCCAATCTGAGCAGGGATGCTCATGTGGTGCTAGTTTTTCTATTAAAATAGATTGAAATCCAAATTAGATACATACAAAATGCTAGTCTGTTTTGGTTTCTTTATTTTATTTTACAAACTATAGAAACAATTTAAGTTCTTAGTATTTAATAAAACATGTTTGTAAATTATTATATTTATTAAATATACATATGTAATACATATAACAAATGTTTAAATAAAAATATCAATAGTGGTGGCTGTTTTATTAGCGTTTATAATTTGAAACAAACTAAATGACTCAAATCATTATAATTTGCCAAAACAACTCTTTAAATAGATTATATATTTTAATATATTTACATGCATAAAATACGCAGAATGTTTAAATAGCTTCATAAATGGTAATATGTTTTTATCACATTTACTTTTTGATACTCGAGCTTCCTTTCAATTGTTGAATTTCTTCGAATTGCTGGGCCAATTTGTCATTTAAATTGCCGACATGTTCAGTTAAAAGCATCAATTGTTGTTCGTAGTTTGTACTCGTTGAATGAAGTTCGTCCTCCTGCAAAATATCGAAATGTTACCCAAAATATTTTTTTTGCACATTATTCAAAAATCCAATTGTAAAATTTGAATGATGCAATTGACTTGATGTTATCAGCTCATTTGTGCTGGTGAGCTTTTAACCCTTTCAAACCGGAAAACATACACGCTATGCTCTAATGTAAATCCACTTTTCTGTCGGCTCCGCAGCAGCGTGTAACAAGCTTGATAATGAACCAAGCTCAATAAATGAACCTTAACACTGTTAAATATTCCTTCATTTCTTTGGAATATTACCGTGCAAGCCTGCCAGTTTATTCTGAAGGAGTAGATTTTGCAGATGAGAGGTGATACTCGGCTAATGACGCCACTCCAGAACAGTCAAGGGGGAATAACAAAATTGGTCAACAATAACAATGATGGGAGTATCTTAATTATCAAAACAAACGCCTGCTCTCAAAACAACACAAACGAAAGCCGTCTTATCTTTGTTGAAAGAGCTTAATAGCTTATCCAACGAAAGCGATTTCAGTTAATCATACCCACATTTTATGACGGTTAAAAGATCATTTACGGCATAACTTTGCCATCGATGCATGAGTGTATGATGAGACGCCAGACACCCGTCTCTTTTTCAGGATTTCCGGTCTGATAGGGTTAATCTACCTTTTGTAATTGCACAATGTACATTGTATTTTTTTGAGTTTAAACATTTATGTGTAAAAATATATTAGATTTATATACATTCTGCTGATTTATCTATAGGGTCTTTCAATAGGGACTGGTAAGGCTGTCGAGGACGTGTGTGTCCACATCTGTTAGTATAGTATACTCCAATGGTGCTCTGTTGAAGGCTTTCAAGGTGACGACGGGAGTCAGACAGGGGGATGCCCTCTCTCAATTTTTTTTAAATATTGCATTGGAGGCAATTATGAGGGAGGCTGGCAGATTGGGACACGCAGCTCTACAGAAGAATAATGCAATGCATCTGGCCTTTGCTGACAACATCAACGTCGTGGATAATTCGAAATCGGAGACTTTGGCGGCACGATATCGACGGAGCTGGTGATAATTTCGGCATGAAAATTAACTATGAAAAAATGAAATATATGGTGGTATCGAGGGTGAATGCTGGAGGTTACACCTCTGTGGGTATCAACAATGAAAATATAGAAAGGGTCCAAGAGTTCAAATATCTTAGATCCATCCTCACGCAACTCAATGAAAAACGAAATAACCTCCAGGATTCAATACAGTAATCCGTGCTATCATGGTCTGAAAAACATATTGGGGAACAAATAAATTGTTTAAAGACCCTATAGATAACTAATACTCTAAACAAGACTATGTAAGTAGCATTAGATGTAAAACCGCCTGATAATAATAATCAAATAAGAAATGTTCACATACCAATTTACTAATGGTCGACTGTGTTCCATTTAAACCTTCTTCTAATATATGCTTTTCTTTTGTAAAATAATCAATCTGAGCCCTTAGGCCTTCGTTCTGAAATAAAATCATAACGTATATGAATATACATAGTAAAGATGTAATACATTTTAAACGCAGCACTCAAAAAAAAAGCGTTATATTTGCGTCCGTTGAGAGATCTTTACAAATATTGTGTCTGTTTTAAACTAACCTCGTCCGCATAATGTTTATTCATGCTTTCAAAATGTTGTCTATCTGCGACTAAAGTGGATATTTTTTCTCTAAAATATGATTTTAAATTGTCTTCTCTCTCGATCATCTCGTTCGTTATAACAAATGGTGAATTTATTTTACCCAAAAGTCCTTCTAAAACTGAGCCGCCGTTGCTATTCGTGGTGGTTTCTAATAAACTCGGTTTTTCCGTCGACACGTTTTGTTCACTTCTTGCCTTTAATGATTCTAATTCTAATTTCAATAGGTCGTATTCTATTTTCAACGATTGATTATCCTGAAAATGAAATAATTCACAAATGTATTTTTATATAAAAATCTGATATTATTTGATTGATCAATGTGCTGAAGTGACGGTAAAGATAAAAAAAAAACCTGCTCAATTTTGGCAATCAGCTCGTTTTTCTTTTTAAGTTGTTCATTGAAATGAGATTCTTCAGCAGAAAGAGCATCTTCACTCCCTATCTGAAGAAAATTAAACATTGTTATTTTTGTTATTACGAGCGAATTAATACAGTAAGGCGTGTTTTTAACGAATAAGACGAAACTACAATCACTTGAAGCATTTTTCACACCCTTTGTAGAGATTGTATTTGATTAAATAAATAATGTTAATACTTTAGAGCTGAAAAAAAAATTACCAAGCTTCCAACTTCAGATATAAAATCTCCGTTTATGCACGATATCTGATTATTTTGAATACTATTACAATTTTTATTTGGAGTGCTTTGATTCAATAAACTATTTTTTTCTCTAATACTTTCTAAATTAGTCATTAGTTCTTGATTTTGGATCTTCAATTTTACTGTTTCAGTTTTGTATTTGGTTTCAATTTCTGAAAGCTGTTTTTCAGTATCCGCTATTCTTATGGTTAATTGTGACACTTCAAATTCTTTATCAGCCATCTGAAATTAAGAAGAATTCAATAGTTAAAAGTCTATCGAGTTATAATTTATAACTAATAAGCGAATACCCGGCATGCGTTGCAATGCCACACTTAACGATATAAAGTGCATGTATTTTAATTCAGTTTATTGGAATTATTTTATATAATTTAATTACACTGAAAAACGGGTATACGATCGCGCTTAGTAATTATTTCAGAGAGTAGTACATTAAGATTTTAAATATATATCTTTCCGATATTTTGAGTCTCCTGTCGGACTCATGAATACGGAATAACTGCCGACGCCTTGGTGATGCTCCTTGTGAGCATCACCTTAGCACTTTGCCACCTCTCACTTTCTTCCTCTCAGTTAGGTACCGCTTGAAGTGTCGCCGGGTCATCCCGGATCACTGGACGTCTCAGTTCCTCACAGGACACTGGCGATTTAGGGCCTCGTAGGTTAGATTTGGGCTTTCAACAACTTCGAAGTGTCCATGCAGAGATCCGTTCATGAACGCAGAACATGTTTTGTGGACATGTTCGGGCATGGCGTCCGATCGCGAGGCGTTCCTTCGTTGTATCAGTGGTCCAAAATTCAGTCCGGTTGGACACGCAAACCTTGTGGCCACTCCCTCTAATTTAGGGGCATTTAGGACTTGGTACCATTGCTACATGTCGTGGTGGATTTATGTTTCGGAGGAGAATTATAGGCACGCCAATTTTCAGTGTTAAAATACCAAATTCAAATATATTTTTATATAGAATGGTGAACTAACTAAATGCTGTGTGTTTATGTTTGTTTGTGTGTTTACGTGTCATTTAATCAATGCCATTACATACAGTTTATCTCAAAAAGTAACTTTTTGAATTTTATCATGCTGATACACGTACCACATATTGGAAAGCACTGTTTTGTTTAAATATATCGATGCAGTAAATTCTTTTATAGACACCACTAAAATTTCATTTCACTCTATTAGCTGGTTTAATTATAATAATTTACGAAAGAAGTAGAGTTTCATGAATTTCTTACGAAATCTCCTGTACTTTAGGCGAAACTTAGCGCGGAATACCCGAACTGTAAATTGTTAATGTTTTTGAATTATCGCCTCTCGGCATAGTTGACTAAATGCTTCTTTTACCTTAGCAAACAGCACGCAAGGTATTATCTCCTCTCGGCATAGTTGACAAAGGGATTTGTTTACCTTAGCAATGGTACACATGTACTTGTCAACACAAATTTTTAGCTAAAAGATGTAGGCGTGTTTGTGTAATATATAATAAAATAGGCAAACTATTGGCCCAGTAGTTGCTTTGTTATTTTCTCTATTTTTAATGAAAATTTTAGGCCAAACTTGAATATCACGAGTCAGGCTCGTTGTTTAATTCCATGCCAAACATGAATATCACAAGTCTGGCTCGCAATCTAATATATTTTATTTTTTATAATAATATATTTACGGCTAACGAATTTATACAACATATTGCAATACAAGATGTATTGCGCATATTAGAATATTATATCTGCTAGAGTATATACGTATTCTCTGTTATATTTAGATTGTTGGTTTGGTTTTTATCAGCAGCCCAACAATAAATGATTTCAAACAATATTTTAACACTCGTGCTGATAAAACTGTAATGGAATACGCAGAGCGTATTGCTGATAATCATGTTTTCGATAATTAATGAATTTAGCTGGATTTAAATTTTGGTTTATGTAGGATAGATTGATTTATAAATGATGATGATAAATATCCTCTAAAGCAGCGGTTCTTAAACAGGGGTTCGCGGACCCCTGGGGGTCCGCGAAGCCATTCCCGGGGGTCCGCGAAGATATAACAAAAACATTTATCTGGAGTTAAACAAGATATTTTCGTGAAATTATTTACAGAAAACACTATAAGAAGATCTATTTTGGCCAGGAAATGTTTGTTTGTTTGAAAAATTAAGTCACAAGGGTTGGGATGAGGTTGACCAAAATAAAATTGTTTAAAAGGGGGTCCGCGAGAAAATATTTGCTCAAGAGGGGGTCCGCAAAGGAAATTTTGCTCCAAGAGGGGGTCCACGGACTATATAAGTTTAAGAAGCGCTGCTCTAAAGCAACTAATATGATACACATGTGAAGCAATCTTTATATGTAAATATTTAATAAATAATTAATACTCTGAAACCTGCTCTCGTACGGTGCACACTAACGCTGGCTATCTATTGTTTATGCATGTAACGATATGATCTTCGTCCGGGCTATATTTGAATCGTCTTTGTAATTTAATTCATATTATTAAAGTATTTCTGTCAATATTAACTCTCAGTGTGATAAAGAAGATACACTTTTTTATTTGATTTGAATGTATACTTAACATTTCAAGTGCATCCATGGATCAATCCGTAATTGTGAATTTATTATATATATCTAAGTTTTGCAACACATAGTTTTACTAAATAAATTAAATCGAAAAATATTTACGACTGACAGAAAAGTACGAATTTAATTACTATCATCTTACCTGAGAAATAAGCTTTGCATTTTCGATTATCTTCTTTTGTAATTCTTCTTGCAAAAGATAATCATTTGAAGTTTCATTGTGTTGGGGTTGGCTACGATCATCCTTCTTCAGTTTGTTTTTTTTAATACTTTTTGACTGAAAGAAGAAAGAAAAAACTTTTGTATCAAATGAGTTTCTTGTTATGCTTTTTTGATGCAGTGCAGTGCGTATTTTATGCAAATTTATGCGTTCCCATTATATATACATACATATCATGTATTAGATATTTGTTATTATTAATCAAATGGGATATATACAAGTACACAACGTAAAATGTTTTCTTTACATTAATAACTCGAATATAATAACAATTACAAATTAAAGTATAAAACAAGTTATAGACCTGTTGAGATTCAAGATCGTCTTGTAAAATGGTGACTCTTTTGGTCAATTGCTGATTCCGGAAATTTAAAGAATCAATTTCTAGTTCACATTTTCTTAAATTCAGTTCTCGCTCACGAAGCGACTCCTTCAGCTCACCGGATTTGGCTTGTTCGTCGATTATTCCTTTCTTCAAAACGTTCAAGTGAGATCTGATCTGTATGACAAAGAGAATATTAAATAAACGTTGAACAGATTATGTATCGTCAATGCATGGAGGATAATTAAGTTATTTGCATAAATGACGTCTGAATTTTCTGTTTATATAATTAATACCAGCAGATTTTTGAAGGATATATGAAGATATATGAAGAAATATTCATGTATTTAATGATTCCATTACAAAAAGAAAGCTAATACATTGCGTACGGGAAGCATATTAACATATTATATATGGGAGACAAGGATTACAGTTCTCAGCGCGACATTCGTTGCACGCAGGGAGCCACAATTGTGGCAGGGAAATGGGATTTTGGACGATTCGCTGCCGGTTCTGCCTGGAGCTACTTAGGAATTTCCAAAGGCGTCCTACGTTTTACTCCGATTGATTTGAAACTGTGAGAAAATATCCTTGACGGGGTCACTACTAATTAAGCTCACTCTCTACAATGACACGAACTTGATTAAGGAATAGTGCACAGTAGAAGAAAAAGCTACACTGAAGACAAGCTTTCATGCATGCTTTTAAACGTTTAGATATTTTGAAACGTGTGCGCGATGAACTTGTCAGATCAGTTGCATCCGCCGAGAATTAATAAATATATATAGCCATCAATATAAATGGACAGAGAAAAATAAATAGTATAAATTATTTTGTTATTTACATTTGTTTTGGACTAAATGCCTATGGAATCTATATTAAATCACATATTAATCAGGTTAACGGAGCCCACTACATTGCGTCGAGTCAATGCACTCCGGAAGTCTAAAGTCATGCATATTATATTTAATCACATTTAAAAAATTGTAGGAATAGTTTCGTAGGAAACGGGAAACTATTTTATGCGATCGATTATGAATCATATAAGACTATTTGTATTTGAAAAATAATCGTAAGATATGTTGAACGTTTAGTATTGTCAAATACAACAACCTTGGAATACTCTTGGGCAAGACGTGCGTACTTCGCGCGTAGCTCAGCTTCGGCCTGCGGCTCCATGCCGACGCTCAACTTGACACTTGACACTCAACACAACATTTCGCAGCTGCGTTCGCTTCACTACACAAGGGAGACATTGCGCCTAAAATGATCACAATTAGAATTTAATTTAGAAAGCCATAAATATCCATACGATGATTTATTATTTATTAATAACTATTTATCATTCATCAATACATAATTTTTTTTTAAATAAACCCTTTAATTCATCCGTATTGCACGCACATAAAAGTATCTTTAATGACTATTTTTTATAATTTACAATTTTTATTTAAGTTTTATTTGTCAATATAGTTGGAGCAAAGTTAGGCATTATACGTGGGGTTTGTTAAGGCCGTCAAAAAATAGTGAGTTGCGGTCGGACGCATGACATAAGAGATAACCTCAGCGCGTATTAGAATGCTGGCGAGCGTGCGATTGTGTGTACGATCAAGAGGATGGCGCGGAAACTGGCATGAAAGTTGGCGTGGGGTTGCCGGTGCTGCTGTCACTGCGCCCTTACCCCCCGCACCAGTTGCCCCCACGCCGGTCTTGCCTGCAGACCTTCCAATCGAAAAACTTATCGACGGCTTGACAGAACCGACTTTTACCAGTCTCGGCATCGGCGGTTGGAGTCCCGTCGGCATCGTGCAGTCATGCTTCGAATACTTACACTGTGACGCATCATATTCCCTGGTGGGGGACCATAGTCATCGGTACTGTTTGTGTGCGAGCGCTCCTCTTTCCAGTCGTCGTCTTGGGACAGCGCAACAATGCCAACTTTCAAAAGCATCTTCCGACAGTTTCATTCTTTCAAAAGAAAATCAGCGATGCTAAAGATGAAGGGAACGTCATGGAATCGTCTCGCTACGCGCAGGAAATGATGTTATTTATGAAGAAGCATAATTTGTCTCCGCTGAAGTCAGCGCTCATTCCGTTTCTACAGTTTCCAGTTCTTCATCTCTTTTTTCATGGCGCTGCGGAGAATGGCGGCTCTCCCCGTTGCGAGTATGGCGACAGGAGGAATTTTGTGGTTTGTCGATCTTACAGTTCCAGACCAATTCTACCTTTTGCCAGTATTGACTAGCGCGACGATGTATTTGACAATCGAGATGGGAATAGACAGCAGTAGAATGGCTACCCAACAGTCCCCGATAATGAAATATGGTTTTCGAGCAATCCCCTTTGTCATGCTTCCATTCACTGTGAATTTTCCCTCTGCCATTCTGTGTTATTGGACCGCGTCGAACATCATTTCTCTCGGTCAAGTAGGCTGTCTTAAGATTCCCGCTATCAAAAATTATTTGAAAATTCCAATTGTTGTACCTCAACCCCTAGAAGAGAAGAAAGTTAAAAAGAAGGGCATCGTAAAAGGAGCGCAGTCTATGTGGGCCAGCATCAAAAAAGCAAATATATTGGAAAACAGGGCGAAGACCGATGAAATGACTTTTAATAAGGCAGGATCTGGACCTTTGGTCAAAACATATAGTTACAATCCCACAAAGAGAATTGCAGTGGAATCGCGAAAACTATAAGGAATCCTGCGACGTAGTCATTGCTCAGTGAAAAAATGTTTACATTGTACGCATCAAGTAGAAACGAGTTTCGCAAATCTTGAGTCCTGAAAATGTGCTATGATTTCAGAGTCGAAGTTCGAATTTTGTCTCTCAACCGGTGTAAAAAACTTTAAGGAGTGATAAAAGACATCCTGATAATTTCATATTGTGAAAATTTTAACACGACACTGTGTTAAAATATCGGGTGTCGTCTGCTGTAGACTGAATATTTCATATTGTAATATTAAATATTTATCATAATTGTTAAACAGTTTTTTAATGCAGAGATTTCTAAATACTACTAATCTTTTTTCTACCAAGAACAAGTAAATATTTAAACATTTAAAGACGTTATTTTATCATGTCGGTGGTAAAATCAATAAATCTGTGCCGTACAAGTTTTCTCATTATTTTATTACAGATGTTTTAGCAATATTTTAACTTTATACCTTACGACAATTAGGCCATGTGTCTTCTCTATAAATACTTCTAGAGTCTTCAACATGCCTCCGTTTTGTATATTTTCCAAAGGTCAATTTTTAATTTCTATGAAACGAAGTGCGAAAATAATTAAAATATTCGAGCGCCAGTGTGATGAAAAAGTTTGGGTATGAAAGTCTCGTCGTCAACGTCTCAACGTTTGCATAAATCATGCTATACATCTAGTTGTAATTGAAACACTGCACCAGAAAATTTATCAACGTAAACAGAAACCGTTGGAAGAGAAGAAAATTTAGATTATTTCAACGAAGATGCCGAAGAAAGTGACTCTGAAGATGATAATTTAGAAAGATAGAACGAGACGGTTCTTTTAACTTACGCATTATTATGAATATTTACTTAAAAAAAATGCGTACATAATTGAAGTAAAGACTTCAGAAACCCTACATACAACCAGTTCATGATATGATTTCTAATTTCCAAGATTATTATGATTGAAAAACAAGATAATCACATACAAGAGTACATTATATTGATTGAATGATATTTTATAGCTTTTTGAATGAAAATTATCTTAGTAACCAACCGGCTTTGGCAGCGAGTGATGATGGCACGAATAATAATACATATTGTATAAAAATGATGTTAATTTCAGAACGCACAAAGATTTTCTCATTCATAGAATTACTATTGCTAAAATAACAAGTCTCGTTAAAATTCTGTATCCCTGAGAAAATTTCCTATGGACGAATATGATGAAAAGACTCATGATACATTCTTTATTTAGTGAAAATCATTTTAACTAGGAAATTTTAATCTACGAGGATATAATATTAATACATGTTCATCTTAAATTTATTCCCTTTGTTGCTTTCGGTTTTGGCGACGAGACTTCTATTATGGTTTCCATTTATGCTGAATGTCATGCTCTTAAGAATGTCAATAAATAGATCCGTTTTGGTTAGCAGGCAGCCGACGATTGGCTTTTGTAGATTTTGAATTTTTATTGGCAAATTGACCGGAGTCAGGATAAGGTCCCGTAAATCTTCTATAACAAAATAATAATGCAACCGTGCACAGAAAGAACATTCAACTCTTTTTGCTGCGTTCAACATCGACTGTAGCATAACATGTGAGCTTTTCCTGTGAACGCTTATTCAGCAGCTCGCCTGAACGGATGTATCGAAATATGACAGAGAGTGTGGATGATTTTATTTGCAAACAATACGGATTTCCACCTTTTCCTGCTTACGATGTGTCTCATACGCTCATCCGGCATGCAGATGTTTGTCGGTAGGATCTGAGAGAAATAAAGTAATGATCCATTTAACTAAGTTAAACACGTTCCACCATCGTGACTTTGAAATGGACGAATATAACGTTGGAAGTTGCAACTATTCTTATTTAAGGTACATTCTAAAAAACGACAAAGACTTCTATAACAAACGAGGCAACGGCAGAACAAAAGCGACGAGAGATTGGCAATTTACCCATTTCTAATTCAACTACAAGTTTACTGTCGGCAATTAGAAGTTTTGTATTAAAAATGAAAAGAGAAACTCCGCCTCCGCATTTATTCAATATACCGGCTAAAATACGGGAATTAAAAGGCTATCGATAGGTGTGCTGAGGGTCCTAAATATTCGTACAATCGATAATTCGAATAACAAATGTTTATATATTCATACGAGGGTAAATATAAGAAGAAAGAAGGCGAGAATTAGCATCCTCTGTTGATCAAAGCAAAGTCGAGTGAAATTTTAAAGTCAAACCGATCCGTTTGTTTTCTTTCGATACTTTCCGTACTAGGATCCGCATAGTAGATCAGTTTTGGCAATGCATCTTCTTCGGAAGGAGCTCTTTCAGTGTGCGCTGCGACTGCACTGCATTCGCACGCATTCAATTTGACGCGAACAAATGAAACACGAAAAAGAAAATCAATAATCGGTTTGAATATTTGCTAAAATAAATATTTTTAAAAGTGGTTTAAGGATTAGCTAGGTATATATATTTTTACTATAGTTCGAAGGGTAGGCCAGTCGATGGCGCCACGGGCGTTGCCTCTTTTTTTGTAATAGTTTGGATATAACACGTCCAATTTAGAGTTTAAAAAAATATTTCTTCAAAAAACTAGTAGATTTTATAATAACGCTTATATAGAAATCATTAAATAAAGAAAAAATCCATTAATAATTGAATAATTAATTTTAAAAATGCGATAAAAACTCGTGAATGTTTAGAGGTAGCGCAGCATATATAGAACAATCAACGCTATCATATCGGGGACGGGGCCCAAGTTTCGAAATTACCCGCCCCCCCTCCACCTCCGCTGCGAAGATGGCCCCCCCAAGTGTCCCACCCGCCACCGCCGCCATCGCCACCACCGCCGCCACCCCCACCACCCCGAGGCCGAGATGGAATCCTCCGTACGTCGACTCGTACGAGAACACCGACATCGTGCGCCCGGTGCCAACGATAGGAATGATTAGGAGGTACCATATAATGACGCATCCGGAGATATATGGTCCTTTCAGACGCCGCCGACGAGTCAAGAAGAAGCAATGCTTCCTGGTAAGATGGATTCAGAGAATCTGCAGGTGAAGAAAGCGCAATGCAATGCAGCGTAGAGGTGTGAGGTGAGAGGTGAAGAAAGAAAGAAGCGCCGGCCCCCCACGCGGGGGGTCGGCCATTTTGCTGTTATTTACGCGCATTATTTATTAATCATTCTCCATACGAAATTTTTGCGGGCGAGTTTTTGTCGCCCGCCGCCATTTCTTTCTTTATCCACTCGCACACGAATGCCGAAAGGCAAGCAATTAAGATGGGTCGGCCATTTTGCTGTTATTTTTGCAAGCAAAGCACTTTTTTAGTATAATTTTATTTTAAATCTAATGTTATTAACCATTCTGAAGAGTTGAAAATCCACTCTCACACGATGCAATGCCCTGATGCAATTAAGATGCCCAGTAATCTCCTTCACCTTCAGATTCATCTAACACACTGCAATGTTTCAAGGCACACTACTGCAGTGTAGAAGAGAAGAACTTAAATAATAATAAATTTACGATTTTTATCAGCGAATTTACGATCAAGTCTCCGATGTTTGCGACTAGTTTCATGCCGGCGAAAGAGCTCCAAATCCCTCCACAATAGTGTGTATAAGTTGGACACAGACCCATAGCCTATGTAGTATAGTTTTGAAGCGGATTCTTATAATTTTGTAGAGTATGATAAACTTTTAAGTACAACCCGGATTGCGTTGCAGGCTGATCTGTGCACGATTCATTCCAGCTCCCAAAAAAATGACTTCTCAATGACTTTCGCAGAAAACAATACTATATACAGTATCCGATTAAACCATTTTAGGCTTACATTTTACAAAAAAGTTGAATATACCGTCAGAGTGAATGCCTGCCCTGCACTTGTACAAATATTGTGATATGAAATTACCGGCAGCTGCCGCAGAAGAAAGATTATAAATTAAATTAAGTATTAAGACCTTTTGTTTGCTTCTTTTTTATTTTTGCTTTTCTCATACTGCACAGTCGCCAATTTGGCTCCGTTGTCTTAATTATAAAGTTACATTAAATGTATTGAAAATTATTGCTCTTTCGTCTCCGTATGAACGGCATTAAAATACACTCTTCAAATTCTGTATTTCCTGATTTTTTCATAATTACGTCCTAAGAAGATTTATTCGAAGATCGCAAAGAAGGAGAATAATAATAAACGTTCCGAGATATGACATAGGAGGAGGCGTTAAATACAATTCCTTATAATTTTTAATAGAATATTTTACAAAATCGACGAAAGATTTCTGCCCGACCGAAGCCATCACTCCCCTTGTCGATGAAACATTGGCGGACATTGTTTCTGAGAGTGAATGAGTGATTTTAAGAAATTTACTTGACGTTCTGACTTCGCAGAACTGAGCAACATTAAATATGCTATATAAATAATACTCCAATCGACCAAATATGAGACCATTTCTTCGGCACAGAGTATTATCGAGTGAATTCATCCAAATTTATTATTCAATGATGACTCTTTCTCTTTCAACTTCCGAATTGCATCATGAAATGCAAAGTTATTTTTAAAATATGTAGCTCGTTTTTGATGTACATATTATTTTAATAAATAAATTTATATATGCAAAATGTGCTGTTATTTTCATACTTAAAAAACAATTCGCATATCATAATACTACATGTACGTATCCGGATCCGGTTCAGTTTTGTTAGTTGATTTTTTGTATGAATAATGTATAACACAATCGATGCCGCTTACTATTGTGATCTGTTGAACGAGGCGAAGGATGCATATCACCGCAAAAGGCGAGGCGACACTGAACCCACTGAGCCACTGAGAACACACACACTACAAGAAATGCACTGGACATCCGTTCGTTTGGACCGCTCAAAGAAGCTCTTAAAAGACAACGAGTTGGCTTAAGAAACTATGTGGAAAAATAAATTATAATTGCCTTTTGTTTTTCAATAATTATTTTTTTTAAAGAAATAAAATCTCATTTATATTTGACTCATTTTATAGCCGTCTCGATCGACTAATAATAATAGTTTATTTACAAGACGTTCTGACCGATACATCCCGAGTTACGTAGATTATTCAACGGGCAGTCCTGATTATTGGATTGAAACATTGAGCTCCGTTAAAATATGAAGACATTTTTGGATTAACCAATATGCGTCCCTAGCGTAATAATTTTTAAGTATTAAAAATGTATTTTATTACGAAACAGCAACTCACCGGTGTAACCAGTTTTATATTTGACAATTTTTCCCCAAAAGTAATCCAAAAAAGTAGATATTTTATTTCACATTTTAAAGCTTTATTATGTTAACAATTGATAAAAAAATACATAAAAAAATATTTTTCGCATTGAAAACATTATTTAACATTGGAACAATTATTTTTTTTTTAAAAAAATAAAGAAGGGTCGTAAAATATATTGGAAATTGATAAGAAGTTTTTCGCCGTAATTATGAAAAATATACGGAAATCTCCGGATCTGCCTGTGTGAACACAAGTGTAACGTTTTTTGCGTGCGTATGAATTATTTCAGTACTGGGAAGCGATCAATTAATGCGTTTCATAACGGCGCTCTTAAGGAATACAGGAACAAAGAGAGACTGCACTATATTAAATACTATATCTCATACCTATGATTTCTTATTAATATTGCTATCTCCCTTAATGAAATTCATAAGCGAGACAATTAAATATATCTTTCAGTTGAGCAAATCAATATTGTTACGGAACAATAAGATGCGTATCTTTGCAATCATCATGTTTCAAGAATCAAACATGAATACTTTTTTCTATTGTTGTTTCCAAATTATTTTGCATTGTTATTTTTCAGGATATTTATTATGTTATTTACAATTTTGCATTTCATATACAACCACAACAATGTATTCAGTGTAAGTAAATGTGATTATGGATGGGTACTTAACACATATTACGCTCAAAATATCCTTTGTTAATATGTTCAACGATTATTTTAAATCTGTAAAAAGATATAGATATTATTAGATCATTTATTATGCTTTCTTTCTATATCACTTTTTTTTTTAACGTAAGTGATATAATATTTCCAATGAATACTTTAGTTTACGGTTAGTAATGATTTCTATAAAATGTAGAAAATATATGGCAGCGTAATATGTATTAATATGGCATAATTATATATTTCACTTATTTATATTTTAACATTACTTCTGTAAAAAGTTCATCACAAATGAAACGAAACCGATTTAAGATAAGCATATATTTTAATTTAGCGACGACGAAACTATGCTTTCATTAATACTGGATCTAATTCCCTTATCTACATAGCGTAGTCGTTCAAACTTCAGCCGATTCGAAATTAATGGCAATTACTAATTCAAGCAATTCTGTCTTTCACAATATGTGAAGTTACTCACGAAATTTATTAGGTTGAAATAAAAAATGCATACTGTTTTATCTTGAAAGGTATGTACAATATGGGTTTATACACTGCCAAAAATTAAGATTTTTGCTTGGGTCAAGTCGAAACATTGCAAGTAAAATTTAAGGATCACCACTAAAATAATAATTCGTTTTAACCGCAACACTAGATATTTAATTTTGACGATGAAATGATTCCGAGGATCACTAATCAGGGCATAAACTTTATTCCGTACGTTAAAAACAAAGCAATACGCTTCTAAAAATTAAACGCCGATAATTTGTTGCAGTATACTGCGTTAACCGGGGAGCTTCATTCGGGAATACCTGTTTTCTCGTTACAATTCTGCAATTGGATCAACACGCTGCATATTTACGCTAATAACTAAATCTGCACGGTACTCATTACCCGAGCAAAAATCCAAACATTAGAATTTGGGCGTACAAGCATATGTGTACTTATTTATATTTGCATAGCTTGTTTTATCTTAACCTAATAAATTACAATGATGTTTACTAGGAAATAACACGTGAACAATTTATACTACGCGTCGATAATTTGCAACTTTTGTTAAATTTGTATAAACAACAATAACCCACGATTATGGATTAAATTGCATTTTTGTTATAAATTTTGGATGCATAAAAATCATTGGGTGTGTGAATAAGTTCCTGCCGTTTCATCACCGTGTATGGCGGCATAACAATTGTGTGTGTAAAGTTTAAGTGATGACTGCGTCTATATTCTAGGAACTTGAGGAGACTTGTTTAACCCTCTCGAACCGGAGAGCAGACGTCACGCTCTTATGTAAATGTAAACTGTTGATACCACAAAATATTCGATCAGTTTTTAATGTTCAACTTGCAGGGCATCGTCAGCTTTCTGTTGTTCGACTATTTTTGTCTATAAATGTGTAGCGAAAATAAAAGGACAAGGTTACCGTGCAAGCCTGCCAGTTTACTTCTGGAGTAGATTTTGCAAAGGAGTGGTGATACTCGGCTAATGACGCCACTCCAGAGCAATCAAGGGGGAATAACAAAATTGGTCAACGATAAGAATGATGCGAGTATCTTGATTATCAAAACAAACGCCTGCTCTCAAGACAACACGAACGAATGTCGTCTTATCTTTGTTGAAAGAGCTTATCCAATGATAGCGATTTCAGTTAATTATACCTAAATTTTATGACGGTTAAAAGATTCTTTAGAATACGATTTTTTGTTGAATAGTTAGTATGAACATTTACGAGTTTCTATAAAAAAAATTGAGTATGTTTAGACGCGTATCTTTATGGCTTTTAAAATACAAGAATTTATTGTCATGAAAATCGACGAGAACTTATTCACACACCCAATTAGTTAACCGGGAATAACCATATTTTTGAAACATCTACAAAATTCAGGTAAAAAAAAAAAAACATTTTCTGACTAAGTGAACGCATGAAGAACATATTTATTCATCATATATAAATATATTTTGATTCTCTAAGTGTATTATATATATATAATTGCCAAAAAAATATAACAGTCCATTTTATCTTGTAGCATGCTAGTTTTATTCACATTTAATGCGATTCAACAACAATCTGAATTTATAAAGTACTATTTTTTTCATTACACTTAAGGCAAAAACGGTGTTCACAAAGACATGCAGTTCTCGATTAATTAATAACAGACAATTTCTAAACCATTACTGAATCTACGTTCTATTTAATTTTTATCACATTTATTCATAGAAAATATAAAAAATATTATAAATCAGCGTGTAACACATAGATATTTAGGGTACTGAAGTTAAAATGAGGGTCTTCAACGATCATCGGGAAAGTATTAAAATTGCATTCCTTAATACTTAACGCTTTCATATAAAATTAAAGTAAATAGCTGCTCTATATTAAGTTGTACCATGTTCAAATAATTTAAAAAAATACATCAATTTCCATAGCTTGATTGTATTAGTCAGTGATATGATACAGTAAATACATATGTTAATCGTTTCTATAGTAGTCGAATATTCAGCATTGGACAGCAAATATTAATTAATTGTGTGCTTGCACCAAATCTTTAGCATATGTATTACAATATATTTTTTACTATATACAATGCTCAATGTAAAACTAGTCTATACTTATTGACCCTATAATAAAACAAAAATGCACATGCAAATTTGAAGATTCACTCCAACATTTTGCTTCAATTCAAGTATATACATAAAGATTTACACAGTTAAAACGTCTCGTTTGTTCACACTTAATATTGAATCGTCAGTCACATTAAGATTTTAATTTTTAATCCTCGTCGTAAAACCGTGCCTCTTAATATGAGTCCACAAAACTTGATTAACATTATTCTTAGTCAAACGAATAACACGTATTGACAAATAATCTTGTTTCACTGATTGCATTAACACGACACAATTTACACAACGGCAGGGTCGAAAACTGGTAAATTTTTAATGAAAATATTATTTGCAATATGAGAGCTGCTCTTTATAAACTTCTGCTTATATCACTAGCACTTGTTAACGTCGGGAGGGGTCCTAAGAAAACCACCAGCTCGTTTTCCCATGAGGGCTTTTGCGACGTACGCATCCTGTGGTAAATCTGACTTTTTGCGTAGCAAAGGTTTATCCTTATTACGTGCTTTGCGAGACTAAAAAATACATAGGTTTATTTTATTAATCATGTTTATATTTAAATCTAATATCAAGAATAAAAAATAAAAGAAAACATATGTACGATTGTGATAATATCATACCCCTGCATCGTCTTGTGTTTTATCGTATGATGTATCATCATTATCAGACGATACACTTCCGGGATTATTCGATGGTTGCGATGCCTGTTGCTCAATATGACCCCACAATTCTTCGCGTTGATGAACTTCTTTCGCGCTCCCTACAAGACAAATTTAATCATTTTAATGCGCATAATATTAAATTTAAAATTCACCATAGCAAACATATACAGGTGGATCGTTCCTATATAATCCTATGTACGTCAAAGCGAACATACATTAGATCATATTTTAAAACATTATTAGGTGTTATTATGTTGTTGTCGATCCAAACGATCCACCCACTATTCGTATTAATATATTTCAAGGAATCCTATAATCGCTAAATTATGCAATATTCCAATATGACTTAATTAAGATATGCATAAAAGTTTTACATTGTAGAACTGTAAAAGTAACAGGGTTAATCTCTCCTACTTGAAATAGACGATATTGTTATTTGAAAATTTATATAATCAAGAAAATCTTAAGCGTGGTAAATTAAAGACGTTTGTGAAAAAAATATGTATTTTCTGTTCTAATTATCAAAAAAATATGAGATAGAAACAACCCAAATTACAATAAAACTCTTAACATTTGCACAGATAAAGTATTTTTGCAAGGTTTATCCAGAAAGTAAGGTTACAACATTTATGCAGAATCGAAAAACGTTTTAAGAATATCTTTTGGATCCTGGGATGTAGCGACGTTCACATCTTATCTTCCGTTACAAGTCGAGTCCAGAAAAGCTTCTCCTTCCAGTGCAAAATGATCTAAAAATTAATACGCGACAGTCATGCAATTTTAACAGTGCTCCGATTTGGCACGTATCTCGCAGACGCAACTTTTTGTAATCAAGTCCAATAGAATATCACCAAAGAGATTGAGAGAAATATCAGGAAATTCTTTGTGAAGGTCATCAAGCACCACACGGCAGTCATTTCATACTTTGGATTCCAATATAATGCCGGAAACATTATATGCATTATACATTCAATATTTGCTGCAGTATTGTTCTACAAAGTCAAAGACAGGGGCATATCCCTTTTAAATATAGCGAATAAATTGTTCACAAGAACTCTCATCAGACGGTTGTTGCCCATTGTGGAGAAGCTTCTGGGACAATACCAGTGTGGTTTCAGGTATGGCAAGTCGACTGTGGACCAACTATTTACGATCTAAACTATTCTCACAAAAAATGTGGGAGTACTACATATTTGTAGACCTTTGCAAGTCATACGACAGCATCAATCGGGAAAGACTTTGGAGGACCATGTTGGAGATGGGAATCTTGGGTAAGCTGAAGTGAGGCTGTTGAGAATGTGCATGACCGGATCGGTCAGCGTTGCGCGTTCCAACAGCGCCCTATAGGAGCCTTTCGATGTGACGTAGTTAGACAGGGAGACGTCCTCTCCCCGATTCTCTTAATATTGCGTTGGAAGCAATTACGAGGGAGGCTGGCAGATCAGAAGCGCGTACGGTGGCACTTACGTTTGTCGACGGGGCTGCTGCTAACTTCGATATGTCAATCAACTATGAGACCAAATTAATAATGGTTTCTAGAGTGAATACTGGAGGTTGTACCTCCGTGAGTGTCAATAACAAAAATATTGCAAAGGTCCAGGATTTTAAATATCTAGGATCCGTCCTCACAGAGAACTTGATGTATAATGAATAACCTCTAGGATTCAATACGGCAATCGGTGCTATCATGGCTTGAAAAATATATTAGGAAACTAATCACTATCGGCTAAAAATAAAATACATAAAACATTGATTAGGCCGGTAGTGGTTTCCGGGGTTGAAACATGGATTATCACCGTTCCGGACACACATGCGCCTCGAGGAAAATTCTCAGACTCTGGGATAAAATTTCAGGTTCTGAAACCATTAGGTTAAGTCGTGAGGTAATGGACATGTACGGCGAGGCGACTATCCCTAGCTTCGTTCGAACCCGCTGTCTCCATTGGGCAGGTCATGTGGCACAGATGCCGGCACACCGAGTTCCCCGAGCCGTCTTAAATTTCCAAATGTGTGACAGTCGTCAGAAATTGCCACACATCTGATCCTGGGCAATTAGAGGTTGGAGGCCCAAGACAGACAAAAATGGCGACCAGTGTTGTCGGTGTCCAAACTATAGAGCTATAGGCACCACCTCAAGAAAATGAAGAGTCAAAAATCGGATGACCACACAAATCTTGCACGAGTGAGAGCATGCAATGACCTCTCCATCGAAAGAATTTACAGTACGTTTTTTTAATTTTCCACCGGCCACAGGAGCCCTTGTAACCTTACTTTCTAGATAACCCTCAGCATGATTACATCCAGAAACAATTCATAAAGTAGCTTAATGTACAGTAAAGCACATGTATATACATACAAAATACAATAAATAAAATTATAAAGAATTTCTCAATGTAAATACACAAGTATTAAATTTGTATTTTAAATTTCAACTCTTTGAACTCTAACATTATTGAACATTTTTCTGTGTTGCTATTAATTAAAATATTTTTTAGGTAGGTTATTTACCCGCCTTATTTGTGCCTTATATTAGGATAATATTACGATACAAGCTCTTATCAGGCCAGATTTGTCTTTTGTAATTGTTTTCCATCTACTCAATGGATTTACAATAGATAACTCCAGAATAATCCTGGCTTTTATCCTGAAGAATGCTTTAAATAAATTCATGTATGACATGGTTTTTTTTAAAGTAATATGTTATAATAATTATAGTTTAATAAATCTATCATTTTATATCGTTTTATTCATTTTTTTTACCATGAACATTATTGTCAAATTCACTGAAAACGGTTTGGTGCTGAAGCAACACAACGCAATGCGAAATGACGCAACACATCCTTAGGCTAAATTATAATAATTATCAGCATATAAATTAATAGCTCACTTCTGTTTTTCATCTTTATATTGTTGAGTGCATTCATTAAAGAGAATCTGATTCATTTCCATAAAAAGCTTAAGAGCATTGTATATAAGACCGTGGATTGTTTTGTTCCAATGACTTTTTGAGTTCCGATATAATGCAGGAAACATTATAGGCATTATATGGGTTGCATTATCGGAAATGAGGGACATAATATATTCATTATTCCAATAATATAATGCTCTTTCTGCGACCTGTAATTTTAAACACATTCATTAATAAAATAGTCATTTAAAATAACCAAAATAAAATTAATTTGCAACGTGTACAAACCTGAAAATGAGGGCTCGAAACGCATTTAGCGAGTTGTTTAAAAAGAGGATCCATTACTTTCTGAAATTCTAATGGCTCGATGACATCTAAAAGCTCCTCCATTTCATTTAAAAACATGACCTCCTTCGGAGAATGTGTTTTGGGCCAAAACTTCAATAAACACCTAAGAGAATATAATGTTAATCTCTCGTTTTTATTATATTTTGAAACGGTAATATATAGATTTTATTTCATACCTTATAACAGGCTGTGTAAGTGATGGGTCTTTTTCTAAAAATTGCACTACACAATACGCTAACTGCGGATGAAAGACTGATAAAGACTTCACTTTGTGCAATGGTAATAATATCTGAAAAATAGGTAATTACTAGTTGATTAAAAAATTACTTTTATGGAATTGAGTAATTAATTTAGGATTAAATATTGCCTCTAGATTAATTATTTATTAACTTTGTTTGAATATCATAAATATTTTCCCCTGCGAAGCCATAAGTAATTATTTTTATTGATAGATAATACGAGTATGATCGATCATACCTTAAGTAAAAAAACTTTATGTTCTTCTTTTAAAGGTAAAGCAAATCCATTTATAATAGAGCCTAAAATTTCTAGTAGTTCTGCTATTCCGTTGTGATGTTCAGTTTCATAAATAAATCTGTAAAATAAATGCATTATAAACATTTGTTACGCAACTACAATCGGTTTACAATCAAAGTGTATTTGAGAATATCCTTACCTAATGAATACATTGTTTATTTGTTGACGAATATACGGCCGAAGACTTAAGAACTTGCCATAAACTCTATGAAGAATCGTTTTCAGAAAATCTCTTTCTCTAGGGTCTTCCGAATCGAACAATTCCAATAGCTAAAATAAATAAAGATCAACATCTTAGACTCGTTGCGAAATTTAGCCAACGTCTATTTAATTCGTAATGCATATTTCTGTATTAACAATTTAGTTGATTGGTTTTTATCGTACCTGCAGTACAAATTTTTGATCTATATATTTCTTGGCAGCGTTCGTTTGTAAATATGACGAATCGAGCATCAGAAGAAATATTTCATAAACGAGCTGCAGATGAGGCCACGCAGCTTCCAACGTGGGCTCGTCTTCTTCGGGATCGAATTCCGCCCCATTCGGGTTCGAAGAAGGCGGCAGGGTGCGAAATAGGTTCACCGCAAACTAAATTTTAGAAAATACTTATCAATATAACTGACATTGTTCTTCCGGGGGTGGTATGTTTTACCCTGGCTATTCCTATTGATCAACCAAGCATAATTTTACAGTTGGAAACTCTACGCTCGAATATTTCGATGGGAGAATGTTTTTGTGTGTTTTTTTAAAAGAAAAACTCACACCGCCAGTCGTTAAAATAGCGTTATCGCTTAAAATTGTCTATATATTCAAAATGAAACATGACTTGGTGTAAGATTTATATTAATTCTCTTTTTATTGCAACTCTAAGAAGATTGTGCAGGCAAAATATAAGTCTAAACATATAACTTTCCTTAATCATTTTTATACATTCATTTCATTTTTATAATTCTATGGTGAAAATATATTCTTATGTTTATCGGAAACTATCAACGACCCAATATTAAACTGGAATTTGTTACCAATGGTTAGAAGGTATAAAATTTGATATATGGATCCTCTCCATGAATATCATGAGAATGCATTAAAAAATCTATGCATTTACATTGTATCATGTCCGTTATATCAACGATCATTTGCAAGACTGCTCTGAATCATCGTCAATTCGTGAGGGGTTGAGTCGTGGAAATATTCAAAAATCATTTAATATACATTTATAATGTTGTGACAATGTATCTGAAATTTTATTGAACTGCTTCAAATGGCTTTTGGAGATCGGTTTATTGATTTTAAATTAAAAATATTTGAATTATTTCAAAATCCAATTGACATCCTGATCAACGACGTTGAAGACTTTCAGTTGAAATCGATCGATCCCCAAGCGAATGACAGGTTGTAAATGATATACAAAAATGAAGATTTAATAATGTTTTACGATAGATTGGAGAGATTTGATTGTCCCAAGCTAGGAAAATGTGTTATAAAAATTCTTAGTGCCACATTTTTATGTGACTTGCACCTAGAAAATCTTTTGCAAATTGGTATCTAAAATTTAAAACTAAATGTAGAATAAATCAGTTTATCCAAATCATTGTAAGTAATTTAATGTATGTATTATATTTTACATGTAAATTAATTGTTCTAATAGGATTTCAATGAGAATGTTTTTAAAAAAATCAAAGCCAGTTTGGTAACCTCTGGACTCCGTTTGCTCACCATATTGATGATGTCTGGATAAATTTCCGGAGGTATCAATCCCTTCAACATCGACGTGTGCTCCACCAGCTCCAGCAGGGTCGTCCTTTTGACTTCCTTCCATTTCAAGTCTGACAGGGGTTCGGAAGCGAAGTCGAAGAGAACACAGCACTGGCGAAGCTTCTGGACGAAGAGCTCGTTGCGCTCGTTGAGCGGAGTGTCTGGAAGAAGAGGGAGACGGTGAGGGCGGAGGATTCGCGGCGAGGACGAGGCGAATCGTCCGGATCGATCGGAACGCGACGGAAAGGTCGAAGCGGAATCGATATTCCGCATCGCGCGCCGGGCCCGAACATAATGAAAAATCACCTCTCAGGAGAGGCAGCTGAACGAGGTCTCGCACGTCGGTATGGTAATAGTTCCTGTCTCTGGTCTTGATGCAGACGTCGGGGGGCGCGAGCGGCGCGAGGGGGGCGGCGGTCGGGGGCGGCTCGGGCCCCGCGGGCCGCGTCCGCTGGCGCTCGCCGTTCCCGGTGGCGTTCATCCCGGCGCCGCTGTGTTTGTCGGCGCGGTCCGCGCTGGCGTCGAAGGCGGCGAAGCGAAAGGAGGCGGCCGACGCCGAATCCGAGACGATCTCCGAGCGCTTGGCGTCGGGCGGGTCCGCGGCCACGAGGTCCAGGCCGGAGTGGAACGAGGGCGACTTCGGTATCCCGAGGGGCGACACGCTCGCCTTCTGGACGAAGCCTCCCGGCGTCTTGTTTCCTTCGCCGCTTTGCTTGTTTCCGTTCTTTTCCTTACCTTTGTCCCGATCCTTGAAGAACATCGCTCGGGTCAGCCCGGCATGCGCGGAGAGGCCAGCGTGGACCATGGCACATTCGGGAGGACGGGAGCGCGCGAGGGGAGGCGCGGCCGCTACGGAGCCGAGGCGACGTCCATCGCGGGCGAGGACTCGGTTCGCGGAAGGGAGGTCGGGCGCGTGGGGCGCGTGGGGCGCGACGGGCGCGGGCGGCTCCGAGGGGCGACGCCGGAAAATCGATACGCAGCGGGCGGCGCGAGGGGCGGCGGACTCGCGGCTCCGACTCGACCCGCCCCGTTCGCGTTTCGTCGCCGACCGCCTGACGACGGACGCGACCCCGACTGAATGCGGAGCGTCAAACTTTACGCGAAAAATTCGTTATATTTTTTACACGCAACCGGAGAGGCGCAACAGTCGCACATGCGCAGGGGTCGCCCGTCCACCCTCGGCGCCCACTCCGCCCCCGTCGGCGTCCCCCTCGCGCCGAGGCCTTCCCGATTCCTCGGGTGCACTCCGACTCGGAACCTATTCAGCGAGTTCCGGCTCTCGATGCAAAGCGCACCCTTCGGAGACGAAAATCGGAGACCACCCCCCGAAGACGAACGTGCCTCTCCCCGCGATTCATCAGAAAGGACAATTATTCAAATAAATAATTGAGCTCAACAGTGGAATATCGGCGGACAATATATTGCGATGCGAGTATCTCGCACGGTAGAATTAGAACTTCTTAGTCCTTAGGAAAAATCGATTTGTCAAGGGAAATTGTTAGCTAAAAGATGAAGCTGTGTTTGTGTAATATATAATAAAATAGGCTTGCTACTGGTGTAGTGGTTGCTTTATGCGCATGCGCGTAGCGTCTATGATATATGCAACGGACACGGACACTCTTTCTCGATCAACTGGCGCTTGGAGTTTCACTTTACGTGATATGAAACGACAGCGTCTCGATACTCGAATTAAAGCTCTTCTTTTTACCATATTGCTAAACAGAAGAAACCGCATACAATTGAAGAGGATTTCGTAAAACCGGCAGCAATGCATATGATGGATATGAACACATACCGTTGCTAAATTATACTGTTACTAAACGTATCTATGACATGTCAATTGATATTAAGAGACGAGGCATTTCAGCCATCAAAACTAATGAGCAGTAGTTCACGACTGGATGAAACAACTGACGACGATCAGCCTATATATGCTATGTTGGATATGCCAAAATGATGAATGAATTTGATATTTTTCTTAAAGATTTGTCTTGAAATTAATGTCATAGAATTTATACTTATGGTATAAGAGATTATCAGAAGATTTGGGTAGTTTTACGAAAAAGGTTGTTCATCTCCATGCAAGATAATGATCACACTGTGATTAGAATAACAGAGCAATTAAGTGGTAAGGTGAAACTGTCGACAAAGTAGAAGAAAATTAGTTGGCTACCTTTAAGAATACTTCCGAAAGACGTAAACATCAAACTAGTAGACGTTACAAATGTAATAATTGAGCACTTGCAGAAATTAAATCTTGAACTCAAACAATCAAGAACATATGCAACATATGCATCATCGGCCACGAAAGTGTTAAGGTGTGCCGCGAAATTTCGGAGAAAACGTTGGTGTGCCATGGAAAATAAAAGGTTGCGGAGTTCTGTTTTAAATATTATAACTCATTTTTCTAATAATCGGCTTCGGCGAATCGGAAGTAAATTGCATAGAGGCGATACTAACTGTCGAGAAGTGGCAGCTGCACCAACTCCCGGTTGTCCGACAGGTTGAATCTCGAGCTGGTGTGTCGGCGGTCGCGACGAGGCTGAGAGGGCGCCGGGGGCGGAGCGCCCGCGCGAGGACCGGCGCTCACCGCCGCCGGGGCGGCGCCGCCGTCGCCGGACGGAGGAGCGGCTCCCGCATCCTTGCCCGCCTGTGAAAGATACAATATCACCTTATATAACAAAAACATAAACAAAATAAACGGAATAAAAGAGAGGACGACGGTCCTTTGTTTTGCGCGGTAAAATGAAATTCCGCGTAGATCGAGTTCGATAAATACACGGATGACATAGAAATACGTCTATTACATATTACAATTTGTAGTCTGTCTCATTCGTTTCATTTTCATAATTGAAATTTCCAATTCATCGTTCAAGTTGCGATCCGAGAATGCTTCTTCAATTTCTACAACTAAATCATCATATCCTTCGTCTCCGATTGAATGCTGTTAAATCTAGAGATATTTATATCTTCATAATGCATTTCAGAATATTTAACATTTTCCAAACTTTCAAAATACTAAGCCGATTATATAGGTTGTAAAAATGATGAAACGTAAAAAAATATAGTCCTAGCAGGGCATAAAATACATTATTTCGGTAGATTGAGAAAAAATAACCATAGGGATGAAAAAGACTTTTCATCCCTGCACATTTTCGTAACATTGAGGTATTAAAAGACGTAGTGATGAGTAATCCATATATCAATTATTATTTTGTAAATAAAACAATTTTCACAATAAAACTACATCAATCTCGAAATCGTCGTCTGCCGGAGCGTATGTGAGAAGAGCGGAGCCTCGCGGTACTGAGGTTCGCTTCCAGTGCTGCTGCATGAAGCAGTCGTATAATCTCATCGTTACAGCATATTTAATCATTTTTAGTCCTTCAAATCAGTGTTTAGTGATTTTCTATCGAATTCTATTGATAAAATTTATAAACGTATTGTACTTTAATTGCTTTGATGCTTACACTCCTATCCGTGGGTGAGCAGTCTTTGAGTTGGTCGAAATTTATTTGCGCGTTTACTGTACACATTGCAAATATTTTTATTGCCATAATTGCGTTATTGCCGTTATAAAATCCATAGAGTAAAAAAGTGACGCAGATGCACATTTATCCAATGATTTTAACCATTTCGAGCATTCTCTGATGATAGCTGACTAGACCACAACTAATTAAAAATATGATTAAGGTATTCGTTGTTCAACATAATGTTCTTAAAATGGACGATAGATTTAGCGTTATTTAAGCAGATAGGTCCGTTCAGGCATCAACGATTTGAATCGGACATCTTCAAATTTACAATAAGAATTAACCGGAGATATCAATAAAACAATCCCATGCGAAAACACGTCTACATGTTTTTCAAATTTTTATATTAACCTTTCCCTACCGGTGATGTATTTACTACACCTCGACTCTAATAATGGGAATATCGATATGAAATATAATAGATACGGGCTTCAAAATTTATGTATTCCTCCGTAATATAATTACGAATCACATTAAAGTATTATAGTATGTAAGTATTCATCTGCAGCGACGGAAATAAATAATTTGTCGGGAAATCGGGAATTATGCGAGTATTAGTCCGTATCTCAGCAGAAAGGAATTTTATCAGTCACATTGATGGTGTTATACAAAAATGGGGGCTCATGCGGTCATCAATTCGAACTAGCATTTAAATATCTGATGACGATATCTCCAACGAGTGTGGAGGCTGAGCGTACATTTTCAGCAAATGGATTTCGTGTTATTCAGAAAAAAGTCTAAACCCAAGAAAAGTTACTGTTTGGTGTGCATTTTGGATAAATGGAATAATTGGGCCACATTTCTTCGAAGATGATGCTGAAAATGCTGTTACTGTGATCGCTGAGAGCGATGCCAATCAATGTTGAGTGACTTTCAATGGCCATAATTGAATCATATTGATGTATCTGATGTCTAGTTTACAGTAAAAATACATGATTTTAACAAAGAGGAGAATGAACACATAGAGGAGCTATAAAAAGAACTCACAAAGCCAGACGTGTAGGGAACAATGATAAAGACTAGCTCATAATATAGATGAATGAAAACGAGTTAGAAAGTCGGTACTCCAGTGTGTTCCATCTGGTTGAAGATATGGAATAGAATGCCTATTGCTGATTCTGGAATTTCTTACATCTGGTTTTGAATATTATAAGTATCTAAAATGCATCAATAAGTTCAACATGCGTTATAATCGCAGCATGCCTGATGTTGTTTTTTTATATCGACGATTTTGAGAGAAATTTTCATAAGCTATGATTCAGCATGTGTACCATAACCCGGACCATCGTCCATGGGCGATCAGATCGTATGCCACGCGTTGCCAGCTATTACTATTCAGCGGCACAGACCCTGTGCTACGTTTTTCATCCAAAATTATTGACTATGTTAAATTCTTAATTCAACATTTAGAATTAAGTGTATAGAAATAGAGCAAAACTATCACATATGGTATTGGTAAATATATTATACTGTAGATTGATTGTGCCAGCAAAAAATTAATGATATCAATGAGCATTGATGCGCCAGATTAATCCATAGAAAAAATATAGAATTTTAATTCTATATTTTTATATATCGCCAGACTAAGTGATACCAAGCTCACGCTAACGTAACTGTCAACTCATTCCATATTTGTTTGCAAGACACATGAAGCATTATGTTACTTATGTAACTAAAACATAAAAAACAGACGTTCAAAATGGAATTCAAACACAATAGTGCGTTTACTGGCGAATCTCGTTCAGTTTTTGTAAGCGAGCTCCAAAATCCAAAGTCTTAAGTCCAAAATCTTACATACAAGCAGAACAAAATGCAACTAAAATACATGGATTGGTTTTTTTATGTTTTTACCATCTAGTAGTCTGCTCACAAACAAAATATCGGTGTTTGGTTGAATGAGAAATTAATCTATGATTTGAAGCAGTGAACGGCTATGAGAAAGCGAGGATCTACCGAGGTCTTGATTGTGTATGTCTTGTATTGACTGTCGAAAGACACAGAAGTGATATAAACATATATCAATAGAAATAGGGCTCTGAACCGGAACGAAACCGTTAACCTGTAAAACATGTATTATTTTTGTTGGAACGAAAACCGGTTCAAAATGCAATTTTCCAGGGATTTCAGGATTATGCTAAAAATAAGTTTTAAATATAAAAACAAAAATGAATCACCCGGAGCAAAACCGATATTTTTACCGGAGCGAAAACCGTAACTGACCCGATATTAATGTTAGAAACGTAACCGAAATAAAAAAGCAACAGTTTAAAGCCCTGGATAGAAACTTCACATGCTGCATCAAATAATACATACAAGTGGGCTGCTAAACTCGATTATGCGAAATACACTATCTTTTGACTTCTTCCATTTCTCATTTCGCTCCTCGACGGCGATTATGGAGCTCTCCTCAGATTTCTTAATGATCAGATTATATCCTCAATTTCCGCCGTCATATTACTGCCTCAAGCATTGAATATCAAAATCGAGGCATAATACCGCTCCTAATACTTCAATAGGTAGGCCTTTGTAATTAGCATGAGAGGTTCATTTGGCCAAAAAGGTTTTCGTTCATTGATAGAGATGACAACGAAGGCCTCCTTGTTTATATCTGAGAAAGCAATGAATCCACTGCGAGTCTTGATAATATATCGTCAAAATATACAGAGTCCGTTAAGACCATACATACTAAACCATAGTGCCATCATCCCAGTCGTTTCCGGGTATATTTGGCAGGTCAAGATGTGCCCTAAAAGGGTTGTGAGAATTTGATGTATTTAACAGTTAGTTCTAAGGCGCAGAATTGACAAAGCTATGGCGTTTTAAATTGGTAACATTTGCCCTGGTGGATTCTGTACTTGGCGGCGATGCAATATTAGCTACCATCTGATCAGTCAGATATGAGCGTTTTTTGACGTATTAAAAGCAATAAAATACAAATATGAAATACATATCATATGGACCGAGGGTATAAGTGGATTAGATCTTAGTCTTTTAGTATAAAGGTTCGGGTTCAAATTCAAATTCGGGAGATCGGTAATATTCAATCGTCTGGATGCAGGTTTAACATACTTTCCTGGATCTGAATAAGTAAACACTGAGGCGATTCATTCATTCATCATTCAGTCGGAATTTAAGTTATTCAAAGGTTGAATGAGAGAGATTTCAGCTATTTTTTTGGTTTCGAAAGTTTAAAAGGCTGGTTTTAAAAAAGTTTTAAAAGGCATGGTCTCGCATTGTCCAAGACAAGGCTTGGCCCTATAAATCGCTGATAACAATTTCCAAATTAAATACTTAAAATTGTGAGATTTTACCACAACCCTCTTATTTGCCAGATCTCTCTCCAACAGATTTTCATCTTTCCGTCATTTTAAGGAATAAAAACATATGGTGTACCAAATACATATCATAGTAGCGCGCGAGTGTTGTTTGGCACGGTAAGGGAAAGGTTAATTATTATAAAAAAGGATTATGTAATTTAATTAAGTTTCTGTTTAAAGGCATCTAATGAAGATTATTTTGATTGAATTTATTATGTTTAGCGTTTTAATCATCATTTACGAATTCCGAACGTTCATGCGGTACGACCTAATATTGAACGGCACATTTTCAATGAGTCGCAGACCAAGGGTATTACTGTTAATAGGAATAGTAATTCAAGGATTCAGTCTGAACCTACCAAATCACAATGTTGATTATTAGGATCGTTTGGAAATTATTCATTCCAAATCGGCGTAAATGGGCTCACAACATCTGAGTGGATACATCGGGGTTTCGTCTACTCACCACATCGGCGGACAAGTTGTTCTTCTTCCTCCTGAACATGTTGCCGAAAGACATGGCGGTCATGTTAGCGGTTGTTGTGATCACCGACATGAACATGAAGATATTTCAGATCTACTGTTCACCACTGAGCACTGTTTCCTTTTTTTCACTCTCACCGTTTTCGAATGGCGCAACACAAACACATGATAATCTCTTTTAATTGTCATGTTTAGGTCATGGGTAACATTCTCGTATACGCAATAAGTTTGTGGCGTTCAATAACTATGGCAAATACGACACTTCCATTTATTCGGTACACGATTATCCGGAGGATACAAATTTATGCTAACTATATGCAGTTTGTGTGGATTTCGTCTGATTTATATGACGCGGCTGTCTGCTGTAGAAAAGACACATGTTTTATATACAAACTGATAAGAACGATAAAAATAAAAACTATAGATGTAAAACTACTCATATTTGGACTACGGGTCGTGTTGTGCTCGGGAATAATGAGGTGCCTTCGGAAAAGGAACAGTTCGTTCAACGCGTTTAGATATTGGCAGTTCATGTTGCGAGACGAACGGATGAAAGAACGACATAAATATACTTGATAGGCGCAAATGAATATATAATTCGTTAACTAAAATATCACGCTGTATATTGTGTAATATATAATAAAATAGGCTTGCTACTGTGGTCTACCGGTTGCTTTATGTTATATATAGATACACACACACACACACAAACGATTCTCGCTCTCTTTCTGACCAACTGTCGCTTGGAGTTTCACTTTTCGTGACGTTGATGCCAATTTGCCCTATATACAATAAAATAGGCGTTAAATAAGCACCGCCGAAATGAATCATCCAGCATTCGAAACCAATTCAAATTTTCTTGGTTTTATTCCGACAAGATTATCTTCGGTATTTAATTTATTTACACAAATGTCACGTTCAAGGCTCGAGACATCGTCTATTATTGACAATACGCTCGATCGATTTCGTATTAGTATTTTCCAATAACTGTGACATCCTTCCACCTGTCAAAACTCACAACGTCGAAGATTAATTTTGATTATAGTGTCGAGTTGGGGATTTGAATAAGTAATGGGGCGATCGGACGAGAAAAGTGGCATAAAGGGAGAACCAGTTCAAGAAATGCTATACTTATTTCTAATTTACCATGGCGATTTGGGCCGATACTGTACCGGCGATGAATTAAACCGAATAATAAAAATGTGAATGTCAAATGTCGTCGACATTAAACACATGACGTGGTGAATACATACATTTGACAGCGCGTTTGTTATCTTTATTATCGGACATGGAAGAAATGTAATGAAGATAATATTTTCAACGAATTCAAATTGTACTTTTGTACATGGATCATAGGCTCCCCATAGGAATCCAATCCCGGGATCCTGGATAGTTTTAGGCGGTCACGAATCCCGAGATTAGTAAACGCAATCCCAAAAAAAATGAAATGTTTTTCTAACAAAAATCGTACACCTCACCAGCACGATGAAGGCTACTAAATCGAGACATTCTCGCCGAAATCTGGACGCTTGGAAACAGTGACGTAATTACGAATTGGCGAGCTTAGGCGACCCCTAGGGGTTAAAAATGTCCAATCTATGTATACATATATATATAGTACATATATGTTTTTCAAATTTTTATATTAACCTTCCCTACCGGTGATGTATTTACTACACCTCGACTCTAATAATGGGAATATCGATATGAAATATAATAGATACGGGCTTCAAAATTTATGTATTCCTCCGTAATATAATTACGAATCACATCAAAGTATTATAGTATGCAAGTATTCATCTGCAGCTACGGAAATAAATAATTTGTCGGGAAATCGGGAATTTTGCGAGTTTTTGTCCGTGTCTCAGCAGAAAGGAATTTTATCAGTCACATTGATGGTGTTATACGAAAATGAGGGCTCACGCGGTCATCAGCTCGAACTAGCATTTAAATATCTGATGACGATACCTCCAACGAGTGTGGAGGCTGAGCGTGCATTTTCAGCAGCAAGTTGCCTGTCTTCCAAAATCAGATCCAGACTAAATGACGAAACAGCTAGATACGGGCATGTAAATATATTTATATAAAGTAATATATTTTATTCAAAATTCACGGAAGTCGTCGGGATCGACCAAATTTTGCTTAAAGATCGACCGGTCGATCGGGATCGATCGGTTGGACATCCCTGGAAGAAGCGATATGGCAAATTGGCCTGAACGTCACGAAAAGTGAAACTATAATCGGCAGTTGATCATGTGGTCAAAAAAATCACTAGACTAATAGACTGCCTGTTTTATTATATATTACACAGAGCAGCTTCATCTTTTAGCGAACAAATTCCGTTAATAAATGGAAACAAAGCAATGTAATAAGTTTAATTTCTACCGTGCAAATCTCAAGCATGTTTTTCTATACAAACAAAACTTGGAGATATGATTATATGCTTGTTTGTTGTCAACACTTAACGGCTCTTCAATCTAACTTCATCTGAAGATTTGAAGACATTCTTCACTTGTTTATCATAGATTGTTTGGGCATTGGAATCTTTTGCAAGCAAAATTACAAAACTCATGATTCGATACTAACATAGGAGTAGTTTGTCGAAGAATCCACAAATGAGAAGCTGAAAACAACGATACCACAAATTCTGACTACAAAAACAGGCCCCAATTATGGATCGCTATTCAGAAGATCTCATTTATAAATGGGCGGATTCCACGAGCGTGGTTTCTTGTGCATGGTTTACTAGCATGCCCATTATTGCAGTAAAGTGATCACACTTTTAGGCTAACGATCACTTGTGAGACATCTTGTCAACACTAAATAATGTATTTGTTATTAATAACATTTTATAGAAAAGCTTTGAAAGTGCAACCGATGGCGGAGTAACTGACAAAAGTAATAGGCATACTAGTAAACCATGCATGAGAAACCACGCTCGTGGAATCCGCTCATTACATGAGTTTTCAGGCGAGGTTTTCAGGCGAGGTTTTCATTTGGGCTGTTTGAAGCTAACACCGCATACTTCAAATCACGCATTAAAACTTTAATTATGAATCCGATTCGATGGCGTTATCTCTGGTTTAATGATCGATGGCTGAGGATAAAATAGCGAGAATGAAGTTAATTCTCTTTCAATTTATTTGACAATTCATTCAGCATTCCCCCTCGCCGATAGACATTCTATTTCGGTAGACGAAAAAAATGGTTCCAGCGGGCGTGTGCGTAGTTTTACGCTTAAAATAAAGTTAAATTGACCCAAGCTGGCGGGCGTGGAAAGACAACAACCGCTCATCCGTGATGGATGTCTTTTGTGTTGTTGCGTAGGTCATCCGTGAATTAAAAAGGTCGCAACCGAAACAGGAGGACGAGCCACGAATAGAGAGAAATTATTTTAGCAGGCGTCAAAGGGTGAGCCAAAAATCTAAACGTCCAAACATAATCTATTTCAGTGTGCGGACGATGTATTTCTCAGATTTGAAGTCTAAATATACGTCAGTGTTGCTTTTTTCCCAGCATACATATAAATCGAGTCTTCGACAGTTGGATCGATTCGCTCGCATGATCTAGTCCAAAGTTCCATCGATTCCAATAGTGTATTTGATCCGGTGTCAGCATCTGGTGGATTTTTATATTACATTTTTCAGTGACGACAGAATGCTAAATAATCACAAGATGATCCAGGATTTCCGAAGAATTTCTTAGTTTATTGTGTTGGAATACAGTCACGTTTTAACAAAATTCATATTCGCATCTAATTTTAGTGTTGGGGTTTTACTACTAGCGTCGGGGTGTCGTAATAAAAATATTTTTAGGTCAAAAGTACGTCATAGGCGACAATAAATAATAACGTGGAATAGCTAGAAACATGGACGAAATTCTCTAATCGATGGTATTTCATATTGGATCTTCCACGTTTACGTTGGCAAATTGCGGATGGTCTTTAAGGCGAACACGTTTGAAGCACATTAACGCCAATGCGCAGATTACATTAGACAATATGTATACATTGACCTGCTGCGGTTTCTTTGAGGTTGCGTTGAGAAACGAACCAGATTTAGGTCAAAAATGTGCTCAACAAGCAGATTCCAAATATTAAATAGTGTAGCGTGGGTTGAAAAATGTCCCGGCGCGAAAACGCTAATGAGTCACGTGGTCTGTTCGCGGAATCATGGCGGCCTCTTGCTTGTGCAACGTAAATATTGATGACACGGACGCACAAATAAAAACTATGATGCCTATAAAAACAAGAGAATTGGTCAAATCTTAGCCAAGAGAATGTGTCCCTCCCCATATCCCCTGGCTGGTTATGAATATTTTGGACTGGATTTTTTTTAGACAGATAAGTTGTTTTGATCTCTTTTCCTGCTCTGATATTCTAACTTTACAGTGCTTCTTATTAGTTTGATGGTGAACGGATCATGTGGGTCATCTGATCGTAGAGTTACGCCCCCGAGAGGCCCCCGCCCCACGCAATAAATAGCAATCCTCGAAAAGTGCTTCAGAATGCATCTCCGCCAGGACAATAAAGACACAATTAACCACTTGATCTACAATAATGTTATGCGCTCGTTCAACTAAATCGAGCCAAAGCTAATAGGCATTAGTGAGTTTCAGGCATTTTTATAACAGTATAAAAATAATATACATTGTCGGGCACGCGTGCCAAACGTAAACAACGCTCCAAGTTCAAGCATCGCCGATTAATTACACGCCGATTGCAACAGTATAATGTAGCTTGATAACACATTTGCGCAAATATCTACAAAGTATAAAGATTGTGAATCATTCGAGAGCGGGAAATGATCGAAAATTATGACCGAGATCGATATCCGATAAGAGTGGTCCGTCGCCATCGGAGTCTCGCAGCTGGGATCTCTCTTCAGACATTCGCGCATCAATTTTCCTGGCGATTTTAAAATCGAAATGTACATAGACACATGCTCTTGACACAAATCGCCTCGTATCTTTAGAGATTGAATGCAATTGGCGATATGCAATGAAATAGCAAATATCACACGGGGCAGATAAAATTTCATACGGCGTAAGGCTTCATGGGTCAATCTGATGGTCGTTTCGCAAACATTCTCGCTCCAAAGAACACGAGCAAACAAGGTCCACCTAAATTCAAAGATCGTTTCAATTCCATTTGACGTTATTATGCATTATAAACATATATATTGTTCGATATCATCCAATAAAACAATGTCATATCGAACGTTTTGTGCATATCTAAATCTTGAACGCGAGTTTACTGAACTTCATCTCAGAGCAGATTTTCCGTTGTAGAATCGTTTGCTCATCGATTTCGCAAATATGAATTTACACAGAATTAAACGGTATGCCTCGGATGTATCCAAACATGTGTGTTCGAACGATTTTGGTAGTTAATTTAGAACAAATACTGTTTTTTGTACCGTTCATCGTAAGTTTACGCTTTATATAGCAAGTGCGATTCAATGTTCAGTTATCCAGTGGTTAAGAGAGATACTTGAACTCTTCCGTAACGGTCCTGTTTAATTTATGGATAACTTAGCAGACCGCAGGTTAGGTATCGAACTACATGTATCGATTTTCAAAAATTGCAAGACACCATCGTTTTGCCGGGCCCAAATTGAACGAATCTCAGGCTTCCAAGTTTGGTTCCAGTGAGATTAATGACGATTAAAACGAGAATTACACAGGTGCTTCACAAACTATCGCCAATTGCTTCAGTGCATCTATGAACAACATCAAATGTTTGCTGTCTAAGATATGAAATTGGTTGAGTGTCAATAACAACCATAGTTTTTTAGTACGGCGCACATTTTAAAGGCGATTCAAACACGATTATTAAAAATTCATACAGCGCAAGAAACGGAATGGGAAATTACGAGCGATTCGATCACCTTGGGCTGATACAGAAGGAAATCGATACGATTAATTAAAATAATTTGAAGAGCGACGATGATTTAAAAAAGAGAATCGGAGGAAAATTAAGCTTTAAAATATCAAGGATAAAACATAAATACCGACCGCTTAATACGCAGTGTTTATTCATAGGTGAAATTACTGCTCGCAGAGGGAGAATACATAACGGGGTGGTTTTATTGTGACGTCAATAGCAACCCTAATAAATACACAGCACTGTGAAAATAAAATATCTTTTAATCAATTGTAATATGTCGATTTTTCATCATCAATATCAAGACGAATTTGATAAAGATATACGATTGAACTCGTTCTTTGCAAGCAAGCATACGAACATTTCACGCTTATAACGAGCATTTTGTGTCTCGAAACGATATCCATTGGAGAGTTACGCCATTTTAGAATACATTTAAATCGTCCAATACGAATTGTTTGATTGTTTATCGCATTGTTTGTATCCGTGGGCGCCGAAGTAGATTTACAACCGCGAGTTTTGATTGTTCGACGCTCGCTTATAACCGTAATCGCGCTTTAAACTTGAGAATATTTACCGGGTGGGATAAAATTGGACTTGATAGAATGATCTGTGCGAATAAAAAGCATATTTATCGATCGACATACAGTGTTGCATTTAAAATCGGATCGAATCGAAATAGATATGCGATGGTGTTTTGCCGCATTATGACAATGCGAGACGGTTTTCAGTCATGTCGGCCAGAAAGACGAGCGATGTTTTCTCGGGAATTTTTCGTTTGTTTGGATCTTTGCGAAACTGTTTGGATGAAAAAAACTTCAATCGACTCCGTGACGTCAAAGCTGCCGCCGCGGAGTATAACGTTTCAATGTATCGAATGAGACTTTACCGGGAGCGAAATCGGTCGCAAGATGTTATCTGACGAGACATTGGAGAAAAAAAAAAAATAGGCGAGCACGAGCACTTATTATTCGAGCCGACATAAAGGTGAGGAATGTCGTTTGAAATTGTGTGCAAACACCTCCACAAAGTCTGCACGGAGCGTGAGGAGTGTGTTGGGATCGCAGCCAAATGAAATCGTCTAATTGCAAGATTTGAGAAGTGGGAGCAGTGCAATTACATAATAGTGGGTGGTGGGTGGTGGGTCGCGGGTCGGCGCCTTCGACGGCGAACTGGTCGACTCTGAGCGGAAGAACGCTGCGCGCGCGAGGAGTTCCACCGCTAGACTGGCGCCGAAATGAATGAACCGGACCGAGCCAATGTTATTAACCTTTTGACGCGCGAAAACTTCTAGTCACCTTGTACCTGCAGCGATTACGTTATTTATTTATTTTGTGCAGCCAATTATAGCCAGACGGGGACCCGCGAAACACCCTTTTAGAACTTAAGTTGCATTTCTAAAATAAAATTTAAAAATCCCCGATATTCAACGGAAAAACTACATCACGCAAGCGTATCTCAATGGCGCAGATGTTTGAAATTGTCAGTGTTCAGCGCCTATGCATTTTAGAAAACATTCTGCTGTTTCTTATCATCTCGTCGACGACCTCAAATGATGAATAAGACAACAGACAATAATTATATTATAGGTCATAAAACATCTAGCGTACAAAACTTGAAATATACTCATGTCTTCGGGAGGAAAAGTATTTGATCGAAAATCTGATTCATCACTGTTGCTGTAAGCCCTTAGGGTTCATTTTGCATTCACAGGAACCCAAATTTATTCATCAGAATCAAAGTCTATCAAATATGAGGGCGGGATTTGATAGTCCAGAAACGGAGCTATAATCTTTGTTTATTTGCACTACATAAGAAACATCATCTTGAAAATATTAGAAACGAAATGAAACTGTTCTTAAATGCGCGCGCCAAGAGTTAATTTCAATCTTCCAGAACCAATCTGGTCAATAACATCCTCTCCCTTGTTATTTCCAGAAAACATGCTGAACACTGTGAAAGATCGTATAAAATCCTCATCTGAATACGAGAAGATTTACTTTCTACACTAAGTAAAATATTCGAAAAACATATTCCAAATATACTGGACGAACTCAGTATAAATATTATTAATGACGCTTAATAATTATCTGAAAAGAATAGCAATGCGTGGTTTATTGCTTCAGGTCACGTGTAGCGCAAGCCGAAGAGCTGGGATCCAAAAGCATATCGTCTCGAAGACAGACTTAACCACCGTATTGCGCGCGCATCCTTTCTCTCACCGTCCCTGCGGCAGCCCAAACTTCATTTCACCAGACCAATATGCGCCAACATGGTTCAACCATACAATATTTTTACTATGCCTATGTTATTCCCGCAAGTGTAAACATTAAGTTGACAAAGTTTTATCGCAATCGGATGAACGGTATGGAAGCGCATTAAATACGAACAAATATTGATTTTTATATATTAGACTATGTCTATGTTACTCGCGCAATCCCTATACGGCCCAATAGTTGACCACACTGACCGAATACATTTCTACAAACTTCAACACGAAGAAAAGAACCGGTATGGTACTACTCGACATCGAAAAGGCATTCGATACTGTCAGGCACCGCGGTCTGATCCATAAAATGATATTCCTTAATTTTTCAAATTACCGTATGACTGTTCAATAGATCCTACCTATGCAATAGATCATTTTCGGTAATCTTAAATAGAACAACGACAATTCCCCAATCTGTTTCAGGGCAGTATTTTAGGATCTTACCTATTTAATTTATTTTTGCACGATCTACTAAAACCATCCTCATCAAACGTACGATACTCTACGCCGATGACACGGCATATTATACCAGCTCTCGGAGTAACAAGTCAATTGTTAAAAATTTCCGCCAAAAGTGCGGCGTGGCGATACATAGACGTCGAATTACAGTAGGAAAATATGTATTTAATGCGGTGGTTATGTACTATCAAATTTGCCTGTTACACCTAACCTGCCACACTAAACATAGAACCCATTGGAACAACAACGAAAATACCAATGTCTCAAACGGGCGATTTGATCTTGTCGCTGTATTATGTCAACTGAAATTCGTTACCAAAGAATCGAAAGTTTTTTTTAAAATTTGTTTTGAGCCTCTTGAGGCGAATGATGTCGCTAACGGTCATGGTCCATGCTTACCCCCGTAAACCACTAAGGCTCATCAGATCAACGTTTTATACATTTCGTTCTTAAATCTCGTCGATATTGATTTGTTTCGCAATATTTTTTCAGTCCATAGAAGCACCAATTACCGTGTTGGATTCTAAAATTTCTCTCCGTGAGAAAAATACAGATATTAAATACCTATTCCTAGATTTTCAGACCGAAGACAATAGTAGTTCCGTCGATACGTGGCTTTTAGCAATCCCTTTTATGATATCTTCTATAGATTTGAACCCCAAGACCATTGAGTTACTAGTCCAACAGAACTGTGCCTCAAGTCGCAATCAAAATTTCACGCCTTTGTTTACGATAAAACGAATAATTACGCGTTGCGCAACAGAGAATGCTACTTTTCGCCTACTTTCTTCAATGACGGGATTAAGAATCTTCCTATACGATGGAATATGTTTTTGAAAAAAATTAGATACTCTTTCCATCAATAATAGTTTTGAGCTCTCCATTTAAATGGATATTGAAAATGATTATTTAATTAGGGTAAATATACTATATTGCCTAATATGAATATGTCAGATCTTTTAAAAGCCGCGAAAGCAGGACACAAATGTCAATTTTATTTCCATTTTGTCACAGCATATTTCAATTTTATACAAATTATAGTAGGAAAATTTGTCATGGATGGTAAAATTTGAATACGAAATCAATAACTTTCGCTTAAACCCAATCCAATAAGGGGCGCGTATACCTCATTGCTATAATATAAATTTTAGAGTAGCTTTGTATTCTGCTCCGAAACGAAAGAGTTAAATTGTATTATGCATCCGGAATAATTGAGTCGTCGCAGTTGCATGATCAGAAATTGACTTCAAGTTAAAAAATTGCTGCAGTTTTGAACTTATGTGCATGACAGAGATTGATATGCAAAACGCCGATGAGAAATGCAATTCAACAGAAATTCCCAAGCAGCGAACATTGACAATATGAATTTGATGGATGAACCATTCCGTAAAGCAAATCAGACGCAAACTACAAAATAACACAAACACGCGACACAAACTGCGAGAAATCAACGACAAATAGAAATTATTCTGCAGACTTTAGATAAATATTTTGAGCTAATAGAGCGGCGAGTCATACATCGACATGTTCAAAATGTATAGACTCGGAATAACAACGAAATCAAACAAGTCGTTTTAATTGAGCACGTCTAGAGAAAAAGTCGTCGATAGGTGAAGATCTCGCACGAGAGGTGCTCCAAGTCTTGAGAATATGTCAGTTCGCTGCAAGAATTCAACAGAACAAACACAGGTGTTGGTCAAAATATATGATATCATCTTGTAAATATGCAATTATTTTAAAACGTACCTTCTGTGTTTGTGAAACACACAAAAAACGACGGCCTTTGGAAAAATTACCATCTGCACGATCGAATTTCAGTATTACACAAGTTTGTCAACAATTAAGTTAAATATATATACACATCTTCTTAATATATAGATCGCGAAGTTGAGCCCAAAAACAGATAAATCATTGTGGCTTTTGACAACCTGGAATGCCGAAAGAGAACGCAAGGTGCTCACTCTAAAAAGAGTTTGTCAGCCCTCTGCGCCAACTTCTGTTAAAAATCCAAGACAGGAGTATGTGGCAACGAAGCATTGAAGCTCCAAGACAAACGTATACAATGACGATGATGTTTTTCATCCTTGAAAAGGAAAACCAATATCGATTCTGAAAATGTATGGTTGCACCGTGTTGGCGCATATTGGTCTGGTGAAATGAAGTTTGGGCTGCGGGGACGGTGAGAGAAAGGATGCGCGCGCAATACGTTGGTTAAGTCTGTCTTCGAGTCGATATGCTTTCGGATCCCAGCTCTTCAGCTTGAGCTACACGTGACCTGAAGCAATAAACCACGCATTGCTATTTTTTTCAGATAATTATGGCATTGCAGCGCATGCCGGGTATTCCCTAGTAGTCTATAAGATTGAATAACGACTAAGAACCCTTTGAGTAGTGAGCTAATTTTTAATCAGCATAAACTTAAATGCTATATTCGTATATCCGCCACTTATTTGTCGGGACCGTCGCAGCGTGTATGAAGCTTGTACATAAATAAATAAACACTGTCGATAGCACAAAATATTCAGTAATTTCTTTGCGTAAACATAAACAATACACTTGAAATCGATTAATTATATCATTCACATATTATTATTAGTCAATAATTTTGGATTAACGATCTATACTGGGTCTTAACTCTTTAAGTGACAAAAAAGTAGACAAATTCTTGAGAGAAAAATATCTGCAAATCAAATGATTAATGTGCCTATACAAGCACATATTTTGCTAGTATAAGTGACATTTTGCGGTTGATATCGTTCGAATCATGATCTGAGCGAGTATTAGATTTCTCGCGGTCACTCGCCGCTTCCAATCATTGATTGCTTACAGATTCTATTAAACATGGCTTTTTATGCGGTTATTTTTTCAGTATGCAACAAATGAGAATATATTTTAAATCTTATATGCTTGGGGTTTCGCTCATTCCAGGCTTTCATTTTTCGAACAAATTCCGTGCCAACAGTAGTTTTTATTAAGCGCGTATTATTTAGTCATATTAACGTTTACAAATGCAAGAATAGCAAAAGGAGTTACGATATCCCGAGATAGCCTATGGAATGAATACAATCTTTGGCAACGACCTAGCACTGTCGCATTATTTTAAGCCAGTATCTTTTGAAATATTGTGCATGGTCTGGCAAAGCGTTGGCGCCATTACACTGTCGTCTAAAACAGTAGTCACCAATCGTTAAATATGCAGATATTTTAACAATTAGCCTCCATAATGCGTATTCTAATAATAAAACACTAAGTACTGTGTGATATGTTTTCAAAATTTACATAATTACTCCATAGATTTGACTACTGGTTTAATCACTCATGCTATCACGACTGATAATAAAATATTAATATGATGTATACCACAATTCAAAGTCGTCCAAAATTATTAATACTGATTTAAATCATATACTGTGTATTCAAAAGATTCCCCATCCCTGTTGAATGTAAAATTCGAGGCGATTTTACACCGTATATTTTCAGATTTGACATCGTTATGTAGAGAATGGTTGCGACCTTAAAATAAATTCAAAAATAGAGCAGCAGACATGGCGAACATAAACAAACAAGAGTGACGTTATACAACACACCAGACATAGATTATGCCAATGTTTGTTGACTCTCTCATGCCATAATTTAATGTGATCAACATTTCATTTTCAATCACTCATCGCGTTAGGGTTTTTGACACACCCCATGTTTCAAAACCCTTAATGTTATAATGGTAAATGAAGGAAAATATTCCCAAAGTTCTCCCAACAAAATTGTCTGTTGTGATACAAAAATATAATTACATGTAAGTTCTGAAATTGAAACATCAACACAATAAAGTTTTTCTAACGCCTAAATCATGCTGAATATGTGCGGACTAGGTTATTCTATCTTACAGCACATTTTTGAATGCTAAGTACAAAAATAGTTCCAGGAAAACAGATATTCAATCCACAGCAAATTTGAATTTGAAAAATTAGAATATAAATTTAGCTGATGATTAAAAACATTATCGACGCTTCATCTAACGTAAGAAATCTTAGTGCGCAGCATACACATTGTCTTCCATTGGAGTTGTAAAATATGGATTTGTTTTAGAGAGTTCAGAAGAAAATTTTGATGACTTTTTTTATATTCAAACATTCCAGTTGTTTTATATAGTAGACTTATTAAGATTTGGGTTTCTCGAATAATCATAATAGAATATCTAGTTTATTAATTAGAATGCCATCAAACTCTTAAACAAATTGGCTCAAAATAATTACTTATTTCAGTGAGTTGGATTAAAAGACATGCATATTTTTAAATTATTGAACACATAAATTGAACAGAAAGCAATTTTTATCGTTGATCAATGGAATAGCAGAAAAATTATAATGAAATTGATTGCTTAAAATTAATTAGATTTGCCGCATTAATATTGAATTTAATAAAAGTTAATACGTAAAATAAATATAAAAAGCATGATTGGTACACCAGAATACTTCTTTACCGGTAGAAGTTTGTTCAGTTTAAAATACAGGTGTCACTGGAAAAACCATTTATGTTTGGTCTATACAAAAATATAACAATTTATGCTAATGAACTCATTATTTTCTAAAAGTGAAATGCAAGCCTTGTAATTTAATTTTTTTTAATATGCAATATGTTCAGCAAAATCTATTTTTATTGCAATAGAAAAGTACAAAGACTTTTAAAAATGTCACATATTATTAATGCTTAAAAATAAGATATGAAAATATAGATTTCACCGCAGGAAGATTGGGTCTTCCCGTGGCCAAGACTCTTTAACGGCTTTTTTCAAACAATCTCATGACTCTGTATGTCTTTTATACCTGATCTATCTAAAGATTTTCTAAATTATTCTCGAGGCATGTTATTCGTTCTGAAAAAATGCATTGCTTTTGAATACCTAAAAATTATTGTGCTAGGGACACATTGATGAATTTAAAAAAAAAAATCATAATGTGTTATGATAATCCAAAAGCTATAAAGAAAGGCTCAAATGCCGTAAATTATCCCGGAGGATATGTGCATATACTAGGACACACATCTCTAAATTCGCCGGCAATTAAGAGGATATGTAAGTTATTGCTGTATTGAATAGCTTCTTAGTTTTGGTTTCTATGCAGCGTTACCTTAATAATTAGATGAATGATGGATGATTTTTAAGAAAAAAATATAAACAGGATTCTGGAGTATTTTGGTAACAGCGTACAAAAGCAATTTTATCTATCATGCCCTTAATTTAATCATAAATAAAATCACATTCAAGAAAATCAATAACTAAAAAATAACATAAATGTCGCTTGATAATAATTATGAAAATAAAACATACCTCTGAAATATTTTCATTACTATTCTGGTTTGTTGTAGTTTTTGCCTGCAAAAGAAAAACATTTTATTTAGAAAAACTGGTCTGTCAACGTTTATAAATACATAATCCAGATTGATCAGGTCTCACTCTCTATTTGTGGTTCTGAAAAAGTTCGGTGTTAATAAAATCGCTTTTTAGCATACAGGTACTGTCGCAACGCTATCGAGACATGAACATCGATATTTTCACTTATTTCGTTGATTATAAAAAGGCATTTGCCATAGGAACAATAGCGAATCTTTACTGGAATCAATCCACCGAAGTACAAGTTGATGGTGAAACGTCAGGCGTTCAACAGGGTTGTGTGCTCTCTTCAATGTTATTCAAGCTATACTCGGAACATATTATTGAGGAGGCCGTGCGATATATATGCGGATGATACTGTGTTGCTGGTCATAAACCCTGATGACCTGCGAGGATTATTAAATTAAGTTGACACACACAAGTACATCAATGGGACTGAAATTAAACATGAAGAAAACGAAGTAGGCTAGCTTTCAAAAAATCCCAAACAGCATCAATGGAATGATCCGAATAGAAGACGATATCATGGAGAGAGTGCAGAACTACATATACCATAGAAATTCGCTGCAGAATAAAGAATGCGAGGGCAGCCTTCATAAAAATGAAAGAACTACTATGCTCAAAAAAACTTTCCAAAACACTACGATTGAGATTACTACGCAGCTATATGTTCAGCATTCTTCTGTATGGAATGGAAGCCTTTGAGATGTGGACCTACAGAAGAATGTTGAAAATCTCCAGGATGGAACGAAAAACAAATGTAGAAGTGCTGGTGCAACTAAACCAACAAACCGAAGTGCTTACTATAATAAAAAAAGGATATTTAAGAGTACTTTAGGCATGTTATGCACAACAAGAAATATGCAATATACAATTAATACTCCAGGGGAAGATCGAGAGTCGTCGCAACCGTGGAGCCAGGAAAACGTCGTGGCTGAAAAACTTGTGGCAATGGTACAGACTCAGTACTAAAGTGCTAAACAAAATAAAGCTTAAAATGAAGAAAACAAACTTACCGCTGTTGAAGATGTTGTCTTCTCTTTGTTCTTCATGTTTTCTGTAATCAAAAAAGATATTTGTATTTGTAAAATGCTATAAAAATATTCATAATAATTAATCTACTTATTAAGACATGATGGTGGACAAAAATGATGTTTTTCAATTGAATTTCACAGTTAATCAATTGATCTCTCAGTCGGCATAATTCCGATTGACGCGAGGCTCAAAAGACATGAAATATGAAAACTATTTATAAACCATCCCACATTGTATGCACGTAGAAATATGCATGTAGACGAAGTAATAAAACAACAAATGTGCATCGACAAAAATATTTAAATTTGCCAAATATTGATTGATTGAATGATTTAACAATCATATCAAAAGGAAATAATGCGCCGCACTCGCCTAACTGATTCAATATTTATACGTAATTAAATTAATACTGCTGATTATTGCAAATATTTTTATTAGTCTCGTCGGCCTTGAAAACCACATCAAATAAGCATAAAAAAATGAGCTAACGTTATGCTTTTATAGATTAATGTGAAACTTTTCCAGGAATTATTCACATTAATAGATAATTGTAGATCTTATTTGTCGCGTGCGTTCATTGAAAGATCCGTCTGTCAATCATTCGATAAAAAAATTATTTGTACTACAGTCAGTTCTCGACTTTTCGGACTTACGGCGGAGAGTAAAATTTAAAAATAATATGTATGTGCGTTAGTATAATCGTTGATAATGATCTGGGCCGTCCTCCACACATAATAGAATCCCATTCAAGCATAAAAGCAGTTTATTTACGTCCCAACACTACAAGCATTCGATGGATCAAGGGGATATTGATAATTTCAAAGTGTATTATTTAAGAATATTGAAAAAACTATAATATATTTCAACCAATTAAAAATATCTCTTGAAGGATGGTCATACGTAACGATATCATGCATGTACGGTATATGGAACAAACTATTAAATCGTAATAAAATCAATTTAGAAAGAGAAAATGTAGTAGAGAGGCTATATCGGGAGCAGAGGAAGAGAAGAGGGAGAAAAATAAACTGTCGACAGCAGAGATTAGAGCTCATACTTCAATATGGTTGAAGTTACAAACATTTGTGGAAAAAAATCATCCAGATAAAGCAGCAGCAGATGTTGCTATGACTTATTTCAGCAGCGTGTTGAAAAGTCTCCAAAACAAGAAAAAATCTTTAAGAGAAAAGTAAAAGTCAGTGATTGCGAGAGAGAATTTGTTGAGAATTCTCTCAATATAACTAATCGAGGGAGACAGCAACAGGGACTAATCTTCCCATCACCTACTCCATTATTAAATGGATTTTTTTCTTCATAGTAATATTTTTAGGGGTTCAGAACAAATTAATTGCATTTTCACTATTTCTTATGGGAAAGCTCGTTTTGGGTTACAAGTTCAATTCGTTCCGGAAGGTAGCTCGTAAGCCGAAAAAAAAAGAAGAGGTTCCCTGTAATTGCATAAATATATTTGTATGTATTTATTTATCGTTAACAATTGTTAAAGTATTCGGAAATAAATACTATTAAAGTACTATTCACTTTTTATGTCTATTAGTTTGTTTTTATTTCGTTTTGTATGAAATTCGCCATACGATCATTTCGACTTGCGTCTAAGGTGGCAGAACGAAACCCCGCCGCAAGTCGAGAACTGACTATAATAGATTTGCAATATTGAGTTTCAACATACAAACTTTCAACTTTCAAATTTAACCTATATGTTTAGGTTTTGATTAGTTTTAAAAAATATTGCAATTCGATATGATAGTTATTTTGAATAAGAAATGTTTTTCCAATGAATCAGCATTTTTAAAACAGGGTACTTATGAACAATAATATTATAATGCATGTATTATATCAGCAAAAAATGTAGTACATATACAATGTGTTAAATATTAGGGGTACCCAGGAAAAAGGGCGTTTTTTTAATGAGTAATTTTGAAAGTCATTTGTATTTCATGTCTTTTTTTTATCAGTCAGTGTTCGGTCAACAAACACATGTGTAAAGCTTTGCTCGATGAAGAAACTGAAATGCCGTTCTGAGGATACACGGTGACTGCAGACGAGAAATTGCTTATGTACGATAACAAGCAATGATTATCGACACAGCCGGTATCAAAAACAAACCCTAAATCAGATCTAACTATGAAAAGGATCCTATCTTCTGTTTTGTGGGACATTCACAGTTAAATTTATTTTGCTAAAATTCGGAGAAACAATCACAACAGAAAAATACTGCAGCTAACTGGACGGAGCACAAAATTAATTGAAAAATAGAGGTCTGCTCTAATTAACCATCATACGGAATACTTTCAACACAACAACGCGCAGTCTCACACTGTCATAATCACTCGGAATATAATTAACGCACTCAGATGGAAAACGGTTCAATATCCCCCAAATTCCCCGGATTTTGCACCATCTGACTACCATTTATTTAATTTGTTACAGAGTTTTTTGAATGGAAAAAAATATACATCTCAGATTATTTTAAATCAAAACTACCTAATTTTTATAACGAGATAAAAATTTCGCTCAATTTTTGTACATAAATTTGTTATAAAAAAAAATGAATTTCATTTATAAAAACGCTCTTTTTACTGGTACGGTATTTCTGATAAGAATACAAACGGATACAATATTTTTTCTACTTTACTTTAAACAAGAATCTATTTATATAACAATCAAATATATATTCATACTATCGTTTTCAATGGATATTATGTGTTGAGAAAAATTATGTTATTATGCACTCGTATTAAATTTAAAAAAATATTTAATTAATTTCACACACTGAGAATTCAAATTTAAAAAAAAAACATTAAAATCACAAATCTTTATTATAGGGAAATGTATTACTTTTATGAATAGTATGTTTATGCTGGTAATAGATTAAATTTCAAGGATTCAATTCTACTTAGTTATTTCAACACGCTTATATTATTATGTCAAACGTCAATTAAAATAATAATTTTATCTGATTATCTTCATTTTACACTCCATTGAAAATTCTTCCATAGATATGTGAAGAAATATTTTCATTATGCAAATTGAAAAAAAAAATACATTGATATTAAAAAAGTTGTTTACTTTCTTGTGCAATAGGGGTACTTTGGTGTGATCTTGAATGTGGCACAACGTTAATACAAACGTATCCGATCGAATTATGACATTTGGAAGGAATCGACCGGTAAATAGCGAGTTATTTGTCAAGATGTTTTTACAGTTATGGGAGCGCAAAACACGCGTGGAATTCTGAGACATTCAGCGAACGAAATTACTTTAGGAACAGAGCGACCGCGAGGTTTAACGGATTCACAAATAGGGAAACGTATGCGAAACGGTACTTTACAATCCTGAGCTCGGGCAGCTGGACGCGAGATTAGCGGCCGAAAGCGCTCTTAACACAACTTTAATAGACCATAAGCAATGGGCGCGTGATTGACACATACCCACGCCCTCCTCTAATAACAATGAATGTACTTTTTAACGTTTTTAAGCTTATTTAACATTAGAATAACGATTAAATCGGTTGCGATTCAAATCTAAAGCGTTTAACCGATAAAGTTTAGATATAACGATTTGTTTTAAAAATTTATTAAACGCCATAATTATTTATTTTTTTAAATTAAATATTATATGAAAACAAAATAGTTCATAAACTTCAAAATACAATGCCTATTATTCTACATCGATAAAATAATTGAAACTTGCATTCTAATAATTTATAAAAAAAATATTAATAAAACGGAAAATGAAAATATGTATTTTATTTATAATCGCTTATGAATAAAATAAAGACGTTAAATATTAATAATATTAATTTACATTTCAAAGAATAAATATTAATGAAAAGTGTAAAATGAAATTCTTTAACTAATTTGAAATATAAAATACATTTACATTAATAGATTTTAGACATTTTAAAGTCTTAAACGTCCAAATTAGAATTTTTTTACGATCAAATAAAATAGTCTAATGCCAAAGTGCAATTTTGTACCTTGCCATCAGTTTAGGTCTGCAAATGATCTGTTATGCGCCTTTAATAAAATATGAACTAAATGTTTAGCGCGGTTTAATTTTGACAGATTTGTCTACAATCACACAAAATGGACAATCAAAAACTTAAGCAAGAGATATCTATGTGTTTCAAATTGAATGGATTCAATATCAGAAAGTTTGTTTTGATTTGTATTCTAATTTTAAATAAGATGTATAAATTAATAAGCTTACAGTTGTTATTCTTTTGTGTACAATAGTGGTACCTTTAAAATCTAAGGAAAAACCTATTTTCATTTGTTATATACTTTTTTGAATAATGGATTTTTTTCGTCGTGAATCTTATCCATTAAACTCTAATAAAATTTTATAAAAATGTGCCTAAAATATTATTAAAATTAACAAAATTATTTAACTTTTTTAGCTACTTGAATGAATGATATTATTTTGTAAATAATTTCTAATTTTATTTTTTTAGAGAATCATGTGCAATCTTAGTTGATCAGTGTTTATCAAATAGTGCTCCGGAACGGACAAAGTTTATAGAAAAAATTATAAATCATATACAAAATCAACAGTTAAGTTTACCAATTGTAGAAAAGGAGCATGTGGAATTAGCGATTAAGGTATATTTAAATCACTTTATAGAAATTGGATTGTTAAAACTAGCTTATACTCTGCAGAAAATGCACATAATACATTAACTGGTATATTATGTTACCAACTAACAAACAGTGATTATAAGTATTTAACTGCTCTGAAATATTAAGAAACAAGAAAATGACAAAACTGTATATTCGACTGTCATCTAATAAGATTTTGTAAATTTTCTTCACTGTTTCTGGCTTAGTCACCTCATTTGGTCGACCACCATGCAGTTCATCTTAGCAGCTCATACGGCCTCGTTTAAACTCTGCCATCCAATATTTTACTGGTGTAAACGAAGGAACAGATTCCCCCAGAGTAGAATCTAGCTTGGCTTTAATATTGGTTGGACTGAGACTTTTCAAATGAAAGTACTCCCCATTGCGATCGTCTATGTGTGTTAATAGTTATTGCAACAGAAAACAATACATATGGTACTTTTATGTGAATGTAATTTTTTTGTAAAAACTTCTCATTTGCCCACGTATTCATAATATAATAGTATACGGGTGTTATCTCTCTCTTCTTTTGTGATAGTTCACATGTCTCTGTCAAAGGGTACTTGCCACCAACCGCATATTTTGTCCTAATCCCCAATGTAGCCTAAAAGTAGTTAAATATTACTATGACTATATGCAGCATTTTTATCCAGCATTTATAATATACTAGCGAATATCTGGAATGTGTTGCAATGTTATAAGCGCTTAATAATGAACGCTATGGAAGCGCATTAAATACAGACAAACAAGCAGTGATTTTTATATATTAGACTGTGCCTATATTACTTGCGCAATCCTTGGCAATAAGTGGACGAAGTTTTATCGCAATCTGATTAACGGTATGGCAGCCCATTACAAACGAACAAATAAAGATTAATTTTTAAATAACAGAAGATAATTTCAATTAGAATTTTTATTGATATTTTTACATTTTATTGTTTTATATAATATTTATGAAAAATATTACAAATTGTATATAAGGCGTGAAAATAAAATTGAGCATAATTTTATCATTTCCATCAAGGAATGCAGTCAAGGTGGATTGGAAGAGACCGAAACAATTCTCAATGTTATAAACGTGTTCACAATTCCGAAATTTAATTATGATATTGAGAGGAAAAAGTTTCTAAAAAACCCAGACACTTCATCAAAAGTTGAGCTTTATTCTAGTACCAATTGGCGAGCGCAATTTCTTATAGAAAGGTATGTGTGATTTTTTTATTATTTCTTAATGTTTTCCAGCTTGATTATGTTATATGCCAACATGTAGATATAAAATAATGTTATTGTATCTATAAAAATATGAATTATTACACAAACAGATATACAATGATTTTGCAACGAACGAAAAGAAATAAACTATTTGCATCTGAACAATTACCAGGCTTCAAACAAGAAAAGGTTTTCAATCTTAAATATGTAGAAAATTTACTAAGTTCATCCAGTCGCATTAATGAAGTAATTGTTTTAGGTAACATTTCTATTGATTCCCAATTAAACATATATTTAATATTTGTTAAAATATGATAAAGCATTAATAATTACTCTTATGTTTATAAAGGCCTACTTACCCAGTTCACAGAGGGTACATTTCACTTAGAAGATTTGACGGGAACAGTTCCTTTGGATTTGTCATCAACAAGGTATTAAGCAATTGTGAACTTAATGTAATATAACTATACTTGATGCTTAAGGCCCGATTCACACTATGGTGCTGTTGACGGCTCGATCTCGCTCCGTTCAAATATTCTTATACGAGAAATAATGAGAGTATTCACACTATTAGATCTGCTGTCATTCAACCCACCATCTAAGCAACAATTTAATTTTTTTATATGTGCGAAAGTCGAGAGCCGCTCGTACTATAAAGTGACAAATGAGCTGTTATATCAGCACTTTATTGTAAAGCTAGCCCTGGCCATATCGGCCAGTGCATTAGTAATAAATATACTGCTCTCACTAATAATTTTTTAAAACTGTATTTTAGATATCATTCAGGATTATTCACTGAACATAGTATTGTATTAGTTGAAGGTTATTATGAAGATAAAATTTTACACGTAATGGGACTAGTCATGCCTCCTGCAGAAAGTCCAAGCACTAGTCAGTGAGTAGCTTTTTTATATTTAAAAAAAAGACAATTGTTATTGCTTCCATTATTATGTTTAAGATTTTGATTAATCGCATCAATCTTGTTTAAGGATTTACTTTGGTAATGTAAATACATTTGGAGGTTCATCCAAAATATCTTTAAAGAACTCTGATAATCTTGCAAAATTGGAGAAAGATAATGAGGACGCAATGATTATATTCCTTTCAGATGTGTGGCTTGATAATATAAAGGTTTGAAAAATTATGCAATGTATAAAATATGTAAAATGAAATTCATTCACATCAAAATATATTTTTTAGGTGATGACAAAATTAAAATCTCTATTTGCCGGTTATAATAATTTTCCACCTACGGCAATTGTCTTATTGGGGGAATTTTTATCGTGTCCGTATGGATTCGAACATAGTAATCAACTGAAAGTTGCACTCAAAGCCTTGGGGGATATTATCGCTCAGCATACACAATTATTGGAGGCATGCAAATTTATTTTCGTGCCAGGTAGCGGTGATCCATCGCCAAGCAATATATTACCAAGGTTAGAATTTTATTTTTGGCTTAAAATATTTTATATATTAGTATATTTTATTAATAAACCTTTACTCAGAAAAATAAAATATTATAAGGTAAAATGGTGTATCAATATATGCAATTACATAAAAAATGGTTTAACAATATAAGTCTTAGATCACCAGTGAACGGTTCCACTGGATAAGCTTGGCATTGAGACCAAGAATCTGAAAATGTATTTTATATAAACATTGATTTCATATATGGAAATCCTGAACGTAATTAATTGGGATTCCAAGAGTAGCAACAGTTTTCTTGATAAATAAAGCTTCCAACGTCGATTTAATTATTTTAATATTTATTCTAGACCTCCGATCCCAGACTGTTTGACCGAAGAAATTAGATCGAAATTAGGCGAACAAGTTATATTCACTAGTAATCCTTGTCGCATACAATATTGCACCCAAGAAATCGTAGTGCTCCGACACGATTTAGTCACTAAAATGTGTCGAAATTCGATTCATTTTCCAGAAGTTGGAGATATTCCAGATCATGTATGTATTGTAAAATGAAATATCGATAATTCGAAACGGAAATGATTGCATGCATATTGTATTCATTTTATTTTTTCAATTTTATTCAGTTAACCAAAACTTTAATAAGTCAATGTACTCTTTCGCCGTTGCCGATCGGAGTTCAACCTGTTTATTGGCAACACGCTGATGCTCTAAATTTATATCCTATGCCCGATCTTGTCGTCATCGCTGATCATTTCCAGCCTTATACTAGATCGTGTCAAAGCTGTCAGTTTATAAATCCGGTATTGTATATTTTAAAATTGAATTATTTCCATATATTTTAATTGAAAATGGAAATTAATCTGAAATGCATTTTATTTTAGGGCTCTTTTCCGCGCACTGAGTATTCATTCAAAGTATATATGCCGTCGTCAAAAACAGTTGAGGATTCTCAAATACCGAAAGAAGATTAAACCTTTAGACACAATCGATCCATTTAAAATCAAAATTGTTCTCATTTTAAAATCATTTTATCTGGTGCCATGGAATATAAGGTTATAAAGAAGAGCTACAATTTGGAATACATAATATTTATTTTCTGTAATCATATAATTTTCTATCAGTCGTAATTTTATTACAATATTGACATACGCATAATAGGATTAATTGTATTATTTTAATGTAGGCATATATAAAAGCAAATAAGTTAAAATAAAGAAAAATATGTAATTTTTTTATTTAGTTATATTATTTTTTTACCATTTTTCAGTAATTGGAAATGTACATTAGCAAACTGCACATTTGTTAATAATACGTGAGGATAATGACAAAGTAGAATATACTCCAAAGAGTTAATAATTGATAAATAAATACAAAATATAATATTAAAAAACATTATCAAGAAACAGACAGTATTACACTAAGTCTTTTAATTATTTCTAGTTAAATATTAACAGAAAATTGAATTTTAGTGAGCTCGATATCAATGGTTAAATTTAAATAAAAAATATTCTCTCAATTAGATTTTGTGAAAGATTACGGATTTAATACTTTGTATTGATTAAATTTCTTCAGTCATCAGTTGATTATCATAATTATCGATGAAGATAAGAAGAATAGCTACGACAAAATTACATACAGTATTTAGGAATTTGTACAAAAATAATATTTACGATACAAATTCTTGCATAGTAATATTGAAACATGACAGAAAACAAAACAATATATTTTTTTGAAACAGCAGATTAACACGTTATCTATGGAAACTAAAACTATGAGAATAAAATATGATCTCAGAACTATAGTAAAAATGTATACATTTCATCATATAACATTATTTCTGTGTGTGTGTGTGTGAACGGTTTAAATTTTTAAGCACAGTGGTGCGAGGAAAATCAAAAAATCTCACTAATTCTACAATTGTCTTTTATATTTAAACATAAAAATAAGAACATTTTTATCAAAAGACCTTTTTATCCAATCAGACATCACATTTTTACATGCATAAATAACGTTAACATCCAAAATATGTGACTAAAAGCAATTCAAGCTATTTAATTTGAAGCCAGTTGTTTCACGTGCGGTTGTTTTAAGAAATGATAACTATATGCACCTGGATAAATATACGATATCTATATAAATATTTTAAAAAATTATATCACAAAAAAGAGCTCCATAAGACAAGTAGGGTTTAAACACAAGTGAAGATCATTTAAGCTTTTTTGCATTGGTGTTAATGTTATCTAAAAAATTAATCTGTGACATTTTAAGTATAGTTCAAAGACAATGTGGAAAAATTCAGTATTTTTTGGTTGTGTTAACTTCAACCAAACCGAGTTGGCATATTTTATGTCAACGTATGAACTATTTTTAAAATAAACAGTAAAAATTTGCAGTTAAAGGGCTGAATATCTACAAATAAACAACGCATTGAACCCTATCAGTTATCTGACCTGCTTAATGAATGACATAAAAGATAAATAGAATAGAAGCGCAATTGAAATTGTATATATTCAAACTAGAAAATGTTCTCAAATACAGAATGAAGGCAATAGTGATAAAAATGCAAAGGATGGGAAATATGTAATATATGGAGGATTCTTGTGATAAATTCAAATTTGGCAAATATTTACAAATCCAGTTAAAACGTGTGACTTGGGATAAAAATTTATGCTTCGATGATAAGAATATTTATATAATCAAAATCAACAATGAAATATTCAATAGATATTGTGTGGAGAAAATATAACAGTATTTAAAAAAAAAAAAAACATTTCAACAAATCAAAATATAAGGGTAGCATTAGTTTCATGCATTATTTCATTGACAAGATGGGTGGTTTATTAAATTTTACTTCGTAAAGAATGAGAATTTTCTGTTCAAAATATCAAACTACCCTCGTATTTCAAATAATTAAATATCACATCATTTGTTATTCTCAGTTCGTAAGACTCATCTTAAAATTATATATATTAATAATAATAAACATCCTATACATTCTATGAGCAACTTTTTCTGCACATAGCGAACTATAAATAAAAATACAAAATAAGATCTGTGATAACACACCTTTCAGTGAACAGTCCCGGTAGAGTATTGTTTGTCAAAATCAATATGATCACAAACATATAGATCCATGTTATTTATACGTGTGTATATACAAATAAAGATAAATTAATTTCTAGCTTAACCACTCATTCAATCTAAGAGTATATTAATTATGAATGTATACATATGCATGATTTATGCAAAATACACACTCCCACACATTTTGTAAAATGTCTAATTTAGCTCTTAATCACGCACTTTATAATCACAAATCACTGCAGTGGCACCAAACCGCTGGCGAGCCCTGTAACAATACGCAAACAATTAAAAACAAATAAAGCTGCGTTAAAAGTACGCCAGACATAACAAAGAGTAAAAATTGTGACAAAACACGTTAGCATAAAATGGTGAGATTATACTTTTTTTTAAATATTTGAGTAAATATCATGCTAAATATACTCTATGAAGAAATATCACAGAATTCGTCATTTTGAAAAAGACACAGTTAATGCATCCATATATAGGACATGTTTACGATTCCAAAAATATTTTCTATCGATATTTCTACGCAAATCATGAGCATAGGTATATTATTTTAATCTACTTACTTTCATTTCGATAACGCCTACAAGCTTCCTGTCTTTCGACTGCATCAAAATACCATAACGTTATGGCATATCTAAAAGTAAAATAATTATTTTTATGTTAGGCCACTTAATTTTTAATTCACGAGTATGATTTATATTCACAGCAATAATTTCAACAAAATGGATACCTCGTATTGAAGGCTGGCTGCACTTCATGAGGATTTCGCCTATCTGACCAAAAGAAAAGTACTCTATCAAATACTGGCTCAATGTTGGCAACTTGATCTTGCCAACCTTCCGGAAATATCCTGAAACAAAAGAGATTCGTTCTCAATATTGTTGGCTAAAAAAAATAAATAATAAAGTCAATTAAAATGCATAAAAAAATTATAACACACCTAAGGAGGCCACCGAAAGCGTTGACATCCCAATTTAGATTAAGATAATATATAGCCGTGATACGTCGACCATCTTTATTAGGATTGTCCACATGTTTCACATAATGGCTGCCTAACCCTGGATAACAAGCTACCATTGCCTGAAAAGAAACAAAAATAATAATTAATTTACAGGATACATTTAAACAAACCAGTCCTGCAAATTGGATTGATTGCGTTAGTGGAACAAGATTACAAAGGTTAGAATATAAATAAACATAAAATTTAATTATATAAGCACTAATACATGTATAGTTAGGTATGGGGAATGAGAAAAATCAGATTAAAGGGTTGAAACAGAGTAATCACTCTATTTTTCTACCGCCCCACGGTCGATAAGGTGTTAATAAATTGAATATCACGTTCCACATATTTGGATATAATAGAGGCATTTCTTTATTTTAGACTACTAAATCAATCAATCTCCTCTGGATTTACATCGTCTTTTATGGACGGATTCCACGAGCGTGGTTTCTTGTGCATGGTTTACTAGCATGCTCATTACTGCAGTGAAGTGATCACACTTTAAGGCTAACGATCACTTGTGAGAAATCTTTTCAACACTAAATAATGTCTTTGTTATTAATAACATTTCATAGGAAAGCTTTGAAAGTGCAACCAATGACGGAGTAGCTGACAAAAGTAGTATTGTGAGCTTAAACGTGTGGTCACTTCACTGCAGTAATCGGCATGCTAGTAAACCATGCATAAGAAACCACGCTCGTGGAATCCGCCAATCATAGATGTAATAAAATAACAAAACTCCTACCGCCTGCCATGAATAAAAAATGTTTAAAATCTATAAAGGAATTTTTACATTCAATTTCATTGTAAAAAAATAAGATATCATTCTTATAAAAGCAGAGTCGAGGAGTAATTCTTGTGCTATTTTCTCAGATTACAAAATTACAATCGCTTTCGCATTTACGCCAAGATCGCTCGTATTTTGAATGATGAAAGTGAGAGTGTTTAGATTTAGAGCGAACTTTGATGTGGAAGGGCTCGGGGTGTACGTGACTGACGCCTCCTAGTCAGTGACCCAATTACGATTTTCCGAACGGCCACAGGTCGAAGAGTTGCGGAAGTCGACATTTTCCGAGTTGGTGCACGCGGGAAAGAGACGATCTTCCGCCTCAGACTACTAAGCTCGCCTAAAATTAGATGACTTTTGCTTTCATCGCACACTTTGTTATTTAGGAGCAGCAATCTCGCTGTCAAGTGCAACGGACTCGGTTCGTTCGAACCCGGCCCATTTTGATGCTTCGTTGTATACAAGTTGCATTTTAAAATGCGCTCGAATGATGACGATAAAAATGAGATTATTCGCTGTTTATTTCGAACGATCGTATCGCTTCAGGTCGAAGTCGACGGATGTGCAGCAAATCTGGGGCAGAATATGGGTATTTTTTTTAAATTAACAGGCACTTGGAGGTGTGTTCTTTCGTTGATGATTCGCAATGATTAAAGCCCATTTTTAATTTGCACTCGTGATGAAATTCAATACATTACAAAAATGATCATAGTACGGGAGGCAGCGACCGAAAATTTGCACCCATCACATTAAATTAAAATCTACAAAACCGCTTTTTCGTCTACAAGTAGTTTACGTTAATTATTGTTAAATAAACGCCGCCTGCTTTCGATACAATGTGGCAAGGGCTTCAGTAGATGTGGCCAAAGTTGTAAACCTTTGACAGCCTTGCTGATGCAGACTATCATTTCTGTACCGCACGATGTAACAATTTAAATCACATTTGGCCACTGTAATTGTGAGTCACATATCTGCACAATTTATCGACGATCCCTCGAATTTATTTCATGTTTTTGTTCTCCCACCGTTTAGCCTTCCAGAGCGTAAAAAATCATCGATAAAATAAACAAAGTTGGGAATTACTATTCAGTGGCCATATCCAGCGTATATGCACCATTAAAATTCCCCATTTTCATTACTCTTGCATTCTGGGAAATGATGCTATTTTCTATAAATAGCTCAGAATCATAACGAAATCTTCAAACTAACTCATTCGTTATTATAAAACGCTTACTCTTATTTACCATTCAAATTTAAGGGTAAAGAAAATGGAGGTATTTTAATAGAAGTAAAAGATGTATTTGTAGGAAGATAGCGATCAGATATCCTCTTCATTCTGCCAAGTGCAAGTTTAAATGCATTCGTAAACACTTACCATATGCATATGTAAGACATAAACTATATGAATAAAGCTTTTCAAATGTGTCGTCATTCCCTAGCCTAAATGTCTACCCCTGGAGGTATCTGCGTATAATTTATATAAAATGTATGTGGCGAAAACGTATGAATCTAAGGATTTCCATAAAAGTTTCTTTTTGGCATTTCTTGAAAAAAATGCATTTTTTTATGGCACAACATATATTTCGGAAATTTTCTTTTTTGCTTTATGAAAAATCTTCAATCTCTTTATTTTTAGATTCGGATGCATTGATATTTGGTTCGACACTTTAAAAAAATGTTTTTTTTTCAATTATTTAAGTTCCGATTAGTTTTTCATTTGTTATGTTCATGATGAGAAAAAAAAAACTAATCGCACATAAACTGTCGTCACAATCCTGTGAATTTTAGCACGTTCGCATAATTGGGCGACATCTATGTAACATTTCTGAAATTGAAATACTATGTATATTTATTTAGTCGACAGATATCGGTCATTGGAATATACATTTGGAACAAAACAATTGATTACGGCTCAAATTCCGAATAGTTTACAATCATCAACATCAGCGCAAAGGCAAATAAATGTCCCTCACGACTATCAAAACAGTTTCGTAAACATAAATTTGAAAAAATTGTGACAAGTTCTCGCGTAAAATATCCCACTCGAAAGTGATGCGTCGCGCCAAAAAAATTGCAAAGATGCCCGCAAAAATGATCCCGCATAAGATACGTTTAAATCTCATTTAAATATGCATCCCAAAGTTGCTGCGTTGTGCATTTATTCATGTTAAAAAAATGTGTCAAAATCCGTTAACTCTCATACGTGATGGAATTTTTCAGATAAATCCACAATTAAGATAGCGTTTTTCAGGCGAAGAGATGATTTCGTATCTGTAAAAATATGCATTCCTTATCTGTCATGTGATTATCTGTTTCGACAAATCGTTCAAGTGTATGGTTCGACTTTGACGGAATTTTCGGTAAACGCCTTTCATCGACGACGTCAGTCTATCGCGAATCTGATTCATTCGGTGATTCAAGAAAATACGTCCATAAAGTATTCCGACGCTATTATTTATGACGAGAGACTGTCCCAATAGGTCTTAGAAAAGGTCACACCGCGTTGAAGTGACATACAGCCGATTCACAGATACGCGAAAGCGGACTAACGAACCACGTCTTTTGTAGAAAACGATAGAATGCGGCAGGATTGCGGTATAAAAAATAAGATGGAATCGCGGAGAAGATGGTTGACGCTTAAACAAATAAAGATGAGTACGGGCAATATCTCACGTAGGTGTTGCATTACCGGCAAGAGTGAAAAATCGATATGAAAATACGAGGTTGGTGTGAAAGATCGAGTCGAAGGACGGAAGGGAGTGGGTGCAGTCAGCTACGCCGTTACTCGCACGTAGCGCAGCTGCACGTGTACACGTGCACACCGCACTCGACCTGCCTCTTCCTTACCGAACAGCACTCCAATATTTCTTCAAAATTATATCTATTCAAAATCGTTACAAACATTTAAAAAAAACTCTTCTTCAACCCGTATTTGCAGGTAAGAATATAACCCCTCTGTCCGTGAAAGGTTTAATTTCCTCCCGTCAATAAAAAAAAGATAAACAAACTCGTACGAAATATAGTAATCTGTTTTTTACAGACATGGTTGGAAAATATTTTCTGCAGCGCAGGTAAAAGAAAAATAAATATTTTCCCAAACATAAGATGCAAAAAGGATATTATTAGGCAAAATTTCTATACGAAACAAGAAGAAAAATCCTTATTTTTGCGCACCTTCGTAAATCAATATTAAAATGAGACATTGTTTTAGAAAATGCCAAAAATTTAATTGAATCGTTGATGGATTTATCGCCTTTGAACTTTTTTTGCTACGCTTCATGACCTATCCATTCGATAAAACTAGTTGAGATCTTTCTAATATGCCTCGTACGACAGCACTGTCGCAATGTGCATTAAATTACTCCTTCAATAATAAAAACTTATCGAATGAGAATTTTTTATATCGCCATAGCGTACATGACGATATATCGATGCATTGGCAATTTTCGCAAGTGTAACAAGTGTAACGCATGATGAAATGTCGGCGTTCTGTAGTAAAATATTTAATGAATACAAAAGAAAAATAAAAACGAGATGTCGAGGGCCTTTCGAGCTCGGATCGCGTGGAAAAGTCCGAAATTGAAATAGGTGATCCGTCCGAATTCCTATTGCGATAGCCTTATCTCGAGTGAGTGATTAAAAGCATAATCTCGTCCGGCGAAGGTGACAATGTAGGGCGCCGAAACAATGCGCAGCGACAGAGGTGGCGCTCCCGATTCCGATAAGAAGAGCGTTTTCTTTTATGGCTTACGAAAACAAACCGTTTCGGATAGATTAAGACGATAACGATCGGCACGTACGCGAAAGATATTCGTCTATCTGAAGACGAGCACGTCGGTTCCGACGAAGGTTTCGAATTCGCTCTCCGAGAGAAACGGGGGGGCGTCGGGAGCGCGACGAAAATCACGCACGCTTCCCGCCGAGGGTTAAGACAACCCATCTCCCTACGCAAGACGACCCAAATTAGATCAAAGTGGGTCGAATAGGAGGATCTCATCACGTAGACCGGGCGAGTTCTACGCGACGTGCAACGTTCACTATTATTACATTTATTATCGAAATGTAGTCGTCAATTTGAGACATTTTCAAAATGGAAAAATCGAAAAATTCATTTTGTATAAAATTTCAAACAAAGAAAATGATTCATTCTGGCATGGAATTATCTAAATTGAAAGGATAGATAAAAATTAAATAACAATTCAATAATTTCATACTTTTTCTTCTTAATTTTGGGTCATATTTTCGCAATTTTGTCAAAAAATAATCCTGCAAACTATTGAGTTATGTGATAATTATTTTGTGTGAAAAATGCATTTGTAAGTGTTAGACGTAATTTTATATCAGCGTAAGAACTTGCAAAATTATCGATGTGGCAGATTACTTAACGTATTTTTTTTTTATTGCGTCAATTGGCAGACGCGCGCGAAGACATCCCGCATTTAATGTGTTGAGTAGAAGGGTTCTAGCATTGAAAAGGATTCGTAAGAATGAATAGCTACGTATATTGTCGGTAGCGTGTATGTTGGGTGCATGTAGTTGCGTCTCTGTCGCGGCGGAGGAAAGCGCGCATCCGTCTCGCTCTGGCGGGAGCCACACGGCATGCGCCATGCGCCATGCGTGCAGTCACGTAGTCCACGCCGGTGCATTCTGCTCTACTCTACGCTTCCGAGCCATCGCACCGAAATAAACCACGATGCAACTTCCAACTCGTCAAACTCTTTTTTTGCGGGGCGCGTCGTCTCGCCTCCGACGATCCGCGCTCCCGGTCCGTCCTTCGGAATCCGTTCGACGACGATCAAATCATTTTTCAATTCATTTAGGGACCTTCTCCGATCTCCGATGAAAATTCAAAACCGCACAAAGAGACCGCGTACAAATATATTCTAGCGTTTCCTTAGAATGCGATAAGACTCCGTATACTTCATGTTTACCAAACGAAAATCTCAATCTAACTACATACAAACGTTCGCCCGAACAAAACGAACACGAGAGCGTCAGAATCTCTAATGCAAAGCCGACAGATAATATTGGCTATAACGTGTGTGTTATTTTTATCGATTGTCATACAATCTAGAGGAGCGATATCTCTCAGTAAAATCGCAAAGAAAATAGGTCGTCCGCAGCGCTCTGCTATTTTCCCAGCATTGACATGACCGAAACGACAGAGTCGCAATTTCGACGTTAACGCACGAGATTCGATCGAAAATTATAGATAGCGAAACGTGTCCTAGTAGGCGATAAGCACAATGCCGTGTCGAATTCGATTTTTTTTGCGGAGCGATAAGAATCGATCCAATCGAGTGGCGAACCCCTTCACAGACGGTGATCCCGGAGGAAACGTCCCATTCCTTCGATTCTAGAATTTAATATCGATCAGTCAAAGATAATTGAAGAATTGGCTCGGCATTCTTCGCTTAGGAACAGTTTTTCGGTTAGCACCAAAAGAGTTGAGACTATTACCATCGGCTTTCTGCTTACATGCACATAAAACGCACAACAGACTAAATTGCAATATCAAGGCTGACAGTTACGAGACGTATCGAGGAACTCGGGATGTATCTCAGCAACTGGAAGACCTTGTCATTTTTTCGTACTTTCTTTTCTCTAGCTTTAGATGAATCAACGGACATACGTGATATAGCCCAGTTAAGCATTTTTAACATTGATCTTGCTTAGGGATCGCCATCAATGACGAGTAAAACCTTAGCTTGAAAAGTTTTTAAATCATCATGTTCTAAAATATGAATGCATTAACACCGAGAGGCACTGCGTGGAAAATCTTTAAATATGCTACAAAATTAGAGCAAGAGCATTAAAGGCTAAATGACAGCTTCTGAAGACATTTTGGAAAGAGAAAAATGCTGTTTAAACTTTTTTAGAACAGGAAAATGAACGACCAACCGACGAAAGAAGCTCATTATTGGATAACAACTGATTGTTTAAATTATAAGACATAAATACATTATTTCCTAGCTTAGTAAACAGCATTAATTCATTCAAAAACTGTTCTTCTCACAGTTACAAAATCAGGATTTAAGTAAATTTACACAATCGAAAGAGCTGAATAAATATTCTGTGAATGATGGTAATTGGACCAAATGTCTTAAAAAATCAATTTATTACAAATGGCATTTAAAAGTCGTTTTCATGATTGAGATAAAGAAGAAAACCAAATATGATCACATTTATAAGCCCATTTCTAGTATTCATTGCCGTGTGACAATTTCCCAGACTGAGAAAATTTGCAAAAAAATATATACATCGTTTCGGAATGACATACAGATGTGAATAAGCATTTTCATCCATGAAATTGATTAAAAGCAAAACGAGGTCGCGAATGACTGATTCAAATATGAATTATCTGCTGCTCTTAGTAATAAATTTATTGCGGTACAGAGTTATCTTCACCGAGCGAGACTCCGAGGCAGCTGTAACAACATCAGCAGCTTGTACGATAGATCATCTCTCACTACTGTAGATGGTACATTTAATTAAGTTCGTTTTTGAATAACGCCTAAGCGAAGCAGATCCTACCCCTATACATATTTATCCAACCCCAACCATTAACATACAAAAGTAAAAAAGATGAGTATATAAAAAGGTTGGCCACTGCGCTGTCGAAGATATCGAAACCGTCCGCAGCAAGGATTTGTGTCAAACGAAAATGGCTGAAGAATACGTCATTCAAATTTAGTTCCCAGGAGGGCAGAAAATGCATGCCAACCTTGCTAGTCATGATCTAAATCGGACAAAGCGGTCAAGTCGAACTTCTCAGGTTCAAATCTGCGGTGGTGTGGTCAACGATCGCGCTTTTATGAAACATAAGCATCATGAAAACCATGCCAAAATGGCGATTACAATAATCCAAATAAATTAAATTTCGCTTTCTTCTATCCCACCATCGCAATTCGGCGATGACGGAAAAGGACCCTCGACGAGTAAATGGATGCCGCATGAACTATTCCCGGACAAAGAGAGTGGAATCCTACGAAAGAAATGTTAATTTCGAGCCTTTAACAAATAAGAGCCGACAATTAGAACGGTCCATCCACGCATTTCACGCAAAACTATTACGATAAAAATATCAAAAGTGAAATGAAACTGTTCTCGTGCGCGCGCGTTAACACTATCGTGGCCGCATCAAAAGATCAGACCGTTGAACGTATTACTTCAAATAGACGCAGCGTCAGCAGTTTCAGATGTAAAAATTAATTCACCGTATGCATTGATCACTGATGTATATGGATCATGATGCATATGTGGCATCATGCGGCCGCCAATGATCAAACTCGCGATGATGCAATATACGATCACCGGCCGCGAAAGTGTTATGAGTCAATTTCAATCTGATCAATAACCTCCTCTTCCCTTGTCATTCTTAGAAAACCAACTAAATATTGATCGAATATGATATGATCACCTAATTTAATCGTTTGAACGCAGCGTTATATCTTTGCGAGAAATTTCTGTCAAAAATGCGGCCTGGCGATACATAGACGTCGCTAGATTTCTTTTTACCAAATTTCCTTGTTATGTTTTATTATACATACATGTATCAATTCGATCACAACCTGAAGATTCTGAATAAATGCTGGAATTCAACCAACTTGATAATAACGTCGTAAATAGTGTCTTTACGACACAGTTCTTGGAATGCCACGATTGTATCGATTTCGCGAAACATTTTCCGAGTAGTCGCGATGTTGATTTCATAATGCGTTTATTGAATTCATACAATTTTTCCTCGAAAGTTTTCCGAGGGACAACAACTTCGTCGAAGTTCAGAGAATTCGACTTGAAGCAATCCCTTAGCAAATGACTCGTTATGATCGTCTAATTTGAAAGAGAAGACGCTCGACGAGAAGGCGGCGTTCTTTGCAATAATAACTTCAAGAAAGCACCGTCTTGGCCATTCGGGGCTATAAATATGTTAATGTGAAAATTGATCGCTAAGGGATGCGCTCATGCGAGCGGACGAAGAGACGGAAGAACCCGTCCATATATATGATCCATCCTCGAAATAGATTTTCCAGAAGGAAAAATACACATAGACAGTCGTCGCAGAAGTATGAAGCGTTAGCCTCAAAAGTGGGCGCCCAAAAGCGAGGACGATGTTCTTTCGCAGCATAAATTTAACCACATCCGAGCATATTGGCACACATATGACGCTTCTCGATATTTTCAGATGTGTAAGTCGTGCGTCATTTAATGGCTTAAAAGTAAATCCAATGCTTTGTTGTCGGTGTGTTCGTTTTTTATTCGACAATCTCACTTTATTTCGTGATAAAATATTGATAAACGTGTAATAATTTACGCCACTTTCGTGACAAATCACCGATGAAAAGAATAAACATTTTTTATTGTCGTCGTAGTCTATGCATCTGTAGTTTTGGTTTTCGTCTCTGTCCAGCCGCAAATAAGCGGAATTTTATTAAATGACCGCGAAATCGAGACGTGATGACGCTTCGTCCTTCGCATTTCATATTTACCTTCTCCGTTTATTGCCTGAATATTTTTCGCCTTAGCAATCATAGCTGAAGATGACAACTGACGAGTTGAAGAAAACGGCGCAACAATAAAACTGACCTAAATATATAAGATCTTCTGTTACATCGACGCAAGTAATGCGTCGTCGGAGCAAAACTAACGGTCTGGAGGTATTCAACGGTATCGCATAATTTGATGCTAAATAATCAAAAGACGTTGATAAATAAAACAAATATTTCATACAAATGATTGTACATAATTTGAATCATGCTAAAAAGATCCGAAATTTGTGCTCGCACTATGACCTACGTTCAGAATTGAATTTGACGCTACGGCGAGCTACGTTCGATCACACATAGGCGCATTCTCATTTAATTCGACTCTATGACAAATGCAAGACCCAATTGTGAGTTTTCGGCGCGGTTAAAGTCGACTTTAATAATAGACTATCGAATGGGTTAGATTTGGCGTCGAGAAGAACCGAGATTTGCTCGACTAAATGCCAAGTAGTATATGTATCTTCGTCCATGCAGACGGAACCGTATTAATACATCGCAATCTACATTCTCGAGTCTTTCTTCTGATCGCATCGACGTTGTGATTTTAGATGGTGAATAATCAATCCGGTCACTGGCAAATTCTCATCGAGCACTCGAAATCCAATGGCGACTCGTTTCTTTATATTCCATCCAAGACGGTTGGAAAAAGGCCAAAAAATTCGACCGCGATACGCTCACAGAAGAAAAAATAATCAGATTTAGCAAAAATCGAAGCATTCATGAAAATTTGGAATCGATGTCTGCCCTCGCATATGTTTCAATGGAGGAAAATTTTCATAAATAAGGAAAATTGTCAATATATAATAGGAAATGATTCAACATCATCTCGAATATAAATTCATAATTGCCATTTTCCTCAATCGCAAACTTTAGCGTTAATTCGACATGTATCGCAATAGAACATCATCGTTGAGAGAATTCTTAACGCATTTTTTGCGGGCGTTGACGCGCACAAGTTTATATTAATAATAAAATTGCTACTACTTCAAAATTTAGAATAAATCAATCATAAATAACTGAATCACTCTATATTTACGTGACAGGACGAAAACTTTAACTATTTTAAAATTATACACCATATATATTTTTAGTTGGTATTCTTAAAACTACAAACTGCAAAATAAAAACTCAAAAAAATCTTTGATTTATTTTGGTATCCCTTCGTTAAAGATGTGAAACTTTTGATAGCAACCCCCAATATATATTAAACATGGTAAATTTCCATTGATTAGGGAATCCAATCCCGTGCCAAAATTTCGATTTCGGGATTGCATTAGATCGTCTCGGGATACCGGGACAGGGATGTTCAATAGTTTAAGAAATCAAATTAATGAATTTCCATTTTTTTAATATAAAAAATAACTTTAAAGCGAAAGAATTTTATTCATGTATAAGAAAAGATAAAAATACAATTCAAAAATAGATAAATAAAACACTAAAAAATTCAAATATTATTTTGAAAATATACCCGAAGTAACATTAACATTAAACATTAGTGTTTCGTCATTTAGTCTGGATCTGATTTTGGTAGTCAGGCAACCTACTGCTGAAAATGCACGCTCAGCCTCCACACTCGTTGGAGGTATCGTCATCAGATATTTAAATGCTAGCTCAAGTTGATGACCGCGTGAGCCCCCATTTTCGTATAATACCATCAATGTGACTGCTGAGACACGGACTAAAACTCGCAAAACTCCCGATTTCCCAACAAATTATTTATTTCCGTCGCCGCAGATGAATACTTATATACTATAATACTTTGATGTGATTCGGAATTATATTACGGAGGAATATAAAAAATCTGAAGCCCGTATCTATTATATTTCATATCGATATTCCCATTATTAGAGTCGAGGTGTAGTAAATACATCATCGGTAGGGATAGGTTAATATAAAAATTTGAAAAACGTATATGTACTCAATATATGTATACATAGACTAGACATTTATTGTCCCTAGGCGTCGCCTAAGCTCGCCAATTAGTAGTTACGCCACTGTTTTCAAGCGTCCAGATTTCAGGGAGAATGTCTCGATTTAGTATCCTTCAACGTGCTGGTGAGGTGTACGATTTTTGTTGGATAAAAATTTCAATCCAGAATTTTTCGGGATTACGTTTACTAATCCCGGGATTTATGAGCACCTAAAACTGTCCGGGATCCCGGGATTGGATTCCCTACCACCGATACGTGTGTGTCTGTCTGTTCATCATTCAATATAACTGTGACATAAACCGAATTCGCACAGTTAACACATAGTTTCATCAACAAATCCTCATAAAAATTCGCTTCCCGTGTGTAATGTGTTAACATACCACGTGACATTGCGCGGTATTACAACTGCATATCCACAGTTTGATTCAATACAAAGAGATAGCATAGGTGAACTGCGTCTTACCTTGGTTCTCCCATTTATGGTATATTGTCCTAAAGTGGTATTCTCTGCAAGTTTGGTAGCTCGAACAACGACGCTGTCGACCTGTTGGCGAACACGCATCATATTAATTTTATTTTCATTTATTTTCGATATCAAGATATTCAAAGAAATACAAACCCTGCGGATTAGGTAGCTAATGTTGGTGCATCCCGGTTCCTTTCCGTCCACCCAGGTAATCCGGTCCGAACGAATATTTCTGAGATCTGTTCTTCCATTGTTGGAAACTAGCTGTCCATCCTGAAATGAGCAAAGACTATTAATAGCGTATTCAAATTCGGAATATTTTCAATGGATAAATTAATCCATTCATTCATCATAAGGAACATTTCTATAAAAATGAAGATTTCCACAAAGGGGCTGCATTATACCATTAGATGACAACCGGAGACTGGGACTTTGATGGACAGGAAAATACCGGACCGCCCAAAATTTACTACGGATGCCGAAAATAAATTTATATTATCATATATATCATGGATCAATATGGATTTTATGAACACGTAGAGCCGAAAAAACCCAAACAAACAAATTGAATAAACAGAATAGACTGCTTTGGGTACAAAAACAATTTTGGCACAAATAGAAGAGTTCGCCAAACAAAATCGGAACGTGCCTCAGAACTGTGTACAGTATTTCTAATTTTATTGTCAATAGTGCATTTTGTCGCCATTTGATCGATAAGGAGATTTAAATTCAAATGTGATTAAAAACAACTGCGATTATTGGACAGAAGCGTTGGACTTCGATTGGGAGTTCATCCGAATTGAATGAACATAACATGTAAATGAAATGGTTTTAAATTCATAAGAATTGGTCTGGCGACCTTGACCCAGTACCAGAATGTGGTTCAGAACTTCTTCCCGAGCTGAGTGGCATTGGCGTCAAATATTTGGCGAAGAGTTAGCTTTTAATCAACATCCAGAGCCCGGTACGTGTCCCAATCTCCTACGCCTTCGTAGCTCGTAAACTCTCTTTTAATTATTTTATTTGTAGAGCAAACAAGATATGGAATGGATCGAAAAAAAAAGTATGTACTCAAACTCAAAGTCAAACAAATCTGCATGAATTCTGCTCATATTCTTTGAACAACTAGTAGTTCGGTGCTGTTGCTGTGAAAGCATTATAGAATTGTTGATTTGTTAGAAAAACACTATAATGTAAATATTGGATGTCGACATTGTCATACGAATCTGTTACATAAACTCCAGTAGTGTGGCAAGTCCCTAACGATGTCTCCAATTTCATTGTGATTAAATACAATAATATATTTAAGATAAAAGTTGCAACAATTAAATTCATGATAACGACACTGCATATTGAATTTTTAAGAAACTAAGAAAACAAAAATATAGTTACCGAGCCGATTTAAGCATGACGGCATACGGCACAAAGTTTTCCTTATAACGACATGTAAAATATGAAAAAATCTCGCTGTACAATGCCATAAGATCTCGACTCAATGGACTATGAAGGAAGAACTAAAGACCCGATGCCGACGAATAAAATCTGGCACGATACCACTTTCACTCATATGAATACCTAACACATGCACGACAAGTAGTTGCTCTTGTCGTCGACGTTGCCCAACAAAGAATTACATGATGGAAAATCAACGACAATATGCACAAAATACAATGTCAGACCATTGCCGGATTGAATCGATGAATTTATACGGATTATGTGTGCGAATAAATATCGAGCTTGCGCATGAATAAAATAAGCACATTCTTAAGAACGGAAGAAAACTTGTAGGATAGATTTAAATGCTGCGACGATCATCTTTTGCATTTGTAACGCAGATTAATTACTTATACGTCTTGAATATCTTTAGCGTTAAAAATCCAACGCATTTGAAATGCATTATACATTTTCATCCAGTGAGCGTATAAAATACAACACTACTTTGGATGGCCAGTTTTCAATTGATCCCGTTTTAAAATGTAGCATTGGCAAATTGATTATTAATACGGCTAATGAATTTAAGCAAATTATTGCCTACAAAAGGTCTTTAATATATTTTTTCAAGGCAGGTCTTTGTCGGTATATATTTCAAATTTCGTCGGTCTTCATTCCATCGCTCCTAAAAACGGATAAAATCAGATCCGTTTGAGGTTCATTTCATCAATGTACTAGAGATGATCGGTCAATCATGAACGTGTACATATTTCGTCGGCGAGTATCAAAATTTTGTTTTAATCGTTGAAAGAGTATTCTGCAACGATGAAAATTTCAAATTATTATTAATATATCATATTATTTTGGACTCAAATCGAAATGAATAACGCTATTGGGATGCAAAAGTGGCACATTTGAGGTCACAATTATGATTAATCCGTGTTTATACACACACGATACGTACGCGTGATTGTTGTTTCTCAAAGGCTAATGCCCTACTACTGGACCCTAACCTAAGTCAACATATATCACTCCGTATGTTGTATTGGCAACGGGCGTAATGCGGTGAAAATTCAAGTGCACCTTTTACTTGATTAGATTAGCTGAATGAAACCCTACCGGTTAAACAAATATTGTCACGTTTAAGTTGAATATTATTTATCAGCGTAAGTTAATTTTTATCTGAAGAGGATCAATGCTACTTTGCAATAGAATAGTACGTTTACTTCCATGTAAGCTAATCTTTATATTATCAGGTGCGATAGGGTAACTTTCTTATTTGAAATGCGTACTCATTTAAAAGAGCGGGATCTAACGTGCACCTCTTTGCGGAGTGATCTTCAATGTCCAGCGCGCTTGTCCGATTTAACCGTGTGATTTTTTTAATGTAGGACCATCTAAAATCCTTAATTTTCACCGACCGTTCAAGGATCTTGGCTCAACTGGAAAACAATATACAAGCTGCTATCGATAATATACCCATCAATATGCTGGAAAGGGTGGAAATAAGCTTCAAAATTCGACTATCTCAATACAATGATCAGAACGAAGGCCACCGCAAAGGTTATAATTATTAAAACGTAATAAATAAAAAAAAAAAATGTCTCTTTGTAACGTGGATAAATGAATTAGACTGATATCTATTATGTATAAAATAAGGTAGTGTTGCGTGGAGGACAAATATTCAGGGGATTAAATTAAAAATATAAAATCATCGTGCTTGCGGTGTACTACAGACCAAAAATATTTGGGACCGACCTTATCTAAGGACAATAGAGCTTGGAATGCGGCCGTTGCCAATTCGTAGAACCGGGGTTACTTAAATCCTGGAGGGTTGACGGGCTTAACCCCAAGGATTATCTCGAAAAGATAAGGAATCCTCACTAAGACGGCTGATTGGTGCATTTTTGGACGCCAAAAGCGTCTAGACATAGGGACGTTCGCCCCAGCACTAGTGGTCTTCAGGAGTTCGTTACCAAGTCTTGTGGGATCAAGACCTCTTCGTGGACTAGATCCTCAGGACTTTCATTTCGAAGGTTTTCTTCTATCCTCTCTTAAGCTTCCACTGGTATTATCAGTATTTGCCATGCAAAGAGCCTCTGCCGACTTAGCCTAATTAGCGATAATTTCATCATTTCTCTCGTGGCTACTAATAAACACCGTCCGCTTATTTTTACAATACATGCGTTGCGGCAGCATTTTGTCTCTTGATTTAATCTCCCTGCGGAGCTTCTGTTTCTAAATTCTGTCACTGAAAGTTATAAAGAATCTTGACCTCCGTCATTCCGACATTCAAAGCCGTTTTGTACATCACCGTTTACATCACATTTTTTATTTTTTCCGAGCAACATGGAATTTTTCATTACAATTAAAACAATTTTGATCAAATATGAACGCTCATATGAAGCGCTTAAAACCACAATATCATAGTATCGTAACATTTAAAACTCGTCACAAAGAAATTTCTGAATAAACACGTCGGATAAAAATAACTTAGTTTTATCAGCAAAATACTTTGTGTATGATAAAATTTAATGGATCATAAACCCTCAATGAAAATCAAATGGAGCCCCAATATTGGGTATAAATGATGAGAAAATCCGTCTCAAGACAGAAAAAAAAGACAGTAAACAAATAATGATCGAGTCGAGTACAAGCACAAAAATAAAATGCAAAACAACTATAAGGAAAATGAATTAATTATGCATCAGTCGCATCTGTAACCGTCCAAACATGAGCATTTGAAAGGCGAGAATTAAAAGCAAACGAGATTCTCGTTATTCCGGAGCATAAAAAAAAGCTGGCACGTTGGACTGACGATGGACGGCGCCATCTCCCGAGAAGAAGCGAATATACGCCCGACAAAAACTGTCATTATGACATTTAACAACTCATAGGTCTTGCTGCAGACTCGGTATTAAAACCGACATTACATAATGATAGTAATTAAACGCGACTACCATTTCGGGTCAATCAAAATCGATTGAGGGAAAATACTATAATTTCTATTTATAAGGTTAATTATTTAAAAAAAGCTACAAATTTAACTCGACGTATTGATGTATCGAATGCAACATTAAGATTTTAATTAATTCGCACTAATATATATCACGGCGGGGTAAATAATAATTTATAAAAATTGGTTGGATAGTCGTGCATATTTAGTGAAATCGTTGATATTGTTACAAAATAATTTTGGGAACAATACTCGAAAAGTTTGATGATATCATCAAAAGACATTGACTGCTATTAGTTAATTGAAGAATTTAAATTAATAAGCGATTAAATTTATATTTTATAATGACATATAGAATCTAATAAGAATTATGTCTAATTAGTTTGGATAATTTTATGTAACAATTTTTATTGTTTAACGAATTCTAAACAAAGAAATGCATTGAACGATTTTTAAAAAATGCTTACAACCATATTTTAATATTTTTTTGTTAATAAATGTTTTCCATCAGAATAAAGCTTTGTAAAATTATCACAAAGTGGTATTTTAAAACGAATATATATTTCCTGTAAAATCAATTAAAATATTTAATTGTGCATAAATATTCCTGGAATATATTATTTAAAATATATGTAAGAAATTAATTCTTTTGTTTTGAATGAGATGTATTGTATCAGTGGCTCGGATGTGAAATTGCATATTTTTAAAACGGCAATGTATGTAGAAAGAGATAAGCATCGCTCTAATCTGAGCGATTCACATCTCGAGATAAGCGATCTGGTGCTCGAGGGATCGGGGGTACTCGCCTCGAAGACTCCTGTGGAGTACATGTCGAGGACCTCCTGGAGGATGGCCTTGCCGCGTTCCCGGCCGAGGAAGTTGTCGAGCACGCAGAGCCCGTAGGTGTGCATGTCGTCGACGATATTGCGGCAGATGTCATCGTCGTCCGCCGGCCCGTCGGGGAACAGCGGCAGCGACACATCGTCCAGCGAGCGGAACTCGTGGCGACGGCACTCCGCCACTGCCACAGACTCCGCCACGCTTAGCATCGCGTTAGCCCTCGCGCCTTTGCGCCCTGGCCCCCTTACGCACCCACGTCCGCGCCCCGCACACCCGCCTTAGGCAAGCCGCACGAACGCACAACCGCGATTGACAATACGCACCCGAGCGCAATACTAAATCGCCTCGCACCGCCGCATATACGACCATAGCCGCCGTACGCCCGCCTACGACGATCGACAAATCTGACACATCATTTTAAAAAATCATCAACGTTTAAAAATATATTTACCCACAAAAACTATCAAATTTGATTAAATAGCATAGCAAAAATAATTTTATTTGATATAATAAATAAAATCGTTCTTAAAATCTATATTAATTTTAAATAAAAAATGAAAGATTGAGTATACAATTTAAATTTAAACAACATTTTTATGATAATTTAATTTGAAAAAATATACAAATTTGACGGATTGAAAAATAATCGAATATTTACAACTCATACGTTTATTATTCGATATTTTTTAAATTTTATAATTGATCAAATAAAAATTCAAATATAATTTTAAACGTTGCCTTTATTTAATATTGTTGTAATTAGTGTGTTTTGATAATATTATTCCGTTGATAATTTTTATGTGGTTGAAGGTCGTTAAATTCAGTATTAAGGCCCACGGACTCTTCAGGTGCGGTCTGTCGCTTACAATTGTGTGGCGAGGTCGCTTGACGGACGCAAATATGCCGGGGGCTCGCCAGCTACAAGTTTCTGCTGCGGAAGGAGGAGGATCAGAGGGCGCAGTGCAGACCGGATCGTACAGAGTCGTTCCAGAGACAGAAGGCGGTGAGTCGACACGTGTTTCTTCCACAGCGACGAAGAGTATTGATTACCAATAATTTATTAATGAGACATTTTCTAGTCGGCCTTTTAAAACCTTCGAATGAATTTATGCTCCATTATTGATTAGTATTAAAGCGATACTCGCACAATTAATAATCATATCATCACTATGACCATGAGTTCCAATTTTATTGATTTGCTTCCCATTTTTGTAAAGCAAAATCGCCTCAAAATTCAGTGATGAAAGTATTGATCCCTTTTCGGTATCTATGAAGATGCGCAACAGGCTAATTTGGTTCAGTTCTAAAGCTGGAATATTTATATTAATTAAAATTCTATACATTCTTTTTATTCAGGATTTAATTTGTATAGTAAGCATGTAATTTGATATCGATTCGGTCACCAAATATAGTGAGAGAAAAGATAAAAATAGATTCATTGTCTGTGTTGCCATTTAAACATTGCCATTTTTTTTCTTGAATAACATGAATTAGCATAATTAAACATTTATACTTAAAAAAAAATTATTTAATTTAAATTAACTTTTAATTGTATGGCAAATAGATATAACCCCATGACTTTCATAATACTTTTATAGCAGTATGCAGCAATAGTCTGTATACATTTCATCATTTTTATACATGTGTATTTTTTTCTCAATAAAAACAAACTGAGCGTTAAATTAATTTATCCGCATTAAAAAAATAAGATTGTATACTCAAATTCTAATACAGATCTAGAGAATGCAATGACTCGCATTTTTTAGCATTGTTTCCGAATTGCTGCATAGACAAGTTTATCGATATGATATACAACTCTTGTTATAATCTACAAATTAGCAACAAAAACGTGTCGTAACGGGTGTTTATTTTATTCTTCTGGCTGAACATTTTTGCAAATAGCTGTTAATTTATCACGTCTTTATGTGCTTTGTATTCGGGGTGTTCCGGCGCTCTCAATCCATATTATCGATAAGACGACGCGGTAATAGGTTATCATGTTAAAAAATAGACCAGCATTTACTGATATCAAAGTTGTTAAATTCGAATTCCAATCCATAAAGTCCGCTACTATCTCAGACAAATTGAGGATTTTCACAATTGTCCATAGTATTTATGAACTGATAATAGGTGTACTTGGCACTTTTGCAATATTTCTCACAATGTCAATTTAATATTTGCTCATTACTACATTATTTAAACAGGAATTAGGTTTAGATTGTATCCATTACTATTATTGTTTATTATTTGGATTTATTATTTGATTAAAGATTACCACAAATACCGAAATAACATATAAATAGTTGATTGTAAAGGACTTCTTCTTTATACGCATAATATATCTTCTGATCGTGGCTAAACCCTACTTATGGTACGGTTTTTTTTACCTTTTTTGGAATAAAACACTTTAAACAATAATATCATCTCAGAATTAACCTGAAATTACTGAAAATGAGAAATTTAAGGCGGTAATAAATGGTATAAACTACCCAATGGTTAATCAGCTATTCCAGAACCATATAGCAATCTTTCTTCTTCTTTATGTGCATAATTTTGAGCTTGCGTCTCTTTTGGAGCATTCCGAGCTTCCTTGGTCTCCGCTGCGCTGCGTTTATTCTGTCGGTTGATCCATTTGCCGTGCATAATTGAAGCTTTGCGAGCCAACGACTACTTTCAGCTCATTCATAATCATTATAAGTGCTGAATTCCTTTCATTGGTCAAGGCAAAAGTAAAAAATGCTGCAACTTCGATTACTTTTGTGTCTTGGTGTGTCGATTTCCGTGGAAAGATCTGTTCTGTGGTTTGCTACGTCGGTCTATGGTATCCTGTTTTCCTTTCGGACAAGATTATATTTTGACTTCTTCTGATTTCATTATTTAACGGAATTTCGTTGTGAAACTTTGAAAACATTCTTGAATAGTTTTACTAACAATTTATAAAGTAAAAAAAAATCGATTTTTCTAACCGTCTAAACTGGTTTCTCGTCTTAAATATGCCAGCATATTATTCCATTGAATTTTTCTGGAACAAATTGGCTTAACAATGCAGTTGATTATCTTTGAATGTTGAATCTTTTCAATGCGTGTATTGTAATGTTAACAAATAGGATAATGATTTTTCCATTGATTCAATTACGAGGATAGTTCCAGAAGTATCCAATCTGATGTAGGGATACAATAAATTAATTGAAAGGTCTCAGTCCAACTTGTATCAAAGCCGAGCTAGATTTTACTTTGGGGGAGTCTGTTCCTTCATTTACAACAGTAAAATATTGGTTGACAGAGTTTAAATGAGGTCAATGAAATGAGGTTTCCACGCCAAATAGTATTGGATGAATATCGACATAATATCAGTATTAGTCGAATGTTTGGCAATGCTTAACAGCAATGAAGCCGAGTTTTTGCATCGATTCATAACCACAGATGAAACACGGATCAATCACTTCACATTTGAGACAAAACAACAAGACACAGACGACAGACAGCGACTAACAGGATTGGAGGGTCTTTAATACGACTATTTCTGGTGCTGCTGCATGGTCTGTTCCAAGTTGCCCCGGACTAGCCACACAGATTGTCATTCACTGATCTTTAACCCCATGGGAAACTGCTACGCGCAAAGCATCCATGCGCTCACCCCTTTTGCTTAGTGTCCTTCAGAGGAGGCAAGGTTTCTGCAAGAAGACCAGCTTCAGACCGTGTGGACCCGAAGGCGTGTAGGAGGAGGAAGGAAAGGTTCTGTTAAATTCATGAGAATACTATCGCGGGTTCACTGTCACCATGAGTTCAACCTCAGTTTGAAGGGGGCTGCAGCAGATGACGGACTGCAGGGGCTACTTCTTCCCCATGGTACATCAGTTCCGTCATTTGTAGTACCTAGCCACGGAGACGAGTCACTGTTCGAGCAGCCTAAAGCCATTTTCCTCTATATGCACTAGGCTGTTGAGGATAGTGATGATGCCTTTGACACAGACTCCACTAACTTTTGTAAACAGCAGTTTCACACACCCCTTTACGGGTACTCAGCACAGGGTGACCTTCGTATCCAACTCATAATAGCTGAGCTACCCCATCTGCGTTTGATGAGCAAACCATCGAGGCTGCTTTCGTGCACCTCTACTCCACATCATTACCTCAGGAGTTCAATTGCTGCCCATGGACGTAGGGTTAGTACCCCCCTGGGATTTTATGGGTGGGCGTCGCGGAGTCTAACATCCACCCGGATACAAAGCAACAGTCAAAACAATGGACTCAAAGGGGAGAATTGGCTCCAAAGAGGGCGAAGACAGTTTCATCTGCATTCAAAATAATTTTCATTGATTATCTTCAAAACAAAAATAATCAACGGCGATTATTATGCGAATTTATTGCAACGTTTAAAATTAAGAGAAAATAATCGTATTTGATCAAAGAGAAAGTGTTGTTTCATCAAGACAAAGCACAAAGTTCACATATTCATTATCGTGATGGCTAAAATCAGCAAGTTAAAGTTTGAATTGCTTCCTTGTGCACCGATTTGCGAATAATGAAGAAGTAGAGTCGGCAGTTGATGACCATTTCGAGGAACTCGAAGGTTCTCCGTAAAAATAGGCTATCGAAGCTATTGAACATCGCCGGGAAAACTGTATGAAGCTGAAAGGAGACTATGAGAAATAAAGTAATTTTTTTTGTATTTTCTCTGTCAGCTCAGGTACTTCTGGGACTCCCTTCATATATTAGATTATTAAAATTCATAATGTGCCAATACCTTTTAAAACATCGGTTTCCTATCTGGGCAAAACCCTGGGGGAGAGGTGTAGGTTTACAGAGCATGTCAAATCTGCGGTCATGAAGGCCAATCGGGCTTTCTGGAAGTTCACGAGATTGTCGGCTTCTCTATGAGGCATGGTGGTAAGGCTGGACAATTCCAGGTGGCACAGGCGCATAAATTTGTCTCACCGGAGAATTCTCTGTGCATTACAAAAGACTGTCTCAGCTGTGGCTCTACCTGTCCTGGCGGGTCTTCTGGCCCTGGACTTGCAGCTGCACCTGAGTGTGGTTACCTATAGATTTGCAAATAGCTTGCCGATTTACATTGAAAATGTTGCTTTAGACATATCCCTTCTGGATGATCTCCAACCCTCATCAGCTCCTGGTATAAAAGAGTTGTTCCATGTTATTGGACTTGGAGAGTCAATGGATAACATTGCCTGTGGGAAGAGGTATTCTTCCTGCAAGTTCGTTTGTAATCTCATGGTTGTAATCTCATTAAGACAAATAAGTTTATGTCAGTGCCTATTCGCATTTATCCTTTCGTTCGGCTTCACCGGCTCAAAAATAGAACTAATTGAGTGCTGCCCAGGAGCTTTGCCCCCCTCAACATGAATTAATTTAGTAAATATATGTTTTTTTTTTTTTTTTCAGATATTCCAAAGCATTTTAATTCCAACATGGTGAAGGATAAGGAAGATAATTGTGCCGATGGAGCAGACGAGAAGATGCTAGCAGAAGATGAAAAAAAACTGGCGCTCAAATCAGATTTGGCCGATGTTAAATTTGAACGTCAAAACGGCGACACAAAAGTTGATATACTGGAAATGAAAAAGGTATCCTCTTTTTATTCCTTGAATAAATTGTAGTTTAAAAATGCCCGATGTCTCCGTCTTGACCTTGTGAATTAGCGTCGACTCACGAAATACATTATTATTTACTTTTTAAATTCGAACGAAGCAACGGACATTAGCGCGTGTACGTCGTTATTTGATAATCAAATATGAAATTTTAGCTAAATCAATACATAATATTTGCGTTGTTTTTTTTTTTTTGTAAATTATTAACGACGTGATATTTAACAGGCGTTCACCGGACTAACCAAAGAGGAATTGATGAGATACTGCAATGATCCATTTTGGGTTCGCTTACGTTGGTTCGTGTTCATTCTGTTCTGGCTCATCTGGTTGGGAATGCTCGCCGGAGCCGTGTATATAATTATTGAAGCGCCTAAATGTGCTCCTCCACCTCCGAAAACTTGGTAAGTTAAATTAATAATATGGTTTTCAATGATTTTTCTATGGTATTTATAAAAATGTTCGTTTTTATAGGTGGCAAATGGGACCTCTTGTGGATTTGGATGAACCTACCGATGCCGAAATCAACGATCCTCAACAATATTTTTCATTGTTGGAGGATATGATACCGATTTTGAGGACCTTCAAAGGCGTGCATATTTCTGAAGGTTTAAATCCAGGTGACGATGCTTATTCTGAAGTAATAGAGGCACCAAATAATGTAACAGAGTTCAAGAATTTTGCAATGAGGGCAAAAGAACATAATATTAGGTTAGATTGAAATTTTATAGTTTATGTAATTATCAAATGCTCTGAATTGCTAACGGTTTATTTTTTTATAGGGTGATTGTGGATTTGACACCTAATTTTGTTAATAAAACCAACGAATGGTTTATTAAAAGTGAAAAGAAAGAGAAACCTTACGACGATTACTTTGTTTGGGCTAATGGAAAATTTGATGATAAATTACAGAAAAATGGACCTCCCAACAACTGGGTATGTGTTTGGTTTTAAACAAAAATTAAAATCATCTTTTTGCTTTTCTTAAACATGTCATAAAGATTGTGATTCGGTTTTACAGGTTTCTACTAAGAATATGTCTGCATGGACGTTTTCAAATGTTCGTAATCAATATTATTTGCATCAATTTGATAAAGATACTCCCGATCTTAACTTCAATAATACCAACGTTGTAAAAGAATTTGATAAAGTATTACAATTTTGGATTAAAGCTGGCGCAAGCGGTGTAAGGTTCGTGCAAAACAAAAATTGTTGCTTTGTTAAAAAAGCAAAATACAGTCAACTCTGCTATAAATCTTCTCCTATAGCACTTTATTATGTTTTGTCATTTCATTTGTAATTTATTACGTTATGGTTTTTAAATTATATTGAATTTATTTATATCTTTTACAACTGTGAAAGAAAACTATAAAATTACATATTCATGGATTTATTACTATTTATTAGCCATGTTGTCTAATGGACCCAAACGTATTTTGGAAATGCGGAGAAATTAATAAAATATCTGAAGAATTTAATACGAAAAAGGATTTACATTGGAGCATCAGTCAGTATAAATCAAACTGATCGTGTATCAATTGAAAAAACCTAATCCCGAATTTTTGTATTGGCGGCTAACTTTCTATAGCGGTTTTTCCTATACCGCGGTCTCTAACTCTTCATTATAGGAGGGTTGACTGTATATACTTGCGTATCTTTGATCTGTTTATAATATATATTTCATTTCAGATTGAAGAATGTTAAGCATTTACTAGTAGATATGAGCTTAACTGATGAAGTGTCTGCCCGTGTTATTGGCGCAGTGCATACGGACTATGTGTATTACAAACATGATAGAACCACAAATCTTATTGGCGTGTCTGATATATTAGCTCATTGGAGAGCGGTCATTTTGGAGCATACAGAAGGGCAAGGTATGCAACTTTGATATTTCAGTATTTTTGTTTACAAATTTGATAAATACGTTAAAACATTGGCTTTAAATTATGTTTAAATATATTAAACATCTATAACGGTTATAGAAATAAACTAAAACCATCGATATTTTAATCACCTGTACCTGCGAGTTATCCGGATTACGGAACCCGTGTCCAAAGCTCGGAACTCGAAACGTTGACGCTTTTAATGTTAGTTTAGATCGAGAGGACAGCGCCGATAAACTACGGATATTGTTAGGAATTTGTAGGTTTGGGGTTGTTCTGCGGATTAGGATATTGAATTACGCTCATAGAGCTTAAGTAGTCATCTCCGAAATCTAGCATTCTTGGGACCTAGTTCCCGAGGAAATATTGATCCGTTAACAATCAAGAGCGAAGTAAAAAATCAGTCATTTGACTCAAGAGGGACTCAATTTTTATCTGGCTACCGACGCTAAGCACTCTTTTTTTACCTGCATGACTGACGCTAGCTGTGAGCGGCCGGCCGGATTGACAAGCACAAATACTCCCTATTCAATTGCTGCTCAGATATCTTGAAATGCAAAGGATCTATCTGATCAGTTGCGCTCGACAGATAATTAAAATATTAATCGTCTTAGGAAAAATTAAAATTTTATTGGACGTTTATTTCATACGTTATTTCGTAATTGTTTGATTGGTGAAATTTAAATACTTAATGAGTATTTTTTTAAATAGGTCTTTTAACATTGAAAGAGGACCTGAAGGAAGCTAACAAATTCATCAAATATAATGGAACATTGATAGTGGACTTGCCGAAAGCGTCTAATGCTCTGACAAGAAATTTAGCGGGTTTGAATGCAAAACTGCTTCAGGACTCGTTGAATAACGTTTTTAATCTGTTTGGAAATGATTCTTGGCCCTCTTGGAAGGTAAGATTGGCTTTTTATCTACGATTGTTTGTATTTAATTCGCAAATCTAAACTGTAACGTTTATTTTTCAGTATAATGCCGGCAGTGGTAGCATGTCTTCCGAGCTAAGAATCATAGCTACTTTATTGCCCGGGGTACCTGTTGTTTCGTTAAGCCAAGTAACGGAAAATGGCAATAATGCCACTGTTGTGAGTTAAAATTTTATAAAAATATTTAATCAAACTTTTATTTATTTTGTACATTGCTTCTATCACAGTCAATGTCAGTAGATTTTAATTTATTGCCAGAATGGATAATTATTCAAGGAACTTTCCTGTTTTACATTGTATAAATACTGACAAACAAAAATTAGCTTTGTGCAAAATTTCGATCATTGCCTCCCGTACTATTGGTGATTGCATTAATTGATATTTTATATATATATATATATTGAATAATATTTTTTTTATTTATAGGTGGACGAAGAATATAAAAGTTTATTAAATTTAAGAGCAATGCCAAGCATGATGTATGGTGCATATAACAGCACCCTATTAGCTAAGGATGCAGTTTTTGCTTATACAAGGTAAAAAAGTCCTTATATTTTAATACAATTGTTTTTTATTACAGAAATTTTGCAATACAATTTATTCTACAATTTCATATAAATATATTTCTTTTAACCATGCTCACTTCTCCTCGGACAGAAAATGGTATGTTAATATTCGAACAGATCAAATGATCTATTCTAAGAAATAATTAGTCATTGTTTATTAAATTAATTATTGGTTTTGTAGTACAATTGTATATTAATCCTTTGATGAGTACAGTCGTGTATTGACGATCAAATGATTCAGAAAGAGCATTCTTGCACGTTAATTTCAGAGATGGAGAGAGTGTCTTACGTACATTGTACGATTGTATAGAGCGATAACCTAAATTTATCGACTAATGATAACCCAAATTAATCAATTTCAATTGTATTCTTTATGTTTACCCAAAGAAATGACTTGCGTATTGTATGCTATCGACAGTGTTTATTTATTGATATATATGATTGACTCACACTGAGAGATAAGTGGATTTGTATGAACAATAATCAGTGTATATACGAATATAGCATCTACGTTTACGTCATTTTAAAATCAACTCACTACTCAAAGGGTTAATAATGATATATGTTACTTGTAATGCTCAATACATTTGGAAGATGTGTCTTTTATGTACATTTTATTTATTCGTTATCGTTTTTTTGCAGGTTAAAATCTGGCAATCCTGGCTTTGCAATATTATTCAATCCCACGGATGAACTGCTGGAAGTGAACATGTCTTCGTTGCATAAAATGCCCGAAGAGGTTACTGTAAATCTAATGAGTAAAAACTATCAAGTTAAGGACGTCATTCCAAAGTAATATTTTTTAAACATGTTTTGATGCGTGTATATATAAAATTGTATTTTGTTTATAACGTATTTGCATTTATTTTTAAGGGGGAAGCTGCATTCATCAAAAGTACCAATTTCTTCAAATTCAGCAATCATTTTGACGTACGTGCAAGAGGATTAAGCATAATTTAATCTAAACAAGAATAAAAATGGAATCATGCTATGCTTGTGCTTTTAATGCTAATATTTAAACTGCTTTTAATTATGTCGAAAAGGAAAATGCCTTTTTACGTATAAAATTTGCTAATGCGTATCGAATATAATAAAATACTCATGAATTAATTGTCTATTTTTTTAAACCGCACTTCTCACATTTTAAATCCTTTTATGCTGACAATCTATTTGCAATGTAAAAAAGTTTTTTATTCCATCATGGGGGGGCCCTTTTAATAAAAACTGAAATTGGAAAAATAAATAAATGAATATTTGAAAAGTTCTAAAATAAAAATAATATAATTTTTTATCACATTGCAATATTTACAATTTCCCTGGACGAGGATAAAATTCAATTGAAAATAAAATTATGCATAATTTATTAGACCTGTTGCTAATAGAAAACTTATTAAACAAATTTATTTTTAAAAAATTGGGGTTAAAATTTTTGATTAAAATATACTTGATGGGGGAGTGACGGTGAACTAAAAAGCTAGTCGTTATTTTTCATTTTTTGACTCAAATATTATTATTTTTGTGTATTATTAGAAAAACGACATTTTGTTCATTTTAAGTTTTGAAAATCAAAGTAACAAATGTATTTGAGTTTTAAATTCCGTGTACTCCTCTTTATAAAATTACAATTTTCTATAATTTAATTTGAAGTTGACAGATATCTAAGTAGGTCATAATATAAACATTAAAAGGTTATGTAACACTGTTTTTCAATCGGTAACTCGGTAATTATTGTTCAATTTTTGTTCAAGTGACGTCACGTATCATATGTTAGAGTTGTGTTCGTATAGTTAAATGTCAATTATGCCTACAAACGGTCCGCAGCCACCTCCGCCTCCACCCCCGCCGTTTCCACCTGAATTGACCCAAGATAATGTCATTCAAAAAGAATCAATCCTTCAGCCAGAAATAGTAAATAATTTAGAATGTACCTGGGCGTCTCATATGCCCGAGCTTCGAAAGGCATGCCAAAGATACAGGTTATGTATAACCAAGGAACCCTACTTGTGGAGCTACAAGCATTTTGAGTCGTTGCTTCAGATAGGACCAACCTGTGGGATCGTCGCCCTGTCAATGTTTTTCAATCAACGCATATCACCGGAGAATCTTCTACGTATCGCCAAGGAGAAGGGCTATACGAACAATGGGGAAATGTTCAGCGTTACAAATATGTGCAGTCTTCTTGAAATCGTCTTTGGGATGTTTGATTGGAAAGATTTTACAGTGAAACATTGTCGCGGAAAGCTATCGAGTGAACAGTACGTCAAGTCTTTGATCGAAGGCTGTCTAATGTTAGTGCCGTATCCTTGAAAGACTCCAACGGTCCAAAATTCATTAATCATTTTTATTTAAACAGCACATTTTTATACTAGCATTGCTTGAATTTGAATGATAATTTTCACATATTTATGAAACTAGAAATGCTTAATAATATTTAACAGTCACGCAATATATGATAGATGTGTCCAGAAATAGGTGTATGCTGGTTTCTTTCCTGAAGAACATATATAAAGCTTTTTCTATCTTTGGATGTTTAGCTTTCTTGAAAGTTTGTCTCTTTCCTAGCAAACAGAATTACACATTTTTTACATTAATAAAGCTATACAGTACATATGTACTATATCTGTATTAGGATGTCGGACTACAGGGGGAACTGGATTAGATCAAGCCTGGATTACCGCGGGTCTGCTATGCTGCCCAACACAACTCTATCTAACTGTGAACCTGCTATAAACTATGGAATTCAAGTCCTGATACAAGCTCGGTAGCACATTTGTATTTTGAGAGCAATGCAACTATGTTATCATGGGACTTTTCCAAGGCATTTTAGTAACTATGAGGTATAGAGCTCTGATTGCTTCATTAATTTCATCCCTAAACAGAATTGAGGGATCCGCCGAATGTGTCAATTCAAGCCATAACTTTAATATCTTTACGATATTTGCATCAAAACTTCCCCATATATACAATTGAGAAACATTATTTTCTATAACGATCAATTTAATGGGTGGTAATCCGCGATAGATCTTCTACGGAGAGATTTTTTAAGATAAAGCGTATCAATATATTTCTATTGTATCATCCGTAAGCAAAACGTGTGTGCAATTTTGCTTTTTATATTTGTTTCAACGCTCTTTGTATGCATTAAAAAAACTGCTATTTAATTGTATGTGTAATTGATCTTGATTTAAATCCTTAACTTTATAACAGTTATGATTCAGATAGGAATCACTCGCCCTGTCTCAAAAATGGCAACGCGGCACATTGGGCTCTCATTGCTGGAGTATTGATTACGGAGAGATCTTCAAACGTTCCTGAATTGACATATAATTTGGACGATGTATATATAATGGCAAAGCATGGTAAATCTCTACATTTGTCGCTGTGGAAATTGAAAGAGTTAGAGGAGAGTAATTGCAATCTTCGGGAAATATCTCAAAAGAGAGCAGAGGATGACCACATTTATATTTTGCCAAAAGGTGGATTAGACGGCGAAGACGGACTGAACGAACAGTTTATATTGATCCGTCATACTGAAAATAGTTTGTGATCAGGAAAGTATTTATTTTTTGTCAGATATTGGATCTATTGATTTATTTATTTTTGTTATGTGAGATTGTTTATATTTAACCGAGAAAGCTTATATTTTTATATAAATATATAATATAATATTTTTTTAACAATGTCTAGTCATGAAATCAAGTATTCGAAGTATCAAATATTTTTATTTAAATTGATATATAATTTATTGCAAGTACAGCAGTATTTATGTTAAATGATTTTTACAGAAATGAATTTTACCGGTATAGAAATACATATTATTGTGATACAAAATTGTGAAAAATGGTGCTCTTAAAATGTTGAAATCACAAATGGGGATGTAGATTGCTTACGTACATCTATATCAGTTTTTATGATATTTAAATACTACTTTTAAAGCGTTACGATTTATGCTTAGATAGCTCTAAAGTATTTCTTTCAGAGTATGAGGGCTGATGATCATATACCAGGTGTAATCTCTTTCAGATTAATGCAAATATTTACTATAATTATAATTAAGTATACAGGTAACTCCTGTTTAATGCGACTTGACGAGTGCTAATTCATTATAGAATGATCTTTTTATTGATATTTTTGATGTATTTATGTATAAATCATCAGAAAAAACATGCCATTTCAGATTTTCAGACAATTTCTTGACTCATTATGACTAGCGACAAAATGTGGGTGTCATCCTTCCTCCATACAATTGGTGATATCCCTCCTCACCCCCGCTGAAAAATCATGGCCTGTATTTTGGGACTGTGAAAAGATTCATTGTAGAATCATAAGACAACTATCTGACATCTGGACTTAATAATAGACATCTAATTTCCGGACTAAACTAGCTCCTTACAGAACTGGCAACGAATTGTTCCGCAGGAATAAAGAGCCGCAGGAAATGATTCAACAAAATGATGTCTTAAAAGCTTTTCTGATGATCGTTGAAAATCAGTTGCTTAATTAACGTACACTCATTGATCGTGACCTTTTACAGAACGTGTCGACCATCATCAACGTGCGTTACCTGTATACTAATTCATAATTAATCTTATTGAATAAGAATTGGTAATATTGGCTTAATCAAAATATATATCAATGTATGCATAATAATAATGTATATCAAATGTTCAATCACATTTTAAACTTGAGGCCTTTTTGCAGACAGCAGACTTAAAAGCAATTATTGTATTTTTATAAATTAACGATTTGAAATATATATATACAAAGACAATTATATTTTTATAAGATGTTATTTGATAGCAGTTGAATTTATTATATACAATGCTATATATTAATATTTTTTATGTATGAATGTACTTTAAGAAGCTCTAATAATATTGTAATTTTTGCATTGTAGTAATCTTTCACTGCGCTTCTAAGCCGGCTATTTTTTCATTCATTCCAATATCTTATGCTGAATTATAAACGATAAATACTGAAAATTGTATTATTAAAGAACAGACTTTCTAGTCATAGATTTTAGACAAATTTTCAATATTGTACCTATTCTAACAAAGCGTAATGTTTCAATAGTGTTAATTCTTATTTTTAAAAAGTTTCCTAATAAATATATTTTGAGTCTTTAGGATGAATATGAGTTATATTTTATTGTGAATTTTATTTTATCAAATATATATTTTTTGCTTTGTGTTTTTTATAAATGATTTAATTCATACAAAACACTTAGTTTGTTCAATGTGTTTTAACGTGATCAAATTTTATGATGGTATTGCTTTATATGCTTGTTTTACAGAACCTATTAATTTAAGAAGCGTTAAGGCTGATATTAATACCGATATTGGTGCTAAAATATATGTAAAAACATACATGTTTTGTTAAATTTTAAAATTGTGAATTTTATTTATTTATACGTGTAGTTATCAATAAAACTGCGAATACATTATAAAGATTTTTCTTTTGAGATTATTATTATTTTGAGGTGTGATTTACATAATTTTAAGTATTTTAATGCCTCTGGGGACACTTTAAAAGTTAGCTGGGACATTGATTATCGACGCAATTTACTTAAACACACAATGCGTCCCATGCAACATACAAAAAATGACTGTAATTGCAGACGTGTCCATAAATGCGTTAACCCACCTAATCATAAATTCCGTCTTCTTTAATTCCTGTACGTCGACAAGAAAATAATTTTATACTATGGTGTCTTTTTTGTAGAATGATCGTTATTTTGTTATTTTGTTATATGTCAAGTTCTTCTCCGTGAGGATGGATGGATGGCCCATCATTAATTTAGTTTTGTCATAATTGGTTGACATACCGAAGGTAGCAGCAGCCCCGTCGACAGACGTAAGCGCCGCCAAAGCTTCTGATCTTGATTTCGCCATGATGTCGATGTCGTCCGCAAAGGCAAGATACATTATATCCTCGTTCCATGGACGTGCATGTCCCAATCTGCCAGCTTCCCTCATAATTGCTTCCAACGCAATATTAAAGAGAATCGGGGAGAGGGCGTCCCCCTGTCTAACTCCCATCGTCACCTCGAAAGGTTTCGACAGGGCGCCGTTGGAACGTACAACACTGACCGATCCGGCCACGCATCCTTGACAGCTTACTCGGGATTCCCATCTCCAACATGGTCCTCCAAAGTTTTTCTCGATTGATGCTGTCGTATGCCCCCCAAAAATTTACGAAAATGTGGTGAAGATCGACACCGTATTTCTACATTTTTTGTGAGAACATTTTAACAGTAAATAATTGGTCCACAGTAGACTTGCCGGGTCTGAAGCCACACCGGTATTCTCCGAGGAGTTCCTCCACGATGGGAGACAGCCGTCCGATGAGAGCTCTTGTAAATAATGTATATGCTAGAAGGGATATGCCCTTGTAGTTGGAGTACAGCAGCACATTCTCCTTCTTATGGATGGGGCATATTACGGCCGTCCTCCGATCAGAAGGCATGACCTCGCTCTGCCTTATTGTCAGAACGAGGCCATATAAACTCATGAGCAGAGGGCGTCCTCCCTATTTTAAGAACTCCGCCGGGATACCGTCCACCCCCGCGGCCTTCTCTCCCCGAAGACCCCGCAAGCAGGCCTAAAATTCACTCAACGTCGGAGGGTTGATCTCAACGTTATTTATATTGACCTCAGGTGATTCTCTCGGATCCACCGAAAGATTTTTAAGATATCCTCTCCAGCACATGAGAACATCCTGCATCTCGACCAATAAAACTCCGCTCTTATCCTTTACCATGTTCGATCTAGTTGAGTCACCACGACATAGTTTTTTTTAAATAGAGACCTCGGAGGGTTGTGAAAATAAATCTTGCTTTAGTGGTAGATTAATTTGTTATGGGAAATAAAACACAGACGCATAAATTACACTGATCTATGAATTCATAGTCTTTATTCATTATTATATTGTCACAATATGTTATATACTATAAAATTGATGTAATACATTTACAACCATGAAAGTATGTTAGTATATTTCATATACCAAAAAATAAACATACAAGTATTAAATTGTTTTTTTTCCCCCCCTCTACGAATGCTTTCATTAACCGTATAGGAATTAGGGCTGTTTGATGAAAAGTTTAAAAAGACCATCACTAGAACATTTTGAACGGCGATAGTCTCAAAAATAATAGGTGAATTTTAATAAATCCCGTGAAATTATCAAAGGAAGACCAATTAATTATCCACAGAGTAATTAATGTAAAACATAATAAAATACATATATTTGATATGATGATCTGTGAAACAAAAATATTCGTAATTATTTTGATTTGATCATTTCTTATTACACATTTACATTTACACAAATTTCTATATCAAAATTAATTTCTTCACATTCTATTTTTTTTCCCTTTTACATATGTGACAATATTTATATAAGAATCCCTCGACGATTGCTGCTTATGTATTCGATTCAGACGAATAAGAGCGACTCGAATCCGACCGAACGTTAATTTACGTGGTTAATCTTGGTCCACTTCCATTTCGACGGCGAGCTTCGGAGCAATCAGAGACTGAAGAGGGATTCTTACGGTGTCTAATATGTACTACACTTAATCTGTGTAATTATTTGTAAAAGTCATACATCTATTATAGAATTTCCATTTTCTTTATTTTTTTCAAAAATCACTCATATTTACAAAACACATATTGTCAAATTTTTACTAAAATCTATGCATTTTTTTCGAGATTCTGAAAAAAAAAAAAACATTTTTCTTACGGAATAAATGAAGTTCTTACGATGATTTTTCATAAAATTAAACACAATCTAAAATATATCACACGGTTAAATGTATTTATGCAGATTCTCTAATCGAATAGGGACTATTAAATATTGGTTTATATCACCGCCATCGGGCGTTCTCGATAGCAATACACTATAGGGATGAATTCGGCGTTAATTTCATATGAAGCGTTTCTAGAGACTTACACGATAGATTTTTAACTACATTAAATAATCAATGTGTATACTAAATGTAAATATTAGGAAACAAATACCATGGCTGAAACGTGTATAATATTGCATACCGAGTATATCATATCAAAATATATCACAAAAGAGAAAGCGTTTGTATCAAACGCTCGAATTACATTTAATCGACGACATGAAAACGTGAAATGAACGCTTTGATTTGGATGATTTTTTGATTACATACACATTGAATAATAAAAATGAATATAATTAAAATACGCCCAGTATTTTAGCTGTTGGTTAGAATATTTACATATAGAATTAAAAGGTCCGATTTCTATTTAGTGTTATTGCTTTATAAAAAGGTACACGAATAGAGAAAGCGACGTTTGCCACATCTTATCTACCGACAACATAAATATTTTCACAATTGATATGAATGGGTCTTCCAAACTACTTTAAACTATGATTTACGATTTCTACTTTTTAAGTTTGAAGAAAGTAAATAAATTTCCTATAAGAATCATATTAGAAATCGATCCTAAGACAATTTTAAATTGAAAAGTAGCTCCCAAGACAAAAAAGGTTGGACGATCCTGAAGTAAAGGATATATACATATCCAGTGGCGGTCCTTCCATAGAATTGCGAAGTATTGTCACCCTCATATAGTAAATAAATTTTAAATGAAATATAAATAACAAGTATTATTTATAGAAAGAAAATAAAATGTATTTCGTTGGTTTGAGAACCACTGGTTGAAAGTTGTAAAATGAAGATCACATATCTATACCTTTGATTATGTAGAATATAACCTGAAAATATCACGTATATACACTCATAGGTTAAAAAGATATGTAAATTATTATAAAGGTCTTGATTTCTTGCGAAATTTGCCTAAAACGAGCGGCCCCCACAGCTTTTTTACACCAAAAAGCGCGGTTCTCAAAGTGTTAATATACATACAATAATAAAATACGAGATGTGAAATAATTTAATAATTAAAAAATTACATAGTTATATATATATATATATATGCGTAGCAATGGAAAAACGTATTAAGCAACCTGTAATTTTTACTATGTCTATGTTATTCCCTCGAGTGTAAACAATAAGTTAACAAAGTTCTATCGCAATCGGATGAACGGTACTGTCAGCGCATTAAATACGGACAAACAAACAATGATTTATTATATTAAGATATTGCTTTTGTAATGAATTAATAGATTTGAATTCCTCTCAATTTTTGCGTAAATTATATCCGCATATGCCAATATTGGTTCCAGAAATTTAAATCGGACAATAGAAGCATTAAGGGATGAAGCAAGAACGGAAGGATCTTTTGTATTTTGATAACGATGCATTTAAACACCTAATCCAGTCAGATCCATGTTAAAAAAATCGAGGAATTTATCACAAAGATCCCATTGGGACTATTTAAATTCATCGGCAAAACGAATAGGATGGATGTTATGGAGTAGGATGTGTATTGCATGCCAGAAACGAGCGACACGTGTTACGCCTTCCTAACACAAAAAATAGTCCCTTTTTGGTCCAGTTTTCTCAAAAAACACTTCCAATTCAGGTGCACTTAATACTTTTTTCCACGACTTTATTGATTTTCAAAAATGAAAAAAAAAAAAACAGATTTTATTCTTTGATAATACCAATCTGCTCGGTAAATTCAAATTGTATTGTAAATTGGTGTCTTCATTGTACGCTTATATAGCACAAATTAATATATTGCGAGTCTCAACGACAACAGGGAGTTGGACGTTGAACGATCTTTACTATGAAGGACTGACGGGATTTAGAGGAGGCGCAAGGCTCATGAAAACGATGAAACGCGTCGTCAATAGACGGGGCTCTTATAAGAACGTATGGACATGCAGGCTCTTAATTCTATGAAAATTAATGAGGTCAAAATTAAATATGGTGCAAAAATTATTAAGCGCACGCATTACGAAGCTTAAGTAGCGACATTTTTGTCTGAAAATAGCTTTGAAAACGGATAATCAACGAAAATGGGTTAAATTCAATTCAATCTCATTAAAGTGCACACGGACAAATAAAATTATACAATGTGCCCATTAACACTTTACAGTCCGGATGTTTCGCATTATTATTCCGTATCTATGGTGTGTATCGTATATTTCTTCTGAAGTAGATTTTGTAAAGGAGTGGTGATACTCGACTAATGACACCGCTCCAGAACAGTCAAAAGGGAATAACAAAATTGGTCAACGATAAGAATGATGCTAGTATCTTAATTATCGAAACAAACGCCTGCTCTCAAGACAACGCGAATGAAAGTTGACTTTGCCATCGATGCACGGGTATATGATGAGATGCAAGACACTCGTCCTTGTCTTATGATTTCCGGTCCGATAGGGTTAAATGGCATATAAGAAGATGCGTAAACGCGGGTACGGACTGTAAAGTTCTATGCAAAACGTTCAATTTCATGAATAAAGTTTGCTATATGATTAATCCGATGTAAAAAGAGCCTTTTTGAGCCGTTTCGTACGCATTAAAAAATAAGAGCCTATGAACAGCAAGAAAAATCATATTAAAATCAGGACAAATTTTATTAATTAAATAATGAGTCAATAAATATAAATCTGCTAAAATGAAAGATTTAAAGTAGTGAAATACATTTACACATATACAGAGAAGATAGGACGATCTATAATTAATATATGGGGAAATAAATAAAAATGCACCTTTAAAAATCAATAAAGCTATTGAACATACTGTAGAAATAATAGTTTGATAAAAGTAATTTTGTAAACTATCATATTTTTTATACATGCCAAATTATGACTAGATAAGTGAGTCTTTTATAAATATCTGATTGGAAAAAAATAGCCTAGTTACAAGATATTGATGTTATATCTCTCCGATAAAATTGATGTTTCGAGGATTAATCGACAAATAAAAATAAAGAAAGACTCCATATACTGAACATTATATCGTTAATATGATACAAGCCATTCATTCATATGACTTTATACAAATCATGTATGTTTTATCAAAATACTGTAATAAATTTATACTATGATTTTATTAAGGATACATGTACATGCACATATATAATATAAAAAAGTTTGATGAAACTTTCAAGTCAATTTTCTACATTACAAACAACCTATGTTGAGAAATCTATTGTTTAAGATAAAGGAAGCACAACATTGTCCAAAGTATACTTTTTTTTTCAATTAAATTAATAGTTAATCGTAAAATATTATTAATTGGAGAAATTTTTACCTTTACATAAACGAAAAATGACAAACGAGAATAATTCTTTTTGACATGCATTTTTTTTTCAATTTGGCTTGTACACATTGGTATTAAAATAAGTTTATCAATATACAAATAACAACAGATTATACTTTTTACATTATTCAATCGAACCGATGTCAAACTTAATATCGTAACAATTATTGTTTCGTTTTTACGCTTCAACAATTCATATTAATCTAACTGTAATATCACTTATTGTACACGTATACACACATAGGGTTCAAATGCGGACACGTGAACAAACATATATATATACACGCACTTGCATACATACATTGTTACACATTTATGTGCATATACATTTATATTTTTTTAAAACTAAAATTCAATCATTAAATTAAATATCTACAACACATACTAAATTTTATTTTGTATATGCATATACTTATAATTTATCGCTTAAAAAATCGGAATTTGACAGAATATGACTGGAAAAAGGACTCTCGCGAAGTCAAAAATCTTCAAAATAATCTCACAGCACAATAAGACAAAGATATTTTGCCCAAAATTATCTTGTCGTAAATAAGCAAATTACACGGGCGTCGCCTGCGCAAACATCAAATATTTGTGTTTTCTATAATGTATCTATGAAAGTTCTTGCGGGGCCAAAGGAGCTCCCAACAAAGCAATTGGGAAGTTTTTAATGTGCGTATGCCATTGAGTTGAAAGCTGGAAAAACTTCACGCTGCTCCACTCGGTGCCATCAATATACACTAAAAAAAGAAAAAAATATATATAAAATATACAAATTTGAATTTTTATCAATGCAGTAAAACCTCGATATAACAGACTAATTCGGGGAAGCGGTTAAATTTTATTTAATTGATATCGACGCGCTTACTTTCGGTAATTATATTTGAAAAAGGAATCAAGTTTTGTTTGCACTTTTGAAGTTTGCTGTTTTTTTATAATCAACTCTCGAAAATTATGAAGATGCGTATAAAATAGTTGAAAAGAAAAAAGACCTCCGAGAATAGAGACCGAGAGAGTTTACATATACTTGACGCAGACATTCCAGACTCCAACTTTTGTATCATTTCTAATTTTTGATTGATTGTTAGAGTGATTCTTTTCTGTTCGTCCATATTTAAAGTAATAAATGAAGTGTTTTTGTCCATTATATCTGAAGTCCGTTAAGCTGTTGAGGAGCATGGACATACATGTATGTCCCAAGAAAGCGCACTCTTGCACATTGAAGCTCGGAGACAGACAGAGACAGAGAGAACTTAGCGCAGTTCGGGAGACTGAGACGGAGAGCTTCTCTGCATGCATCGCATGATTGTTATAGATCGTTAAGCCTAAATTTATCGACTTATAATGATTTCGATTTCAAGTGTGTTATTTGTTTATGCAAAGAAATGACCGAATATTGTGTGTTATCGAGAGTGTTTGTTTATTTAACTGCGTGTTGAATGAGTCTTTGTCCAATTATCATTTCCTTCTAAAGGAGGAGCAAATGAATCGATTTTTTGTGCATTGTTTATGTAAAGAAATGACGTGATCTTGTATGCTATCAAATGCTTATTTACAATTGACTCTGCCTCGAATTGAAGATTGTCTTACGTTGATAGGAGCTGACAGAAATTAATCGGCGTAAAGCGATTATGACATCAACGACGTCATCGATTTTAAATTTGCTCGCTCCTCAAAAGGTTAAAGAGAGGTCTGTTATATCGAAGTTTTAGTGTATAGCCTTTTGGTCACAATAGGTTCAATTACACCAGCATAATAATTTGAAATAATTCAAAATCGATACTTCTGAAAAGTTTCAAGAACTCATCTATTGTAAATAATATATGTATTCTATACTCATAAATTATTATTTTTAATCATATTCAAAACATCAGCCTGTGGGACAGTTTCTGTTTTGAATATGTGGCAGTTAAACGGTTAACTAAATAATTAATTATTGCTATTGGCCATTCTGAAGATATTGCGTAAATTTACATGAAATATTATCATACATTTCCTTCATGTATTGATATCTTAATTCGTACATAATTTACATATGAAATGTGAAGGATTTTTATTATGAAAACTAGTTTTTCTGGTACATTCAATCCATAAACCGGATCTATATTTTGGGAAGATATCAACTATCAATATCTACTTAGTAAAATAGATTTTAAAATTGTTTTATAATTACAAAATTAGAGAAATATGAATATTATGTCAACGTACCTCTTAAGGGTGTATGTGATGATTTAGCCGAGCAGATCAGACGACATATTCCTTCTAATGTTTGACTTCGTCCAACATCCGTATCCTTATCTTTCTCTTTCTTTTTTCCGAGCCTCATAACTAAAAAAATTACATACCAATTAATAATTTAATAGGATCATAGTGTATTTATACAGATTTTGATGCGGATAACGATCTAAGCTGGAATATTCTAATTATCAAATAAATATATAAACTACTCACTTTTTTGTTTCTTTTCTTTGGTGGCATAAGTTATAAGGAATGATGATGCCATTTGAGGATCTATCCCTGGAGCTAATCGTGCAACTTGCAGAGATCGGAATATCGATTTTAATGTCCCTCGAGTGGCGCCTGCTGCCGTTGAAGAAGCTCCTCCGATGCTAGGCGTGCCGCTTCCGGCTATGCTGGTTACACCGGCAGCGCTTTTAAGATGACCTTCTATTTTTTTCCGGGTAGACATATCTTCCGTCTTGTTTTGAGAATCAGTCTGTTTTGCCAACTGGAACATAAAGTGTACAAAATTAGATCAATAAAATTAATATCTAAATGACGAACAATTCAAGAACTTGTTAATATTTTTTACCTGCCAATAGTCCATTTGCAGTTCAAGCGGTTCCCAATGTTGTGTTGATTGGGAAGCGGGAGTGAGAGGAGCTGAATCTAATGAAACAGAAGGGGGCGCTGGCGTTGCAGGGGGAGAGGGACGGAGCCCTGCTGCAGGAGGTGATCCTCCCGGAGGTCCTAATGCCTCTTCTAAATCCACAGAATGTTGAGCACTCTCTGCAGCACCTATTCTAACATCCTATAAATACAATATTTAAATTAGATAATAAATAAAATCATTTAATATAATATTTGCAAATCAAATCATTACATTAATAAATGGCACAAATGTTTGGCTGGAGTCTTCGTCACAAGATTTTTCTCTATATGCTACCATGGCTTCAGCAATTGGCAATTGTATAGTTGGTCCAGAACCACCAATATACCTACAAAAATAATATTTAATACAGGGTTTCCAAAAGATTTTTGTTTAGAGATCTTTGATATAATCTGAATAAATTTACCTGCTAATTCTATTAGATAAATCCTTGACATCATTAAGGGAACCATCCACTGCTCTCTCGCATAACGAATGCCAACCTTCATTCCCAAATAACATTGCATAACCTGAATCTACAGAAGCTAAATACCTTGATATGTAATTTATACCTGTAAATTAAAAATATACATTTAGTTTAAACATATTTTTAACATATATTAAACGTTATAGGAAAGATTTATACCTAATGGAACTATATAAAAACGAACATGAGCTCCCCAATCTGGAGGGCGAAGAGCCCATAAATCCACATACGCACGCAAAGCACTACTAATCAACGCATCCGGTCCTACTAATACAACACGGACAGGCTGCAATGGTTTCGCTGATGTATTACAACTGTAAAAATGAATAATTATAATTCAAGAACTCTAAAACAGTTTAAACGTTCGTATATAAAATTTAATTGTAAATACTTTAATACGTACACTTTACAAATTTTATTGAGAAGACTTTGCATGAGGACGCGAACTTCGTGCGGATTATGAGGTCCAAGTGCCGGTTGTGGTAAGAGTGGCATTAGTCGTGCAGCTAAAAGGGCGGCAGAAGCACCATCGCGCGCTGGATGTGCTAACGTTAAGATTTCGGGTACGCCGGAGTCATCTCCGCCTAACATACGGGCCACTTGTTCCAGATAAGTTCGTCGAGGCTAAATTATTAAAAATACATATTTAAATAAATAAGTATGTATATGTATGAAAATCTATTTTATTTCAATTGAAAATAAATATGACATACTTCCGTATTGGTGGGACTTTGTGCCAAATGATCAGACTGTATGGGTTTAAGTTGCTGTTCCGTTGAAATAGTAAGAGATTGTTTTTTTCTTCCTCCTCCGCCGGGACCACTTACGGCCGATCTAAATAGCCTAGATTTTTTTTCGTCCTAGACACGTTTAAAAAATATATTGAGTCTCTCTGATAATATAATAAAATGATTTAATGTTTAAAAATAAACCTTTTCTTTGGGAGGAGATCCAGAGATAGCTTGATCATTTGAAGGCTGATCTCTTAAGCCGTGCTGATCCATCGGATCATCTTGATCTAGGTAAGGTAATAGTGATCCATCGGGACCTCCTGGGCCTCTTTCTAATCCTCTACTCCACCATTGATCATTTTCTTTAAATAATAAGAAAAAAATGCAAAAATTATAGATGAAAATATAATAGCAATACAATATAAAATTTAGCATATTGTAACATTGAACATAACTTTACAGAGATTAACGAAACAGTTACTATTAGATTTAAACTTATATATACACGGTTCCAGCAGACACATTTCACTTAAGCATTAATAATAATTCTATAAGTCTATACACATAAAGAAATTAAAAAATAATATGTGTGTAGAAAAATGCAGTATACGAAAGCATAATAGCAAAAAAGCTTACTAGAAGAAGTCCTGAAATGAAGAAGTGGGAGAATATCTTTAAAAGGAAAACGGAATTAAAATACACAGATGTTACTCGATTGTAACAAACAATACAAACGAATATGTTCAAATTAACTATGGCGGTTTCACATAATAATAAAAGTATCGTCTGCGAAACAGGTTCAAATTCTTACTTAAAAATATGATAGAACATTAAATCCTCATGCTGTTGTAAATTTGATTGAAAATTGAAATATTTTGATTGAAGAGCAAACATGATTTGGAAAATAAATCCATAGCGTCTTCATAGAAGACAGAATTAATTTTAGCATATTATTTAACAAATATGACGCCTCGATGTCAGCACTAAACAATGTTTATACGCGACGTCAATCATGGGCAGGTAAATCCTCGTGTTATTCAAGAAAGATGTCCACACCCAAATAAAGTTACTATTTGTTATGCATTTTGGGCAAATGGAATAATTGGGTTGGATTTCTTCGAAGATGGTGTTGAAAATGCTGATACTGTGATTGCTGAGAGCGATACCAATCAATGTTGAGTGACTTTTTATGGCCACAATTGAATCATATTTACGTGTATGATGTCCAGCAAGAGATCTAGGCGTCACATTCGGATGGATATGTAGGAAAATAGAACATCAAAAATAGGGATTTTTGAATGAAGACCTCACATTAGATTTTCTAAAGCAGTAAAGACAATACATAGGTTTAATTCAAAATTATATCTTTTCTCTTTAAATCTTTGGAATAAGAAAAATGCAATAAATCAATACCAAAAAAGATAATACAACAAAACGTGAGTGATTCGAATTCAAGATGAAACTATTTAATAGACCGACTGTTTAATTTATGTATCTAAAACATTATATTTGAATCGGTTTAAGGATTTCGCATAATTTTTTAATCATAAAGTAATGATGGAATTATTTAAATGCTGCCCTCTGATTTCTGTATAATTTAATATTTGAAGAATAGAAAAACCAGAAAAGAATATCGTTTTGTCGTAAATATTTTACATTTGAATCATTTTTGCTGATCCTATTTCATTTGAATGAAAATAAAGATATGTACTCGAAAAAATGACTTTTGTTGACAATGTCATCATCCCAGCAACTTAATCCCTGATATCGAGAATATTTTACAAAATGAAGATGATTATATTCCAAAAGATACTTATAGTGCTTCAGAGGATGGGTTATTCGAAGAGGATATTCAGAGCGACTTGGAGAATGAATATGTCAATGAAACCCAAACAGTACATCAGGATACCAATTAAAATAAATACAATTAATAAATAAAAACAATTAATGACGGCATGGAATTGGCTAATAAATTAGATTTTTTTTGAATTTTTGAAGGCTAAAACCATAGTTCGTAAACCATAAATGTGTTATACGAGGTCCGAGTGTATTATAAAAAAATTGGCATCATGTAAAATCATCAAATTTGTATCATTTAAAAAACGACAATCTTTTCTGGTAACTATATAGTTTGAACGGATAATTAAAGCCCATTGATTACATAAATATACCAATTACAAAAGACAAGGCAACAATATAAATAATCGGTATAATTTAAAATGTATTAATAGTTTTCTCGCTAATATAAACTAGCAACGCGCAAGTCGAAGGAAATTATAAACAGGGGATTACAAAATAATAGAAATCAATATTCGTAAAAGTAACTCATTTTCTTTTATTTTGAAGAGGAATTGAAAAATTGTATAAGATAAATAGCAGAGATGTGAAAGAGGAAACTGAAATACAGTTAATACTGGGCCTTTCTAAAATATGACAAACCTGCTAAAGTTCCAATGTTAGCAGGATGCTTTTTGTCCTTTGTTGTTTGGTTGGTGTCATTTTGTATCTGCAAAATTTTCTCCTGTTGAAGGGGCTTTTCCTGAGACTGTTGTTTCACAGCTGGGGCGACTGGCACATTGCAATATTATGGCACACACAAACACATCAAGCAGGCAACACCAAGCGAGCAGCGATAATTTATTGCAGCCGCATGGGCAACAAACAAAAAACAAGAACAAAACAAAAATACTGCCGTTAAAAAAAAATGTAACAACAATTTACTTTGCACTAAAACTTATTAAAATGAATTATTAAAGTGTTATTCGATTTGACAATCAACGAGAACAATTTTTCTAGCTAAATATATATAAAACAATATGAATAAAACGTGGCTACCGAAATGCATTTTATATCTATAGGTCGATATGACAAATTATGAATACAATACAAATACTTTCATTAAAAATGAGAAAAATGCTTCATATACAAAGAGTTATTAAAATTTTGTATTATTCCGTTTTGCATTTTTTTTACGGACAACTAAAAAATTTTCCTCAGTTCAAATGTCGTCTAAATAGGATAGAAAGTAGCTAACACTTGCACTGCTATGTTGCATTAGTTATTACTACATATTATATACAGCCGAGTCTCAATTTACTCATTATCACACACTGGAAAGATACTTGGAATAAATCAATCCTTATATTAAAAAAAAAGGAAAGAATTACAAAGTATTATTTATCGGTCCAATATAAGTAAAAAGCAACAAATTTTACAAAATAAATTCTTCATTTGGATAGCAAATACGACACAAATTGTTCAACATGTTTTCTATGAATTATATCGAATTTACTATGTTTAATACTATTGATACTCAACTGTATACTTAATTGAGTAGTAAAATAAACATTTTTAATTTTTAATACGTTGCTAATGCTAAAAAATAAAAATTTATATAATATAATATATACTAATAATAAATTGTCTTAATTTCTAAGTCAAATTTTTATTTGTTTCAAATGAACTAGAATCAATCATTTGAATTTTAACGCTTCATAAGCCAAATAAAAAATAGTTATACAGTGCTTACGATACTGATGGATTCAAGACTATGCCGTATTATATTAGATGTTCCCATAAGTCATGTCGTTTTTTATCAATGCAATTCAAAATACATGAAATAGGTGATAATCAGACAGTGCAGGATCCAATAAGTATGATGGATACAATAAGACGATCCAGTCGAAATCCATAAGTTTTTCATGTGTCAATTTCGCACCGAACGTGAGAGGAGAAGAAGAGCTACTGAAGCACCCCCCATTGAACAGACAGAATAATCCACAAGCTGAATAACTGAAGCACCCAGGAGGGACACTGCCACCCTAGTGCAATACTTAATTAGTAGCCGGGTGGCAGCAGACGATGGGGGGTTTTAGTGGGTAGAAATACGAATCCATAAGATTTTCATGCGTCAATTTCGCAACATGAGTGTTATCATTATTCCTTTAGAATCTTGTCATAAACACAATAGCACTGTTTTGAATGCACTGATCGTTTAGGGGTTGAAATAACCAATTGTCCATGATTTTTTATTATTTCACATTTAAAAACAAAACCTTATTTCTCATCACCAGTCACTAAATCACAAAGAAATGGGCTTAATCTGCTGATGTTGAGCCATTGGATCATGTTCCGGCCGGTCAATGCGCGTGGGATCCAAACACTTTATTTTTGAATCTGTCCAACTTATTTAGGATTCTCTGAGTATTGGACCAAGACGTGTCGATCATTTTTCGATGGTTAGCATCGGATAGTCTTCGATTGCCGACTTCAGGGCTGCTTTATCCCCCTGGGCGATTTGTCCGATTTTTCGTAGCCTTCGACGCTTTCTTTTTCATGTGGTATTGAAAAAGCATACATCTCTATAGATGTTGATCCGACGGAAACGGACAATTTTTTTTTGTCTCAGACAGACGAACAGATTGACACTCACACGAGAAGAGGTGCATCGAAAAAAAACGACAAAACTTATGGGAATATCTAATACGTTGATTCATAATATTTCCATCATAAATTTTAAACTATTGTTGTAAGCGGCTTATAAAATGTCACTTTTCATTTATTTATAAATATACATGTTTCGACATAATTCATTTAGAAATATCTGGAAACAATTATCGGACAAAACACTATACAGTATTAATATATAGTAGGATGTTAAAATATGGCATTTATCAAATACGAAACCTTCAAGGGGGCGCTTAAAAGTTTTATTTGAAAAATACATCAAAATACATCAATATGAAAACTTTATACCATTTGGTAGTATTTACGTTTTATACTTAAAATGCATTAAATCAAACACATCAGATTACATAATACGATAAAAATGTGTGTGTGTATGTATATTTAAAAAAAATACCAGAAAAGGGATACACAATTACTTTAAATTAATTCTGTATTATGAAAGATTGGTACCGAGTTGTTCGTATGTTGAGGAAAGTACACATTTATAGTCGTCTTTAATTATACTTTACAACAAAGCCAATTTCGCACTTATATTTAAATAATTTTCATGCGAAATTATATAGGTAATGATTCGTTATTATCATAGTTATAATTCTTGAATCATATTTCTGAAACCTTAGAGCATATTTTGTTAAGCTATGAAAGGCTGTCTTATGGTGAAATTATTTTGAAACGTCTAAAAAAAAATGTAAACATCACTTCTGGAAAATACTCTCATGCAATATTATATTTTGTTAAATATAACAAAAGATAACTTACATACTGTTAAAAATGATATATATATATGTACAAAAAAAGAGATTATTTTACATTTTCCAATATTTATTTGGATGTTATTTGATTGTATATTAAAATAACAAACAAGTGACCGCTAACATATCTTATTATTCAACAAAAAGCTCATTAAATATTTATTAGAATTTAGTTGTTTTTACCAATGGGAGGCTGATGCGTTGGCCCCCCCTCCTGATGAGCAAGACTACGTGAACTAGCAAAAAATGGCCGTAAAGATGGCTTTGGCGTTGAGCTAATACTGATGGTGTCAAGTTCTTGACCGGAATCCTCACCACAGGATAAAGATTCTAATTCCTTAAAATAAATTAAAACGCATTAAATTTCATTCGTATTAGAACGATACAATATCATCGGAGGATTAAAAAATATACCTTAAACAGTTCATCGATCTCCCGATCTCCCTCAAGAGCTGCGCTTGTGCGTGTTTCACCCGGTTCGAGTTCTTCGGGTACTCTGAATCTTTTGAGTAATGCGACAAACTTCTGTTTAAGATTGCGTTGCTGCAATTTGAAAGCAAAATGATTATAAACGGCAAAATCTTAATATTCAAAGTGATTTTTAAATGAATCTTACAGTGATTTTTCCTCTGGTTACGCCTTTACGTTTACTATGCCTATTCTCAAATTCACTATCACTGTCACGCTCGGCGCCCTTATTTCCTATGTAACTGTCCCTGTCCATATTTGAATACTCCCTATCAAGCTAGAAACATTAAAATTTTGATATAAAATTTATTCTATGGATTTTTGATAAAACTGTAGAAAACCAAACCTTAGTGTACGATGGATCTCTTTTATGATAATTCATTGTCCTACGTTGATTATTTGATGTATACGAAGGTAACATTCCTTCATCATTATCTTCTACTGAACTAAACTCAGCCTCTTCCTCTTCATCGGAATAACCGCGATCTGCATAATTATAAATCTTTCTTAGAATTCTCATTTTAATATTTTTTATGTTTGATATATTTTATGTATATACCTGCAATAAGTACTGTATTGTTGTTTTTTGTATCATGATCTACGGGCATAGAGCTAAGTTGATGGACGGCGAGTCTGGCTATTAAAATAGGTAATCCGGGAGCAGTACCTCTATCGCCCTTTTCTCCTTTTCCACCGCCTGGATCAGCACACAGTTCTAATTCCATATCCATTGATTTTTGCAAAACCTAAAAAACATAAACAGCATAGTTAAATGAAACTTAATTAATAGCTAAAATAGATAATGCATATTTAAAATATATTTATTCAAACCTGATCCATTCTGATGATGCCTTCAGCGAGTGTTTTATAGCCAAGAATTGTTCGGTTTTTGTATTTTTTTCGTCTTTGCAATAAGATCTGTAATCTAAGTAAATGAAAAATCGTATGAGAATATGCATAGTTGAAAACCATGAATCAACTTATACGTTCGGCTTGATTTACGTGCAGTTAATTCTGCTTGAATGAAATTTTATGTTGTATATAATAAATGTAAGGAGGAATTGGTTTTCTGTGATGTGTTCAGTTTATGACTTTAAAGTAAGGTTGGATACATTCCAAAGTAAACGAGATTGAAGTGGGACTAATGATCAAGGATTATACAATCAAAAATTTTGTCATAGAATTTAATCGATAAAATATGTATTTATTCTTGTCTCCGAAGACTGAAAAAGGTTTGCAATATAATCGGTTCAGCGCTACCCTTGAGCAAATTAATAACTGTAATTTAATTTTAGAAGAAAACCTAATTGATTTGTGTCGACAAATTTAGATGTAATTTTAAAGATTTTTACTTTTAAAAATAATTGCAGAACAAAGCAACTGTTTCGAACAGAATTAAATGAATTATTTTTTTCCGATTTTAGAAATATATAAATATTTACCTGTTTCCATCTCTTTTAACGAAATGTGGGTATTGCAGACTGAAGGTGAGATCAAGTTCTGTGTCCAGTAAAGCCCCGTTCACAGGAAGAGGGATTTCATTGCTGCGGAGAGTCCTCTTTGAAGAGTGCATCCTCGCAGCGAGGGTCACTGATGACAGGCCCGGCGGTAAGGATGCCGTTAGGGTCAAACGAGTGATGGTTAGTGTGCATAATCTGAAAAGAGCAACATCATTAATGGCAACCTATCAATCAAATATATGAATAGACGGTGAGGGGAGATTTTATTAGGCATAGGCAACTTGTACACCGTGACATATTCCATATATATATTTTTTGAAGAAAACTTGATTGCATTTAGACTTAGCATAACGAAGGAGATAATCGAAACTGAATAGAAATAAGAAGGCTTAACTTGCGCGAAATAGATGTTATTGTCATTTATTTTTAAAATAATGCGGAGCAGCTATGTCGATGGAAAATTGAAATCTATATTCAATGAGCATGACGAGTGGACAAATATTGAATAATTATTATTTATGGATTCTGAACAAATAGGACACCATTGACAGTGTGGAAATCATGAACAAAAATGTGTCTGAAGATAAGATTGAAAAGAAGCTAAATCATACTATTATAAATGCAAAATATTACTGTAATATATATTTTAAAATAATATACGAAGATAGTCCCAAAAGTACCCGACCTAATGTATAGATGACACTTGTTATTTAAAAAAAATATATTATGATAGAAAGTGTCTACTATATAAATCTCATGTTTCAAATCCGAACTAGATTCTACTCTCGGGGAGTCTGCTCCTTCGTTTACAACGGTAAGATGTTGGGTGGCAGAGTTTCAAAGAGGCCGTACGAGCTGCCATGACGAACAGCGCAATGGTCAATCAAATTAAGTAACCACGTTTGGCGATGTTTCACAGCAATAAGGCTGAGTTTTTGTAACAATTCGGGAAGAAACATAAGTCCATCACTTCACACCTGAGACAAAGGAACATGGGGACCTCTCCATTGATCCGAACTATTTATTGGTCCCACTATTCGGGAGTAAACCAACCCACTCAACAAAACACTCATTCTCAACTTAGAGTGGCCACTTGTTCTCTGAGCGCGGGAGAGAAATTAGCTAGATTTTGTAATTTAAAACTAAAAGTTGCCGAAAATGTCGCAAAAAGTCCTAAAAAAAGACGGAGTGGCCGCAAAGTCCAACCGGTCCACTTTTCGGATCGCTAACATGACAATTACGAACACTCGTTATAAAACGAATTTGTTCGAAGAAGACTGATTGTTTAAATTTTACAATTGGTCGAAAATATTGTTGTCTTTATTGCGGGTTTTTGGCGACTGGGTCGGCCCAATGTTTAAGCGATGACGAAGAAAAGATGGATTAGACAACTTAGTATATATTATAAATACGGACATAATCAATCAGTGTTGATTCGTGTAAAGTAGAATGGCCAGGTAACCAAGTGCAACTCTCGACTGGGTCGGTATTCTGTATTTTGCGCCATGGCAAGCGCCTGCTTTGCCACCCCCTTGTTACGGCCCTGCCACTCCTATAAAAGTACCCAGCCAGTATAAAAAAAAGGTAGTATAGGATTTTTTTTCGTTGAACGAACGTCAGAGAATTGCTAACACACAAAAAGAGATTTTTCAAATGGGAAATATGGAAGTTTATTCGATATTTTAACCCATTTCATCTCGAACGCTGAAAAACAGATCAGGCGAAGATTTGGCGACATTCCAAGCAACGATTTAATGGTAGTATTCGAAATATGAATTCCATATCGACAAACTAAAATACGTCTTAAAAAGAAACACATTTGAGTGACATGTATGATAAATCGGTTCGATTTTTTTTAAATTTAATAATAATTGTATTTGAAATTATTGCACACAAAAAAATATTAGCAGACAGAATTTTTAGCCGCATTTTTAGCCAAAATTTCTCGCAACGATATAACGCTGCTTTGCACTCAAAGGGTTATATCAGGTGATCATTTTTTTAAAATTATGTTCAGATAGGGATTTTTATACGATCCTTCACAATATACAGTCTTCTAATGTGAAATATTTTTTCTTAAAAATGTTGCAAGCGTTTAGGAATCTGCTGTTTCAAATGATTAATGATGGGGGGATATAATTGATGCAATGTTGTAGTTCAAAAACCTGCCGCAAGCTTGCCGGGTCGCGTCGGTAGACCGACAAGTTATTGGTATGCCCCTCCGATTTAAATGCACATCGTTAGCTCTAGATTGATTAAAAGCACCGACAAACTTTGTTTGTCCACATTGAGAACGTTAATCACATTATAATTACAATTGACTATGGCTGGCGTACATCAGCATTGTAATCGATCACACTTTGTGGTCACACCACAGACGACTACAAACGGCAGCGGACACAAAAGCGATGTATCGAGTTAATTAAGGCATTTCATCAAATAAAATATCTATTTATAATAACAAATTGCGAAAAAACGCTTATAAAATGTATGCTTCAGAAAAATTTAAACATGACCGCCTGTAGACCAGATGATGGCGTTGAGATTGGCGATGGACGTGTCGCATGCAAACGAAAGATCGTATAGATTTCGTGAATATGATTACATCGAAATTAAGCCAGAAACGCTGAGATTTATTGGGATGTCTAAAAGTGGCAGCCAAACTGCTTACATGCCCAAAGTGGGCGCCCGTTTTTAACACCTTTTGACGGTATATTTGTGTATTCATTTCCATACTCCAATCAAAAATCAAAGGCGAGAGCGATCGTCGGCGTTATCGGCGCCTAAATCATGACCTGCGAATGTTCTCGCTTTTTTATGATCACTCGCTAACCAAAAGGTGGATCAATCTCCCAGCGATGCATGCATTTCATGGCACATACCTCACAATATTATAATCGACTGTGATACAAAGAATTTGTATGCAAATTGAGCGTTTCCTACGCAGCATCGAATATTTGCATTGATGTATCGTAAATACATTCCTGAAAAGTTATTGCACCAACATTTCGGTTTTATTGCAATGTAACGACTGATGCATTTAATTTTTAAGCTCTCCGCATATTTTTATAAAATTTGCTCTGCGTAATTCTAATGCAGAAATAGTTTTGGTGCATAATTCTGGTTGATTTCTGCAGCTTTCCACAATTTTTATTTATTTATTCCAGCTGTAATTTCTTGAACGTTTACATAAGACGACCTTCCGCTGCCGGTCGTTATCTCTCAATGGCTGTAACTTGTTCAAATTAAATAAGTACGTAATTCGCTGTGTTAAAGATAAGTGCATTATAGATATTAGGCAATTCAATTATGCACTATTTTTTAACTATTGAACGATTGTGGGTTAAAAACTGAAAACCGCACAAGATAACTAATTAAAAACAAATTGGATTGAAGTAAGTGACTTGACTTATTGGATATTAATTTTGTTTTTAGACAAAACAAAAGCATTGCACGCAGTGAAGCATCAGTGCTTACTTCTTTAAATAAATTTACACAAAGAAGACAACATATCATCAAAATTGGCTAAGAATCTAAGCATCATATAAAGAAATTGTTCAAAAAATGGAAAAAAATGAATTCAACAAATACAATTGACATTCTTCTTGCTGAATTATATTTTGATTGTTTTAGAATGCGCCTTGATAGAAATGGTGAATGAATAACTTTTAAATCCTGTTGCTTTATTGAAGATGATCAGGAAACCTTTTGTGTAGTTATCTACCTGAAGAATCTTTTCCATGTTTAGATTCCTTATATTATTTTAATTTTTCAATATATTGATGGCCTTGTTTATCTTCTTGGGTGGAAGTAAAACAATAGTCATCTTCTATAGTAATGCTCTTATTGCTGAAGGTGGTGATCATGAAGATTCTCGTGTCTTCTTTTGAACAAACAATGTGAGAATTAATCGGACAGACTGTCGAAAGTCTTGACCTTTAACCCTTTGAGTAGTGAGCTAATTTTAAATCATCATAAACTTAGATGCTATATTTGTATGTCCGCTATAAAAGATAGCACTTTGCATCCGAACAGATTCACTTCACTTTTTTTTCATTTTGACAAGATAATGGCAGCATAAAAAAATTATACATACTCTTGTTGACAGTGAAATTAAGCAACCGAAAGAAGCCGCACCTCATCAACTAGCCATATGCTGTAAATCTCAACACATCAAAGATAAACAGTACGGACACCCTTGTATATAAAAAAGAACTAAATTTAGTACATAATACGAGTTGAAAACGGAGAAACTCGCATGGAATTCGAAATACCTTTCTTCCATTACGTTACATTATCACAGAATTTGCAGCAATTAACAGCCCCATCATATTCGGGGGGGCAATTTCAACAAAATGACAGCGCAATTAGAAACAATGGACGTCGTGCCATTTAATTCTGTTTGCGTGCCATTGTTAAATACGTTCGGCGCAAATTAATAAAATCGTTCGCCGGCTGCGACCAAATTTTAATGGAGTAGCAATAAGCCGCTCGGAACAGTCGAGAACATATTTAGAGACAATGACGAACGGAACGATTACCTTCATCATCGTCATCATATGATGGTTCGGTTATGAAAGCGTCTGGAAATGTCATCGTATCGATTCGAGTGCTCGTCGCTCGAAGGTTGCACGCCATCGGAGGATGGACTTCTTCAAAGCGACTCCAACCGATCAACGGCCCTTCTTCAATTCTTCAAAACAATCAAATATAAGGCAAAGCCTGGATGTGGTAGCCTGGTGGCGAATATTTATTTTTAAATGGTCGCCAACTACAAGGAAAAATTCCGACTGATCAAAGGATGACAGTATGCAACGAAGGCAAGACGACAGACATCAGACAGCGACTGACTGGATTTGGGGTTCATTAACAAAGTCGAATCCATTTCCTGCGCTGCTGAATAGTTTGTTCAGGGTTACCCAGGACTAGCCACACAAAAAGTGTCTTCCACTGATTCTTTAGCCCCACGAGAAACGCTGCACGCAGTGCGTCCATAACATAACAAGTGTGAACAGACAAAAGTACGAATGCAAGTTTCGAGGTCGATCTCGAAAGATATTATTATCGTCTGGTGGACATTATAGAAAGACTTTCGTAAAGTTAGCATTTGTAAGTTGTTATAGAAATACGTAACAGTGAGGCGCTGGATTCGCTTTTCGGAAACTGTTTAAGATTTCACTGCACTTATCCCAGAACCTTCGTTCGGTTGAAAACCATATTTTTTCTGCAAACATATCAGTATTTTTTTGAATAATCAAATCAGAAAATTTTGGACACTTCTAGTAAGAGAATGATTGTGGACGGAAAATGCTAGGCCGACAATGAAAAGAAGAAAGCGAAAAAAGCGTTTCACAGTTTAGAAATTCATGAAAATCCGCAGGGCAAATCTATTAGAAGGAATTGTAATCTTTGTTATAAAAAGATAAGACAAATTTTTGATCGCCAGGAAGCGAAATGTAAAAAGGGTTTCAACACCCGTCCACTATATGCGAATTTCAATGATAATCGAACATCAGCCTTTTCAGGTTGTCTGTTTATCTGTAAATATTTGAGTGTATATACGTCACGGATAATGAAAATGCATAAACTGTAACGATAGGATGATCGCTAACAATGGGTTAGCGGCTTCTGTACAAAAAATGCTTATCCAAACTGGTAGTTTAATATAGTTTGATCGAGTAGATAATCGGATTACGATTTGTCCAAATTGAGCACCCCTAGTACAAAGGTCGATGTTTGATAAAGTTTAGCGGGAGGGTACTCTGAATGAATGGCTGTCATCCGTCAACGCCGGAAATCACTCGACTGTATCGCTGGATGTCCTCAGACAAAGCAAACCTAATCTAGCCATCTTCCACAATCGTCTAGGAGTCGAGAAGCTCGGCGCCAGAAGGGGAAGTATTGTTTGACGTGTCGGTTATCGCTCGGAAAGTTATCATAGGGCGAAAACTGCGTGCGCATTGGGCGATATTCCTGGAAGCACGCGAGGGTAAGTTCGAACGTTTTCCGCCTCTGCATAATGACGCATCGTTTAAACCCTTTTGTTTGGTAGAAGGCTCCAGGGTGAGATCTAAAGGTCGCCTTTTTCTTGGCAAGTTTCATCTCCCGCGGCCCTTTTCCTTTTAGACGATCGCCAGTTTCGTTTCTTAACATTTATTGCCGCACCAAGTTCGAGCCTACGTTCTTTCGAAAGGTCATGAATCACTTATCGAGCATCCATTGTCAGTTAAGTGTTTCTCCACAATGGGGAGCGGTGCTCTATTTATTAATTTCCTGCATTCATCTCTTGCCTTCTTATCATAACTTTGTATGCTAGTTAATCGCGTCAAATGTAAGCACTTAACAAAGCGCGACCCTATTAAAGCAATCTGTCTTGCTTTGTAAAAAGATATGAGATTGATAAGCTGACCATTGTCGAGCTGACGGATGTCCGAGTTTAAAGTGGACGAGTGGAAGAGCCAATGATAGTTGGAAGTTTGAAGCAAATCTTTGCAGTTAACTCTTTCCGGTCCTATGTCTCACCCGTTTGAGACATTGATTTTTCAGATATGATGAGTTTGAATCGATACGTTTATACTTAACACAGATTTTAACCGTTTGATTGCTATACCAAATTTCACAAATTTCTACTAAAAATGTGAAGCATAAAACTACACACCGTAATGGGCGGATTCCACGAGCGTGGTTTCTTATGCATGGTTTACTAGCATGCTCATTACTGTAGTGAAGTGATCGCACTTTTAGGCTAACGATCATTTGTGAGACATCTTTTCAACACTAAATAATGTCTTTATTCGCTGCAGTAATCGGCATGCTAGTAAACCATGCATAAGAAACCACGCTCGTGGAATCTGTTCATAATAGGCAAATTTAGCAACGCATAATATTAAATTTGATTCGATTTTATTTAACGTTTGTCATATATCGGCATTCATGAAACAACTTCAAGCATCATCTTTTCAGCAAGTTTTGCACTAACAAAAACCAATAGAGCATACGCTTATAATACGTTAGAAAAAAATCTTAAATAATATGGCAATTGCCACGTTGTCATTATTAGAAGCATGGGCTATTGACTCTCAAAATTAAACAAACCGTCCAAACAGTTAATTGCTAATGTGCTTGTTTACGTTCTTGCGTTTTGATAGCCGCAATATTTGCGTCGGTTATCTGTCGTTCAGCCCCCAAAATAAAGCAGACATTGCCCATTGATAATGGGTTGGTCTGCAAGCATTTGAACGCGTGATCGGTGCTCATTATTTACAATGATCGACGATAATTATTCGCTAAAAACAGACGATTCGTCTTATTACTCTCAGCTGATGCTTCTATTAATAATCTTGTCGGGCGATTGCCGTTCGAGAAGTATAACATAAATACACTCGGATTCTCGCGAAAATGAGTGGCAACCTTCGTTTCGCGATGCCGAAGAGCGTCGCAGTTATAAATATTGGCTTGGGGCGAAAGTAAATGCCTTTTTTCTCTTCAAACAAAGACTTGGAAAATTTTACGAGCAATAATATTTATTCAGTCTACTACGTAAGTATTCCGTTCCCATAAGACTACTGGTTTTAGGACAAAAAACTCAACAAGGGAAGCTTTCGTGCAAAGATCAGAAAAAATGTTAATTACTAGGTGCTAAGTCAGAAAATGTGAAGTAAACCCCTTTTTACATCAATTCCGTTTTTGTGTGATGAATACCACATGTGGTCTAGTCATTATCACGGTAAAAAACAATGATCTTTTTATTCATTAAATACTACATGTAATTCGTCCAATTGTTAACAGTATTCATCGGAATTTATTGTTTAAAAGTTAGCAACTGTATAATCACACATATAACATGATTTTTTACGGTGCAATTTTTGTGGAGCTTTATCTATCATTTACGGAGAGAGAGGTTACAGTTATGGAGTCTGTGGGAAGGATATATTTCCGCAGTCAAGGTTATCCGATTAAAAGTAAGAAAGATATCGCTGTTCATCTGACGAATTACATTTGCACAGATCAACAACGATTTTGCGTGGGGATGCCGAGTCGCTCCTGTAACTATTAGGTTGAGTCATAAATAGTTGCCGACGAAAAAAAGCCGTTTGAAATAACTCGATTTTACCCTTGATGAGTCATCTATATTGGTGAGTATAGGGTATCATTAGATAGGTATGAGTCTTATTAATCTTTCGACAACAGTTAACCGTGTCACATCTTGTTATAGTATTTTTTTTAACCTATAAAATATAATATCAAAAGTGCATTTCCGTGCAAATGAATGCTTGAAAAATGAAATCGGCAATTATTTTCGACTCGACCTAATGTATTACTAAATATTATATTTTAAATGCCTCCTTTCTTTGGAGCCACGTCTTTTCTAAGTTGTTTGAGCAATCGCAGATAAACAAATTTTTGGAGGGAGTGAGTACCGTCATAAGCTGGAAATTTGACTCAATATATACTTGCAGCGGGCTGCATGAGGTAGCCTAAACGAAGATAATATAGCCCGTAGACGACAGCAATGTTTCCCATGTTACAGTTCCATATTTTTGTATGGCAGGTAAAAATCTGCAGATAGTGAGTTGTTTCGTATCAAATTATGTGATCCTTTGACATAATGCCTGAGATGTTATCTGTCTGCAAGTCATTTGCACCATTTCTAAATAAATACTTTCAAAACGGCAAGAACTTTCGTGCTAAGTCAATGTCCAACGAATCCCACGAGACGACAACGTCCTAATCCGCCAAATCAGTCGATCGGATACTCGCATAGGCGGGCGTTGATTATAGGCATACGCATTTGGAAACAAGGCATGTGATTGAAACGTTCAATAGAACAATGACCGACGTTAATTGCAATTGACCAAGGTTAGTGATCCATAATTATATAAAACCGGTCGCGAACGGATACTAATTTATAAATAATAAATATCCACGTGTTTATGAATGAAAATGACATAACTTGTAGGGGGAAAAAAAAAATATATTCAAGCCTATGGCGATTAACGTGATCTGATAATTATGATTAACTTTTCCTTGTAGCGTGACATCAAAATAACGGCACTAGTATTGCTATTATTCATTTCTATAAGAAACCATAAGAAACGCATTGCATTACAACAGATCCACGCACCTTGCAAATTTAGCAAGTGACATTCGGCCAGTTTCTATGCAATTATTCTTAGCAATTTCACTGATTCAGTTGGAGTTGGAGATAATTTTACATATGGACACCAAACTAGCGTATCTTATCTAGCTGGTTAACTCATTAAATAACGAGCACTGCTCATCGTCATCAATACGGTAGAAAATAAATATATTTTTTCCACCAGCTCATTGCTATTTATAAATCCGGAATTTATGAAATAAATTAAAACGATGTGATTAAATCGATTATTATCAATTGATTGCAACAATTTCAAGATTGCTCATAGAATATCTACATGCATATAACATTATTGCTATTGGGACAGCAGAATAAAGTTCTTTGATTTTTGCATTGGACGTCGGCGAAATATAAAATTAAAAAAGCTTGTATCATGGCAGTTGGTAAGAAAGAGAAGGAAAATCGCTTGTAGTGTATCCGTGTCCAGTAGACTAATAGCGTATAGTGCTGGGTAGACATAGAGGAATATATAGTAGACCGGGTATAATGCTGGGAGCACTCAATGCCTGCCTGGCAGAGAAGAAATTCATCCAAAAATGGAAAACAGCCAGGCTAGCGCTAATACCGAAACCGGGTAAGGCCACAATGAGACCGCTGTGCATGCTGGACGGTCTTGGGAAGACCTTAGAGACCCTGCTCCTCAAGAGGATGCAGATGAGCATCGAAGACAAGTTGTCAGACAGACAGTACGGCTTCAGACCGGGCCGATCCACACTTGGAGCAGTGCAGAGAGCAATCGATATAATTCGAAAAGCGTGGAAAGGCTCGGTCAAACAGAGCAAAGACGTCGTAATGATCACACTCGACATAAAGAATGCTTTTAACAGCGCCAGATGGGAGCTGATCGTTGACGCGCTCAGGGAAAACTTTGAAGTTCCCGAATACATCATTGAGCTAGTCGGCGATTACTTTAGAGATCGACGTGTCTATCATTATGAGACGAGCACGACCAAGAAGCTAGAGATGGGCGTTCCGCAGGGATCCGTTCTGGGGCCCACACTGTGGAATGTCCTCTACAACAGTCTGCCGACAACAAAGATGCCACACGGAGCAGAACTCATTGCCTTCGCGGATGACGTCGCACTGCTGGTGACAGCTCGACATCCATGGGAAATGGAAGCGACGGGCAACGAAGCCCTCGCCAGAATCAACGCATGGATGCGGGAAAATCGCCTGCAGCTGGCGGCAGAAAAAACGGAGGCAATGATCTGCAGCAGAAGAAGAAGACCGAGGGTCAAGAGGCTTGTTGTGAACGGTCACGAGGTTGAATACAGCAAATCGCTGAGATACCTCGGGATCCTCTTGGACAACAAGCTGACCTTCAAAAAACATATTGAAGCAGCTGCGCAGAAGGCGCAGAAGGTGGCCAATGAACAAGGGCGGCTCATGCCCAATATTGGAGGGCCAAAACCGTGCAGAAGACGTACCATAAACGAGGTAATACACTCGATCCTTCTGTACGGAGCCCCGATATGGCATGAGTCGCTCAGACACGAAAGCTACAGAAGGAAGCTGGCCGGGGTCCAGCGGCAGGGAGCGCTCCGAGTCACCGCAGCATACAGAACTGTATCTGAAGAAGCGGTGCTCGTGATCGCTGGAATACCCCCGCTGGACCTCCAAGCAAAGAAGAGGGCCTTGGACTACGAAGATCCTAAAAGTCGCAATGAACGTGACCAGAAACTGAGGGAAGCCTGACAACGGAGATGGGATCAGTCCAGCAAGGGAAGATGGACCCATCGACTTATCCCGGTCATAAGTCGGTGGAGGGCCCGGAAACATGGTGAAACAACCTACCGCTTGACGCAGGTGCTCACTGGGCACGGATGCTTCGGTGCGTACCTGATGCGGATTGGCAAAGAACCATCCGCTACGTGCCAACACTGCCAAGCGGAGGTCGACGACGCAGAGCACACCATCATTGGCTGTGAGGCTTGGGCACCCCAGAGAATACTGCTGAAACAAGCACTCGGGGTGACCGAGCTCAACGCTGACAACATGGTCCACAGCATGATGGAAAGCAAGAGAAAATGGGACCTTTGGCGCGACTATGTAGAAGACATCATGAGCGCCAAAGAAGACAGTGAAAGAGAGAGGCGCAGAGCGCCTCTTCAACAATAGAATAGGGCCATTAAATGGCTAGACTACCTGTCACCCTTGAAGCAATGTGCAAAACAATACCAGGGGGACAGAGGAGACCAAAGGGAGCGATTTAGTGGGTAGGTGCGGCTGGTGGGTTTCCCTTATGGAAACTCATGCAGACGTAAATCCCACATTCCCCGGATGATGGCAACATTATCCGGAAGTCTTGCGAAGATTTACGCTCCCACAGGAAAAAAAAAAAAAAAAAAAAGACTAATAGCGTGCCTATTTTATTATATATTACACAACACACAGCTTCATTTTTTAACTAATAATTTCTGTTTAAAAATATAAAAAATGAATAAAATCAATTTTTATTAGGAGTCTCACTTTTATCAAGCAAATCTCATGCGTTACAAACTGAAGAACTCGCACTACAGTTGTGGGATGAAATAATGACATATTCAAGTGAGTCTCAAAAGTGAAAAAAAATGATAAAAGCCAACTAATCTTAAAGAATGCTACAAAACGACAGCATATTGATAAGGAAATGACATGTCATAATTTGTATTTTTGAAACATCATTATATAATTATAACTGGGCGAAATCAATTAAATTTAGACTACAGAATCTATAGTTTGTCGCCATTTACGAAGAACGTTAAATAATTAACTACCTAAATAGGAATGAAGCATGAAACGGAAAATTCAATACAATCTAAAAAAATTCTTGTATCTGTTTAATCTCCGCGGAAAAAATGCTAAACAAAGTCGTAAATCACTTTGTCATTCGTGAAAAAAGTGCCTCCCCTTTGATTTATTAAAATATTGACATGGAAAATAATCCGAGGGGGTTGTGTTATGTCTAGACTGTGTGCGGTGGGTGATTCAATTGTTGGAGCTCAGTTTTTTGAATTAAAGCCTGAACATTTACGGACATGTTTGCTGATGCGTTGCCATGCAGGAGCATTACTCCTTATGAGAGTTTTTATCGTCTTTTCACTTTGATGATATATCGTTTTTCTCGTCTCGGCAAGAATTTCAGCATCGTCAAAAAACCATTGCGCAATTGACATTTTCAACTTAATTTTATGAGTACTTTTTTACTTTGTTACATTGGTTAGTATGTCGATAGCCTTGGCAGTGAGAAGATGTGTTCTTTCCGCTGGCTCCCCAGCGGGGTAGCAGCTGGGGTCTCTCTATCCGCAGTATAAAGATATTGATTAAGAACATCGTATTTTAGCCACAAAAGGAATTTTCAAATTATGTTTAAAATAATACATAAATAATAATGAATGAATTACTGTTGCTTCTTAGTATTTTCAGATATGGTGGTTTCTATATCTTTCCAAAATACGATTAGATTATGAATTAATATCCCGTTTGGCTGATGTCTATATAAAATTTTAAATTTGATGTTAATCGTGTCAGGCGAAATATAATAATATGAAGCGCAACCCGACGGGAATGTGTTAATAAGAGTGCATACACTCAAAATGCTCTCAACAGGTATTAGATACGAAAAGATTTTTTTTTTAAATTTATCAAATAATATAAGGTTATTGGGTTAAAATAGATAACAGGGTTTATCGCTGTGTAATTATTAAAATGGTTTTTGTAGATGGCAGCAAAAAAAAAGTTTCACCACGAGATAAACACATTCAAATCCAACAATACCAATCCTCTTTCCAATATAGATAAATCTCAACGCTCAAAAAGATCCGGATCAGTATGCAGTTACCTGAAACAAACAAAAAAAAACATTGATTCACGAGATAAACGATTCATCCGAAAATATTTGGCAATAGTCGTAGCGCGTGTGTGATTATTTGTTTGCAAAATTAAATAAATATAACAAACGTGGGACGTGAGTTGCTTAAATAACGTCGGCACATCCTGCACCACATAAATTCCACCTTTATACAATACGCTGTTTACCATAGTCATTTAAATATTAATATATCATATAATCAAAACATGCACGCAAATCATTCTGGATTTATATAATTTTATTAACTAACTAAAGTAATGTGTATATTTTCGCCACGCAAATTGGCGTAAAATAATCAATGCAATGAAAAAACAAATTATCAGACGCAATGCAGACGCAGTTTCATGTGGGTGTATAGATTCGCTCGGAAACATTATTCCACTTATAAGACCGAAATATGCATGTTTAAGTTAGTCTTAGCTCCTAAGAAAAGCTGATTTGGTGCATTTTTTCGCATTTGTAAGCGGAAATTATTAGCTAAAATATGAAGCCGCGTTTGTGTAATATATAATAAAATAGGCTGGCTACTGGCATAGAGTTACTCTTGTTAGACTTTTCACACCGGAGAACATACACGCTACGCTCAAATTTAAATTCACTTTTCTGTCAGCTCAATAAATGAACCTTAACACTGTTGATAGCACGCATTATTCGTTCATTTTTTCGGAATATTTCTTAATGTTCAACATGCATGGTATCTGCTTTCTGTTTTTCAGCTATTTTCGTGCAAGCTTGCCAGTTTACTTTTGAAGGAGTAGATTTTGCAAAAGAGTGGTGATACTTAGCTAATGATGCAACTCCAGAACAGTCAAGGGGAAATAACAAAATTGGTTAACGATAAGAATGATGCGAGTATCTTAATTATCAAAACAAATGCCTACTCGCAAGACAACACAAACGAAAGCCGACTTATATTTGTTGAAAGAGCTTAACCTTTTCGTTAGTGAGCAAATTTAAAATCGATGAAGTCGTTGATATCATAATCGCTTTACACCGATTACTTTCTGTCAGCTCCTAATCAGCGTAAGACAATCTTCAATTCGAGGCAGAGTCAATTGTAAATAAACATTTGATAACATACAAGATCGCGTCATTTCTTTACATAAACAATGCACAAAAAATCGATTCATTTGCTCCTCCTTTAGAAGGAAATGATAATTGAACAAAGACTCATTCAACACGCAGCGAAGTTAAAAAAACAAGCATTGTCGATAGCTCGCAATTTTCGATCATTTCTTTGCGTAAACAAATAACACACTTGAAATCGAAATGATTATAAGTCGATAAATTTGGGCTTAACGATCTATACAATCATGCGAGGAACTATCCGTCTCAGTCTCCCGAACTGCGCTAAGTTCTCTCTGTCTCTGTCCGCCTCGGAGCTTCAATGCACAAGAGTGCTCTTTCTGAATAGTGAAGGTCAAAACGGTTATTACCGTGAGTACTCACGAAACGGTTAATAGCTTATCCGACGATAGCGATTTCAGTTGATTATATCTAAATTTTATGACCGTTAAAAGATTCATTAGAATACGATTTTATGTTGAATGGTAAGCATGAACATTTGCGAGTTTCTATAAGAAAAATTAAAATACATTGAGAATTTTAAGACGTGTAGGGGTGCCTTTACGGCACGACATTGCCATCGATGCACGAGTATATGATGAGACGCAAGACACCTGTCTCTGTCTCACGATTTTCGGTCTGATAAATGCCCAAGAACTAGTAAACCATACAAACACTTGCATATTCAAAACATGTGTTGGATGACTTGTAATTTTAAAACGTTCATCAATAAAATAGTGTTAGTACAAGAACAAAGCAGGTTATAAGCGCAAATTTAGACATGCTCACTTTGGTGGCTCGCAGGGTGACATTCACAAATTAAATCTGAGTTGAGAATCTTGATTTATAGACGGACATTCGTAATGTTGACAGTCATTAACAGAGTGGGACAGGGCCGCCTTAAATTGTCTAATCTGGGATAATAATTAAAATATAATGATAATATCGCTACTTACACATAGTTGCAATCTTAAAATAACCTTAACCCCATGCACATATGGCATAGTAAGAAGAAACTTTTTCGAACGATTTCCATTATAGCATTGGCGGAAATTTTGAAAATGTGGTTATTTATTAGTGGAAAACTATAATTCTTATAAGAACCGCTGATTTTCATAAATAGTGAGACATCATTTGAGAGAGATTGTGAAATCTGATTAGACTATTAGCGGGCCGCCCTCGCCCTGCACTATTGATTTAGGGATGAAAAATAACATATATAAAATCAAGAACGACGTAAGCAACAGCTCGCTTGAAATAAGTGATCGATGTATGTTTATAATATGAGACCAAGATTTGTCAACCTAGTCGATACAGCAAGACAAGGAGTATTTGCCGACTCCCTCTGAGTTAGCATAACAGGAGATTTACAGCGAATCTGAAAACAGTAGTTTCGAAGACGAAAAATCTGATGACACTGTTACTAAAAATAAAAATTTGATGACGAAAACGTTGATCAATTTGTTGCAAATAATCCAGATTTTGTAAGAAGCACAAAAGCAAGACGAGAGAGTAATCGTTTTTAGCGATAATTCATCGCAAAACTTCACAACATCTGGAGACAAAATGAAATATAGCTCGCAAAGTGAACGCCGGTAATCCTATTTTCTGTGATACTCATTCATTTCCTGCAACGTCTACGGCATGCGAAATTAGTTTTCTACGTAGCAAAATGGTTTTCTTGAAAGCCAAATAAGATTAAGTTAGAATTTTTAAAATTAATTTTCACCAGCAGCACAGGAAGCAGCATATATACACCATATTAGTATCGGACGTATGAGTGGTTAATCCGAGCTCAAGAGAATTTTACTACAAGATTTTCAAAGATTTGTCTTCATTGCATGCTTATTATCTATCTCCACACAATAAGCAACAGGTATGGATCAAATATCGATTGCCAAATTGATCTAATTAAAATTCTTTTAAAAATGGGGTTTTGACATTCAATGGTCTGATCCTTTCAGATAGTCAGTGAAAATTTCGAAGAAGTTTTGAATGTTTGCAAGCATGCGGCCACGATAGTATTAACATAGTTCATTGGATCATGGTAGAGTTTAAAAAAAATCCTTTATATATTTTACTGACTGCTCCGACGCAAATGGCGATCCCTTGGGCACATAAACGCGAAGATAAATGACGCGGGTGCGTATTGATAAAAAAAAGGAAGGGTCGGGATTGCGACATTCAGACTGTGCGAAGAGTTTTGAGAAGAAGTCTTCCCTGCGCCGTGCTTGGCCATGCTTGATAAATGAAGGAAAATAGCTCGATACGGCATTTGTGGAAGACTTGGAAATACATATATCGAACCGATCAGCTTTTCCACTTCTCGACGGCTCAATAGCGAATAGACCACATGGACCATCCGATCGTATCACCCGAGGGATTAAAATTCATATTCGTATAAAAATAAATGTCACCGGCTTACGAGCAATGGACACAATGAATAATTCATTGCGTACTTCTCTACAGAGAAGGACAGTCAGTGAAAACAATTTTGTCGTTTCATATTCGTATCTGCTGTCGGGGAGTATGATTCGAATGCCAATTAGCAATCGCTTATTATAATCACGTGTGCTCATTTTTCACATTAATAATTCAAATTCATCAACGTCCGCAAAGAGGAAATATACTTGGATGTTTCCTTTTGTGCGCATTAAAAAAAAGTACTTCGCCGGCGGGGAGCGCCATTGCGCCTCTTGTGGTCCATGCGAAAAAGACCGAGCCATCATTTTCGTACACCGCGACGATGCGAAAGAAATGTAAACTGCTCTAATTTGTTATTCGATAACGCAACCCTCGCTCAAATAACACTATGATCAATTGATGCGATATTGCGCTACTATTTACTCCCCCCAATCGCTGAATGAAACTTCAAAATCAAGTAGCCCGTGTAAATATTTAAAGACGCGATCGTCACGTCGTTGATCAAATATTGATGAGAAAATCTACGCCACAGCAATGAAAGGTTTTGAGATATTGACGTACGTTTCCTATAATTAGGCTATCGTACATCGAATGTATTAATAATCCAACTTACATGCAGAACGGACTGAATTAAAATTTTATACTAATAAAAATGCTACCGTGTTATTTATAGTCATTCAAATCGTTTTTGCGGAAGTTGGAATCGACAGAGACCACGAAGACTATTAAATGGACGATACAACATGGCACAACATCATGGATGGATGTGAACAAATTATTACAGGATTGTAATGGGCTTCGACTCCAACGCAATGACATAGTGGATAGTCATATCCATGAAAAATATATAGCCTCAGATCTATTATAATTCTAACTAGCAGAAGATGCCAAGGGGCTCATCGGGGTGATCTAAAATTTTTAAAAGCTATGCATTTTGATTATATTTACACCCTATTTTCCCCTTTATCAAACATTTTGATGTGCACTCAAATTAATTATTTTAGATGTAAGCAGTTAGGTTTTAATTATGATAGAGTGAGCCGTCTACTTGTGCCCGCAACCTTGCCTCATATTAGCCTGAAAGGCCTTAACGAAAAGAACGGGGGCGTCCGCCCCTCAGTATCGATAGGGCTCCGCAGCCACGACACGGACTCGCAGCATACGACGGAAATCCGTAGAGGGGGCGGTTCTTTATCTACGCCCGGTCATCAGACAACAACGAAAAGGAAGATCCTTATTCTGTACGTTTATAAGAAAAAAAAATAAAATATAAAAACTATGGACATTTATATCTCCATTGGAAATCACTTCTTGAAAGTCTTGATGCATGTATAATTAAATTTTAAGCGTTTGTGCGACCATGCGGTCACGCTTGTCCTCATTGCGGTTATGTTATTTCGCCAATATTTTAATATCGTAAATGTTTTAATATACGTGTATATTCAAAGAATTTATAAATATTATCAAACGGCGATCATCGTCTAAATTAAGATTACCGACAGATTAGCGCTCGGTCGATGATATAGCTACGATTCACTTCTTTTATCATCGACGCATAAAGATTTGGTAATAAAATCGATGTTTTTCTCCCATGAATTAAGATTGTACGACATACGATTGAAGTATAAATTGGACAGTATTACAATTTCTATCACATGTTTATAGAATACCTGTAAAGACGACCGTGATCATATGATCACGCAGTTTTCTTGACTGAGCGTATTGTGTGAATGATTATTGATGGCAGTTTATTTTCTTGAATTCAAATATACATATGTTTTATATCAAAAATGTTGAAAGATAAAGCAAATTTAAGCTGAGCAAAATCAAGATTCACGAAGATAAATTTATCTTTAACACTATCGACATCGAGAAAAAATATGACACATAGTTAAAAATTGTTTCTTTCAATAATATAATGCAATACAGCTAAATATTAACGTCGTTTTGCGCTGCAATCTTATCAAATCACATTGGATTAAATTCATCTTTCGCTAATGCGAAAATGTTACATTCCATATGGGATTTAAGAATATGATCGGTCCGAACCTCATGAAAATAGTAGGACGTTTATCAAACAAGGACTCGCAGGTGGGACGCGTACGGAATCCAGGTCGGTGGCTTGTTACGTTTATCGATTTTTCATTCCGGCGCAAAACGTTACTGTTACGTGATTTTATGTATTCATGAATGAGAGCTGGGATATTCAATGGCAGAAGCATAACAGTGTGGCGGTATGCAAGGTCTTCGTCGTAAACAAAGTGTTACTACAGAACACGCAATTTGTTATTCGAGCCATCTGATTGTGCAAACAGAACCACACGCCGGCTCGAATTCAACCTGCTGTGCCTTCCGAGACCGGAACTACCGAAAAAAAGGGGTAATTAATCCGGGCGGCACTGGCGTCAAAGGCCTATAAAAGGTTCGATCAAACGCGGAAGGGATGAAATCTATCACCATACGGGGGACAATGGACCTTTATGAAAATGTTGCCTTTGACCGATCGACGATTTACATGTGGTATTCATAGGGCGAGTAAAAAGCCATCGTGGGCGATGATCGATCGGGGCGACATCTCGGGACGTCGTCGAAACCAACAGATTGCATGCCAAAAGTGTGCATAAAGCGGCAACACTATAATTATGTTATTGCACGATTTACGTCACGAAGATATATGCACTAGTAAATTGGAATCAATATTGAGCAGGCAACCCTCGATGAATTTATAGCATTTTTGGATCGCAAATTTTTTGTACGCTCGATTATCTGGGTGCGAAAATGTTAAGTTATTTTTTAAAAATTAATTCATTTTCTTCTTATATGATTATGATTGATTGCGACCGTAAACACGCAATGTAATATCTTCCAGTTTTCTCATAAGAAATTAGGACTAGAAGACAATCTTGATCCTGCCACTGAAAAAGAAGGCGAGAAGTAGCATCCTATGCTAAGCAAGACGGGAGTAACATAGGCATAGTCTTATATATAAAAATCAACGTTTGTTTGTCTGTATCTAATGCGTTGCCACATTGTTCATCTGATTGCGATGAAACTTTGTCAACTTACTGTTTACACTTGCGGAAATAACATAGGCATAATGAAAATATTGTTTGTATATTGTGTAAAGAATCTCTGATGATGCGACGGTAATGCATGGTCCATTAACGCGCATTGATAGCACTAGGCAAAATATGCTCACAAAGAGCATTACCAAGGCGCCGGCAGTTATTCCGCGTCCATGAGTCCAACAGGAGATTCGAAATATCGAAAAGAAGTGTATTTGAATTATTAATTAAACATTTCAATAAATATAATCAAAACACAAAAACTTTCTTTCTATGAGTGGCATTACAACGCATGCCGGGTAATCACTAGTAATTAATAAATTTGTATATCAAAATTCTGGGTTATATTTGAATCCCCCTCGTATGAGCGCTTACTTAATAAATAATTAGTATTAAAATTATGAATAAAATTGCAATGTAAATATGATATTATAATCGAAACCAAGCAAACATTTGGTGATTCGGATTATTCGTGTTTTTTAGTTATCCGTGTCCTTCCTCCCCCAGCATTGGACAATCAATAGTGTACATATAAAATGTCTCAAAATAAAGAATTCAGTCTTATTGTTTTTTCATGCATGAAGATCAATATTCGGGATCTCAAATTGTTTCAATTTGAGAATTGAATTCGATCATTCATAACAAGAAACCTTTTTAAATAACTAATTAGATAAATCATTATCATAGCTTCTCAAACACAGCAATTTAATGCGTTTTAAAAATGTGGTCGCCAACCACATCTCCGGTAGATTAGGACCCAAAGACATTTGGGTCAGATAGTTAAACCGCAGGACTATCCGCAGGTACAATATTGTTTAAGACAACATGTAATTAATTTAAACGATTGTCTGTTATTGTTTTAAATCGAACAAAGAAATACATTATTCAAATCCGGCAAATATATTACATATTTTATGGATGAATCAATAACTAATCAAAGAAAATATTTGCTTTAAAATTTATCTGATAGAAAAGCTTTGCACAATGATTTTTTTTTATAGATGTAGCAGGGTCGAATTTTAGCCATGAAAAATGGTAGACCATGGATGTACAGACAAAATATACACAAAGAGACCCGATCAAATCAATCAAGAAAAAAAGGCTCGATTGTATCGGTTGTATAACATATCATCACAATTATTTAAATTTTTATCAAATTGCCAGCACAGTGCAGTCTAATTAGAATGAATCACATGGATCGCAATGTACCAAGGCCATTTTCATATTAATTTCTCAACATTTAGGCTGCGATGTCAAATGCCAAGTTCAATTAAAATTTGTACTAAAAATATAGATGGATCACCATCAGATCGCTCCGAATCGGAAAAAACGTCAGAATAGCTGAATTTAGGTATCGTCAGAGCAATGTGCAAGCCTTCCAAGTAGTATTTATTATGTTCCGTATTAATGTGCGACCTCGTTTGATTATTGTGATCGATGCGAACAATAGCGGGTTGCTGCCAGAATAGTGATTGTTAGAACGGCGATTGCTATCAAAATTAAAATTGGCGCCAATAGCCATTGACATTAATATTAAAACAGAGAAAGAATCACTATGGGCGCTGTTATTGACAAAATGTTGCCAATTTACATAGCCATATAGATCTGGTGACCCTGAGTCTTGTTGGGATGTCCAAGGTCTGTTTTTAATTGTTGAAGGGTACACTAGGTGAACGTATATTTATAAAACATTTGACGGTAATAATCGCGAGCGGAGAGCGATTACTGCGACCCGATTAAGTACCAGAGTTCTTATAAGCACTCGCTGTTCCTAATAAATAAATATAGATATGAAGAAGAACCGCAACCCTAATTCTTCAATTATTACTGTGTGCATCGCGTCTAGTCTATTTTTATGTGCGTCATTAAAAAATAAGAACATTAAAAAAACTCCATTGACTTTTATTACTGAAGATAAATTGAACATAACAATGGTACTTCAATAAAATGAGAAGCACTAATTGCATTATAATTACAACCAATTTGTTTACAGACAATTTCCATTATTTGTTATTATATTGAATTACGTGCCTTATAACATTTTCATTGAAATATGCACATCGCTGCTGGTTGAAAAACTGGACAGGAAATTATTTGTCTGTTTTGCTATGTTTGCTACATATAATTTCACGTGTGTCATTCGAATGTTTAACATGTTTGTCCGATTATTTTTAATTTCCAGGAATCATAAAATTCTTCGGCGATGATTACATACATTCCACAACAATAAAAAGCACTGCCAAACACTATAAAATACTGCGAGAAAAGTGACAAAACGACAAAAATCAGTATGCTAAATAAATTTGTATGTCCTGATCAAAAAATCGCGACTAAAATTTTAAGACACAATAGTCCTTTGCTTAACCCTTTGAGTAGTGAGCTAATTTAAAATAATCATAAACGTAGATGTTGTATTTGTATGTTAGCCACTTATCATCCGTACAAATCCACTTATCTGTCAGAACCGTCGCAGCGTGTATGAAGCTTGTACATAAACGAATACACACTGTCGATAGTACAAAATATTCGTTCATTGCTTCGCCAAAAAGAAACAATACACTAGAAATTAATTTGGGTTATTATTAGTCGATGAATTTGGGTAACAATCGTACGATGTACGCAAGATACTCTCTACGTCTCTGTTTCTCTCCAAACTTAACATGCAAGACACTCCGTCTGTCTTTCTTCGAGCTCAATGAACATTTTTTGTAATAGAAAATTAATCCTGGATGGAAAAAAGTTCCATCCAAAACCAAAGATTATTATGTAAATGGCATAAAATTATTTTTTGAGTTGCCTTTTTATTGTTTTTTGATGTTTAGTTGATGTTTTATCGAAACGCACAGTATAACTTAGAACGAAATTCGCATAGTGCGGATTTATATCACACGATGTTTTCGTGGAACACCACAACCGTGTTATGCGAGGGACGGATGAGTTGATGAAAACTGATTTGTTTATTCTGACAATTTCTGGATTGGCTTCGAATGCAAAGGGTTAAATTCGAGTTTCTCCGCAAACTTTTGCAGAATGCTAAAGCAGCCCCATCCGTCGAAGATACGTGACATCCCGATGCGCGCTGTGTGATCGTTGGATATTGGCTGCGTTTGATCGATCTTTCCTCACTCCCGCCGGTGGTAGTCTTCCACATTTCGACATTTTTATCTGGTTTCCTGTTTAAATTTCAGATTTTGAACGACGTACTTCTTTTTGTCGACGTATTTGTCAAAACAAATGTCAATTGTGTAAACGGGCAATGTTTACAACTTTATCGCTGTATCTTTTTCTTAGTCAACAGTTTTTTGTGGCGTTTTTTTACTGCCTCTGCTGTTGATAACACTTCCTGAATAAATATAGTAACACAGTGTTATTAGGTCGTGACCGTGCTGCAGTCGACGATGCATAATACTTTTAATTTTTATTCAGTTCTACATTATTTAAAAACGTGGGAAAGTGTTCATAATGCTAATGACTTTGTATGCGCTTCATGGTAGCATGCTACAGTGATTGCGGGAAGTTCAAACTGCGTACATTTTTTGCTAGTGCTCAAGATCAAAAGAGCTACAATCCTAATGACATTTAACTTTTATATCCTACTTTGGGCATTGGTGGACCCAGACTTGTTTTTTGTAATACATTTCTTGCCAAACAATTTATATGGTAATGTGAGGCGAATATATTCCCACTACACTCTTGTTATATGTGCATGGTTTTCATTTCAAAACGCATTATAGGCTTTCAAACTAAAAGAAAGAAGCACAAGTAGGATCGAAATTAAATAAATACTTAAATTGATCGATGGAATCAAAGAGCGAATGAAGATTTGTCTGTGTACGCAGAGGAGTTAGAAAACACGTTTCGCGGGCCGTCCTCGAGGGTCTCATGTATCAGTGTTTCGGCACTATCAAAGTTGACAATCTTCGCTATTAAATACGTTAAAGAAGGAGATAAAATATGAATTAAAGATTAAGGGTTCTTCCAATTTTCCTGTCTCCAAGAAAAACATTGTGAACCTAATATTCTAATTAAGGATTTATATCAAATTTTAAGCCTACCTTTCTAGCCAGACCATTATGGTATTGCAATGAGTTTTTTTTAATAGTAGCCAAATAAGTCTGATTTTGTCCTTTTAAGGTTTTTACAGAATTTCAAATTTAAAAAAAGTTGTTTCTAAAAAAACGTTGGCGATTTACCATCCCCGTGTAATAGCGCTGTTGGTCTGAGCGGATTTAATAGCGGATAACGGCCAGATTAACAGCGACATCTTCCGTCTCTCTTGATCGCTTCTTGCGCGTGCACCGTTGCCAGTTGGGTGGTGACGCGCAGGAGGTGGGAGTCGAGAGGAGTCGGCGGTTGGCCTTGGCTGCGGGAGAACGTCCTTCCCGCAGCCAGATCCCTCTCTCTCGTGCTGAATAAAAAGTCTTTTCATTCGACGCCCGTCCACCCTCATCCATCCGGCGAGCACATCTGGAGCAGGGAATCTGCCCCCGAGAGCGCCCCTGCTCCCAACGTAACAAATGATATTGATTGTACGCTTACGCTGACCTGCATTTTTACCTGTATCGTAAGATATCCTTTTTGCAACATATGTTTGGAAAAACATATACTTTTCTTTTGCACGTGCTGCAAAAATTTTTTCGAAATATATGTCTGTAAAAACTAGATTAGAATATTTGATACGGTAGTTTGTTTACCTGTTTCATTGACAGAAAGGTTAAAGCATATTATCAACGGCATACATTTCAGAAACTTGTTGCTTAAACGGATGGCGATATTAAATCATCTATTTTTCAACGAAAATGGCTGACGATAACCAAGGATTTTCAACAAGAAGCGCTCAATCGTCAAATTATCAATCCACTCAATGCAACAGGACCGTAAGATATTCATGACATTGAAGAGCTGGCAGAAGACAAAAGGGATTCTAAGTACATAGTTTTGAAAAAGAAGAATCCGATGAGATCACTACCAAAAATTTTCTCGATTATCGAAATCGTCAAACAATCCGTTGCAAATAATCGATTTCGTCATTGAATGGTCTATTATAATCTGAAGAGGATTCAAACATAAATTTAATCGATTTGAAACACAATGTACGCCGACATAAAACTGTTTACTCACGCATTTGAGCTTAATATTTTTATTGGAACATAAAAATGTACCTATTTACTACACTTATCTATTGCAATTCTCGTTAGAAAGCAAAACGATTTCCCAGCAAACATTGTAAATATACCTGTATGTTATGTTTACTGTATTGCGGTTGATACATCGATAAGTACCGATTGCTCTATTTATTTCGATCAGAAATTATGATTTTCGATTGAGACACATTACAAACCATAAATCCTGTGGGTTGCAGGACAATGTCATTTGTTTGTATAGTCCTTTGGGACTAATTGTGTTGTTCTTCTTCTCTTTTCAGGTGCCTTATTTTCAACGTCCCTAGACCTCTCTTCGGAAGGCAAGGAGAATCGTCGTTTACTGGAGAATGTCTTGGAGTTGAACGCCCCGTCCTTCTTCTCGTCGGAATTCCATGCGAGGATTTCCATTCGGTTAGGGGGTGGTTGGGTGTACATCGCATCCTGCAGCAGGCTGCATGAAGCAACCGCGACGAAGAAATTGGACCTCATCGCGGCAGCAGAGGACTTCGACGCCTCGATCACAACATTGATTTTTATAAAAATAGAATTTGTGGACGTTATAAAATTACGCTATTGAAGCGGACATTCCGGAGCTCCAAGCATCTATTAATTGCGTTCATTCCTTTTTTGTCCAATGTCCGTCGTTTCTGCTTTAATCCAAGATCTGAGCGTAAATCTCTCTTTTTAAAAAGCACGTAGATGGCGTCGCCCACGGACTTTAGCGTTGGTCGGTATCTCTCCCTCGTACCGAAAAATACTCCAGTGAGTGGTGTGAGGAAATGAGAAAATAATGCGCAGAAGTGATAAGTGCTTTATTCCTGCGTGGGATCGCTTGATTGCTTTTCGCAAATGTCCGGACCCTCATTGATCCCATTTTCCCTATTGCTTTCGTTTTGTCAGCCATTCTGCATTTGATCTGTAGTTGTATTTAAATTAATAAATCTTTATGGCATTCGAATATGTCTTTGTTCGAAGATCGCCAATTTAGAAAAGCATGACAGAAAATAATATAACTTCCTTCATAAACTTCTTCATAAGTCTCATTAAATGCTACTCGATATTATTTGATAAACCAAATATTTAAATATCAGATCAACAACCAATTTTGCTTTATGTGACCGTTTATCATAACTAAATTTGAGTTTTCAATATACATATTGTGATTTATGTGGATCACATGCCTTCTAGGTCCTTTTTCAGTCATATATGACTTGGAACAAAAAGTATAGTAAATATAATGTACATGGATAATGACGCTACTCCAGAACAGTTTACAGGGTGTTATATAAACCAATCAAAATTGAAGAAACATCACTCTTCAGAGTGATAAGGATGTTGCTTGTGTTTGGGCGATGAAGCTTATGAAGTTGAAGGATGATGCTTGGCTACTTATTTATTTCAGTCTTTTATATTCAATATGTCATCATCGAAACAGAGTTATAATAAAAATAAACGAAGAATCGCTGATGAACATTGAAATTTCCAAAAAAAAGTGGGAATTGGAATATTTTTGCTGTGAAGGAAAATATAAAATAATCTGCTTGATATGTACCAAAATTATATAACATTATACGTCACTACGAACAACATAAATCAAAATATGATAATTACGAAAGATTAATGAGACAAGAAGCTCAGAAAGTTAATGGAGCTCACGCTGGGGTTGAAAAACAACAATTAATGTTTACTAAAGTGTTAGAAGAAAGTGAAGCAGCGATGCATGCAAGCTACATCTGCCTTCTGGCAAATAAAAGCACCGCATATAATGGGTTAATTTCAATTGTAAGGAGGATTTTTGTAATTCTGCATTTTTATGAATTAAATTTAAGTGGGCAACACATTTTTCTTAGACCAATTGCCATCCGTGTGCGTTTAAATTAGGATAGGGTTGTTTAAATAGGAATACTACATAGGAGTAATTTTAAATTTAATTTCTCAGACCAAGGAAATCAGGGTAGACTTGGATCACAACGTTCGATCCAGAATTGCCATGATGAAAAATTTTTCCACAATCTGTATTTGAGCCCCCACATTTATAATAATAGTCTAGGATCTAAACCACTATACCACTCTAAGAAGAATCTCGATATAAATTTAATGGAATTTCCTATTTTTGTCATCATTTTTTTGATAATGTTTGTATTACTCAATGAAAAGATAAGAGCCAAAAAATAAATAAAAACGCAAATGCAATGTCCGCTCGCATAGATAAAGTTTTTAAAGGTTGAGAGGTTACAAATGTCTTAATTAAAACAAAATAAGTTGTGTTGTGACAGCCATACAGTTCAAATGATAAAAGCTAAAAAAAATCTGTATTTTAACAAGTATTCCTATATTCTGTTGTTGTTGGGCATAATCGATACAGCGAACAAACGACTTCAGCAGAGTACACAAACACAATAAAAGTATTATGTTACGCCAATAAAAATAAAGCACGAAAGACGAGAAAATATATTAAGACCGATTTGGTTTTAATATCCATGAAATAATATATCAAGAGAGACAAACAAATCGCGCTTTATTACACGGAATCAGATGCGCAAAAAGATTGTGTCAATAGGCAATAAAGACTGGATGGGGGTTAAATATTTGAATTTGAATGAAAATTCGCAACAAAATAAGAATTTAAACGAAGACAATTTTAATGGAACGGCAGCAGTTATGTCATATCGGAAATTGAATTAATTTATGAAACAATTTGATACATTTTCCCACGTGCATTTGTATGCAAATTTTATTAAAGTTCGTACGCAGGTTCACTACTTTGTTCCCCGCGGAAACAATACAAGGAAGAATGATTTGCATATTTCGTTAAATTGTAATTTAAATTTTCGGGCAATGTTAACACGCTGCGTACCGTGTGTGCGTCCTTACACAGTGCTACTATGCGATCTATTTTATAATTTAACATAATACATTCCAGGGTCTTTTATAACAAATTTAAGCCGGGAATAATATAACGATAAGAATGTTTTCTATTAAATATTTATACAGATTTTTGTAATGTTTTTTCGAGTTGTGTGACATGTAGCGCCGTCTTGCTGAAAATAGACATCAGACACATCAATATGATTCAATTGTAGCCAAAAAAAAGTTACTCATCATTGATTGGTATCGCACAGCAGTCACAGTAGCAACATTTCCAGCATCGTCTTTGAATAAATGTGGTCCGTTGATTTGTCCAAATGGCAGACTAAACAGTAACTTGAATAACACGAGGATTTTCATCACCCCCACAATTATGCTTATTGACGAATCCATCCATTGTGAAATGAGCTTCATCGCTAAACTAAAATAAACTCTCGTTCGTTGTTAAATAATAATGTAAACGTGCTGTTGCACGTTTACATTATTACATATACAGGGTGTTTTGCATATGGATCAATTTTTTGTTTGGGGTTAAGGGGGTCTTTTGCTACGTTTCACACATAGGCCTTATGTCCTAAGTGTCAGGGTTACACATCCCTAGACAAAGAAATCCAGTGGTGTTATGTTTGAAGACCGTGCGAGCCACGGAATAGGACACGTCCCCAGGCGAAGAAATCCAGTGGTGTCAGGTCGGGCGACCGTGCGAGCCACGGAATAGGGCTGCCAAAATAATTAATTTACACAAACTTCAGACAACTACAGTAATAAGTAATAAGAAATAAGAAAAATATGTAGTACGTGCATATGAAGCAGAGGTGGCAAATTGATCCTGGGAAACTGGTACCTCTTCAAGTTTAACGACTCATTGAATAATTTGTATGATATGTAGCATATCGTTGGAAAAGGTATAATCTAGAGAACTTTTTAAAACTAAACTAATTTCAAAATAGATGTTATTTTTTTGTTTAAAGAATTAAGAAGTTTGTCCATGCTAGAAATTGATTTTTATACAATCTGAGTTTGAATCCAACCCTTTACAATAAGAGTTCAAAAAATAGTCACGAAACAGCACAATTAACCCCTCGAATTGGAAAACACTTCTATTTTTTAACGAGAAAGTGTATTTATATAGCAATATTGCAAAACTACATAGGTCAAACACAATGAAAAATCGGTACAGATTTCGAAATTCACGAATAATGAGAGTGTACAGAGTGGATAAGTTGAACTAGCACGAATCGAGTGTAATTACGGTCGCCAAGTTTGTTCTTGCGCGTTCCGCGTTTTGTTCAAATACAAAAGAAACCGAACAATAAAGTTCTGAATCAATTTCGGGTCGTAAAAAGAAATAAACGACAGCAATCAGAGCAACTTTCATGAAGTTTTTTTTACTTTGTATTCGATTTTTCAGCAATCAGCGTGTACATACAATTTATGGCGCATAATCTATTGTTCCATTTACTTCGACGGCTACAAATCGAACGTATACAACGCGTTCGCTTCAATGGCCCGCGGGGCTAACGATGTTCAGGCTCAATGGCAAAATGGCAAAGAACAATGGAACAATTTCTATGCTAACGATCACATTTGAGATCAAAATTATCTAATCGCATGATTGGTCGTAAAACATTGTCGCATGTATTGTTTAACATTAATTTGGCACGAACGAGTGCTTCGCCAATCTCATCAAGGAAGGAAACGTTGCCAAATTACGCAACGAAGAGTGCCACTTTATTACCAGACAACAGGAGATTCTTTGTCGATCTGCAAACGCTTGGCAGAGTCTCTACATTGCTTATACCATATGGAGATATAAAAAGATAGCAATTCGTTTAGTTCACGGTCAAGGACTAAGAAATAAATTCGGTCGGGTTCACACGCGACCCTGATGGCATTTGACTGCCAGAAACACATGTCGACAATATGATCATAGCACATTCCGTAAATATTTCATCGACATGGTCAGAATTGATACATCAAAGACATTGATAGAACATTTTGGTCAAACGCCATGAATTAAATTTTAATCAAAATTATCCTTCAAATGGTTTTTCATTACTTCTAACACACATACTTTTCTTCTATATTGAAAAACGTTGGAGCCCTACGTTGTTAAGTTTTAATTAAAGTTCAAGAGCCTGAGGCTTCTACGAGCAGTAAATTCTTGGCTGCAACGAGCACTTTTATTATGCCACTAATTGAATTAATCAGAAGCCGATGTCAAATAACCTTCACATTGATCACTTTTCTCTACGGGTGTGCTCTAGTATCACAACATGGGTGGTTCTTCTATATATTTTTTAATCCGAAGTTGTCTAACAGCGCTTGAATATTCGAGCCCATGCAGAGCGAAAGCGGACACGTCATGTGGCAAGGTGAACGAACGAACGCCTAAACTTCCGATAAAAAGAACAATCAATCTGACAGTTGAACGGCGATATTTATTGAATACAAATTTAAATAAATACAATACGAATCTTATGTGTAAGCAGGCATAATGTTGATTATTTTAATAATAAATCCCTTTGATTCGGTATCCTACCGTTTGACCTGTATGAAGTTCTGATCAATAGACAATTCTGTAAGAACGCTCGATAAATAAAACCGATTCAAACCAAAATTGCTAACTACTTATACAATCGTTGATTTGCGATTTTTTCCATTACTTAACGGTAATGGTTAGCTAAAAGACGAATTTGTTTAAGCTGTTGAGGAGCATGTACAACGTTTAACGGATGCACCATTTCGGCGCATATTGGTCTGGTGAAGTGAAGCGGGGCGGAAAGTGGACACTCATGCTTTTGGATCCTAGCCCCCTCAAGCTCGCGCTATGCATGGTCCACAGCAATACACCGCGTAATCGACCTTTCCGACCAACTGCCGCTTAGAGTTTCACTTTTCGTGATGTTCAAACCAAACGTCCCTAATGTACTTTATTCTCCGCAGGAAACGAGACACAGTGTGACTAGTCTCACTGCAGACAGGAAGAGACGTCAGTTGCGAGACTTTCATGGCAACGAGTCTCTTTATTTATGCTAATGAAGGCGACATTTATATTTTCTCAAGAGTTTGATTAATCATTTAAGAACTAAGCATCCCACTTGGTCCAAATATGTCGATTGACTTATATATATAACGCTTTTCTTTTCTGCGATAACTTTATACGCGCCATGACCTCATTGTGAGTTAGTTTTAGTTCTTGTCTCTTAATTGTCGGAAGAAAATAGTCCCAGGGTTAACAAATTAGCGAACTTTTCTCTTAATTATTGCAATAAATTTAACTTAAATCTATGAAACCTTGAATATATTGCAAACGTTGTTATATCAACAAAATATATATTTTGAGCTTAAATTACATTTATTAGATTTAGAATGTGTTAGCTTGGGGTACTGGGATTTTTCTGGTGTCCCATCGGTGCCATCCATTTTCTGCTCATGCTAATTGGCTCTCGTCAGAAAATCATAGACTAGTTAACATGAAAAAAATGCTAATCTATTCGAGAATGATTTATTAGGTTCGCAGAAAATTTGCACAGCGTGAGAAGCGTCCCGAAATAAAGAAAGTGTGTAATAATGTATGCACAATGCTCCGTTCAACGTACGTATTATATTTTACGTATGTGAATCAACAGTTTGGAGGTCTGATTACGTTTCGATTAAAAATTCTTACAAATTTATAAATAACTCTTGCAAAGGTCAAGAACAAAAATAGGGATCCAGATCCGAACGAAATGAATTTTCTTGCAATAATTTTGGCAACGCAAATGGAAATAAAGGAATACAATGGCCAAGTAAAACACCATCAACGACGGTTACTATGATTGTCAACAGATTGTGCCAACATCAATTACGGCACTGCAAACAGAGTAAATGGCTTCGACAAACCATCGAGAATTATGACCGTCTTCATTGCTACTGTATATTTCGACAAGATATTAACACTTGACGGTGAAAATTCTGAGCGGTGCCTTTCACGCATAATGGATGAGGGGTCACAAGTCAGAGGTGACCATGGTCACCACCAAAATGTGATGGACGAAGATGAAAAAAATATGTAAACAACGTTTGACATCGATATAAAAACAAATCAAAGGCACAACAGCAACACAATACCAGCAAGACCGGCATTCCAGAACGCATTTGGAATTGTGGAAGCGCATATTTTTATGTTAATCTCGGCTTCATTAGTAGGCGATAATGAACCATAATCGATCTATCTTGATTACCATACGTCAACGTATAAGGTTTGGAATTTATAAGACTTGGACTAAACATTGTTTTTTATCACTGCTTCATCAAGAAGGATTAAATTAAATAGACCGCTTCGAGAATAAAGCTAATGAAAAGTACAGGGTGCGGCAGGGAAACTTCCTCATTTAAAACGCACACCCCGAAGCGACAGTTATTCTGAGAAGGGGGGGGGGGGGTTAATGGACATCCCGTAATTTTGACATGTTCATCAAAAAAAATTTAAAAGTAATATACAAGAATGATTTTATTGGGCAACGGCCAATGTGTTCACGTTTACATTTAGATATCGTTTACACATTGTATATATCGTTAGCCCAAGTTTATCGACTAATAATATGTAAATGGCCGAATATTGTGTGCTATAGACAGTGTTTATTTATTTATGTACAAGCTTCATACACGCTGCGACGGTCCTGACAGATAAGTGGATTTATACGGACGATAAGTGTCGGACATACAAATATAGCATCTAAGGTTATGAAGATTTTAAATTAGCTCACTACCCAAAGGGTTATAGCGTCTTATATTTGATTGGCGAGTCCCAAAGAGCTTCAATGGTACTATCACGATAAGAAGAAAATAGCAACACTACTTCAAACTGCGTAGCAAAGTTAAGTAACAACTCATCGTAAAAATAAAAGATAAGACTGTTATATATTTCAATGATGACTAAGAAAAACAAACAAGTTAAAGAGAATAATGACTAATAACTCTGCACAATAACACCACATTTTGTATGAATTTCTATGAAGTTAACACATATGTTATACGAGAGATGCCTATATAATAAAAAAAACGCTTTGGTTTAACCAACAAGGAGAGCTACCCTCGCTTCGGGATTCAGAAGGGGATGACTCAAGTTGAATATCCATCACCGATAACATTACTACTAGCACTAGATGTAGGATCCGCGGTAGTTAGAGACTAACTAATATTATGTGTTACACTTCAACAAGCATACAAAGTATAAATAATATTCCACCCTATAAAAAATGGAGACAAAACAGAAAAAAGAGTAATTGGATTTGGATCATCGCTCAATAAGACTCAAACGAGGCTAGTTTTTAAGCTAGGATATATTACGGGAAGTTTCTTGATTTTTGTTTCAGTCAATGTTGATACAATATAAATCAGAAAATTTACAGTCTACACATACCGGCATTAAAGTAAAATCTACAAAGCTGCTTTTTTGTATACAAGTAGTATACGTTAATTATTGTTAAATAAACGCCGCCTACATTTGATGCAAGGAGGCTAGGGCTTTGGTAGACGTGGCTAAAGTTGGCATGAGGGTCGCGAAATAATCTTGTTTAATCGCAATAAAAACAATGGCAACTCACAAAGAGGTCCTCGCATTATTACAAATCGATGACTAAAGATTTCGATCTTAGCTGAAAATGAATCATGTCGTTTTATTGGTGTATAAACGAACGTGGGTGAACCACAAGAGCTAAAAATCGTTCGAATGAGGTCATCGAATGTTTATTGCTCGATTTTGACCGTAATATGGCAATGCAGATGATACACAATGGTCAGAAGAAGTTGGGTTCGATGGCGATGGAGTTAATGAAAAAAGAAACAATGAAGGATTGTTCTGGCAGTCAGGGTCGTTCGCATTAATTATATTCGAGGTATGGCCCTGCACTTGTCCGTGTTGGTTAGCCGAGAGAACAGCATAGTCTGATGTACCACGAAGAGCTTGCTCACTGTCATGACTCATATTTCCAATGTCTTTTCTGTAATGGTGTTGATCGTAACTTGGGCATTGTTGGCATGTGTCACGCCATTATATGTTTTTTATGATGTAAAATCGATTTTCTTCATCGGACATATTTGATTTTGTAACAGGTGTTATGGGCATCTTTTCTAAGACATTTCCTTGTATTTAGACCCAATCGTTCGTGAGATTTTGCTTATTATAACAATATGCAATTAAGACAGAGAGCAAGGAAAAAAAAAACAAAAAAATGCCAAGCAAATCTATCAATCATCAAGTGTTGCATTTATAAAGTAAAACCTATTATTTTTGTATCGTGTCCAGGCGTTCATCTTGTCATATTCTTCTCGATTTTGATCCGCACGAAACGATTCCTCAACCGAGATAACTTCATTCTTTCAAATCCATTTTCATTATTCAATTCTCCTCATTCAAATTATACGATTGACATTATATTTTAGCTCTCATATTATTTTTCAAGAATTCGAATTTTCATAAATACCACCAAGAATTATATGAGCCCGTTAAAAACTTAGTCCGTGAGATGCAGCATTAAACTTATGTCTGTAAATCCGCATCTCGAAGTTTTATAACTTGGTCTGAAGGTGAAGACATTATTTTGGGAGACTTGTTTTATATAATATTATAAACTTATATCTAGGAATTTCGACATCTACATCGGGATTAATATCTTGTTTGATTCAAATTTGAATTGTTTTATTATTTCAATCGTTTTACCCTTAAAGTTCATTGGACCCAAAAAACACTAATTGATAATCAATAGAATGTGGACACATCCCTGTCTTACTCCTATCCCTATGAATACATAATATATTTGTTATTCATAGATAATTATAACGCCATAAGACCTCGACTCTATTGAACTGATGATATTGACGAGGACGAAGAACGTCTGGGCAACTGGAAATGGAAGGCTCAGGACAGGTGTAAACAGTGGAATGAGTTGTCAATGTCCAGGACTCTTATCCTCGGTGCACACAAGGCTGATTTTTTTTAACCCTTTGAGTAGTGAGCTAATTTAAATCATCATAAACTTATATGCTATATTCGTATGACCGCCACTTATTGTCCGTACAAATCCATTTATCTGTCAGGACTGTCGCAGCGTGTATGAAGCTTGTACATAAAGACATAAACACTGTCGATAGCACACAATATTCGGTAATTTCTTCAAGTAAACATAAACAATACACTTGAAATCGATTTATTATATCATTCACACATCATTATTAGTCGATAAATTTGAGTTAACAATCAATAAAACCATACGATGTACACAACATACTCTCTCTGTCTCTTTTTATCTCCGAGCTCAATGTGTAAGAATGCTCTTTTTGAACCATCGAAGTTCGGAACACAACTCTGTCTTACCTCGTTAAGGGATTAAGCTAGTAGAGTTCTAGAATGTTATGTCCATCAGGACCAACGAGAAGTTTACTGATACACATCAGCTTTGATTTATCGACATTGTAATCATGTTTATTTTTGGTCGTTTGCCTGATTTATCCAGGAATATATAGAGTAACATAATAATCTACCAAATCTCCCTAGAGTCCTTCAAGAATATGGTTTTAAATGGAACATTGAAGACAGAATCATCATAGGAACGTTATATGATATGATCTAAAATCAAAAGTGTTATCAAACATTTCTTACGTGAAAACCTTCAAGAATGTAGAGTGTTGAGTATTTTCGATAGGAAATTCTTGATATTTACCTGCAACAACAAAAAATACACGATTAAAAAACAAATCTGACCAATAGCAATGTATCCACTTATCATCATATTATCATAAGCCATTTTAATCTAAATGATTTATTATGAAAGTGTACAATAGCTATACAAAATCGTCAATAAGTGAAATCCATATTTATAATTTAATTTAATAGATCATATTCAACTCAAAGTCGAGGATATATACAAATCAATACATTAAAATATAGCTAATTCATCGTATTATATTTTAATAAGATTCAATTCAATTCGATATTTTATTGATTAAAGTGACACGTCTATTTGTCGGTTTTTTTCCGGGGAACGGTATAATAACATTTTATAATGCAATCTAAAAATATAAACACAACAGTTTGGGTGTCTTTATTATTTACTAGCAAATACCCGGCATGCGTTGCATTTCACCAGACTAATATGCGCCAATATGGTGCATCCGTACAAAAAAGTGCCAAGTTTATTGAAATTATTTTATTGAATTTGTGTAAAGTTTATCAAAAAACTATTCAAAAATATCGATCATGCCAAAAAAGGGTGATATTTTAGATACTGTCGATAAAACCAAACTCAATGACAACTGAGAGAGATTTTTCAACAGCAGGCTCAATAAAAATGAAATTACGGCCAAGCTTAAAAGTAGAACGTTCAATGCACTTTTTAAAAAAAATATGTATTGCTGAAAAGTAAATAAAATTCTAATCCTTTTGATTTCGTTGAAACCAAAAACCTCAAAATTTCCCTTGATTTCTAGCCTTTGTCTACGAGAAAACGCGTTGCGCAACAGAAGATGATACTTCTCGCCCTATTTGTATGATGGGATCAACAACCTTCCTTCCTGAGGGAATAAATTTATTTCTAATGAAGGGGACTTTATAGAAAAATAAGATGCTCCATTTATATTTTTATATAATAACACTAATGAAAAATTCCGGGTTATATTTGAATCACCCTCGTCTACATATATAAAATATTCGAATACTCGAATATTCGAATATTTTACCAATTTCACATTCGATATTCGAATAATTGAATTCACGAATATTTGGGACCCCTAATCCGTACAATATTTTTACTATGCCTATGTTATTCCCACAAGTGTAAACAGTAAATTGACATAGTTTTATCGCAATCGGATGAACGTTATGGAAGCGCATTAAATACAGACAAACAAACATTGATTTTTAAAAGCGCAACAAAGAGTCGTTCACAGCGAGACTGTGTCTTACGAAGATAAAACATTCATTTGTCAATCGCCAATGACACAAGCAAACACAATGCCTTATAAATGTTTCGCAAGCAGTTTTCCAACATCTTATAAATATTAAGCGTTCATCATTGCTAAAAGGAGCCAATGTTCACTTCCATGGAATGCATGAATATTGTTCGGCCGCCACAGTCTATCATTTGGGCGGATAAAGGGACGGAAAAAGACAATTTTTAAACGTAATAATTTACGTAAAGCGGAAGCAGCCAGATATGGAAAATTCAGCTATCGATTTCAGATAAGGCAAGTATTCCACGAACGGAGAGCAATTTAACACCGCGGAGGTTATTCAATTTATATACCGTGACGATAGTTCGTATGCCGATCGATAGAGCGAATTAGCCGATAAAAAAATGTATCTGCTGGGCGTTGTGTCGAGAAAATGTTTACTAGAACTGGTCTTCGAGGGTCAGCAAAGCCTTTGGCAAATATCGCAACATCCGCTGTAATGGCCGATTGAGCAGTTCAGCTCACCATTAGTTGCTTAACGGAAATCATTATTCACTTCGGCAAATGGCCAATAGGAAGCGGTCTGCGAAGAACTCGATCGAGGAACCAGAAACTTAGCTCTGGATGGCTTTCGCAGATGTGATAAATTTAACAGCACTCTATGAACGACGAGAGATCCTCGTCGATGGAAATGTATGACGATTGAAGACGCTCGAAGATCAAAGCCGAATCGAATGCATAAAGAGTGATGCACGTGATGGAAGATGGACGGACGGAAACATCTTTAATCTTGCTTCCATGGACACGCTCGAAGACAAACAACAGCAGCTTTTTTTGGGCAATAGAAATAGTTGAACAATCCAAATCTGGAAGTCAGCAAAAATATCCACCGGCGTTCGGTCTTCAACGGTAATCTTCAAACAGCCAACAATGCAGCGTTAGTTGCAGGATGCTAGTCCGTTACCAGAGGTCTAACAAATAATAGAGTCGTTTTTACACCATATAAAGCAGCTGCCGTTCAAGACGTTATTTTTTAGATCACAATAGGAACGAATCTTTTGTGCAGCATCATTGCTCAATAGCAACTGCAAGCTTCGTCGAATTATTTATAAGCTTCATCTGTCCACAATCAGGATACGTATTTGGAATTCATCCGAATCAATATTTCAACATGCGTTTGAATTCGCCAATAAAAGTTCATTTGGCATTCAAAAACTAATTAGAATTGATGGATACATCAACATTAAAAACCCATTTTCTAGATCGATCTTAATAGATGGCGAAGTGATGATAAACAAACTAAACAGACGATATAATTTTTTGCTGTTAAGGCGGATTTTCAAATTCTTAATTAGATTTTTCGTTAACATCTTTACAATTATTATGTATAATTCATGTCTTTATATCTAAACTTATTGAAACAATTGCATATTGTAAACATCAACTTTGCACATGATATTTACATGCACAACCATTATGCTAATTGAAAGAATTTATCGTCATATTTATTGCCTTCGGGTCGTATACTTTATGCATACAGTTCAATCGTTCATTTTGATTACAATTTATCTGCAATCACAATAGATGCAAAGTCTTCGTTTAAAGTCATGCTGAAACATTTCGACAACTTTGAACTTTGGACATGCCGCCAGATGCTAACACTATAAGAACTGCACGCACAAATTGTTGATTTTGATATGCGCGCATTTATCACTAAATCATATAACATAATTCAGGCCGTTACCCGTTTTAAAAAATATATAACCATGCGAGCCACGGAATAGGACACGCCCTCAGACAAAGAAATCCAGTGGTGTCAGATCTGGAGACCGTGCGAGCCACGGAATAGGGCTGCCAAAATAATTAATTTATATGATAGAGATGCCCATAAAAGAAATCCTAATTGAAGGAATAAGCACCATCTTTGCAAAAATGAAAGAGGAAATATTACTTCAGACAACTACAGTTGAAATAAGAAAAAGGTATTGTACGCGCATACGAAGCAAAGATGGCCAATTTGAACAAATTTTGTAAATAAATTTAAAAAAAAACATCATAAGCATAATAAGTATTTTCTTAACTCTGACCCTGAAAAGGTATAATTTATAGGACATTTTAAAACTAAACTATGTTCAAAAAAGTCGTTAGTTTTTTATTTAAAGAATTTACAAAAAGAGAAAAATACATTGCAAAATACAAAAACAGTTATTTCATACTATTACGACCACATATTAAAATGTTATAAATATTTAATGGTGAAATTTCGGATATTTTGTAAAAAATTGAAAAATAATTCTATTTCAACAACCCTGACATTTGGGACACAGGGCCTATGTGTAAAACATATCAAAAGATCCCCCTAACTCCCAAAAAAAAAAAAATTGTCGGCCCATATGCCCTACCATGTCTATTCTCATTATAAAATTATTGACCTAATTATAAAATGCTCTAATTAAAATTCATAAGCCCACATAACCACATATCTGTCCCCATTATAGACATACATGGGATCCTCTACTGACCCGAGCTGTTTATTGACCCTGCTATTCGGGGCCATGCCAGCCCGCACAACAAAGGTGCACACTAGGGTGCAAAAACCGAAAAATTTAAAACCATGTCCTGTGATGATACGCTATTTCTCCACTGCTTGTAGCCACTTGCGCTCTGAGCGCGGGGGGATGAACTAGCTATATGGTATACATAGGTAGAAGGCCCCAGGAATGCAATTTTCTCCAAATTTGTGGCAGAAAACCTTGAACGCCCTAAAATTAGAGGGAGTGGCCATAAGTTTTCTGCGTCCAACCGGTCCAAACTCTGGACCGCTGACACAATGCAATAGCGCCTCGCGATCGGACGCCATGCATACAGACACCATTATAGACAGTAATTAATGCGTAAAAAACTTTTTCAACCACTTATGCCGTGCACAGAATTTATTTATATTCAAGAAACTATGATGTCATCGTCGACGTCCATAACAGTCCTAGGTCAATTTCAAATCTACGATACATCGCATTTTAGCATATTCTAAGGGTTAATAGTATTTTGATTCCAAAAGTTTTTGTCCGTATTTTAAGTCCAGAATTTAGAGAATAGAATCATTAAAAGCGATTATGACATCAACGACTTTATCGATTTTAAATTTGCTCACTAACGAAAGGGTTAAAAAACCAAGCAAATCAACCATTGTAGACAATCTAATCTGTTCTATATTATTAACTTATTTGTCCTATTTAGCGTGCTCGAATCTAAGTGTTGAAAAATTTTATAATTTGAATTTTCTGTTAAATAATCTAATACATCAATTCGATCGCAGCACATAGGGACCCTATTTAAAGAAGCCGTTTCCAAGAACGTTGCAGCTCAACCTCCGGATTCGTCAGCTGACTTTGAAGTGTAATTTAGAAGAAAAAACATCGACATTCAATATTGAAATGATATTTTACATGTCACACCGTGATGAATCCATGCAGATTATCCATACGATCTCCAAAGTTAATTAGCCAACGTGAATTGTTGTGGATGACCGTCATGTGGATGATGACAAATATGTATGTCATTATGATGCAGACGCTGTTTTCAGAGTGAATCATTAGGCAGAACGAAAGAACTATTTGAAAAAAAAAAATGGAATTTATGCAAAAATCTTGGCTCATGAACACCACAAAGTACAACGTCGTATGCCAAAGGCACGTGTGGCGGCTCGTTGACGAATGTACTGCTATGTACTGTATGTAATTTTATACTGATTTATGGTGACATTGTTACTGGATATTTGAAGGATTAACATCTAAACATGTCCGTTAAAAATATTGCCGGTGTTTGATTTTGACGCCAGTATTATAGTATAGCGTTCTATTGCATTAAATGTTTTTATGACGTGTTTACATATGAAATGTCCGATTTTAAACGAGCCATCGTTGCTAAAAGACTTATAGTGCGAGAAGCAGCGATCGAAAATTTGCACGCGTTTCTACGAAGCTAGTTTTGGTTTCAGTCAATGTTTATAGAATGTAAATCGGGAAAGTTACATTCTACCAAACTTTTAATGTGTGGAATTATTGTACACGCCGGCGTTAAGTTAAAATCTACAAAGCTGATTTTTTATCTACAAGTACTTTACGTTAATTATTGCTAAACAAACGTCGTCTATTTTCGATGCAAGGCGGCTAGGGATTCGGTAGACGTGGTTAAAGTTTTGCAATATTAAGTATAACAATTAAATAGAACACTAAATTAAATCCTATTACTTGTGAATGTGATGATGATTTCGTATGTTTAAGTGCATTTGTAAAAAAAAAAATATTATTTTTACAAGACTGTCCGTCTCTTATTCACTCACCTGATATAGATAATTCTGAGACCAAGGAGAATGACCGTGCTTTTTTTTAAATGACGCAGAGGCGGAGAATTCGTCCACATAAGGTAAATTATTGTTAGAATGCAATGTCTATGCTTTGAAAGTGCAGATATTTCTGGGGCATGTTCAATAGTTATGAAGCGAAGATTAGTCGGAAAGGAATGCATTATCGTCTGTGGGCCATAAATTCTGATCCCGATGAATGGGAGCTTTTGTTCTTCCACTATTGAGGAATTTTTAAGTGATATCTGACGTTCCTCGAGACGCCCGAGCGTTCCAGTTCCCACAGGAACTCGCTTCAATGAAAAGGGGATCCATTCGCGCCACTAAATCTGTTTACAAACGTGTGATTCTATTAGCATTTGCTGGCTTAATTAAATTCAAATCTCTCTTTGGCTTACGTCTATCGTGTAATTAATATCAAAGACAAACAGAAACGCTACACCCTTCGGTGCGGTAAGTCAATATCAACACGACTAGATAGTCGTTCCTGTTGGATACAAATCCAATTTACTGCCAAAGAATTAAATTCAACTCGACCGGCTATTGAATGGGTTGTTTTATATGAAGCTTACGGATTTTAGTGATTTTGAGATCGTATTCTCTTTCTAATAAATAAAAATTGTGGGACTTCTCAAGCGTTAAAACCTCTGTTCATCAAGCTTACGCAGCGTAACAAGTGAAAAGTAATAACAACTTTAAAAATTGTTTACAATCAACCAACCGTCTACAAAAAGTTATAAAGTAATTATCATCTTCAGTTTCAAATTTAAAACCAAATTTTACAAGAAAAAAAAACTAAGCTCGAAGCGCTTTAAAATATTGCATGCATTAATACATAGGAAGCACGTTTCGATAAAACAAACCAGATAACAATACAACAAAACGTCAAGACGAAGATACATGTCGTCTTTTAAAGGTTTTAACAAATGTGTTAACATATTTGTTAATCAGGATAGTGATTGAATTATAATAAACATTGAGTCAAGTCATGCAACCCTGCAGTTTAACAATTGAAACGTATTGGGTTCAAAGCTTCAGGATATTGGCGACCACAAATTGTTAAACAATGAATGTCCCATTTGAATCACATTATTTATTCTGTTATAAATATATTTGAATACATATCGGTCCGACGGGTCAGTTCCAGGACTCCAAAATATACAAACATAAATCCAAAATTGGTCTGTTGAAATTAAGTTTGAGCTGCGGGAACGGGGAGAGAAGGGATGCGGGCGCAATACGGTGGTTAGGTCGGTATTGACTCTTTTTGCGCGGTGAATGCGCTTCACCGCGTTAAAATCGACAATTCTCATGGAAAATCACTCTCATTGCTGAAAATATTCAGACGGCGATTTACTTTCGCGCGGCCTGCGATGAAATGTTTTCCGAGTTTATTGGCTAATTAAAGGCCTTCTAGTATTTGTTATTCGTTAGCATTTAGCGTACGTCTTTTAAAGCCGTCTGCATTCATTGGCATATTATACTCGATAAGATTTTCTCAAAGTAAATATTGCTGTAAAGATAGTGAGTAATGAGGTTATTGTTTGTAATTGCTGAAAGTTTGTCTGTGTTTCGACATAATTAATACGGCGTAGATACACTACCGACGACGGGTTTGGAAATGCTTCGTTCTGATATTATTATTGATATTAATATATACATGTACATACATTGTTAAACCTTCATGAAAATTTCCAACTTTTGCATGTATTAGATTGGAAACTATGAAATGGGCGTATTGAACTATGAAATTTAGCTGAGGTGCTATAAGATTTCTTCTGAATAGTAGATTTTGGGCGGCCCGGTATTTTTCTATCCTTCTGATGATATGATACACTTTCTTGATTTTTTCCCGCAATTGTAGGAATCGTGATTTAAAATTTTAAAAAAACAAAGCATTACGCATTCAGATGCGATGGATTAAAAATAAAATGTTCTCACTTAAATTTAGCTTTGATTCGTTTTTTAAATTATTGTTAATTTTATGTAGACAATCTATCTTTTTGGAGGTCCTTCGTTTTGGTATTTATGTTGCTGGCTCGTATAAGTCTTCATTTATTAACGAGGACCTTATGTTCATTCATTTGAATCTTTTTTCTAGGTCATAAACTATATATCTTTACAGTCTACGAGTTCTGGAGGTATGGTTAGTTAGCTCTTCAACCAGGCGGTTGGGGTGTGTGTTTCAATCTCCTGTTTCATTGTAAATACGTTTAGTTCCCTGTGTATGATATCATTTGTCATGTACATACCTTGGAGCATCGACTATGGTACGCAGCACTTTGGACTGAAAGCATCGAATGTCAATATTGGAGGTCGATGCGGTACCCCAAAGCTGTTTTCCGTAGTTAGTGAGAAATTTAATTGAAACGTGACAAAATAATTTGAACAAATATGCGGGCACACTCTCTTTGTATCACCCAAGTGCGTCCACAGCATCTGCGGGTATACTCATCAAAGGATTAATCGTTGCATTATTGTTTTTCTCAAATCTAGACAATTAATTGTTATTAAATGAAGCTAACCACGATAACTCCTGAATGCTTCACGAAGCTCGGATAATAAATTTGTAATACATGTGAAATTTTCACCGTTTGACATGCGAATAATGAAGCGAGCTCCAACTGCTCAGCGAGAAACTTTCCCCCTTCAACGGTGAAAATTTGCAGCATCACCTCGGCCAAGAATTGATCTGATCAACCAGGTAGAGCGACATTCACAGATGGTTATTAGACCTGCTTGGCACGACGCCGCCACATTACACGGTTTATCTGAGTTTTCTACTTCCGATAAGAGAAACGACTGATAAAATAGGGTCGACGTTTCACTCGAGCTGTACCATTAGAATGCGAATGGTACGTCTCTTTGACACTAGCTGAATATTTGGCACTGTTACAAAACGCGGACGCTGTCTCAGAGATATAGTTATTTTTTTGCTGACGCAACGCTGCATACTTTGCCGAAAAGTCCGCAAATAAAATTAATATTTTAAATGAAACAATCAATCAGAATATCGCGCACGTAGGTTCTCGAATCGTTTGATTTAGATGAAAACTGCCGGACATATCGGCCGATGGTTGTTATTTTGGGCGCAATACCAAAAAGACTCGTTCTATGAAAGCATTTTGTTTTTCAATGATATCGACTGTTGTAGGTTTCTTATGACAGTATATTTAGTATGTAGTACTTGTGGAGACTTCTAATTATAGCGTTTATAGTAACATCGTCGCTAGAAAGAAAGATAATCCTCAGCAGCACAGGATGAGATAGTTCGCGTAGGCGAAGAGTTTACAGCCAACTGATCGTTTATAATACATATTTTATCCGACATATCATTTCCAGGGGAGAAAAATCAGCCCAATAAAATTTCATCAACCAATTGATATTACTCCACATTCCATTGACATGGTGTTTAATTACAATCATATTTTTCTGAGAGCGTTTCCTCAAACGGTTCGTCCACTTGTGGATGTTAGATAATTGATTTTGTGGTTAGATAATGTTAAATTGTAAATATTATGCGACATTTCAATAACGGGAATTACTGATCGTTATGTGTCGAAAGCATTTACAAAACATTTCGCGCTTGAATGGATGACAAGTTTGGCGTTGGCGGCTCTCCGTGTCGAATCGAAACGATTGGCGCGAAAAATATTGATGGCGAATATATCGCAAGATGGATTTAAAAATATGGACGGCCAAAAAAATAAAGGGGGGCCCTTTGAGCGTTCATATTTCAAGAAAATTTGGATCGTTTGAGGCTTCTCGAACGAAGATACTCCTGCAAATCTATCGGGAAACCACTTTTCCAGTTCCGTGAACTCTATAATGGGGGCTCGTATCGGTATAATGACGCCCAAATTTCAAAGTCGATTTTCGAATGTATAGGTATAAAAAAGGATCGTTTCCAATAATATATTTTTCATCTATGACACAATATGTATTATTATAAATAAACAAGATTACTGCATGAATTATAATAAAAGTCATTCATCAAGTCATGTAGACCGCAGATAAGTAACCGACAACGAGAACACGTCAATTAACTCAACAGCGTTAATGCAAATTAAACATAATACGTTTTTTTAAATGTGGTCTTAAACCACATTGCCGGAGATTGATTCGAAATTACCTTACAACCTTAACAATCTTGTAATTAAATTCGATTGGCAATAAATTCGGAATACAGTAGACTCTCGATTATCCGAGGGACTGCCGGGGTCATATATAACTCATAGTTAACCTGTATGGTAGGATGATCGCGTATTTGCGAGCGAATTCCATTGATTCAGAAAAGCCGTGTGTATCGTTATGGGGTCATCCAGAGTCCATTTTCACAATCTTACTCTCGTTGCGATTTCTGTCCCGTATAACAAGATTTGTTAAACTCTTACTCGGTTGTTTTGGTAGATAAGATACAAGCATTATCCCTATCGCTTTAAAGAGTTTTATTTCTTTAATCTTGATCTGTGTATGTAACACCTAAGTATTATTCAGGAATGGCCTTATCCGAAAATAATTTTTTTTAAAAATAATATTTCTCATGCACGGATAATCCGCACCCGGATTATCGAGAGTACACGGTATCTTCGTTTGGTTTTTTTAATTCTAAAAACAGTTGATTATAAAATGTCAAAACTCCAAGCCTGATGATGAACACATCAGACATTGTATGCTGTTCTTTTACAAGGCTGAAATACGAGCAAGGCTACTAAAACCATTAACAACATATACGGTAAACAGTCAACAGATGTCAATGGTTGAGTAGAAAATTTACTTTAATTTAATTCATAAGATTAAGACTCAAAATTGGGTCTTAATCTGTAGAAATCGCTAATGGAATCATCAAATCCTCGAATATCCATCGATGTCTGTAATTTTTCCCTCCGCTCTTTTCGCAATAACTAGCGAAATTTCTCCCGATGCCAAAGGGTTAAATAACGAATTTTAATTCGATACAACACAATCGGATTAATTTCAGATCATAAATTTAAAAAATCAGAATCAATTATCTGTTTTACAAGCAAATGTTGGTCTTGTGAAATAAAAACATTAATCTATCGCCAATTAATCTGGTTTAGTTATGCCAATTTATAAGATCATTATCAACTTAACCCTTCTTTAATAATTATAAATTTAAAATAATCATTTGAGTCCATATAGCGTTGAAAAAATATTTTTTCTATCAATGACTATTAAATAACAGTTTTTAACAGGTTTTCAAAACGTAACTGGACAGAAAACCGGAAAAAACCATGATTTAAATTGGAACGAAAACCGAAATATAAACGGTTCAAAAATATCGGTTTCGGTTGGATATATATTTTACCGTTATTTTTAAAAATACGATCCCCGTGGCTGATCGGTGGACCATTGCTCTTTGGGTTCGCCTTTGGTGTGATATCCCGTTTTATATCCAAGCATGACGAATTGTAATTTTCCGAGCGTTCTCCGCGGAAACGCAAAGCAATCTGTTCAAAATTGAATGCATTCTATGATATCATTTTTATATGGCAATATTACAGACATCGCTCGATTAATTTGCTAGCGTGATCCGTCTACATTTGCGCCATGTTAGTTCTTCGATTTCTGATTTAATTTGGCGTGCATTTATGTCTTACAGCCATTAATCATCACTGACGAAACACGTTGATGATACACTGCATACGCTTTGTTCTCTTAAATGCCCAAATTATTTTAGGATGACTAATTGCCTAAATGACACCGTCGCGTTTTTTTCCCCACCGTTTAGAATGAAAACAAAAAGATGTTCATGGTTGGAGCCCTTCATCGATTCTTAGACAATGAATCGCCCGGAACGACGTTGTCTTGCAAGCGGTAGGCTTTCGTGGTAGAGAGTGCATCTTTCTAGGTCAGCGAGTGAAACGGTTCTTTTTTTCCCTTTCATGACGATGATTGCGCATTTAAAACGGGTACGGATTTATCAGTGGCGCCTCGTGCTAGGCGCGGAACATCGACAAATTCAACCGAAAGGTTGTGTAACTGCCATGTCGTGAAAATTCGGAAAGCCCATTTGAACGATGTGTGTACAGACCATGACGTGACGCACGGTAGTTTCATGTATATTGAAGAAAAACCTCCAAACCCTTCTTCAAATCGAATGGAAACGCGAAGACAATTGTAAATCAATTAAGCCTCCCCCATATCATCAGCACCATCCATTATATACCAATAGTCGGTGCACACAATAGTAAAATCATTATTTACTATTATTTTTTGACAATACATTAGATCAACGTATTTTTACATATATTCAATCTATCGTCAGCGGTCGAGTTGTACAGAGACCTTGTGATGTCAGAGAAAAGAGTGCATATTCGATACTGGTTACTTTTTGAATTTATTAAAGGCTATAAAGCAACAGGGGCAACCAAAAACAAACAGAGATGCTATCGATGTTAGAAACAGTCAACGATGGTTTGCTAAATTCAGACCTAGGAATTTATCAACGGCTGATGAAGAAAGGGCCAGGCGCCCTTCAACTACCGATGATGATGTTCTGATACCAGGGACATCGCAATGAAGATGGGTATCAATCAATATACGGTGATGAGGCATCTGAATCGCGTTGGAAAGGTTTCCAAGTATGACGTTTGGGTCCTGCACAACTCCTCATCTACAAACTTGCTAGATCGAGTTACCACGTGTGTTTCTTTGTGTGCGAGACAAAACATGAACCCTTTTTGCATCAATTAGTGACAGGGGATGAAAAATAGTTTTTCTATAACAATCAAACTAGCAAATGACACTCCCATTTTAACAGGCAAACTCAGACATAAAAGGCTATCATATATTTACGGATAGGTTTTACACCAATCCAACCCTTGCTGGAGAACTCCTTAAAAGGAACCAACAGAAAGGGTTTACCTAATCATATATAATTTTAAAAAAATATATATATTAGATGTGGGATCAAAGATAGCATACAGAAAACAAGATACTTTAGTATTAGCTTGGCGAGACAAAATAATAGTCACAATGCTCAGTACAAAGCATACGTCAACTTCCCAATCAATGAGAAGAATAGCAAAGACTACCTCATACCAATCTAATCAAGATGAGCTAATAAACAAGCCAGTAGTCATTTTAGATTACATCAAAAATATGGGCGGGGTGGAAACGGCAGATTAATACGCAACATCATATTGTTTCATGCGAAAGACAAGAAAAGGGATTGAATTGAAATTGAACTGAAAAAGGATGAAAGCGAACGCTATATTTTTGCGACACTTACGAAAAAAAACCAGCGCTACATTCTGAAGATCGCTTTAAAAAATATCATATAGACACGTTATTTAAATCGTAACCCAAAAGTTTTTATTCCAATGGAATTATGCAATTGATTGATTTAATTTTTTTTTCTGACAATATTAGCTTTTGTGTTTTTAAAAAAATACGACGTTATTTATACATCAACCTAATAGTAAACAGTAAGATCACGGTCTGTTCGAAGCCTAAAAAAATGCGATTTTACCCATAAATGTTAAATTGAAAATAGTGATTCTGAAAATGAAGAATCAAAAGAACTTGCTACAGATTTGCTGAACAAAAGTAACGATAACCGAATCCGTTAATCAAATTCTAGCTAGACCGACATGGAGAATGGGAGGACCTTTGAATTTTGATAACGATGCAGGGAAAAGAATCGAGGAGTTGTCGCAAAGATTGGGATCCCCATGGACCACTGCGCAAACACATTTAAAACTAATCGGCATAACAAAGTAGGTGAAAAGTTTTATTTAAAAAAATGTTATAAGTGAATTTGAACTTTTTTAAATTAAATATTCTCATACTTTCGGTTCTTCCAATATTTAGCATGTCCAGCTCTCTTTTGTCAAATCATTTTATTGCTAAGAGACTTTCTCAATTTAAAAACTTCACATATCTTAGTTTCTGCTTTCCTTTAGGAAGATTGGGAAAGTTTTTTCGATTACTTCGTATTGTACCATAAGCATATATTCAATTTTCGAATAAATAATCAAATAGTGCAGGACTCCAATGCCAGTTATCGACGAATATACCGAGTCTCTTTCCCAAATAATTTTTCAATTTAATGTTTACAGCATAATATGAATAAAGAATACTTTTTAATATGAAATTAAAACCATGATATTGAAAATAGACGAACATACCAATCTAAGGGTTAACGAGAAAGCAACAAACTACGCTTGACAATTTCATCATAAAAAAAATTTAACAGCCAGAAATGAATTCGTTTAACGCTGTTTCACTTAGCACTTTGTCGTCTAGAAACGCATCCTCCCATGCACAAGCTTCATACACGTTGCGACAGTCCCGACAGATAAGTTAATTTAATAATAAGTGGCGGGCATATAAATATAGCATCTATGTTTATAAAATTAGCTCACTACTTAAAGTGTTAATGAAATTCTGGTTTATCAGTATAAAAACAATAGTCATGAAGCATGTCAAACGTAAACCAATATGAGTAAGGATTTTGTTCAAGTGTAGCCGATTAGTTACGCGTTGATTAAAATATAATGTTAAACATTCCAATTTCATATTTCATTATCTGCATCAGATTGATAGCTCAACGCGTCATCGACGATGTTGTGATTGTATACTGGCCATTTAAAACTATGGCTAATAGACCAAGAAGTCGTAATATGTCTCTTGGTCGATTATAAAAGAATACATTAGTGCTAATTGTTGATGCTGTTCCATATTTCAATGCTCTTCGGGTTATTATGCATACTTTTTGATCGCTTGTTTACAGATCGAGGTCCCCCTCGTGCTTTGGTCAAAATTATAGCTAGCGGAATTTTACGACGAATTGATGTTTCCATCAAAAGTCCATATCACTCGGTTTTATCTTTCTAGGCATTTTTTACGTTGGCATACCGCCTATTGGCGATTAATATTTTTAGCCATCGCCCAGATGTGAACTTGTGTATAAAAGTAGCACTTTATTTTTATCACAAACTGTTTGTTGTTTACGGAACACGTTTTTAGCATTATCAATGCCGTCTCTATTTTGGTTAGCAATTTCAATCGTTCGTCGGCTGAGCGCTCGATAAACAAGTGAGAAATCTGTTTTTACTTGGAAAACGGAACACACACTTGCGATCCAAAAATAAGCTCCATATTGATTGCACACAAGAATGCGGAGCATTCGAGGCGATTATGTTATTCAGGATGCAGAGCAATGCTTACTCACATGTATACAACATATACGAGTAGAATGCCCCATTGTCCGTAAATATTATTTTCAAATTTAAACATTTATCATCCGCCAAGTCTGCAGTAAGTGTTAAGCTTACCAAGACCGCAAGCAGTCTGTTGAGTGGCCAACACGAAATGGTTCAGCGACACCAAGCAAATGCATATCAAAAATCATCATTGAAACTGAGCCATCAACATCATTTGAAGTTCAAATACTCGACAACGAATTTAATCAAAAATTTTGGGAAAAATATCGACCATCCATGTTATTGTAGAAGAATCACCACGGGTGAAGAGCTCACAAATACATATCATCCATCGATTTGCGCGGTGAAGACGAATTGCAATGTTAACACATTATCGGTGGGCTTTTGCATTGGACCGCATATGCTTTAGCGCGGGCGATCTTTTGCAATATGGCCATTTTTTCAAATTCTCACTAAAATACGTGTAACTTTCGAAGTTTTATTATTTGTATTCACCAATATCTGCATATTACACCCATAGGTACCAAAATACAAACAAAAAAAACATTTAGACTCTTAAAACACTTAATTATTCTTAAAGGTCGTCTTATAATACAAATAAAAGTTAAAATAATTATTCTAAATGTCCGTTACGAAAGATAAAAAGAAATCGTACAAAAGAAGCTATGACTTACATAGAAAAAGTGAAGATACGTTCCATGGATTTTAAAAACCGCACAACTTTGAAACAGCTATATAAAATCGCATAAAAAAGTTGATAAAAAACAGGAAAACAATAAGGTAATTAAAAAATAACATTTTTGGTAACATTTAAAGGACTTCTTGCATCATTGGTAAAATTTTAAAGATAAATAATAAAATGCGTGGTCGTAATTCAGCGATAGCAAATGCAATATGTTTTACACAGTCCCAAATTATATTTTTTTTCCAAATTTCGGTTAATATTGATATGATTTATTTCCTATTCTATCCAAAATATCTCGATACGTCCACTTTATGGAATTAAGAACAAAAGAAAAAAAATAGTTAAAAAAAACCGCATAACTTCAAAATCGCACAAAAAGAGGTTTGAGTGTAATTGCCAAAATTATACAAGCAAAGCTTTTATAATAACGGTGAAAAACAGAAATAAATATTTAAAAAAAATCGTAATTAATATCGTCAAATATATTTATCGGCCATTATTCCAAGCGCTGGCTGGAAAGTATGTTACCATCCGACGCACATCATTGTATAGCTTGAAATAAAGAGTTTGTAAATTATTGAAAGTTACACCAAAAAGGAGATATTATTTTCTTCCATCTCACTGAGAATACGCAATTTATAGATCTACCCTAAATTTAAGTAGTAAATATGACTTGCCTTAACACTTTACTTGCGGGGTTGGTTTTTTCATGAAGAAGAGATTGTTTTTTCGCGCATTCAATGAGTGGCAGCGAACGATAGTGATTATTTGCTCCCACAAGCAATGTGTTATTGGATATGAAAATATAATGATGAGTTTGAGGAATATCAATTCTTCCTTTTTCATTGATCATATGCCTTTTTGTTTCCTAATCCTAGTAATTTATGAACTTTGACACTTCATTATCAGAGAATTTGATATCAAAATACATCTTAAATTCTATAAAACTTTGTTTTTCGACAACCCAAGCAAAGACTTGTTGATCAAATCTTAAATAAGGACAATAAAGAGCACAATATATTTATAGTAATGGATTGGTTAAAAATGAATTTATTTATTACCATATCGACGTTTATGGGCAGAAATCGTTATTTAAGTATCGTATATCATAAATGGTAACCCTGCCCTTGAGCGTATAGTTCACGTCCAGCATTTGATTCGCGAGTTAGTTTGCATATTAAATCGACATATAAAACGTTCTAATGCATTTAGCAGTGCTATATAGCAAGATTCGACAATAAAAGTATTTAACATCTCGATTACAGTGTACATAATAACTGTCAGAATAAATCAGTTTTATGCTCGCCCGATAACAAAGCGTTACATGCGGCTCTAAAAGAATAGCTAATCAATTGATTTGGCAAGTATCCCGACAAGCAGATGACGGGCAACACTCCTAGCGCCCACGATTCCGCGAACGGACCCGTTGGGCAAAGATGACCGGGATATTATTCGTACGCAAGTTCGGAGAAGGAGAAAAAATTAAACAGTGAAGACAATAAATGAGTAGGAATTCTCATGAGTCATGACCCATTTGAGTCGCTGCCAATAGCCAGGTTAGGAAACTGGAGCGGAACTCACGTCGCAGAATGGGAGGCTTTCTCCGACCTTTCAGTGCGAAGAAAGAACCTTGGCTGAGTACCAAAAAAGGACGGTGAAAAAATCCACTACGTGAAATATTGAACTGTAAACATAATATTTTAACCCGTTCCACTAGGTATAACATTTAAGGTCATGGCGAAACGTAATGTGGCAGTGGCACCGTTCTACCCCATTTGGTGGCAACCTTTCAAACTTTTTTTGAACACAGAGTTGCTTCATCTCGAACGATTGTACCATGGGATTCAGGGACGAATTTAATTAATCGATAGAAGGGGAAGGCTTCTGTCGCAGCATTAATTCCCTATTCTCTTCCCAAGAAAAATATTTGTATAAAAACCAAATACATTTAAAAAATAGATAATCCTTGCAATTACTAATGTACATGATGAAAAAAAAATAGAATATACATTTAGGTATACAATAGTAGACATTCTGTATTGTTAACCAAAGAAGTAACCCTCGAATTAAATGTGCAAACATATTAGGTCCTCCTGAAAGAAATCCATTATTTTCGACGAAGCCCAAAACCAACGAAAAACAAATTCGACATGTATGTTGGTTCTTTTTCATCAGGACTTGAAAGAAAACAAGGCCATAATCAATTAAATTTATGGACCAGTACTATGATAAACATATGTCAATTTTGGTTAAGATTATTTAAATCGGGGGATAGACAATTAAAGATTACTATAATTGAATCAGATCCTCATCAATCAATAGAAGAATTATAACAGAAAATCTCAATTACAAAATGATGTGAGCAGAATGGATATTTGGATGCCGCACGAACTGTCCGCACAGAACACACGTGCATCGTTATTGAATGCAATCTTTTTTTCCGGTAAATTATCAATGTAGACGAAAAATAGAACATATACGATAAGCTGAAACATAAAATGATTTAAGAAGGTGATTTTATGTGTCTGAGTTATTTATTATGAAATTCGTAAACAGGGCAAAATGATAACTGTGGAAGTTTATTGTTAAAAATTAGATAAGCTCAAACAAAAACTGCAGGTAAAATTACCGGTTTTATTCAATTCAAGTTATTTTAAAGAATGATAACGCATTTCCACATAAAACAACTAATTTGGGAAGTCCTATCGCATCATTAGGATTCGCATTTTCAGTCGCAATCATCAACTTTTTATAAAAAGTTAATGATTGTTAATAATGAAGGCGATCATATAACATCGATTTATAAAAAAAATATAATGTTGAAAAAAATGGATTTCTTTCGGGATGACCTAATATTTGCATGATAATTCTGCATTACGCGCAAATTTGATTAACAAATCAATTAAAACAAGCATTTATATATTGTACACATTCCTTATTTAGATCGGCAAGTCCTAAGACCCTAAAGATCCAAAATTCGCCACACTCCAAAATTATAAATCGATATTGACATTGAATCCAGCTTATTTATGCCTACTGTGTGATATGAACAATCCATTGCTGGATTTAGACATCTTCCTTGCAACAAAGCCATGTTCGCAGATCCCTTATGAATATAGTTTTATGTAAATTTGTAGCGAAGAGGTGGGGAGGGGTTGGAATAATTTAATACATTGAATGTTTCGCCGGTTTCGTTAATTCATGGGGTTGAAATTATTGCCTAACAACCAAACAATTACTGTCGCATTACACTGTTTCTAGCTGGAAACATGAATGGCTGTCGTCTTTGAGCGAATCAATATCCGGAGGTGAATATTCGTAGCGGTGTTATATGATATATTGCAAAACGAATGTATTCAATTTTCAACGAAAATGTGAGACTCGAAAAGGGAATAAATCAATAAAAGTTGCTCCACGACGCAAAGTTACTTATATTATATAAAGACATTTTCTTATTTTTAAGATGCTGTTGCCATGGAATCGGATGTGGGCGATCTCCATGGCAGATTTTACCAGGGATACATAATTTTGAATATGTTGATTTGATTATTTTTATAAATCAGTCGCTCATAGATATCCCTGCCCAATATTCATCATTCCAATTTTTTTCAGAAGTAGATTCAAATGATAGCGAATATAACGTTCAGCGTTCTGCATCTGCTTCCTAAGCCCCAAACAATCCATTAGCATAAGCGAATTGATATCAAATGGGGTTTAAGTGATCATTTCCAATAATTAACCCCCACAATAAACCAAGCCGTATCAAATTGGAAGCCTTCATGATAACGTCGAATCTTGTTTATATTAAGTGTGTTGACGTTCATTGTCGGAACGTTTATCTATAAACCATAAATCCACAACGCAATAGCAATTTTGCTTTCCGGAATACATTTTGACCGATAAGGGCATTGAACAATCGTACTATAAAAAAAATACCATCGCATAAGCTCAATAGCGTTGATTTTCACAGTTGGGCTGTTCGGAAAATTGCTGCAAATTTAAGCCGAAAAGATGGATGTTCGAATGAAAGCTTGTTTATGTTTAGAGATGTTGCGTTCAACTGCCATCGGTTCGAATACAAGTCATATATTCATATATCATTTATTTGGCACCGGTTCTATACGAGCGATAAGATCGTGTAAACAAGCTAATCATTCAAAAGGCGCATCCTAATTGATGATGATGAACGAGAAGAAAATCGACAAATTGCATCATTGGTTTTTAAAATATTGTTCGGGAGATAAGACCCTGAAACATGAAAGAAGGGCGGGACGCCCTTCCGATTTTGATGAACATTTTGAAAGTGTTATTAGAGCAAAATCCACGTCAATCAACAAGCGAATCGCCAGAGAAGCTAAATATGTCACAATCAACTATTTGCCATATAATCTTAGTGAAGGCAATGAAGAAAATCGCAAGAACTTTCGCACTAAGCCAATGTCCATAAAGTCAGTGAGTAAAATGGGAGAAAGTTATTATTTATGATTTGAATTGAAAGCCCACACGCTCCTGTTGATGAAAACGTGATCATATAGTAACGCACTTTTGTTGTCTGATATGACATTATGCATTTTGGTCCTCTGACAGACGAAGTATTGGAGTCGTGTGCTAAAATTTCATGCGGTGAACGACGGTGAAATTTGACAATTCGGACGCAAATACTTGTATAGAAAGCGCAAGGCGCAAAAAACCACATCTAAAAATTTGCGTCTGCAATCAACGTTTTATGTCATCGTAAATGCAAGTCCAACAATTTAATGGAGATTATTTTTAAACATGTCATTGGAAAGCGAAATGATTAGATAGACATGTATGGATCATTTAATCGTCAAGTGTCGTTAAAATTGGGTCTGAGAAGAGGACGAAATGCAACATTAACCAGATGGAGTGTTGATACATTCGGATGGACAGCTAAATAATGAGAACTGTTACAGACAATGCTTAACCCTCTTACTGTCGGACGACGATATACCGTCGATGGCAACACTTGCGAAAATGTCTAAGTGCAGTTGCAAGCCGCTTTGTATCAAAAGTAGTTTAATGAGCTGCATTTGATTTAGTATTGCATGACAGTACATTTGTCAACACATTGTCATCGAGCAATTAACTCTCCATATCATTCCCAGCGAAGGTTCTTCAGAGGAACACATTTTCCATGGTGCAGACAAACACACTGACGCATACGATTACTAATCGTCTGATGATACAGAAGTACGTACGTACACGCTGTGCAGTGATAATAATGGATTAGTCATGTTTTGGTCGATAACGATCCGGAGTTCTTCGGGGGGGAAAAAATAATTTCGTAACAAAGAGTTCAAAGTACGAATATTTTTCAGTCAATAAGTGGAACGATTCAGGTTAACGACTTCCAGATCGATCGTCGGAAATAAGAAAATGTTTAGGACTGCTGAAAAGTCAGTTGGGCGACGACCGTGAGGAACACATTTTTTCCGCAGTGTTGAAGATACGATCGGTGTATGATCATCAATCACAATGCAGTTTCTATAAACGATGCCAACACGTTTTGAGCGAAATCATTTTCGAGCACGCGGTGCTGCAATAAATCTTTTCATTTTTTGCATCTTTAAGCCGAATTTTGACAGTGCATTTACTCCCCATGCGAGGTAATAATTTATCTAATAAAGATATCTACATTTCCGAATATTTTATCTAATCTAAATAAAAGAAAATATTTTCTCTTATTTGAAGAAATTATCAATGCAGTTGTGTATTACTTCAACACTAGAATTCATTAATAAATATCTTCAGGTATAAAGGTTCCAAAGGCTAAATAGGGTAGAAATACATATATCTTTTCAAGACATGCAAGATAATATTACCAAATATCCAAACAATAGATAATATTAATATACACATCAAATTTATCAAAGGGCCGAACACATTGACACATATGAAAGATGTTTACAATGTCTTGAATAATCAGCTTTTAGATTTACAAATTTAGATGATGAAAATTTCTATATCCAATATCATCATCATTGTGCAGTTAACTGCATGAATGGTGCCTCTTTAATAACCCTATGAGGGAAAGGATCATATTAGTGGTACTGAAATGGAATGGTATCGAAATGACATAATTTGAATATTGAATGAATCTCCTCTCCCTTGTTATTTCTAGAAGATACACTAAATATTGCAAAGGATCGTATAAACATTCCTATCTGAACACAAAAAACTGTAAAAAATTATTTTATCGTTTGAGTGCAAATCAGCGATCTTTAAGAGAAATTTGCACCAAAAGTGCGGCGAGGCGATATATAGACGATGCTCGATTTTTAAATGTAAATAAAGCAATTTATGTATGAGATATCCACTCATTTAGTTGAAAGAATAATTTAATGCATTATTTATGGAATGTAATGTCGTTCAAACGCAGATTCATTACGAGGGTATGAAGCGCCCGTGGCAAGTATCTAACCTCATTTGGCGCGAGCTATCTATGTAAGGTAGTCTCCGAGAGGGCTTCCGTGATCGTACAGATCATATAAAGCCCTGGGTGCGCATTTATCCCGGAAAATGCATCAAAAAGCCCCAAAAGAGTAAGGAGCGGCCACAAAGATTGTGCGTCCAACCGGTCCGCTTTTCGCACCGCTAATATGACGAACGAGCACCTCGCGATCTGACACCATACCCAAACACATCTACAGAACGATTACGAACTCTCATTACAAAACGTGGTTGTGCGAAGAAGACTGATCGAGTGGGTTGTTTAAATTTTATAATCGGTCGAAAATATTTCGGACTTATGCCGGCTGGGTCAGCCCAATGTTTAATCGATAACAAAGAAAAGAGGGATTAGACAACTCAGTATGTATCATAAAAACGGACAGAGTCAATAAGTGTTGATTCATGTAAAGTAGAATGGTCAAGTAAAATAAAACAATCTGCATTTTGCGACCCAAGCCCAGTTGCGCCCGTGACGGGCACCTTCTTTGCCAACCTCTTGTTACGGCCCTATTCAAATGTTCACTGTGTCGCATAAATCTGACTGAATTTGCTGGATGACATTCTAAAAGCATTAAAGAGGTAAAACACAATGTTGTGTCCGAATTCCAGTGACTCAAACAGTATAATTACACATATCTTGCATACATTGTACGATTGTATAGATCGTTAACCCAAATTTATCGACTAATAATGATATCATCAATCGATTTCAAGTGTATTATTTATTTATGTACAAGCTTCATGCACGCTGCGACGGTCCTGACAGATAAGTGGATTTGTACGGATGATAAGTGGCGAACAAGCAAATATAGCATCTAAGTTTATGATGATTTTAAATTAGCTATTAGTTTCGAACATCGGAAAAATCGATGTCTCAACAGGTGAGATTCATTTTGGCGTCATTTTGCATTGTACTCTCATTGGCACAATTGACTATATTTTGGAAGAAATACAATTCCTATATCCCTTCAGACGGCAAATACATACTTCCAAGTTGTTCAATGAACCTTAACTGAATTCAGATCACATGAACATGGAAACCACAAGGACGATAATTAAAACCGCTAGATCCTCAGCATCAAGAATTTCACAATACTGTACAATCATAGAAAATAACAAAGGGCGCTGATTCTGACCAGCAAAAAACAGGTAGCATTAATTAAAGATAAGAACAGGAATAATATAGCAACGGGGAACAAATTCTTATCTCGCTCGTATTACTATTTTATATAGCCTTGTTCAATATCTGATAACGAGATCTTCAGATATGAAAAATCAACAAAATACAAGTAAACTCCAGAAATTTCCTGTGAAGGGCAGATAGTCAAAAGGAGCAAATACTTATCTAGATTCATTGAAAAAAAGACAATAATGGTGATATTGTCTAGTAAAACGACGGATGAAAATTGGAGTTGGAGAAACCTTCGACAGGTTAAAGATGGTGTTGAGATAGCGACTTTGGCTTTGTCTTGTGGAAAAAAAATTAAATCAATGTGTTTCATTGCCATTAACACGGAAAATGTATGCAAATCTTATTAAAATGCAAAAATGACTCAACTACAATATATATGATGAAATTTAGTAGCATTGTTTTGCGTGTTTAAAATTGTCGTTGCAGGTCATGTGGCAAGACGAACGGATGAAAGCTGATCGAGCGGGATAGTCGGGCGAATTTAAAAGGTCGCAGTTCAATACGATGAAATACATTAATTTAAAAAAAAACAAAAGATGATGTTCGCGAACCCCTCATTTATTAATTTAAATTGGTGAACAATTTTCATCCATGGTCATAAAGAGCTCTGTTTGGGCCATGTCGAGAGCTCGTTTTCTTTGTTGAAGAATAATGATAGTATGTAAAATTAAAATATATGCATTTTTATAACATCGATTGTCGCTTTAGTGATCTTATGCGATGTCGAGCCCGTTTGATTTTTGAGCAACGAAACCGGCTTTGTTTATAAACAAACTTATATGACGCCCGTTACATATCTCTAATGGACATGATTAGTCATTTGTTTTTGTATTTTTGACACATTGCTTCCTATAAGAATCTGAGGGAATCGAATCGCGCGCAATTTTTTTAAGGGGGGCGAACGTAAAGGCGATTCCCGAGCTGCGAGAGGACCGATTTACAGATTCGTCTCGCTGCATTATCGGCTCGGGGGACGCGAAGGGAAGACCGCAGCGAGCACTCGGAGGGCGAGAGCTGACGCTGGAACAAAAACGGAAAGGATCCGGCGCGACGCGAAGTTCGTTGACAGTTCGGGCGAAAGCTCGGGATCTGTTTGATGATTTTCTCACCTGGGATCGCAGTTGGCGGGGGTGCGGTCGACTTCCCAGGCGGCGAAGAGTCGCATGGGCACGGGCCGCATGGACGCGGGCCCCGAGCGCTCCGCCCGCATCCTGTCCGCCATCCGGCGCGACCCGCACTGCCGCCGCCCGACACTACACCGACGAACCGCACCGCACCTCACACCGCACTCCGCTCGCGGCCCGGCGCTCGCGAACGCCTTCCCGTCAAATCGATACAGCCACCTGCGTTCGCGAATCCGCCCGGACTCCAGTCCTAATCGTTCGATTTGCATACACCTTTAAATTTTATAATTTTCTTTTATAAAAAATATAATTTACGCATTAATAAATCTTTAATTATAATCAATATATATATTTTCAATCAATATATAAATAAATTCAATATAAAATTAATTTTATTTTCATTCAAATACAAAATTTAGGTGAAATCTAAAGTAAAAGCAGCATCACATAATTTATTGTTTTTAGAAAACAATCATAATTTTTTCGTTTAAATAAACAATAAATACTATCTAATAAATTACATGTTTATACGTGCAAAATATTTTTGTTGTTGTTAATGGTCGCAATATAGAGGTTTTGGACAATGTTTGCTTGTGTAATGTCATTCGCCCGGTGGTGGAAACAAGTAAACAAACTGTTTAATTCGGTTGTATGATATGAATATCGAATTTTATTATATTGCAATGGAATATATGAAGATTCGTATAGATTTTGATGATAACGGCTGACGAACCACGTCGGTTGATTAGACGACTATCCCAGAGCTGTGTTGTGAGCCACATGTGCTTGCTTAAAATGTTACTATTAAATGCTTATTACGTCTACAATGTATTTTTAAAGCTGCTTACCAGTGTTAAATGATAGTATTTATGTCGTGTTAATTCGTATTTTGATGCTTTAATATGTAATTTATTTTAGGATGTCCTCTTTCATAATGTAGTGTTGAATTATTCAAGAGATTCCATTCCCACTGACAAGTTTGAATTAATATTCGATTCGTAGAATTGAATGTATTTTGATGACTTTCGTTTGTGTTGTTTTGTGAGTAGGCATTTGTTTTGATAATTAAGATACTCGCACCATTCTTATCGTTGACCAATTTTGTTATTTCCCCTTGACTGTTCTGGAGTTACATCATTAGCTAAGTATCACCACTCTTGCAAAATCTACTCCTTCAGAAGTAAACTGGCAGGCTTGCACGGTAACCCAGTCCTTTTATTTTCGCAACACATTGATAGACAAAAATAGCTGAACAATAAAAAGCCGATATGCAAGTTGAACATTAAGAAATATTCCGAAGAAATGTTGGAATACTGTACTATCCACATTGTTAATGTTCTTTTATTGAGCCTGATTCATTACCAAGCTTGTTACATGCTGCGGTGGAGCTGACAGAAAAGCGGATTTACATTAGAGCGTAGCGTGTATGTTCTCCAGTTTGAAAAGGTTAACTGGTTCAGAATCACTAAATATTCCAGCTCTAATTTTTTATAAAAATGTGAATATTTTATTTAGAAAAGTGTTGGTATAGCAAAATAATTTTTAAACTACTGATTTGAATTTTAAATTCAGATGCAGATTGGAAAAAATCTTAGCATTGCCAATTAATTTGAAGAATCAGATTCTTTTTATCAATCATGAACTAGGTTTGTGTCAATTTTCTGATGCGGAAATGTAAATGCTCAGCTAATCAATTAATTGAGTAGGATCATTGATGAATTTCTTGAGACAATATAATATTGTTTATCATCATTATCATAGTGTAGCCACAAACAGTCAACTGCAGGACCTTGTTTATTTTACTGGAAAGGTCTTTCTGGAGTACAAAGAGTTCAGTCCCCCCTTTCGTTGCAAGGACGTTGCCAGGCTAGGATGAAGTTCTAAGTGAAGCCTAAGTGAATCTCGGATTCACTCCTACACCAACTGAGGATGTTTCCCCGTCCACGTGCAACTTACCCAAGTGAATTCGAGATTGGGTAGTTTCCTATTTCAGATTGATCCTCCTAATTCAATGATTTCAAAGAAATATAGAAGGCAACGATTTTATCATTGTAAAGTGAAATTCTATCTCTTCTGAAGGGCGTCTGCTTGTTGCATCTATCGTCTCTGTTCCATTCATAAAGCTTCCTGGCTCTGAACTGGTAAGGTTTCCTACGGAATTAATGTTATTTATAAACACTGATAAATAAAACTTGTTAGTCATTAATCCTATCCTTTTAAAAATCCACCTATTCTAAAAGTTTTATCGTAGTTATATTGATTTATTAAAGTTTCTCTACCAGCAGGAATATGATACAATCAAAATAAATGCCTCTAGGTTTGGGAATCATTTTCTTATTGAATTTGTTTGGTAATTGAGTATTAAATTGCCTATCAAATATATTAATCGATCATGGATATTTAGGTTTTGTACTTGCACATGATTATTTATTTTACATTATGTAATCACATATTATTATTTATATCTTTTCTTATAGCTTATGCTTTTATGAAGATCAAGATAAAACAAAAATAAGACCTACAGCTGAAATGATGACTTAACTTTAAGAATGATAATACAATAAAGGATCCTATTAGATGCAAATTATGGATAATAAGGGAGGTTTGACTATTATAGTTTCAAAACCTAACTATACCTACTGTTTCTAAATAATATTAAGAGCGGCAGCGACATTATTTGTGTCATTATTTCTACAAAGTCGATTCTTTCCTAGTCAACTTGTATCGAAAGAATACAACGTTTATTTAATAAAAATAGATGTAAACTACTTGTAGACAAAGATGCAGCTTTGTAGATTTTAATTTAATGCCGGTATGTACAATTATGCAGGTAACGAAAATTGTTATTGGTTAACTTTCCTGATTTACATTGTGTAAACTCTGACTGAAACAAAATTTAACTTTGTAGAAATGGGTGCAAAATTTCAGTCGCTGCCTCCTATACTAATTTTATATTAACAAAAATATGTTGTATATTTCTAGAGTGTGATTTTTATTAAAATTGATTGAACTGCTATTGATAAATTAATAATTTATATACTTTCTATCGATTTTATGACTTCATCACTGTTCGTTTCCTCCAAAATGGATCTAACATTCTCGTAATAAAAGAAATTCTTGATATTTTGAATATTTATTTCCTATTGTATGTATGTTACAATAAATTTGATGAAAGATGAAGTAAAAAATTGGAATTATAAAAGTGTTAATTTGTCAGAACTCATCTTAAAATGTAATATTAATTAGTATTAGTAGTAATTAAAGATAATTTTTGAGCTTAGTGTAGTCTACGCATTTGAACAAAAAATATACAAATCAGTTGAATATACTCAATATCATAAAAAATATTTTTCAGATGATTTTTTTAACATTTTTCAATATGTTTTGGAAGATTAACTTAACCAAATACAATTTAAAAAAAATATTGTTAATCAAAATGAGTTGATGAATATTATTTATATTTTATATATTATAAAAATAATAATAAAAGTATGCACTTGCTGTAAGATGCACATTGCTTGCGACCATTAACTCCCTTAAAAATAAACATTAAAAGTAAATATTTAATCTAATTTTTTTGTGTGTAAGCTATAAATTCATATTTAGAGACACGGATCGAGTACCTGTCTTTTGTCAAATTATTATCACGTCGGATTTTATTTATAGAAAGATAAAGAAACCTTAAAATCCCAATTCAAAACATTAAACCCGCCAACATTTTAAAAATGAATAAAATAATGAACGCATAGGATGATAAAAACAATTATAAATATAGCTAACAGTAGAATTTAGATATTATTTTAAAAACTTATTTTACAATTTTAATAATTAAAATCTGGTAACAATTATTTGAATTTCAGACATATAGAATTTAACATAAGTCACACAATCAACAACTATAGTTTTTCTATTTGTTAATTTAACACTTGTGTGATATTAATTTAATGAAATATCGAATACGTGAAGTCAATTGTTAATCAACTCAAAATATATTTCATATGCTCGGTTGAACTATAATATTATTTTTTCACAAAATTAAGAATTGTATCCTATAAGATATCAAAATTAAATTTATTTGCGTTACCTTCACCACAAAATACTCATCCAGATAATGCTTCACTTCGATGTCATTGATTATTTTTTACTAATTAGTTGATTTAGAAATCAATAGGCATACGAATGAGGGAGCAATATTCTTACTATATTCCAATATCTAATAAACAAAATTTAACTAACGACGGGTTAATATGAAAACTATAATATTTGTACCTAACAATAAAGACATGCCAATCCCAAAACTACTCTCTTGTATTCAAAATTTAAACAATTTTTAATAATAGTGAATATTAAAAGAGAATAACGAGTATTGGTTCATATTAATGTATGAAAATTGCTCATCATAATACCAAACTATAAAGCTCTGTATCAAATATTAAAATTATTTCGATTGAATTAAAAACAACTTTGGATAATTATTGCATCATTTGTACATGTTTTCATGGTCGATTGTTACTTATTTAGTTGCTTCTGGCGGACAATCGGGTTGACTGGATGGATGAGCGGCACGGAATGCTGGATGATTTTCTAATTCTCGATCTATACGTAAAATTATTGGAAACGGACGGAGATCTACGTGGAATCTGAAATCATGCATTTCAATCTCGTATCATTATACAAAGGTGCGTCTTAAAAATAACGATTTTGTCGTAATTTACCTCCTCGCGTTAAAAACTTGTGGTATTAGACAGCAGTCTGCCAAAGTAAGCTCGTCTCCTACACAATATTTACCCGCCGAAGCGGATAACAATTTTTCTACAGCGCGGAATCCACGCGTTATCCAGTGTTGAGCCCATTCCTTCTTTTTCTCTTCGCCTACGTATATAAGTACGACCAAATTTTGTAGCGGCTGAATTCCCGAAGAAATTACCTAGGGTTAGAATTATAAATTAAATGTTTGCCGTTATACGAAAAATTCCCGCGACTCGAGACTCTGTGATTTAAAATCTGCCTAACATAATGTATATTTTAATTATGTTAACTTATTTTTATGCCCCTGAAACCCTTGAAATTCGTTGAAATGTCCGATTTGTATTGAATGAAACCACGTATAACAAGGCATTAAAAAATGCAATACGCGTCTGCGCCCAACTGATATTGTAAGAGATTTCAGAATTACATCAAAAGAATTCCAAGAACAATGGGATGGATCTTCTATTCAAATCATTCATTTGATGCTAATTGGAGTTTTGCTGAAAACTATCCACTTTGTTTTATTAACAATAATTATCGCAGATCATCGACGTATGTGGCTAACAACACAGTACCATCCGCATATCTTATATTATTGATGATATTTCCGTTTGTTATTACTCCGATATCAGTCCTATCTGATGGTCTCGTCAATAATATGTTCCGAGTATAGATTGAATAACGGCGAAAAGAGTATGTAACCCCGTTAAACGCCTCTAAACATTTGAATGCTTTTTGATGTCGGTGGATTGATTACAGTGAAGATTCATTATTATATGCATAACGTTGTTGTCTAGGTCCAATTTGATATGGTTTCCATGAAAAGAATTATTAGGATGGTAGGAAATATTATAAATATTATAAAATGGATGTCTTAGAACCGACTTACTTATTTGATAAAAATTGTTTATTATAAATTGAATTAATATAATTATTTACTTACCTCACAGATTTCTCTAACTTTGGCTCTCTTGTGACAATCTTGAGGCATGAGAGGCCTTTGCGGTCTTGTTTCTTCCAAATAATGCATTATGGATAACGATTCTACCAGAGTGTGTCCATCTGCAAATATATTCAACGCGATTCCAAAATTTAATATTCATGCATGCTTTTAAAACCACATAAAGAAGAGTAGAACCTCATTATTAAAATATAATTTCAACATTTAGAATCGATATAAATTGAGCATTATAAAAGTATCAATTTCAAATTATAAAATTTGCATGTTTTATTACGTCGCTGGAATGATTACCGATAGAGATGTTAAATTCGAGCATAAAGATTATTTTGATATTTGTAAATAACGGCGTAAATCTATTATCGTAGTATGTGTAGAATATATATGAATACCTTACTGATTTTTATAATCAAACTATTTTCATAATTTGTGTCAATTTTCAGCTATTGTATTAACGTGTGATTTTAGCATCATATAAATAAATACCTATGAGTAAAGCCGGCACCTGCTCCATGGGATTGACGTCCCTGTATTCATTACAGTGCTGCTCCCCGCCGCCTTTGATGAGACTGACTGCCTTTATATCGTATGGAATTTCTTTTAGGTTGAGACATATCCTCACCCGCCACGAGCAAGAGCTACGCCAGTACGAATAGAGTACTGGCTGAATGGAAAATACAACAAATACACATAATTAATTCACAAATATTTAAAAAAATACGTTGTGTTATTTTAAAGGGATCGTTATTCGTATTGTTATTTGTATAGATATACATACATTTTTATCTGACATTTTACGATGAACAGGATGCAAACCACCACCAAACAGATATGAACTGCTTAAGCTTACGTTTTGGAATGAATTTCAAAGAATTATCTGAGTTTGCAAACAGGTTATAGTTGAGCTCCTCTTAAATAGCGCCAAGGTTAACGTGAGAATTCTTATGATAATTTTGAAAGTGTGACTTGTTTACGTCTGATAATTCCGGCGAAGAGAGATAGGCTTGTAATCTTTTGAGAAATGTTTCAAATTAGATCCACATTTTTTATTGCCAATTCTTTATTTAGAGAACTGCCGTTGTGCCGGTGTTGTTATGCAAAACGGTTGATCCGCTAAGATTTATGCAGCCGATTGAATCGTTGTTAATGTAGTGTTTTATAATTGGTCGCATATATCAGGAAAATTAATGCAGCATGTTATTAATTATCATTTGATATGAGCAATTCTCATTGTTAACGCTTCAAGCTTAAGACGATCGTCAACATTTTAATTATTCGCGTTTAATCGAATTGAATAGTGTTAATATATGTAATTAATGTGATCAATTGATTTGTTTTCATGTGTGTTAGTGTACATGTTAGATATATAATAAATGTTGGATGTACATATTTATTATACAGTATATTCTCGATTATCCGGGTGCGGATTAAGATTTTTAAAAAAATAAGAGATTGCCACAGAATACTAATATGTTATATCATTGATGAAACGTCTTTATCATCAAAGTCTTCTGAAAACTCTTACTGAGGAAGATAGCAACTTGATCAAATTCTGGGAAAAAATGACGATATTGGATGCTTTACATGGAATAACACAGTCTTGATCAAAAGTAAAATCATCAGTTATATTCGTTCGATCATGGAGAAAGATTCTTAATATATTTTGAAGAGAATGAAGCAAATGATACATCTGAAATATGTGGATTATTGGTAATTTTAAAATCATTTTAATACGTGGATAGGAAAAACATCAAGAATTGGCTCGATCATGATTTAAATGATATCATTCTCAAAAGGAAGAAAATGCGAGTGATACCACAAGTGAAGACGATACCAGCTCAATCATAATTGAGTACTTGATTACGCTGAACAATGAGGATCTGAATATAATGATTTAACAGCTTTAAGATAAATTCAAAATGGTATTAGAAATTTGTTTGTGAAATCTCAAAAACAATCATTTTTATGTGTACGATTCGAATTGTATGTGTTTTTCAATTATGCGTGCCCTTATTTCCGAGCATTATCCCGGATAATCGAGAGTTTACTGTGTTTGCATTGTAATGAATTATATAAAATAATTTTAATTGTTTCGCTTAAAGATACATTCTTGAATCTATTATTTTTATTGCAATATCTGGTGGGTGGTTTGAAAAAAAATATTGGACGTGATAGGGGAAGTACAAATCTTCTTAATGTGCCATAACACCATCAGACGTAGGAAATCAGGGTAAAAATGGATTGAGACAATCGATCAGAAATATTAGTATTTCCGATCCACTAAATACGTTCCACAATCTGGACTTTATATCTTGAACCTTTATAATAAGAGTCCAGGATCTAAGCCACTATAACAACACTTGGTCGTAGTAGTACAATGTATGTATTTTTTTAAATAAATGTCCTTCATATATTTAACCTTTTAACTGTAAGTGAATTAAGAGATATTATAAATTGTGTATACGTATGCATGCATATCACATGCTATCCTGCGGGATTATTAACAGCTTTTGAGCATTTTTGTTTCAGGATTGTCACAATACATCCCAAAATAGATTCAGGTACGTAGCAAAGATCATTCAACGGGCAGCCCTGATGACCTTGTTGAATTTATTTAAATATAAACAACAAGATCAATTATAATGTGGATACATTTTTGAATTCACTATTATATGTACCTAGCATAATAATTTTTTTTTTCTATGAAAAAAGCAACTTAATAATGAGTCGCTTAAGTGATTAAAAAAAATAATGGCGATACATTTAATTGATTATTTAAATTAATTAATGTGTATTTATGATATTTTATCAGATGGTTTGTGATTTTTGAAAATAAAAAATCGTTAGAATTTAAATGTCAATAAATCGGCGTTCTTTTGTTTTTCAGCGGGTGCTCAATAATTCGATTATGGCCATTTGTAATTTGAGTTTGTCTATGGTTTTTTTTTTACGTAATTGCAAATTTCTCCCCCGAAGGGGATTGGCACCCGTCGAAATATTCTTTATTTTTGGAATAATTCATCGATTTATTTCGCCTAAAAAATGCAAATAATGTGCCATTATAACCTTGTTTGTTTCGTACGTTTGCTCTATCGATTGTGCCGTTGCTATCAGACATTTTGACCGGCCGGGTCGTTTTAGATTATGAGCATATTACCACATCACTATGACACGGCAATTAATCCTTGATTTATGTCGATTATTAATTAATCAATATTTCGGAAATAGTGCGTTATTAATATTAATCATGGCGATTTCGATGGAATAAATGGCGATCTTATGCGTATTTTTTAATTTATTTTTTTTGCTCCCCTTTTATACCCGGACGAATATCGATGGTCTCGCACGAATTACTCGTGAAATTATTTTATTTTATGAATTAAAAATTTGCATGAATATTTCTGCAGTATAATATGAATTAAATGCGATTTATCAATAATTTAAAAAAAATCAAAAGAAAATGGAAAAAAATTGATATACGCCCTTAGCGGAAATTGTTTCATAAATAGGCTGAAATGAATCGAGTAGGTATGTCACGCCGGAACAAAACACATTGATTGATATTACCTTCGCCAATGCCGACATGCCTCCGTTGTACTTTGAGTAATTAATTTTGAATCGTTTTTATTTGATTGTGTATACTCGGAGGTGGCGTGTGTTTTCACTGTGTCGAAACTCGTCGTTCGCGTTTAGTTTCCGTGTCTCGCATATGAAAGAAGCAGCTGGACTGACGAGGACGCCCGGTGCAAAAGAGGGGCTGAACTAACCCTCCCGCCTCTATTTGCGCCTGCTCAGTAAAGGGGGATGAATTAACCCTCCGCGGGCCCTCATTTTCCTCCGATATCCCTTATACTTTAATATCTCGGCGGGCTATAATGTGACGCCTTTTTTATTCATGCGAATTTTATTAACCCGATGTCTTCGGTTCGGCACAAAATAACAATACAATAAGTTAGGAAACGCCTAACATATCGAATTGTATGTAAAAGCATAACAATTGACCGTTACAAATAAGTTCTTTTATCTTGTATTCAATGCAAGAACCCTTCTATTTAACAATACATCATAATACACACTCAAATGTTAGTACAGATGTATGAAAAAAATAATGAGTTCAAAAAGTCATTGTCGTTCTTTGCCCTCAGATCGCTCATGCAGAATGTCCATCGAGGCATGCGTTGCATGTCGTCGGTATCCATATCATCCAATTTAGGTCGAAAAAACGCAGTAGTATAGTTACGCGGTGTATTGCTGTGGGGGCATACGTAGCGTGGGCTGAGGGGGGTTAGGATCCAAATCTCTATCCATCCCGCTTCACTTTGCCAGACCAATATGCACCAAAATCCGCAAAACAAATTCTGCAAACGAATAATGCTTGTGCTAATCCTATAACATTCACGAAGATTTCCAAACAACAACAATAATTTGGAACAACAATTTTCCAAAGTTTCATCGCAATCGGATGAACAGTATAGGAATGTATACGTAGCAAACCGACAGCACAACAACCGACACACAATCATTTTTATATATATAATAATAGACTATTAACCTCATCAACATGCAGAGCCGTAACGAGGGTATGAAGCGCCCGCTGCAAGCATCTATCTTGCGCCACCCTCCCCTCCAAAATCCATTTTTTAAAAAGGTAAATAATACATCAATAGTGAGCATTTTTAGTGAATTTGTAAACATGGATAAAATTGTCGTTGGTTGTCGTAAAGTAAGTCTGCTCCTTTTACAACAGTAAAATGTTGGGTGGCAGAGCTTAAACGAGGCGGTACGAGCTTCCAAGAAAATTTGGACATGAGAAAACTATGCGCAAGATGGGTACCGCGTTTGCTCCCAATGAAACAATAACAATTTAGGATGAGACATGGGTTCATCTTAAAACTAAAAAAGCTTCCGTTGTTGTACAGATCATGAAAGACCCCAGGTACGCATTTATTACCGAAAATGCCACAAAAAGCCCTAAAAGAGGACCAAGCGGCCAATTGGTCCGCATTTCAGACCGCTAACATGACGAATGGATGCCTCGCGATCGGACGGCATACCTGAACATGTCTACAGAATGATTACAAAACGAAGTTGTCCGAAGAAACTGATCGAGTGGGTTGTTTAAATTTTATAATCGGTCGAAAATATTGTATTCTTTATTTTATTGTGGGCTTATGCCGACTAGGGCGGCCCAATCTGTAAGCGATAACGAAAATTTGATTAATGTCAAGTAAAATGAAAAAAAATGAAAATAATGTGCAACCCTCGACTGGGTCAGTATTTTGTGTTTTGCGCCCCAAGCCCATTTGCGCCAGTGGCAAGCGCCTGCTTTGCCATCCTCTTGTTACGGCAGTAACTAGCAGTAGCAAACAGTAACTAAATTAACTATGACTAACATTAAAAGTACATTTAGTGAAATTAAAAACATTTTTAGCTTAAATAAAGAAGAAAAAGAAGGGTAAATATGATATAAAACATAAGTTCTATTTACACTAACAAAAAAGGTTTACTTTACCGGTTTTGAAAAGAATTATAAATAATAAAGATATGTACAAGGGTAAAACAACTTAGAACAACTAGATTAATGTGCTTGTTGTAAAAATTTAAAGTTAAAGCTGGTTAAATTTTAAAGTTTTACGCAGAGAAGAGGGACGATGAACTGTCGATGCTCCAGCTTTCCAAACAAAGGGGAGAGAAATTAACCGATCCCTTTTTTTTTTGGGATAACGGAAGCGTCTGATTTTTCTTGATTGTGCACCGGTATTTATATATTTTAATAGTGCCTGTCCCTTTCTCTATTTCTTTTTCAACATTAGATATATAATTAAATCTTAAAGTATTTAAATATCAATGGATTTCAAAGCACAATCAGTCGCCGATGGGCGCCCAACCTGTATGGCCGACTGCGTCTCCGCCGTCGTTGTTACGGATCAATCATTTATAGGCAGTCCTGCCAGAAAATATTGTCTCAATTTTTTAGAAATAGGAAATCGTGCTAAATATGAATCAAGACATAATAGAACATAAATATTTTATATAAGAAATTCCTAATTAAATTAATAGCATTATAGAGTTAGTTCTTTCTGTTTTTCGTGAATATCTGAAGCAATTTTGATACAATCGAGAGAATCTATCTGAAATATTAATCTTGAAAGCTATTGTTTCATTGATGGGACTGCGAAAAGCCATAACAAAAATAATCAGTTTTATGGTTTGTGATTTGTGTGCTCAGGCGTTATTGCGTAATTCATCAATATTCATACATCATTCAAAGGTTATAAATAATGACTATACCAAAATTAAGTTTATTCTTGTTGTAGCAAAATATAATAAAACCCATGTATTAATTATGCATGATGGATTGTATGAAAGTAAATAAAGGAATAATTCAACTATACCAACCCTATGTCCAACATAAGTTTTTTTTTGATAAAATTTTGACATGGTAACAATGGTTAACCAATTACTTACAAAAAAATCGTAGACATATTTAACTGTCCGAGTTTCATTTTGATATCGATGTTTATATACAGATTATTTGTACATACTATAAAAGTATTATATGTTCATTTTTAATTTGAATTTTCTCCACTTTCATCAATTGGGGTAGTTTTTAATGCAGTTTTCCTGCAATACATTTAAACTGTTCTTCATTATTTGGAGTGGTGTGAGAGTAATAAGTGGCAATATCGTGATTATTTCGATTTCCCAAGCTGGTCATAAGCATTAATTTGCGCCATCAGGATGAAAATTGATCGAGTTACAATGTTTTAAATCGATATTGCACAACATAAAATTGGGTGGGGCATTCAAATTAAAAATTAAATATTTTTGAAATGGCAATTTTATGTTTTTCAGATGAGCAGATTTATTGAAATTAAATTAATTTTATTTTTAATTTAATTTTCCAAAGAAGATTGCTTAGTTTTTGAAACCATCCAAATTTCCTATTGAGAAGGCATCTTTCCATCCATTTTTTTATCCCCAGCAAAAAGGACCAAATTTTTGTTTTGATAACAAAACTTTACACGCGTTTCGTTGCTTTCCTTTGTTATCATCAGACGGTCAATAAGTTTTAAATGTTCTTGAGCTGTCGACTATGGTGAATGCATCTTCTGCGATAATACTTCGATACCTAATCAAGGATATGTTTCTACCATGATTCTCAAATATGTCGTCATCAAATTTTAATTAAATAAATTTGTAGACACAAACTGAGCTCAAACAGACGTCTAACCGAGGCCTTCCGACGTGTCTGCTGCCACTCGGTTCAAAAACATATACATGCTCTTTCCTTCCTCATCTATTCAACCTTTCTAATTGAATACATAGTATATCTATACAAATTAGAAACCTTTCTTGGATGCATAATGAGGAAAATACTTTAATAAAAATTATATTGCTTAAGTGACCTTTCTGGACTATAAAATGTTCAGTCCGCCATTATTATTTTTTTATTCATGCGTCATAATTATAGATTTGATGTAGGCGTTATATATTCGATCTTTCCACTATCTATTTTTCAGAACTTTTGGTTGAAGTAAATCTGAATATATTTTTAAATTAGACAGACCGAAATTTCAAAATTGTCTGACCCGCGAGATTCATTTTCAACTATCTTAACAAATGTCGATTTTAGCTTAACTTTTATCGTTTTTTTTAAACATTAATGATACAATTACTTTGAAAAAACATATTTTCCATACAACTGCCTTTGAATTGAACTATGCTTCAATGGTGCTCAATGTGATTTTTATTAATGATCCAGATGTAGTGGTCCAAGGGACTTGCATTAGGAGAGCTAGGAGGCTAGGGATAAAATGCTCAATCAGCAGTTTCGAGTCTAAGCCAATTCTTCAACCCAAGGCTTAACAAGTTTGTCCTATTTTTCAATTGCATTGATCCTAAAACCACACTAGGAAAATTGGAGAAGGATATGATCTTCTTGTCTACGATCTTCAAGACTATCAGAGAAAACTGAAATTTGCCCTTTTTAGAGCTGGAGAAGAGTCACCTCTGACTCATCTTCTCATCATCTAAAGGAGTATAATCGCAGGGTCTGCCATCCCCCTCCACTTATTCAGAAAGAGCACTCTTGTAACATTAAGTTCGGAGACAGACCGAGACAGAGAGAGAACGTACCACAGTCCGGGAGACAGAGACGGAGAGCTTCCCCGCATACATCGCACGATTGTATAGATCGTTAGCCTAAATTTATCGACCAACAATGATTTCGATTTCAAGTGTGTTATTTGTTTACGCAAAGAAATTACCGAATATTTTGTGCTATCGACAGTGTTTATTTATTTAATTGCTTGCTGTTCATCGCTGCTTGTTGAATGAGTCTTTGTCCAATTATCATTTCCTTGTAAAGCAGGAGTAAATGAATCGATTTTTTGTGTATTGTTTATGTAAAGAAATGAAGTGGTCTTGTATGCTATCAACAGTGCTTATTTACAATTGACTCTACTTCAAATTGAAAATTTGAGCGTCTTCATCGATTTTAAATTTGCTCACTCCTCAAAAGGTTAATCATGCGTTCAAATAATTGTCTTAATCATGGATGAACACTCACCCAACGGGTCACTTGCTTGAGTGTATCAAAAGGAGTTTGAATGGTTTTTTAGAGACTGAAATAAATATTTGTTTCATATGAAATATAATATTTTATAAAGATGAAAATATTCATTAGCCTATGTTTTGAACTCCCTTTATGCTATAAGGTTTAATGTACATCATGGATATCGATTTCAATATTAAGCTTTGAATTCATACAATATAGTATCTAGTGACCCAATGTAATAAAACCACGTTTAACACATTTCGTTTTTGCGCTTTGTAAAGATGTCCACAGATAATTTATCTCATATAGACGAGGCATTATCGCCATTATTCTATGGGCTAAAAATCATTGGTTTGAGTACCTATAGAAGAGTTGGAAGAACGAATTGCCTTTCGAATTTAATCGCTGGTGTGATATCTATTTTGTTCTTTGTGAGCGGATGTTTTTTCATTTTTATAGAAAATGAATATTCTAATGTGATAATAGAGGTGAAAATAATTTCTATTCTTACCATGTTCTAATTATTCCCCCTTTTATACAGAGTATTTTGCATACGGAACGACAAAATCATTTTAGGGGTTAAGGGGGTCTTTTGCTACGTTTCACACATAGGGTTGTCAACTTAGTTTAGCTTTAGAAAGTTACCTAGATTATACCAGGATCACGATTAAGAAAATACTTATTATGTTTAAGATGTTTTTATTAAATTTATTTACAAAATTTGTTCAAATTGGCCTCACATTTGCTTCGTATGCACGCAAAACACCTTTTTCTTATTTCAACTGTACTAATCTGAATAGGGCACGTCCCCAGACAAATAAATCCAGTGGTGTCAGATCTGGAGACCGTGCGAGCTAATGGATAGGGCACGCTCTCAGACAAATAAATCCAGTGGTGTCAGATCTGATCCATGTGCAAAACACCGTGTATATTCCCATTATTGTGAATTTAATTTAATTTTCAGTTCAGCATCCAATTGATGTTGGTCGCAAATGGATTTTCGGTTTCTTTCATATATGCCAATGAGATTATGAATCAGAAGAATGTGAAAAATATAGTAGATACCATAACACATTTGGATCTATCTTTCAAAAATATGGGGATTCATATATCATATAGGAGAACTAAAACGTTGATAACAGCATTGATGGTATTTTACTATGGGGTTTTAATGTCTTATCTGCTGCTGTATTCGCAACACGTGGCTACAAGAACCCTGACTGACCTCATAGGATTCATCTTTAATCCATTTTTTCCTATTGTAATTCATGGAGCCATTACCTGCGTCTTCTGCATCTTCATCTGTCTCATCAGACAGAGAACTAAAGCCATCAATTATCATTTATCGAATAAAATATTGCGAAACGAATGCAACAAGAAGCGCTATCAACGATTCGATTGCATGCTTGCAAAGTAAGTTTTTAATTATTGATTTTTTTTTAATATTATCTTTATAATAATTATTATTTTGTGTCTTTTCAAGGGAATCAGAAGCAATTATTATAAATGAAATAAAAATTATGCATCAAGAATTGAGTCAATTAGTCAAGAAAATATGTTCAATCTACTCCATGCCGATCATGTCCACGTTATTTAGTACGTGTGTGAACTTATTCATTTATGGGTAAATATTCGCAATTTAAATACAGTCAACCCTCCTATAGCGTCCACTTCGTTTGCGGCGTCTTTTGCATTAACAACAGATAAAATACATAACGTCATTTGCAATTGTTAACAAACTAAACACGAACAAATTTTGTATAGGTGCCTAATTTTTTATAGCGTGGTTCCTAACTCGACACTATAGAAGGGTTGTCGGTATTTAATTATTTATAAAATAATTAATCGTGCTTGCCACATAGCATTGCCAAATTTTCACCAGTCAAACGAGAAGATAAGGAAAATTCAGATCTTCTGTACAATTGTATTTTTCTGTGCATCTGATAAATCAAATTCATAGTTATTATTATATTTACTATTTTTCTGATGATATATATACCCTTTTTCCAATATAAATGTAAATATAAAATGATCTAAATTAATGTACGTTTTTCTGCATGTAATAGATCATGGGTCGTCAACCTGGTCCGTACCGCCCACTAGTGGGCGGTAAGGGCTTTCGTGGTGGGCTGTGGGAGATTTTTGCTTTTACCCAAAAATCTTTGATAATTTCATTTCACAATTTTTATTTTTCGGCATAGCTTTCTTCATCCATCTACTAAACATATTGCGATCGGATTACCTTTTTTCATTGCTACATTTAGAAAGTAACACGTGCCTAATTGCAAATTCTTAGAATTTCGTCCTGGGAACCTAGCGGACGCAGGCTGAAATGATGGCTTTATCTATGCGAAACGTATTAAAATAATGAGATGCGCAGCTGTTTTGGATAAGTAAGATGTATAGACCTTTCTTTATTCAATACGACGATAATCCTTTGTAATTTTTGAGAAGTCAAGGTAATCTTACCAAAAAAAAATAAGTCGAAATTACCGATAGTTAAATATTGACAAAATTGTAGAAATTCTGGCAGTCCATCACATTATCACAAGCAGTACACATCGGTCTTCAACAAGCTTCGTTTCAAAACTCTTCGACGGTTTACTTCCAAATTCGCTTCACTTCGGGGAAACTTTCTGCCCGTGTGTCTTCAAAGAATCCTGACATCAAGAAATCCGTTCAAAACAAAGTGTAGTGTTTAATTGTAGGCAGTACCTACATATTTATATTCGTGATAAGCTAAAGTTAAATAACTTTTTTACAATAGTGTTCCCATGTCTCAAAAGAAAAAATATGCCCGTGGCTATTCGCCAGAATACCTGCAGATGGGTTTCATCGAAGCACCTCATAATAAACTGCTTCCAATGTGTCTGCTGTGCCAGAAGACTTTTTCCAATGAAGCGATGAAGCCATGTCGGTTGAGAGACCATCTTGCTTCAAAGCATGCAGAATACCAAAATAAGTCAATTGGATATTTTCAAGAATTGTTTAAAAGATTTCAAAATCGTCCTACAATGAAGACTTTGGTTCAAAAACAAAATGCAAAAAATGAACATGGATTAATAGCATCATATCACATGTCAAATTTAATTGCAAAAACCGGCAAAAGCCATAACATTGGAGAAACCTTGATAATACCCTGCATAAAAGAATTCATAACCACTGTAATGCACCTGGATATACCTGATAGTTTAAAAACACTTCCCCTGAGTGATACTACCGTTAGGAGAAGAATTGATGAAATGGCAATTAACGTTGAAAGAAAGCTTGTCACTATTCTACAAAACACTTCATTTTCCATACAACTGGATGAGTCTACTATTTTGGATAATAATTCTCTACTGATGGTCTATGTACGATACTTTGATGATAATAATGAACTCCAAGAAGAAATGTTATTCACTGTGAATCTAATTTCGGACACAAAGGGATTATCAATATTTAATGCTGTGAAAGTATACTTTGAAAAAAATAATATACCATTGACCAATATCATTGCATGTGCTACTGATGGAGCACCATCAATGATTGGATGTTATCGTGGATTCACTGCCTATTTGAAGAAAGAAGTGTCAAACGTTTTATGTGTTCATTGTGTGGTGCACAGACAACATCTCGTGGCTAAGACTTTAAGTGCAAGTCTACACTCATCGTTAAATATAATAATTAAGGCGGTCAATAAGATCAAATCTAATGCTAAAAATGATAGAATATTTCGACTTATGTGCGAGGACAATGACGAGCAATTTATCAGGCTGCTTTTACACACAGAAGTTCGTTGGCTCTCTAAAGGTGCATGCTTGTCTCGCTTTGTGGCATTATACGACAGTATCATGCAGTTTTTTGAGGAAAATCGAGAAGGAGAAATCTACCAACAATTGAAAATGGTTAAGCATGATGCTTTTTATTTGGCAGATATTTTCAAACGATTTAATGAAATTAACCTGCAGCTTCAAGGTGCCAATAAAACACTGATTAGCTGTAAAAATACTGTGTCCTTATTTATTGAAAAACTTGAGATTCTCCATCGTAACCTTCTGAAGGGAGAATTTTATCAATTTCCCGAATTATTATCAATAAAAGAAGATATAACGCAAGAAGAAATCGAAAGGTTTAGTTGTCATATCACTGAATTAAAAATTGATATGAAAATAAGATTCAAAGATATTATAAATTTAGTGACATACAATTGGATGATAAATCCTTTCAACGTAAATTTGGATGAGGTCGATGTAGTTTATCAAGAAGAGTTGTTGCAATTAAAATATGACGAGGAAAGCAAAAATGTTTTCAATATTTCGGGAAGCCAAAAACTTTGGCAAAATAAAAAAATGCCTGATTTGTATCCAAAAATGTGGGAAAAGATGAAAGATATTCTAATACCCTTTCTCACATCTTATCTCGTCGAAGCAGGTTTCAGTGTCGTGAATAACATCATGACAAAACAAAGAAATCGCCTCAAAATCACTGAAAGAGGAGATCTTCGATTGTTTTTAACGAAAATTGAACCAGATATAAAATACTTAGTCACACAACATCAGGCTCAAGGTTCTCATTAGTTATTAAATATGATTTTTAAAATTTCTTGTTTTTCAGTATGTATATTTCTGGTTTTTTTTCAGTATGTATTTATATATACGTACTATTTTTTGTTGCAATAAAATGTTGGTGATAAAAACTTGTTTTTTTTCATACTGGATTGAAAATATAGCTACATATGTTGGTGGGCGGTAAGGAAATTTTAACCATGAAAAGTTAGCAAAAGTGGGCGGTAGGCATAAAAAGGTTGACGACCCCTGTAATAGATGAAGGCGATGATTAGGGGTACCCAAAAATATTCACGCATTTTCAAATCTTATGTTTGATCTCAGTTTGTACCTGGATACAGTGACGGAAATATTTTTGTTAGTTATATTTTATGTGCAACTATTGTTAAACAATATATTTGAATAGACAAAAAATATTCGAAAAACCTATGAGCAAATTCATTAAATAGGCATTTATTTCATTGTGCTCGAATTGCCATTGACAGTAAATGCTATGGCGTTTAAGATCAAATACATTTAAATCATCTCATTACAGAACAGAAAGCATTCTATAAAAAATAATTACTGAATCATTTAGAATAAATTATTTCGTTTTTCTTAAGGGAGTTTCGAGGCAATATCCCTTATTGTTGATTGTCGACAAAGCTTCAGCGTTGTCCATTATAGGCGAATCGTGATTTTCACGAATGATTGAAACTCATTCAAATCATGCTAATGATTAAGGTTCTATTATACAATAGCGTAGCCTTTATTTGTTTTGAATAAATGGATTGCGACCGGGCCATTGACACGGATATGTGTCATACTGTACCGAACGATTTAAATCATCAAATAATAAGCTGTCCTTGTGAATGTTGTGGATCTATATTTTTGAGATGGTATAAAGCGAACAATGCTATATTCAATCATCGGATTTATGCGATCATCAGCGGAGACTGTTAAGAGATAAATACATAGTATAACACGGATATAACGAGCGTGCATTTAATAAATAATTCTACTTGATTTTTGAAAACTTTGCTAAGCTTTGTTTGAAAAGCTGTTTGCTTCAAATAATTTTATCACGTTATTATAATTAACACCCCAATTTCAATTAACTAGTTTCTGGACTCTGGAAAAAAATATATTATGGAGAAAAATTTACGAATATTGTGTGCTATCAATAGTGTTAAGCTTCATTTATTGATATACGAGATTGTCTCACGTTGCGCGGTCCTGAGAGAGAGGTGGATTTGTGTGGACTATAAGCGGTTCACATACGAAAATAGCATCTACGTTTACGCCAATTTAAAATTATCTCACTAATCAAAGGTCGTGCCGGTATTTGGATGCTCGTTATAAGCGTGAATTAAAATATTTGCATAGTACAATATTATAAACGGGCACTCGGTCCACTCGGTTACCATTCAATTCGATGATCACTTTTATGTTGGAATTGAGAAAAGACGCCGAAAGGTGGACGATGATCAGAAAAAGAGTTGATTTATACAATATTTTTAAATTTTCAGAGAAAGATAGATATGAGGCATTGATGTCGACATCGATGTTGATAATCTTCCTCAGGAATTTTTTTTTTTACGATTAAGCCCTTCCCCCGATAAATAAACAAGCAGGAGCTCTTCCATACTTCATGATGCAGTAAAAATATATTATTTTTAGGTATTTTTTTTATAATTTTTTGAGACAAGAATTAAGCTTATTGGAAGCTGGACAAATATTCATTTCAGTATTTATCTACTTTGCTATGGTCCTTGGTTTGACTGTTTGCTGCGATTTTTGCAATTCTGAGGTGAGCACAATCAATATTAATTATTTAAAAAAAAATCATTAAAAAGGTTTTTTTTTATTTTTTACTTAATTTCTTATGCAAAAGATGCGATTCTCTTGATTTAATTCTTTTGTAATGCATTTTTTCCTCTGTTTTCAGTTAAAAAATACTGCCATTATTTTATTTAAGATTTTTTACACAACTGAAAGCACCTTTATGAAAAAGCTGGTACGTATAATTAAAAAAAATACCTGTGGAAACCAAGAAAAAGTTCAAATATTAATATAGTGGGGTAATTTTGTTTGGGTGCTAATTCTATTTTGGAGATTGGAAATATTAATATTTCCTATCGATCGTCTCGATTCAAGTTTAGTAAAATTAATTAAACTGGGGAGGGTCAACTATAAGTGAACTACCTGGAAAATCTTGTAAGAAGAAGATATCCTACTAATAAAATTATATTTTCAGATGAAAGACTTCGTTTTGCAATTGACCCCAATATCATATAACATAGTTGTTGGTGGTTATATAGAAATTAATATAAAGTTTTTGGGTTCAGTAAGTATTTCCATAAAAATATAATAATCTTGTTTTCATTAAATGAACTTACAACTAATATTTATTTCAGGTAATAGAATTCGCTTTAACATATCTTGCCATTATGATACAATTCGAAGATTCTATCTATTAAATGTCACTAATGCTGAAAGCTTTGCTTTGTCCAGCTTATTTATAAGATCAGGCCCTAATCACTCAATTATCACTTCTTAAGATACCTTCAGAACGAAGAATAAGATCGAAAATGAATTATAGATTGTATATCTTCGAAGCCTTTATTATTTTTTCTCTGGTGGGTTGTGAATATTTCCTGAAATATATCAAAAATTCAAATGATATTTTTAATTATATGATTAAGCTGTTTTTTAAGAGGACAATGACAGAGCGCTTGGGCGCTTCGAATAACCCTCGTGGTGCGGTCTCCACAGCTGAACAAGTTGACAGTCGAGGACTGTTGCAGCGGCGAAGGCAACGAATGGATTTATATTTAAAATAAATTATATAAAATCAACCAATGAGACTATTTTATCCATATTTTCAAAGTTGCAGGCGTCTCTCGTGACGTTCATTATATACAATGCTGCATTACCTAGTGGGGTTAAAAGAGATGTCTATGTGGGATGCCGCATGATCTATCGCAAGCCAATATTCTACAAGTAATGAGCCATTAAAATGTTTCGTTTTTGAAATGACGGAAAAATAAAATATATAAATAAATATGATTTGAGATGGCTTTACAATGGATCCTAAAGCTTTTGATCTACAATATGTCATTAAGATACGGATTGAATCATCAAGCATTCCATCAATGAAAGACGAGTCTTCCAACATAACTTTGCGGTCGTTCTATTTCACATAATAGGACAGGAAGTCGTTAAATTCATATAAATATATATCTTAGATGACGATAGATGCCGCATTGTGTTAAATTTCGTTGGCATGCCGAAGATTTACAATAACGTCGGGCTATTATAATGTTATACATCACACTCGTGTTGATGGGTGGATATAAATTCTTTGCTTGGGAAGAAAAAAAGGTAAATAAGAAGGTCGTTGATTTCCTAGCCTTAAAGCAGACAGGTGTTAAAGGGCAAAATGTTTATTTGGATGACGGTCGGTTTCCATCTATGAACCAGCTCTCATAAGACGAAACGGCCGTCATTTGTATATCTATTTCTCGTAATGCTGTTTTATGGAAATTAAAGTGTATGATTTAGTGCATTTTATTTGAGCTCTTTACCAATTCAGCTATGCATGATCTTTGACTTGCTAATTTGTCTACACGACTATAAACTCGCGTGTGACTTATTGACCCCAACATCGTATTACTAATTTTAAGGTTAATTCGTAAACACAAGGAGTGGTGTTTTGATACGTTAAATTATTTACCATATCTAATCTTAGCCTTTAATCAAAGAAAATAGAAGGAATTAACGGCCGCTTAGATATTTACTCCATCGGGCCTGTACTGAGCTCGTTGCCTGTAATCATGTAATAAATCAATTAATGGCGAGCTTTCCCGAGTATTTAGTGATGGTCAGACTGATAAACTTCAATGATGTAATCATCGTAAATTGTTTATGATTAAATAGTATTAATAGGTGTAATCGCTAGATGGCAGCTAGAACATATTTATCTTAAGTATGTCCAATATTTTCCTATGCAAATGTAAAAGGCTGTTGTTAACCAAATAATTTTTATTGTCATGTTACGTGTGCCATAATATTTCGCCGTTAATAGTTTGATGGTTTTAAAGCTGGCCATATATTTTGTTGTTAAAACTCAGATTTGGTCAGAAGAGCCGTTGAATCCGTTAGTTTTAGAAAGTGGTAGAAGCTTGAAAGTTGAAATTTTGGTCTACGAACTGATCTCCATCTTGGATGGAAGCCGTATGCCTCATGATCGCAAAAGGGTAAATAAATTATATATTAGATATTTTAATTGTCTACCCTTTCCCTCTTTTGGATGTCATACTGGAATGACGAATCGCTCTCGAGAATAGAGAGAGCCCTCATCCCTTTGGGAGTAGTTACGTCCGTCGTTCATCGGCGTCGGGATCATCACCAAGGAAAATAGTACGGAGCGCTCGGGCGCATCGAATGACCCCCGATGTGGGGTCCGCGGCCGAATAAAGTGACACTCGGAGACTGTTACAGCGGCGAAGACAACGAAATTGGGTCTGTTAATTTGCAATTGCTCTGCTTAGACTTTCCATCTTTCGTAGTTATTGTGAATTGATAATTACATGAGAATCTCTATGACGACTCATATATTGCTATGCCATAATTTGGAAAACATGTTAAAAGATGTTTCGTAGATAATTTCCAACATTCTTACATACCAGTCATTTGAAATCTAAATTGAAATGCTTTTTAGAGAAACCTTTACTTAAATTTTATTAAAATACATTATATTTATAAGGATAGGTATCAATATAGTACCATACCATCTCCTCAATTTAATCATTATCCAGAAATCTTGCAAAAGGTGGGAATTATTGATATATTTTAAATATTTTTTGAAGGTATTTTATTCCAAATGTATGACATTTTTATAAAAGAATTTCTGAAAATGAAAAATTATCCTTATTAAATGTATGCAAATCTCATATTGAAAGAAGTTGGTAAAGTTACTTAAAGGCTAAGTTAAAAGGTTCAATGCATTTGTCTATTGTCGGTGTTTCTGTGGAAACGCGCTAGATATAAAAATATATTACCAAATAGGAAATCAGGGTAAATCTACATGAAGATATTCGATTGGAGATATAAATATATTTTATCTCTTTAGTTGATGCTACGGGGATTTTTCTACAATCTTGATTTAAGTAAGATCCTTTATAATAAGAATCCAGACTTTTGGATATGTGAACTTCTTTAACATTGGGTACGGCAGGGAAACTACCTTGTTTTTAAAATGAAAAATACAATTTATGCTTTAAAAATCATATCATTAGGGTGGCCTCCGGTTTGGTTAATGCATTGAGATAGTCGAGTTTTGAAGCGTCTCACCAAGGTGCGGCAGGGAAACTTTAACCTTAAATATCTCTCTGTAATGTGGAAAAAATATCACGTGTGACCGGACGGATGGATGGACGGGCGTTGGACAACAAGACTCTCTTCTCTAGGTAAGTTTTTATTCAGCACGAAAGAGAGAGATTTAGCTGCGAGAAGGACGTCCTCCCGCAGCCAAGGTCAACTGACGACTCTTCTTGAATCCCACCTCCTACGCGTCACCACCCAACCGGCAACGGTGCACGCGCAAGAAGCAATTGGTCGGCAATTGCAGGTGCAATGTCTTCGCAACGCCATAGAAGATGGCGGTGTTAATAGCACAATCATTTGGCAAGGATACATTATATACAAGCTTCATACACGCTGCGACAGTTCTAATAGATAAGTGGATTTGTACGGATGATAAGTGGCGGACATACAAATACATAATGTAGAGCTTTATTGAAATTTAATAATAATCGAGTCAAGGTATTTTAAAAATTAATACAAGTACTCTTGGCTCATATGTATTTGGGTTAATCGAAAGAAAAAAAATATCGAATGCTAATTTCTCAATTTTAAAATGAAGCCTTATCGCCAATAATTATCGTACAGAGGGGCGTGTTCAAGAAAGTCTTCTTTGATTATGTAGGTGTAGTCGTTGATGGAATAAATTAGTTGAGGCGATCTTGCATGCAGATAGCCATATAATGGCGTAATGATACGTATAAAATCGACCTTATCACAGCCTCGTCCTTTTTAAGAAAACCGCATTTATCGTCTCCAATTATTTCTGTTTGAGCTCGCCTCACAATTATGCCAATAAAAGATAATACTCTTACGTGGATTCGTCGTAAGCCAATGATCCTGAGCTTAATTTGAATTTGCACCGTGCGAGGATAACTCGTTCCCGATATCCTTGTCGGGGAAAAGGTTTATTTTTAACGTTCTTTTGGTGAAACAATTATTCTTGGAAATTCTCAGTGGCGTTCTTTAACAATGCAGCAGTCCAATACGGATTTCTTGCATTGTCCTTAATGCGAAAAGCTTCCTTGGGCCTTAAGCGAGGTCGTAAAACAAGTCGACAATAAGTCGTAACATATATCAGAACCAACGTGCGCTGCAATAAGCCCAAGCTGAAATAAAATCACACTATATTCGTTTTTTTTAAATATTTATTGCTTTTGAAATAGTCCTGAAATAGAATGAAACAAATTAATGATTATAAAATAGGAGATAGAATCACTAATCGGATATTTAGCTACCAATATCTGTTTTTTTAACATCATTTTTGAATTTGTAATTCATTCTTAAAGCATTGATCAGAGAGAGTGTGCTGGAAGGATTTGAAGAAGTGAAAATCTGTTGGAACCAATTCTGATGATAAAGCTGTATGAGACAGAGCTTCCCATCCAAGATCGAAAATCACATTTTTTAGCATCATCATAGTAACACATGTAATCCAGGATTACCAGAATATGATCTAATTTCTTGATGCTTTTCATTCATTTCACTTCAGCAGTTTCTCTTGATTTCAATCAATTGAAATATAATGATGGCTCATAACAAGACTTTCCTATCGTGGTTTTCCATTGCCTTCTACATGTGCTTAATATAGGTTTATTTGAATACGAATTTTAGGTAGGAGAGAATCAATACCTGATCTGCAAAATGTATTTTGCAAGATCCATTGACTACCTATGATAATATTCAATATCGTTGACTTGGAATGGATCCATCAGATCCATCTTCAGATTCTCTGGGTTTATTTTTTTTCTCAAGATGACCTTTTTTGAACTTTGAAAACAAATTCAATAGTATATTCTTCGTTGGTTTTGCAATACTATTGTTTGCGTTTGTCCAATTTAAGCATGAATAGCAGTCAATGGCGAAAATGAGTTTTACTGGAATATTCTTCACTGGAAGAAGCTAATCATTTATTTAATAAATTATAATCATAGAATCATTGAACAACTAAAATTGATGTTTTTGATTTATGACCCGCTGCTGTTCCTTAGTATGCAACCGATTTATGTTCTAGTAAGCAAACTATTTGTATATCATATTAATAATGTCGATTTGAATTGGATACTTTATAATAAACAGGGTTTCAAATCTTCATGTTTTACATTTCGGTTTTCGTCCCGGTTCAGTTCTAAAAATTTACATTTAAAACTTTTTTTGTGCGGTACAATCGCACAAAAAAAGGAAAAAAAAGATGCGTTCCAAGTGTTTTAAAAACAGTTCGGTATATATTTTCTCTTTCCAACAATATAATTCATAATTAGTAAAGATGTCACTATAGTCCTTAACTAAAAAAAAAAACATAAAATGGCGACTGTTTAAAAAAAATCAGTCAAGTCATTTTTTGGCCTTTTTTGTCACAGTTTTAACTTTTTTTTAAGTAGTTAAAAAATAAATTTCGACATAAATCTGTTAGGAATAATATAGGGTTATATAGAAAAGATTCAAACCCAGTTTGAAGTAAATTAATTGATTAAAACTTGAGATATGATGTCAACCATGTTATGATAGGACCTACCATTTTGCCGCGTCACTAAAAAAGCTATAACTCCGTAAGTATTTGGAATTATGGCAATTCCTTTGGAGAATGTATTTTTAAAAGTTGAAACATTGGAAAAATGCAAAAAAAAACGAAATCAATTTTTTTTAAAAATCTAAACCAGAATGAAGAGCGTGGTCGTAATTCAGCGATAGCAGATGCAATATGATTTACACAGTCCAGTTTTTTCCAAATTTCAGTTCGTCTTGATGATTTATTCCCTGTTTTATCTAAAATATCTCTTTATGAAATTAAAACAAATGCTTTAAAAAAACCGCATAACTTCGAAATCGCATAAAAAAAGTCGCACAAAAAGAGGTTTGAGTGTATATCGATTTGATTGCGGTTTTCGTTAAATAATTGATTATTGGCATAATTATCAGAACTACAAGTATATAATAATGCAATTTATTAAACGAAAAGGTATTGATTTGATTTGATTGGTATGATGTTTGGGATTCCCATTATGCGATTATACATAGCCAATAAATAGGAATAGATAACCTAAACAAAATACATAATAATGACTTAAATTTGCATGCTGGAATTATGGGTTGATAACAATATTATCAAAAGTATTGATTAAACAGGACAATTGACAGGACGAACATAGAATAAAAATCATAGCATTATTAGATGACTACAATAAAACAAATTCTGCATAAGATTTGTGAGGGTAACATATTATATAAACACAAAAAATAATCAAACAAATTCAGAGGTTTTATCGGTTCAGTACACACAAAAAGACCGAACCGATACTTTTGAATCAGTTAAATTTCGGTTTTCATTTTGATAAAACTATATGACTTAACTAGTCAGGAATAAACTAGGATGGGATAAAGCTTACATCTTCTATTATTCTGAATTTAAAAAATAGCAATATCGTGATGATTTTAGACATGGGCTGATACTTTTTATTAAAGCTACCATGAAGTTCTTTCGTATGAACCAAATTACATGCTTTGTTCATAAACAATTTTATTTTTTATAATAAAAAAACCAAACGAAAAGCCTTATCTAAAAAGGTCTTAGATCGCACATACTCGTTAAGTGATAAATTGAAAAATATATGTTTGAAACCCGTTTTAAAAGAGGGGGAACTAAGCCCAAAAATTAAACTTTTTACGGCGTAATCGTTAAACGCAGAATGACTTTGAAGTGGCGCATTTTGCTTATAAAAGACTGTCTGCGATGTTATCAGACTAATTTTTATAAAATCGACATTTTATTTATATACGAAATGCTATAATTGTATATAAAGATACATTAAAATACATAATCAGAAGGAAAAAATGTATATAGAGAATGCGGCAGGGAAACTACCTTATTTTAAACATGTGCCCTGAAGCGTCAGTTATTTCGGAAACTACACTACATGAGCATTATTAAACCTACATAATAAAAAATTTTAGATCCTGTTATTTTGAATGAGTGCCACTTCAACCTTTTTAGAATAACTGTCGTTTCAGAATGCGCGTTTCAAATAAGGAAGTTTCATTTAAGAATGATAAAAATATGTTCATCATTTTTCCAATATTTCTCATACTTTACAAAAAATCAGTCACGTATTCCGATGCGCCGATCACCGTTTACTATTAATTTAAAATTAATTTTCACTCGGCTACGTGTTAAAAACGCACTATATTTAGGTATAAATTAGATATTTTACGACCCGGGCATTTGTACGTTCCTGTCATAAAACGTTTTATTATAAATTCATTCACGGGAGCGTATAATTATAGTCCAGTACAGAACCAATTCATCATTGGCCGTAACGAGTGCCTATTATATTGACCCATTTGGCCCGGGCGTTTAATTATACAATCTGTAACAAGGGCGCTATTTGGTCAACGCCTATCGATAAAACGAATTTAAAAAATAACAAACAAAGCTCGTCCATGATTGAAAACCCAAAAATGGTTGTTTGGGTTTGTACTAAATTAATTGAATTAAAATATAGTTTTTGTAAAACGAACGTTTTTAATGGCTGCTTGTAAAAATGTTACGACGAAAATAATTGATGTCCGAATATTATCTGAAGTATTAGTTTAACAGGACAATGAACAGGATGAACAAAGAATAAAACTTACAGCAGAGTTATCGAATTATTCATCCGGAAAATTTGAAGCATTTTCAAGCAAAATACAGTTGCATAACGAATTACTGATTTGAATTGATGAATGAATGAAGGAATTGATGCCATTTTAAGCGATCAGATCAAATCAAAATTATTTAGATTCCACTTAAGAAAGGAAATAAGTCTCCAGCCAGATCCAGCATAAACGATGCTCACTTTGGGTCAGTTTTGAAAGTAATCACTGATGTAGTATTGCTCATGAAGAAGAAAAGACAGAGAAGAGATGACATGTGTCAGGAAGTGTAAGAAATAAAACATTAAATTGTCCTCTCTATTTCTGTACCAGTGGCGGATTTACTGAAGGGGCGGATTTAAGAAAGTGCTCAAAGAATATGTTCATCCTTTGAAAAACACGATATCCTTATATACGGCATTTATAAATCGTGGTTGAAATACCATCAATTGAAAAACTAGGTATTTTCTGTGCTCTGATGCCGCGTTATAGTGAAAATCGTAATAGGAAACCGCGCTTATCGAAGGCCGAATGTGTTCAATGTTCAAATACACCAACATCGGCCCATGTTTGTCTTTGAGTTTAACGGCTCTGCTTTAGAAGACCCCCTTATTTTTTGCGACATTGGTTTGAATCGACTCACTTCTTATCCTAGCGTCTATGTCAAAAAAAAACGAAATTTTAATTTGGTACCACTGATACATGAGTTGAAAATATTTAAATTTAATAAAATATAGGGCTTCAAACCATTATGTTTTTTATTTCGGTTTTTGTTCCGGTTCAGATGCAAATATTTATATCGGTTCAATTATGGTTTTCGTTCCGGGGAAAATGACGATTTTTCCGGTTTTCGGTTCAACTTCGGGTGATTCATTATTGATTTTTTAGATGTTTTCATTTGCAACGACCGTGGCAAGTGTCTAACTTGCCCCTCCCCCCTCATTTTTTTTAAAAAAGACGATTAGTGCAGTGATCGACCAAATGAGGTTACCAATTCAGAAATGGTGAAGAAAATCCTCAATACATTACATTTCAGTCGATATGTATATCGCATATTGACTGAAAATTTGAACACGAGAAAGCTGTGTGCAAGATGGGCGCCGTTTTTGCTCACAATGGAACAAAAACAGCGTCGTGATGATGTTTTAATCGATTGTTTGGTCCCGCTATTCGGGACCATGCCAACCCGCTTAACTAAAGTGCACAGCAAGTTGAAAAACTTGAATTTAATGTCCACATATCCATAAAAACACGCTCATCCTCAATTTCGAGGAGCTACTTGGCTCTGAGCGCGGTGAAGAAATTAGCTAGATTTTGTGACTTAAAACTAAAAAACTAGCTAAGATAGCAGAATAAATTAGTAAGATGGATAAATATACAGTTCACAGGGTCTGTGTATCCAACTGGTCCACTTTTCGGACCGCCGATACGACGAATAAAAGTCTCGCGATTGGATCCCATACCTAAACATGTATACAGAACGATTACGAACCCTCTTTCTTTACAAAACGAAGTTGTCCGAAGAAGACTGATCGGGTGGGTTGCTTAAATTTTACAATCGTTGTCTTTATTTTATTGTAATCTAGGGTCGGCCCAATATTTAAGCAATAGGGAAGAAAATAGGGATTGGACAACTTAATATGTATTATAAAAACGAACAAAGTCAATCAGTGTTCATTCATGTTAAGTAGAATGGTCAAGTAAAATAAAAGCCATGTGCAACTATCAACCGGGGCGCAATACTGCGTTTTGCATTCCAAGCCCAGTTGCGCCCGTGGCGGGCGCCTGCTTTGCCACCCCCCTATTATGGTCCTGTTCATTTGTATTAAAATCTTATTTAATAGTTAACGTATTATTTTATGGAGGTTTTGAATTTAAGAACTAGAAGTATTATATTTTATATAATATTATAATTTATTATTCGAAAGGATATTGACTTACTGCATGTTTGGGAGTTCCAGATTGGAGTACATACCATTAGAAAACAAATTTAAATCTGGGCGTCCCAGTTTGGGTACATAGTCAATAAATCGGTTTTCGGTTCAGTTCCGGTTCGAAGCCCTGATTATAACAATGAGCTTATTAATTATGAATTTAAACGCCACGAAAAATAAAACTGTGGCAGGTGATATAAAAATATGGAGCCGGATATAAAGAAAATGAGTAACCGCCAAAGAAACTAATTTAAACCCACCCCATTTTTTGTCGGCTATTAAAATTAATTGATTTGCATATATCGTTCGTATTTAAAATTTCCTATTATGGAAGATCAATTTCAGAACATTCGTAGGCATAGTATATGTAATACACTATGGTGTCCCCTTATTTTAATGCGCCATAGGGCGATTCATATAAATATATTTTTTAAATTCCACTATATAATGCCATAAGTTTCAATTAAGATCCTTTGAGTATTTATCGATCAAATAATTTATCAAGACAAAAATCTGTAATGGGATTGGTTATACATATTATTTTAGTCCAAGAAATGCTTTCATTTAAATAAAAACATGTTTATTAGCTTTTGGATCCATGTCACCCGTTAGATTGCAGGTACCAATATTTTAAACACAATATATTAGATAGAAATTTGGGCGTCTATTAAATTTTGTAATTCCGCTTTGGTTCTCTGATTATTCATAATTTAAATAATAAAAGGGCCCGATGGTCTTTTTAATTATCGGAGAACATAAAAACGTATACGATAACCCCTTTGAGAATATTCGAATACATATATTGAGCTTTTTAAGATAAATTTTGTCAGTCCCGATCACAACTGTCATCACTAGGCTTTTTTATTGGCTTGCACGAATTTTACGGTCGGATATAGTATGTGGGTAAACCGTTTCTGGGTATTGAATTACTAATGCATTTCGCATCGTCTTGGATTATTCGGGGTCAGATGTTACCGATATCATCAATCAATTTCATTAAAGCGTTTATAATAACATCAATATGCTACTTTTGTTGCATAAGGCTTGATATTGGAGAGGAGAAAAAAAATCTTCGATGTAATGCGTACGTAATTTGATGAGCTATTCATTGGGTGAGAATGCTCGACTTTGGCTGACAAAGCTGAATCTGAAAGATGTATGTGCATTTTTATTTTATTGGATTATTATGCGTTTGAATCAAAGCAATTTAATATGGTATAGCATTTGAATGGTGAAAGACATCCCTGGTAATGTAAAAAATTAGGTTTCTATGGATAAAGTCTGACTACATGAAGATTCGAAAGGAAGACACGGAGAGAATATCTTGCAAGTTGGATATATTGAATGGGCGACAGAGACGAAGAGAGTATCTTGCGTACTTATGATTGTATTGATCGTTAATCCCAATTTATCGACTAATAATATGTGAATGATATAATAAATCGATTTCAACTGTATTATTTATGTTAATGCAAAGACGGTCCTGACAGATAAGTGGATTTGTACAGATGAAAAATGGCGGACAAACGATTATAGCATCTAAGTTTATGAACATTTTGAATTAGTTCACTACTCAATGGGTTAATATTAGATAAAGCGAAAAGAAATGTCATTTTTTTGGTTGCGTTCTTTGCCATCAGTTTACCTTAGGTTGCTGTCGAGTGAATACGTCAATGTTGGTGTCATTTTGAAGCCCTGTTGTTTACTTTGCTTTTTCAAATATTTTTAGATTTTTTAGCCATAGTGAAAATGTCCAAGACAGAAATTGATGAGACACGTTTGTGATCTTGTTTACTGTTTTTATTCGACAAAGGATTAAAAGCAAAAAAAAGCTACCCAGAGCATCTGTGATACATATGGCGAAATATTGAATAGTCTAAAATGCCATAGATGGTTCAAAAAATTCAAAAATGGCAACAGAGAATTGAAAAATCGATATTTAAGATTAAAAAAATCGCTTCTGTGGAACAAGTGAAAAATAATTTTGATCCTTACTTTAATGGAAAACCAGGCTAATTTTACAAAAGAGGCATTAAAAAGCTACTTAATCTGTGGAGCGCGATTATAAATAATAATGGAAATTATTTAATTGAGTAATATTGTACAGATTTTATTAAAATATTTTTTTCTCCAAATAAAAAAATGACATTTCTTTTCGCTTTAACTAATATATATATATAATTAAGGACATAATACATTATTCCTTTAAAATTCAAGGGAAGTTATTATGACTAAATCTTATTGTCATGAAATTGAAAATGCACTTAAAAATGAAGAAGGCAATTTGAATAAAAAAAAATATTTTTTAGATTAGAAATATTTTCAAAAGTATAAAAACTCAATAAATATAATTTTGATTGAATAAATTATGTTTTGTAAAATTTATAGCGTTTTAATCATCGTATACGAATTCCGAACGTTCATGTGGTATACCCTAAAACAATATCATAATGTTAATAAATGATTTCCTTGTCGTTACTAATAATCACCATTAAGGACATATTAGGGATTTTTGAAGATCTATTTTAAATTTCATTCTTGTTTCAGTGATATAATCTTCATTTATGTTTTAAATGTGTAACAACCGCGTTAATTGAAAAAAATCATGCCATATTAGACTGGGGACCAAATGGCAGTAGACACGTCGGAAGATCTCGTTTATATTGAGATGGACATGGACGCTGCACGTCTGGACCTGGGTAATTGCAGGGAGGAGGCTCATCACAGTTATCCTGGCCGGGGTTCTCATATAGAACTGTATGAGTCACATATGTATGTATGTTAGAAAGTCGTTTTGTTTCTGTGAGAACGCTGGAAAATAAATATTTTTTGAACTGTGCAATAAAGTATATTTTGAAAATGGAAAATAAATCTGTCATAATTGGGATAAAGATGGATTATCGTTAACAATTACACTGCAAAATAATTATCAAGCGTGCCTTTGAGATTCGGTGAGTGGGAAGGGAAGACATTGGGTCGTAAATCATACTTCATTTGGCTATTGTTCTTGTAATAACATTGTAGCGTGAACACGGTAATCTTGAATGTTCTGAACCCAGTCAAGCCTGGTTTGATCCCTGTGCTTCGATTTCTGTCCTGTGAATATCCATCTGGCTGAATTTTGTCCATGATTGCAAATTAATTTTCCCATGCGAAAATAAATCCTTTGTTATTGCTGATTACATTATATTCATATCATGGTTCTTAGACGTTTAAAATTGTGTTCCAAAATTGTGTTCCTCATTTGTACGCCATGGCTTCATTGGACGCGCTGTTGAGAGCCGCTTTCTTATAAATCCCTTTGATTTTCGCCCGGATTCGGTTAAATTATATTTTGGACCGTCCACGATGGCTTATCGAGGACTTGAAATAATTGCATCAAGCCCTGTCATCAGCTCGAGACTAATTAGAAAACGTGGGCGCCGATTAGTGCCCAAAATATTGCTTGTTTCAAAACCACTCAATATCAAAGTAAAAAAAATGACTGATGATTAAAATAAATATTGTCCTGTCATATTTGGTGGTTGACAGCGATTGACAGACGCAAACAGAAGCTTGTAAATTCATTAATTATCGTATAAATAAACATGTGATTATAATTAACGTTTGCACGTAGTGTTACGAAAGATGAAAATTTCAATACACGTTGTAAAAGATCAATAATAATTAATGACCCCATCGTATATACATAGACGAAAATTTAATTTCAAATTTATAGAAATATGTTCATTAGATTAGATTGTTCCATCGTTATTTCAAAACAGCCTAGAATCTTATATAACCTGAGAATAAGATAGGATTGCATTGCTCTTTTGTTGATCTTGATGATGAGTTAACTTTGATTTATTAAATTAATAAAATTAGTTCCAGAAAAAGTTGATTTTAAATAGAAATTTTGAGCTAAAAGTTTGCGTTATGTGTTGTGTAATATATAATAAAATAGGCGTACCACTGGTCTAGTGATATTTTATGCTATACACACAGTAGAAGCAGTGCGGCGCATGCGCGTCCCTATGATATATGCGACGGACATTCGGAATTCATGGACCAAAATCGATGTTCTTTACCAAGATGTGTATTTTCTATCTAAAGAAAACCTCAGCTGCGAGACCGCAGGGCACCAGCGGGAAGAATACGTCGTCAACAATAGAAAGTTATGCAAAATAACCGATTTTAATAAAAATGATAATTATATCACAATTTAAAGTTATTGATAATTTAATTTAAATTTATTATTGAGTACAGGCTTAATCGAATTTTATTGGTGATGTTTCTCGAGCACGCTTCTTCGAGTTTGGAACTCAATTCCCACAAGAATTTCGATAACCTCTTCATCCCAAATATCTTCATTAACAATCTCGAAAAGTAGACACAAATATATTATTAATGTTGCTCAAAGAAAACAATGTAATCTGATTGGGCTGAGCAAATAGGTTCGTGTGGGTGATGGGAGGTTGCGAAGACAACTCGTTGACGGTTTAGGCGAAGTTGGTTTGTAGCGCCCTGTAATTATTATAAAAACATACTCCTACGGGCTATCGTGATACGGGGGTGTTATATTTTAAAGGTGGCTCGTGAAATTAAAACGTCTAGGAATTTGTGTGTGTAATTATGTATTCAAAATTTATGATAATCTTCTTCGTGGGACTTGTTTTGTGTCCATATTTGGATGTGGGCTTCTCTCGTTGACATTCAATTTTCTCGATCTTATTATAATTTTATATAATATCTTTATCTTTATTTCGATAAATTTCTTGGTTTTCTATTTGTCTATTCATTTTGGTTTAAACAAGATCTTATAATTGAGCCACATATTTAACTTTGTCTTACTCTTTTTACTATTTAGTTTATTTATTATGAAAAATAACACATTTGCTTTCGTCGCTACGACAATCTCCGATTGTCGCGTTGATCAGCTGCGGGGACCGCACCAGAAGTCACTCGGAGCGCGGGACGCTCTGTAACATTGACCTTTCTACCAAGTCTTGCAATAGGTGAAAAGCCCTGCCCGATAAAAGTTGTCTTATTGCTGCCTTTCATGCAAAAATGCATCGCATGTTAAAAGCAAAATTAGCTTGTTAAGTATTGTTTAAGTATAGTGTGCCACGCCGCTGCATTTTACGATATGGCCAGTGGCGAAATAGTTGAATCGATAATTAACGGCGAGCCCCATAATGTCTTTATCCACGAATGCTTTTTGGTAAAACAGGATAGCCCTTACAAATAATAATTAAAATTTACATATGGCGAGGGGAGGCGGTGCCCGGATAATTTATATTCTGATTGATTTGCCTCCTTGTAAGATTTTTCCAGTTGACGCCTTTTTGTAATTCGCCTCCAATGCTTTTGGCGTACGACTATCAATGGACACCTCTTACTCGAGATTAGCATAATTTTAATGGAAAACGACCCAACGTATTATTATTTTGCTAATCATATTCACCAATTAATTATTATGTTTCGAAATTAATTACATCGCCTTTGCGTTTATTTTGAATTTACATTTTATTAATTGAGACTCAAACATTCGGAGGAGTTCCTTATCATTTCTGATGACATTGCGACAATGTATATTTCTTGGCCAGCACTCATCATTATCTCTTAATTTGGTGTTGTTATGAAGAACTAAAACTAGGGGTTCGAACCGATATATTTGTCATTTCGGTTTTTGATCCGGTTCAATTCCAAACATTTATATCGTTTCAATTATGTTTTTTGTTCCGGGTATAATAACGGTTTTCGGTTCAGCTGCAAGTGTTTACTTAATTTAATTATTGATCATGTGACTGATAATATTCCTATCTGCACGACACGGACTAAAACTCGCAAAATTCCCGGTTTTCCCGACAAATTATTTATTTCCGTCGCTGCAGATGAATACTTATATATTATAATACTTTAATGTGATTTGTAATTATTTTACAGAGGAATACAAAAATTCTGAACCCCGTATCTATTATATTTCATACCGATATTCCCATTATTAGAGTCGAGGTGTAGTAAATACATCACCGGTAGGGACAGGTTAATATAACAATTTGAAAAACATATGTGTACTGTATATATGTATAAATAGATTTGACAGTTACTACCTTACAGTAAACGATCTATTAGGTGTTTATTAAACAAATCAATTACTTAGTTACTATAAAAAAAATAAGAATATTACCAGTGGTATAGGTTAAAATAGGCTCATTGAGGATCCGAAAAATGTTGTCCAAGCTTTGTTACTAGAAGACTATCTTTAATACCCAATGCAAGCAAACTACAACTCTAAAAAATGCTGTAAGATTACGAACCGATATATTCTCACCCACTTACTGATCTTCATTAATTGGAATTGAAAATCATCATGAACTTAGATGCTATATTTGTATGTCTGTCGTACAACTCAACTCATCTATCAGGACAGTTGCAGCATGTATGAAGCTTGTATTTAAATAAATAAACTCTGTCGATAGCACACAATATTCGATAATTTCTTCAAGTAAACATAAACAATACACTTCATCATTGTTAATCAAAGGATATCTACTAAAAATAAGTTAAGAAAATTTATGAACATCATCATCCATTTTTATAGATCAGCTTTGCCTGTATTATTAATGTTGGAGATTGTGTAACACAGAAGTTTTAGGATGCGATCCGCAAATAATGAAAATGCTTCAAGTCTGCTTTTTATGTAATTACAACAAGCAATGTCCGGATTTCTCCGATAATAGAATCCATCATTTATTTACTTATTTTAGTTTAAACAAAGATTTACTGCTGATGAGAGTGTCAACAGACCCAAGATGTGGACACAATAATTGCTGAAATTCAACGAAATTTATGCACACAGCCCTAGGCACACTAAACACTGTCCCGCCGCATTACATGACTTATCATTAATGGGTTTCAACCACGACGATTAAATAAAGCAGCACGGCCGTTAATTAATATTACAAAACGGCATTCTTGTACACACATGCGTTTATTACCAGTCGTCTCTACGCATGCGCTTAATTTACTATAGTATTTTTAAAAAAAATTATACGATGTGATTTATGGGTCTTTCAGCGTTTATAATACCACCATCCGAGATCATCCACACCCCGGCTTATCCGTTCCGCAGGCCCGGTTTAATGGCCACCAGCGAATTCTTGGTGCCTTTAATCATCTCGAACGGCAACACTCATCACTGCAGAATAATATATTAGGCCTTTGTTAGCACTGGTTTATGCGTATCGTGCATGTAAAATCGGGCGGGATAAAAGGCACGTGCCTTCATCTTGCTGGAGTGCGATCCTTGTGGTATAATGAAGGCTTGTCTGGAGGTTCCAATATGTGGATAATTGCATGCGAAAAAATGATGACCTTTAAAAATGATGACTGGCATGAAACCATCGTTGTTTGCCAATTTATATCGCAAAAATATTGCATAAATATAAATAACACATCACTCAATAAGTTCGTAGGATTTTTTCTACTTATCAAACATTTTTATTTTTCGTTTGATTTCTATCGAGATTTATTATTAAATATTGAACAAATTGAGGAGATTATGCTTAAATACAACAACCTGTAAAAAATATCCATGTGAAAAGTCAATGATCGAATTAAGAATCTACTGATTGACTGACCAGCGGAAGAGAAATAGGAAAGCACTTAGCAAAGGATAGTCGATCAGGAAGCTCTTTGAGGAGGATTTCCTCGCTGTGATCCAGGCTGGAGAAGTAAGGATGACAAAAAGCATTGCTGATTAGAAAGAAAATTTATGAAAAAATGGAAAATGGCCAGTGGAACTGCTGAAGGCGAAAACTTTTGGCGGGAATTTGTAGAGGAAGTGATGACAGCCAAAGAGGGCATTGAAAGAGAGATACGCAGAGTGGCTCTCCAGCACTAGAATATGGTTATATCGAAGGCCAGACTACCTGCCCACCTGAAGCAATATAATAAACAATACCAGGGAGCAGAGAAGAATAAGGGAGGGGTCAGTAAGAACTCCCAGGGTGTCTTATGTTAATAACGAGCCTCATCGAGCCGTTTCGAGCGTTTTCGTGGAAACATAAACGATAAAAGACGTACAAAATATAATTTTAATACAATTTGTGATATATTTTGATATTTCAATTTCAGACTTTTCTGTACATTTGCCTAATTATGGCTCTAAATGGATGAGGCACGAATTGATACAAGATCAATAGCTTAAATGCTTGAAAGCATATTCAGCGCTGTTGTTTAGAAATGATACAAACATATGTGGATTATGAATCTCTCTGTGCTACAAGTGACCTCCCAGTGCGATTTCCGCAGCCGAACAACGCGTTAACTAAAAACCGCGGCGACGAAGGTAACGTAGGGGTGTGAGAATTCGTGTGATAGTCCCCGATCGTGAATTACGAAATTTGTTTGTATATTGTATTGCAATATTTTACTTGATTTTGAAAATGATTATCAATTAAAACTGCTAAAATACTTGAGAGTACTGTGGAGATTTTTCATCCTCAATGTAGAATTTGGTCATCGCACAGAGTCCAATTAAAATCCCAAAGTCACGTTCGCCTTTTTTACACAATGTTGGTATTTGGTCATTTTTTACAACCACAAACTGCGGTAGGAATACCATCGTGACGAAAATTCAAACCTACAATTACTTTTGTGCGCTATAGATTAATTCTGACAAAAAAAGACCTTGCCGGACTTTCGGTCCGCAGTCACGACTCATTATTGTTTTTGCCCATCATTGCAATTTGGTTCTTTCACCAGATCAAGATCGGCTAATCACCATTTTTCTACTTATTTTTTGGTAAAAATGATGATTTTTTTAAATGAAAAAGTCGACATGTCTAAAGCTGCTGCGAAGAGATTCAGAATATGTATTGCTTAAATACGATCTTTAGATCCAACTTAAAGATCTTGGATCCAGCGTGGAGGCTTTAGTTCAAGACTTCCTTCATTTCTAAAATATCAAAATCGATATGAATTCTGTCGGGTAGATCATAAAAAATATTTTCTGGGATGATAAAAGACTTCTGCCATAGAATTCGTACTTCAAAAGACTACAAAGTCGGAACATGCTTGCCTGAGATCATCGAAGATAAAAGGAAAGTATAAATATCTGATAAAGTCCAAACTTCCATCACTATTTCACTATGCTTTGCTCCAAAAAAATCTAATTTGAGCGGAAAAGAAAGCCGATATAAGACGATTGTCATACTGTACTTTTGCTGCTCATTAAATCTGGAATATTTATTGCCTGGAAACGACATTTGGATTTATCACAAAGCTCCTGATATCACTAATAATACATATTGTTTTATGTTTAAACACTTAAATATTTATAGAAATCAGAAGATTTTTCTCCCATTGAGATATTAACGAGAAGTGTGAAGAGTTGTTAGAAATCATTTGAATCTTAAAGCTCCATCAGCATTTATTATATATTTTGATCGTTGCCAATTAATACGGCATCTATTTGTTTTATACATCAAGAGCGTATAAAACAATGTTGTACGAAACATGATTTATGCTACAAAACAAACAAAGATACACACTCCACATGTATAATGAAAACAAGCTGAAAAACAGAAGATTAATTACGGCGATACGACGTAACTTTGGGAAAATCGATCGACCTCCATTATGGCCAGATATTGATTTATTTTCAAGGAAATGAATATACTTTTCGATTCGTTTTTTTTTGCAAACAAATGTTTCAAACATCTCAACGATTATGAATTATTCGAGCGATCCAATTTCTGTTCTCAAAATAACAACAAACATTTGTACAGCCACTGATTAATTAAAAGTTGGCGTTGTTTGTCTTGTTTGGTTTGTTTGTAATTTCGAGTAAACGATCTTGATTGCGGGGAAGAATAAAACTGAAACGAGGGTAATCAATCAACTGCGACATAGTAAAAAATTAGAGCTCCATGTTTCCTTAATTCGTCAATAAATCACCAGCTAGATCATATTTTTGCCTACGTGAACTATTAGGTCATGCTTAATGCGAGTCGAATTTAGCCATAAAAGCTTGATAGTAATCTATCATCTAAGCTCTGCAAACGATAATATTATTCTATTAAATAATATTTTGAAAACTTGTAGCAAAACAATATTTTCAACTAATTGAGAAAATGTATCGATTCTTCATAAAAATATTCATTTATAAGATTATATTTTTCTTTATAGACGTGCAATGCATATATTATATTATAATAACAATTAGCGTTCCCAGGGATACGATAAAAGACGGAGAAGGAATATTAATGCTATAAAAACCAATGATACAACATGTGTATCATAGTCCGGACGATTATTCATAGTCGATCAGTAAGTGTGTCATGCTAATATGTATGTGCTTATGTTTTCTACAATGTATACTATCTGACGACACAGATCCTGTGCTATATTTTTCATTAAGAATTCGTGGTGATCATAAATACGAAGCATATCCCGAAAGTAAGTGTACTAAATTTTTATATTTAAAAAGAGGAGGAAGGATGGTTCCAAATATCCCAACCAAATAAATTCAAGAGTACCTTGGTAGTTAGGTGTGTATTAATAGTCTCCCCCTGAGTCCGAAAACAACGAGGCCATGATTTTTTTGTCCGAAATGTGGTTTTTAATTTTTTGGCAGTTAGGGAATTGGTGTGACATCACTCTGACGACTGTCATTTTGACTCAGACGTGTAATGAGCCATCCACATTTTATCTCCAGTCACAATAGAACTCAGAAAATCCTCACCTTCCAATTTAAGTCGCGTAAGAAACTCGCGGGCGCCATTGACCTGCTCGCACTTGGCGGGATTTCTTACCGGCATTTTTCACGTAACTGGACACTACAACGTGAATTTGCGTACTACCGAATTTCTGATATGCTCGCTTTGTCAGGAGATGACTCTCTACCGCTTAGTATGGCCAACTGTTAAAAAACAAAAAATCACAGCCCGTTATTGTGACAGTACACTTACTTTCAGGATATGCCTTGTACGTTGAAGACTTCCTTTTTGATATTCAAATCGTTCAAATATATTCAAACCAAGCTTTTTAGTATCATTTAAAAATAAAAAAGTCTATTTCCCCTGTTATTCGTTTTAAATGTATGATAACTGTAACATCGGATAATATACGTGCTGTATATTAAATCGCATAAGAGTCGTCGAAAGGTGAATGATGATCAGAAAAGTAAGGACATTTAGGAGAAAAATATAACGACTACTTCCCTTGCTGTAAAGATCAAGATTACGGATATTATATTTCCTGTGCTCATTAATGAGGAATCCCGCATATGCTGCGAACGGATTTTCATTTTCACACGTTGAGTGTAGAGATTAATCGGAGACAGAGATGGAGAGAGTGTCATGCATCTCACCATACACTCGTACATTGTATCGATCAATAAGGAAACCCCAAATTTATCGATTAATAATTATAACCCAAATTTATCGACTTCAAGCTTCAACAAATGCATTATTTTGTTACTAAAACTGAATACACGCGTGTGTATTGTTTATGTTTACGCAGAGAAATGAGCGAATATTGCGTGCTATCAACAGTGTTAAGGTTCATTTATTAATATACAAGATTGACTCACGCCGCGCGGTCATGGGAGAAAAGTGATTTAGTATGGACGATAAACAGTTCACTTACGAATATAGCATCTACGTTTACGTCATTTTAAAATGAACTCACTAATCAAAGGGTTTCGTGCTGAAAATGTATTCTTTAAACGTGGCAATATATACATTTATATTAAATCACACTTTACAGAGCGAACGTGTGCTCCTCCCTTGTCCACTAAATGATCGTCACTATACTATACATGATTAAAAACATTAAGTTCTGTTATTTTGAATGAATGACACTTCATCATTCTTGAAGTAGTTATCGCGCCAGGGCGTGCATTTCAAATAAGGAAGTTTCGCTGCCGCACCCTGTATTAATTAATAGCGATACTTGCAATGACATGGATGTATATTGAGTATATCATACTAACCGAATCCTTACTAATTGAATCCATACTCATTGAATTTACACTGTTCGCATTAAAAATATATTAAAATTAAAATAATCAGTAATAATTTCGCCCCGAATATGATCAGTCATATGCCTTTCAAATAACCGCATGTCTTTAATTTTTTGTCATAATGCACATGGCGGATGTTACATGGTTTTAACAACGTTACGGCACACAAATCATCATCAAACAATATATCAAAGATATGAATAAAAAAGCACAACGTAATGGTTTAATGCGTTCACGTAGACAAAATTAACCGGTGCCATAAATCAATTATCAGTTCTTAGTAGGCATCGGAAATGCCACAAATATAGATGATCGACCCTGGGGATCTTTTTATGGGCTTTTTGTGAGAACCCGCCATAAAGCCGGCGTTATGGTTTTCGGGATGGGTGCATAAAGTCGCCGTCTTTTGAAGAACCGGTTTTGAATGGCAGTCGACCGGAAACGCACCAACTTTCCCGCGTGAAATGTCGGCCGAAGAACTTGAACCTTCTTCTTTGAATATCTACATTTTTCGGGCATCATTATTGTCTCCATGGTTAGGAAATCGATAGGTTACTCCATCTTATTATACGCCGTCGAATGACAACTATTCGAATGGAAAGTTATCTGGTCGTCTGCATCAATAAACGCATTTAACGAACGGTCTCGGTCGAGATTCCGATGCACGTTATACACGGAAGCCGGTAAATGGTTCCTAGTAACTAATTAAAAATACTTAAACATTCGAATCGTTCCATGGTTAAGCCGAATTAAATCGATCCAATGCTGCTGGGATAAATTGTTTAATGTATTTGTAATGTCTCTAAATTGTCTTAAGATTCCTCTTTGGTATTTGGATAATGAGCATTGAAGAAGACATCCATAGCAAATGGAGATTATTCAGTCATAATCATATTTAGTAGAAATACGTAAATGTTATGCATGGACGTAAAGTTCCCGGGCTACACCCCTACCTCCACTAATGCTTCCGTAAGTCCATTTACTATCGAGCCGTGGAGAGATCTGCAGAGGAGGAAAAATACGTTTAGGAGAAAATGGAAATATTTCTTCTTAGGCCAGATCTTTATTTACACTGAGAAGAAGAACACAATTTTCCGCGGCCAAGACTATTGGTCGACTCTTTGTCGTATTTCCTATGCATCCGCACCTCTATTATACACTTAAAACGAATTTATACAAGATCACACTTAAACCTTTTTTTGTGCGGTAGATGCGCCGAAAATCGCACAAAAAGCTATGACTTTAATATTCCATAGTTTTTAAAACCCGAATAACTTTGAAACAGCTATTATCAACAGACTCAAAATCGCTCTCTTCTTCGGAAAAAATAGTATGCGCAATGTTAATGTCATCATTTTTCTGGATAGATTTTCTCTTTCTTACAATATAATTCTTAATTAGTAAAGATTTCGCCATAGTCCCTACATTAAAAAAAATATTTTTCCTAAATGGCGACTGTTTTTACAAAAAAGTCATTTTTGGGCATAATTTTTCAAAGTTTTAATGGTTTTTTTTTAAATAGTTAACAGTCCAAAATCATATTTTTTCCAAATTTCGGTAAGTGTTGGTGATTTATTTTCTATTTTATCCAAAATATCTCAATACGTACTCTTTATGGAATTAAAAAAAAAATGCTTAAAAAAACCGCATAACTTCGAATTCGCACAAAAGAGGTTTGAATGTACACTTGGGTCTGTTTTTATGCGATTCCACGGAGAGTCGCATAAAAAAGACTTGAACTACATAGAAAGTGGAGGGATTCCGTTATTTTTAAAAACCGCATAACTTCAAATCAATGTGATTAAATGTAACTAAAATCGCATAAAAAAACTTTGCAGATATTAATCAATCATCTTTTACGCAGTTTGTGATATGGAGACATGCAATTCTTAAGTTCAGAATTTGAGCCATGTACAATAAACAGATTGAATAGTTTCTTATATATTTTTTTAGGGAAAGGAGTTTCTTCCACTTTAATATCATCTTCTGTTTCTTTCCTGCCATATAACATCAAACCAATATCATTCAAGGAAGTATCCTTAAGCAATTCATCGACAAAATTTTGACAAAAAATATCAAAGTCTTCTTCAAGTTGATTTGCCAGAGTAATGATTTCAGCTGATAATCTGAGATACCGCACATGAAACATTATTTATACAGTCCAAAATTGAAAACCTTTCCAAACTGATGCCTTTATCTAGTGGCTTAATTAAACATGTCGTGTTGGGTGGAAGAAACACTATTTTTACATTTGGATGACATACTTTTTTTTATGCGCATTCACATAAAAAAAAGGTTTGTGCTCTATAGAAAAATGAGGGAAAGGTTCCATTATTTTTGAAAACCGCATAACTTCAAAATCGCATAAAAACAGAAGTGTATATAAATTAATTTGACTTCTGTGGGTTGATGATCTTGGCCATGCTTTAAGAAGGTACTATTATAGTTTATAGACAGCTTTTTTAACCCATTGCATGAAATGTCGCTTAATTGGGACAGTTGCTTAAATAGGTCAAAGGGTTCGGATTCTGATTGCCAAATTTATCGAAATCCACTATATTTTACATTAATTAATGCTGGCTGTATTTGCACAATAAACGCTTACCAGAACCAGGCGGCTATCATTAAACACTTTTGAGATTTCAAGATGTGTGGATTTTTACGAGGATGGCACTCATAAAAGAGCTCGTCGGAAGAAAGCCATCAAATTCGACGTGGCTGATTTTTATGAAATAGCACGGTGTTGAAAAGAATGCCTTTCTATTCTCGTCGCTTGTATTCGGCGATTAGATCTTTGATAGGAAGATCAAAACTATTTCCATCAACGACACAATGCGTCAATCGAGATTTCCCCAATGGCGATATTTATCAGATGGAAATATTTGTGTGCATATTAAACGTGACAAATTCCTCACAAATGAGTGGTATAAATACTTGTTCTTTAATGGCACATCATTTATTCTCGGCTCGGTTCTGGACGATGTGTGGTTATTTGTCGGGTGACGGGTGACAGGTGATGGCCCTACTATTAATCTTGCAGCGAGCAGAAGTCAATCGCTCAGCGAAGCTTCTTCATTAGTTGCCGCCAGCACGGAAGGTGGATCGTTTCCAACTTGATGATGAGCTGCCTGCTGATGATCGACAGTGAAGGTTTATTTATATTCGCTACGGCAAAGAGCAAATTAACGCCAGATAATACTGGCTGAAAACAGGAAAGAAGGGGTTGTCAGCAACGCTGAACTAATGAACCCATTCGAGCAACTGAATCATGGAGTGTCAATTAAAAATAATGAGCGCTTCGGACATGTAAAATACAATGAAACAAAGACCATTTCATCGTACTATTTAGCCACTTATAATCTACATGAGTACCTACAATGTTGACAGTAAAATGTCTTTGTCTAAATGGCTGCTGGAACCTTGGCTGGATGCTTACAATATTGAGTGTCAACAAATGATTACAGAAAAGAATCGCATTTAATTGTCTGGTTTTAAGAGCAAGGAACAGTTTGTCTTTTTGTCATATTTAAATGGTAGAAGATCGAAGAAAATTCTACCTATATTGCCAAATGTCTGTAGCTTTTCAGCTTTTTCAACACTCTTATCAAGAGAATCCAATTCCGAGCCAAAATTTCGATCCCGGGATTTCGGGATTGCATAAGAACATCACGGGATCAGTCCCGGGATCCCGGGATCGGAATTTTCAATAATTTAAGAAATTACATTGATCAAAAATTACTAATAAGTCCGTTTGTTTAATATAAAAAATTAACTTGAAGGCGAAATAATTTTATTTATTTAAAAAAAGATAAAAATACTATTCAAAAATAGACAAAAAAACATTTAAAAAAATCAAATATTATTTTGAATTTTCTCCCCATTTTCTTAAAACACCATATACGTGACTGATAAAATTCCTTTCTGCTGAGACACGGACTAAAACATCGCAAAATTCCCGATTTCCCGACTAAATTATTTATTTCCGTCGCTGCAGATGAATACTTATATACTATAATACTTTGATGTGATTCGTATTATATTACGGAGGAATACAAAAAATCTGAACTCCGTATCTATTATATTTCATATCGATATTCCCATTTTTAGAGTCGAGGTGTAGTAAATACATCACCGATAGGGAAAGGTTAATATAACATTTGAAAAACATATGCTGCAAAAATATTAAACATATTTCTACTTTGTACAATATTGTGTATAGTTTGACTTATAACTAATAAGAAATATTGTTGGAGAATATAAAAATAGTGAGCGATCGAAGAAAAGTGTGTGTTTTTATCAACATTTTTTGTAGTTTTTTGTTCATTAAATAAAAACTTTTGAATATTTTAAAACAATTATAGGTCAAATGACTTGAAATTTACTGATAGTATTCTTAAACATTGGTTCTTTCCGATACACGAAGAAAAAAATAACAGTCCTTAAGCTGTGTGTTGTGTAATATGTAATAAAATGGGCTTACTACTAGTAAACTAGTTGCTTTATGCTACGTATAGATACTTAATTTCACTTTACGTCTCGTTTTGCCCAATTTGCCTTACCACACCTATACAAGTCATATTTAAATATCGCCGCAAAGATATATGATGCGACCATACAGAAATTTAATAAAATAGAAAACTCAGGCTAACAGATCTTCTTTTCTATGAATCTTGATCGTCAGAAGACATTTTCTTGGGTATGCTTGAAGAAAAGGATCGTAGGCATCGGAACGGAGTCTCGCAGTTGGGATCTCTCTTGCCTATTTTTTTTGTAAATAAAATCTAAAACTTATAATGCTTAATAAAACAGATAAGCAGTCTTGTATTTATAACTATTTTCCACATTTTGGCACCTGTTCTTTGCTACGATTACTAAACCAATCACGAGCCCAATGGCCCAATGGTGTTGAGCCCAATGGCCGTAGCAATTTTAAATGTTGACTGAATGATCAGTTATGCGTGTTTAATCTGTCAATATCATGACTCTAACTTCATCGTCGTCAATTTATTATTGATTAGGGTGAAATTCTAAAATAATGCTATATAGTTTGAAGGTTTTTATATAGATTTTGTTTGTATTCACCCCATACTTCATATGAAACCGGAACAAAAAAATGCATTGCTTGGCTTTTTATATGAACAATATATAGGCCAATAAAACCAGAAATATGTTCTCACGAGCGACTAGTTATGGTTATGAAATGGCGTTACGATGAAACGTCTAAAATTAACGGGTGGTTCCAGCATCAAAGGAGGACCAGCTGTTCTCCACAGGAGGTCTCGTTCAAATAATGCTTTACAAGCAATCCGAGATGATCTCATAATTAATAATACATTTAATTCAATAGGTTTTCCGCATAATAACAGGGGATAGCTCGGATGATTAATCTCGTAGTTAGCTATGTGGGTAAACAGACAAATCACCGAAGTAGATCTGGGATGTAAATTGCTCGAGTGATTTATCGAGAAGGACCAGTATTTAGCGTATTCGTTGAATTTTAAGTACGAATACATGTGGCATTCCGCAGCTGAAGTTTATGACCAGATCTCGGGTTGTGTCGAAATCGGTGTTGGGTCACGAAAGCAGACGTCGGCACAAGAGGAGGCTAGTTAGACAGGGTTAGGAAGAGAAAACAAACCGTGTCTGTTTATCTTCCGGAAGAAATGGTAACGAGGGTTGACGTCAAAATAAACCATGGAGGGTCTCGCTGTCAGACGGGTCTCTTCTCGCCGATCCAAATTTAGATGGATCTTTTTTTGATCTTGCCAGAATTCCTATTCTGGGAGATCATCGCCTTCACAATAAACAGTCCATTAAATAAATACATTCGTTTGAAAAGATCTCCTCGGTGTTTCAGATTGTCAGCACGAGTTGCAGAAAATTACTATTTCTTTGTCGTCAAATGGTTAAATTATTGATATTATGAAAATTAATTGATGGCAGGATATAAAATCGCGTAAATCAAGACAAAGCAAAGATAAATCTTTATAAAATTGCGTAAAAATAACAATTTATATCAAGATCAAACAATTAAAATGCTTTTAAATATATAGAGAACCAGATAAAAACTTCTCCCCCTTAAAGAGGTAATACACAATGTTGTGTCCGAATTCTAGTGATTCAGAAAGAGCATTGTACACGTTCAGTTCGAAGACAGACAGAGATGGAGAAAGTATCTTGCGTACATCATATGATTGTACAGATCGTTAGCCCAAATTTATCGACGATTATTTAAACATGTACAAGCTTCATATATGTTGCGACGGTCCTGACAGATAAGTGGATTTGTACGACGATAAGTGGCGGACAAGCAAATATAACATCTAAGTTTATGATTTAAATTAGCTCACTACTCAAAGAAGTAAATAATATCAAATTACTGTTAAATACAGGATGCGGCAAAGAAATCAGCTTGTTCTAAAAATAAATAACACAAAAAGTACGCCTCTGAGGCGAACGCGCGCTCGTTCATCGTCCATTACATGATCGTTACTTAATCTACATGACAAAAAACACTAAGTCTTGCTCTTTCTTATGAGTGTTACCATTTTCTTTTCTGAACAACTATCGCTTCAGGGCGCGCATATCAAATAAGGAAGTTTCCCTGCCGCATCCTATATTATCAGCGCTTGTGGTATTATCATTTCATATTTTTGATTTTGGTTGTTTGTTTTTATACTCAGAGAATTTCTGAGAAATCTATGAGTAAATTAACATCTAGTTATCCCCAGAAAATTCATTTAAACTCCATTATCTGAAAGTTTTATGCAAATCACAATAGAAGAGGAATCAAATCGTATACATTTATGAAATTCTTATTTTTTTCCCGATTTTGCAGGTAGTATGAATGATTTCCAAGTTTCATTCAGAACGCTCACCCAGTGGGAGATTTTACGACTGTCTCGATGAGGAGTGTAAGGAATTTCAGAAAACAGTCAGAAAAAGAGCTGTTTCGATCATTTTTAATGCATCAGAAATAAGAGAGACCCCAACTGCGAGACTTCAATGACGATGACGCTATTTAACTTCTTCCTCATATATGACAAAAATCACATCAAGGACATCCAAGAGTGAAGATCTTAATCTGTCACTCTAGAAGGGTTTTAACCCCCCCCCCTCCTTTCCTCCTTGCAGGCTCCAATTCTTCCATTTATAATCCCCTTCTGCGCGCGCATATTTCCGCCATTAATATCGCGACCAACGCGCAAAATTTCTAAAAGTTGTTAAAATTATGATCGTCGTTGTTATGAGTGGTTAACATTTATAAAAATAAATTATCTTTATCCTCAGACGAGTATTGAAGAGTTATTTCTTGATTCTGCAGCAGATTGCTTTTGACCATTATATGATGATGATATATTGATTTAAATTGCGATTAAATCGATTCTAAATGTGCTTACCATTTGAAAAAATATGAAATTGATAACCGCTTAAAAATAATTTTGATACGAAATCTAAAAATCATTACGGATGGATTATTGAAAACGCTGCTCATCATCAACAGTTGTTGAAGTGCAATCTCACGAATGGTATAAAGATACTAACGTTGCATGGGCTTAAATTCAGATTTAATATTTCACCATTGACATGTATTTATGAGTAGATTGAGAGGTTGGATTCGTAGCCCAAATATTTATATATAAACGGTATAAACCTATATGAAAAAAAATGATGGCTCTTAAGCAATGAATGCCGCACGAACTGTCGCACAAATGCACATCGTAATAATATGAAGTGATGGAAGCCCATTCTTAGAAAACGTCTATTTTGTCAGACAATATTAAAATATCTTAAAAGCAGATATATTCTGGCGAACATCAAGAGTTGCCCGCAAAAAAGTTTATGGTTATTTTATGGTGATAATAGCCATATAAAAACTCTATAAATTCCTATCCCAAGCCAATTAGATTGGCGGAACCTGGTTTGGGTCATGGGAATAAATTATTTGTAAATACATATTATTTTTAATAAAAATATGCAAAATATACGATAAAAGCGTATCGTAATAAAGACATTCGTTTATTATTTGTTATCTGTGTTCCCGTGGGAGCGCTCTAAACATGAAATACAAATTCAAATTAATCTTATTTATAAAACATTTCGAATATATTTTTCGAAAGGTGGTGGTTCAATGTCACTATTTAAACGATCATTTTCAAATACAATTCAATCACCCGTCGGCACCCCCTTATCTCATGGGTGTCAGTGTCAAAAAGCAAATAAACATTAAAAACGCTGAAAAGACATATGCCACCGATGGAAATGAATCTTATTTGTTTAACAAATGTGCATAAATAGAACTGCCATTCTGACATGCCTTCATTTGCATTTCAGCCTGAAGGTGTTAAAGCTTTTGTCTCGTGCTCTAATCGTACGCCCACAAGGCGCGTTCACAACTCACAGAACCGACTTACAAGTTTGCCCCATTATCGACAGTCAGCTTATCTTGCATGTAGTATTTCATTCGGAGCTGTCAACTGAATAACGCATTTGACAGTTGGCTGCGTGACTGCCATATCAGTTTTATGTCCAATAGTTTAAAACGATGTATTCAATTTGTGCATGCAAAGCAAGGAAATGCGGTCGTTCCTCGATTTACGCGGTTGATTGGCGCGCGAGTCCAAATCGAGACTAAGGAATTTATGGAAATCTTGTTATTTATGATGGATTTTGTATTGATATGAACAGTTAAGTGCTTGTATAATGTATGGGTTTCTTCGTGGATTTCATGGCTCATGATCAAATTCAAACCACGAAAAAAATGTTTGCCTTACTAACAAATTTGGAATCAAAATAAGAAGTATCTCTATCTCCTGCTCTGATAAATAATATTGGGCAGGGTCAAGTACGAATACGAGATAATGGTAAAGATCTGCATAAAAAATAAAATAAGAAAAACCTTTGTTACACAGGAACAGGGGCGCCCCCAGGCGGCTCCCTGTTCCCACACGCTCGTCGGGATGGCCGCGCTAACACACGGGTTCGTTCTTTTTTCATGTGGATCGGATCATGTGTAGCCGAACGGATGGATGGGGATGAACGGGCGTCGAACAAAAATATTCTCTTCTCTAGGTAACTTTTTATTCAACACGAGAGATCTGGCTGCGAGAAGGACGTCCTCCCGCAGTCAAGGCCAACCGACCACTCTTCCCAACTCCCGCCTCCTTTGCGTCACCACCCAACCGGTAACGGTGCACGCACAAAAAGCGATCGGCCGGTAATTGCAGATGCAACCCGCATGTCCCCGCCGATGTCCCCGCAGCGCCACAAAAGATGGTGCTGTTAAAATAGCACATTCCACCTAAAGAGAGACGAAAGATATCAAAGTCCTTCCCATTGGTACTAATAAACTTGTCCAATCTTTTATTCCATCTCTTAAAACATTTTTAAATTCGTCTTCTGTGATACCCGACAGCGTCTCCATAATTTTTTTCTTCGCCTCAGCAATGTCAGCAAAACATTTTATTTTCATGTTTTTTTTCATTCGGCAAAATAACACACACACAACAGGCACAAGGATCATTTTTGATTAAAAATTAACGCACCCAGTGATGCTTGAGAACGAATTTGACAATCATCTTTTTCATCCCAAAACCTTCCACTAAAATTTGCTGAACTGAACTTGAAGTCACTCCATGCAATATAACAACTTCTTCAATGGTCCAAAGACGATCTTTCAGGATGTTTTCGCTGATTTTTTTAAACATTTTCATCGGTTCGGGCTCTGAGGCGACTCAGCCGGTATAAACCTCAATAAAATAAAGACAACAATATTTCTATATTTTCGTCAGATTATAAAGTTTAAGCATCCCACCCGATCAGTCTTCTTCGGATAACTTCATTTTGTAATGAGAGTTCGTAATCGTTCAGGAATGGCGTCCAATCGCGAGGAGTTTATTCGTCATGTCAGCGGTCCGAAAAGCGGACCGGTTGGATACACAGACCTTGTTGTAGCCACTCCCTCCTCTTTTAGGGCTTTTTTGCGGCATTTTCGGGAATAAACGCGTATCCAGGATTTTCTATGATCTGTACGATTATGGAAGCTTTTTAGTTTTAAGTTATAAAATCTAGCTACTTTCTCCCCCGCGCTCAAAATGCAAGGGGCCATTCGAAATTGGGCATAAGTGTGTCTTTGCGGACATGTATATTAAATTCAGGTTTTGCACCTTGCTGTGCACTTTGGTTGAATGGTTTGGCATGGTCCCGAATAGTGGAAGAATGTTTCTTTGTATCAGATGTGACGTGATGGACCCATGTTTCATCCTAAATTGATGCAAAAATTCGACCCTTATTGTTGTGAAATTTAGCCTAGTACTCGATTGAAATATCATCACAACGCTGTTTTTGTTTCATTGTGAACCAATGCGGTATCCATCTTGGGCACAGCTTTCTCATGTTCAAATTTTCAGGCAATATGCAATGTAATTTTTTCAAGTGTATTGTTTATGTTTACTTGAAGAAATAACCGAACATTGTGTGCTTATCGACAGTGTTTATTTATTTATATACAAGCTTCATACATACTGCGACGGTCCTGGTAGATAAGTGGATTTGTACGGATGATAAGTGGCGGACAAACGATTATAGCATCTAAGTTTATGAACATTTTGAATTAGTTCACTACTCAATGGGTTAGACGTGGTAGAGGGCTCTTGCTATCAGAGTCTCGCATCTGGGATCTCTTTCTGTTTGTCTGAGAAATTAAAATAAATATTTTGGATAAGATCAGCTATCTTTTATCACCAAATGAACTTTTTGCAGAATCAATCCTCCCCGCCGATCCGATAGTAAACGAACCCACGAAGTCGCCCAATATAAAGTGACTTGTAAATGATAGGATAGGCGGTGCTTATCAGTACCATATGATCACGCTCGTCTCTAAGTATTTGAACAAAATATTATTATGGTTCATTCATCAAGTAAAGCAATAAATTGCGATCGTGATCTTATTTTACATACATTTGCCATTATGTTGCTCGATGACTCGATTCCTAAATCGACCGTTGTCAAGTTTCAAGTATAATACAATGAGCATTGTTGGAAAACGTCAATAAATACCGCCATCGAAAACATATTTCTCCACGACTCCAATTAAGGAGCTTTATTTTATTTATTGAACAATTTGCGATTCAGTGGAACTCGGCGATTTAGTATGGCGTGCCATATAATTGTCGCTCAATATTTTATGATTTGCAACATTCAATGAAAGGAATTCCGGGTGAACTTTATTCTGCAGCGACATAAATTTAGATGTGGCATATAACATGTAATTTATAAAATTATCATGTCAAATAGTAGCGCCCGTATGTTATTTCAAAGCGTCAAATGTTGAGGTTGCTTTGTAAATGTGTCCGTCAATCTGTGGGATATATATGAATTGCGCAATTTGATACTCATGGCATTTTGAACTGTTGGTATTTCGACTCGAAATATTAGATAAAATATAATATTTCTTAGTGCTGGCGCCATCTGCGGGAATTGAGAGCGTGTTTGGTGCTTAAATATGCCGCTGCCCGCACCAACTAACAGCTCCGCGATCACAGTCATCAGTTATGTCTATATCGATGTAGTTCGATCATTTATTGATCATCGCAGCAGACATTTGAACGACATTGTATTCCATATTTAATGCCATAAAATATTATTTCAAATAACAAAAATAATGAGTGGATGTCTTATACACAACTTGTTTTAAAGACCCTATATTTGTTTAATACATGGCGACCGGCATAAGATTATTCTGCTCACAGAATTTCATGAGTTGAACAGTTCAATAAGGACAAGAAAGGTGATATAAAGAACACTAATTCCACCTAATAACTATAAATTGGGCAGGGCCAACTATAAGCGACTGTTTGCATCACACAAACATATTTCATATGAAAAAGACTAGTATGGAGATTATTACATATTATATATTTACATCCGCTAAAAGCTTTATTTATAAAGTAAGGAATTTCCCTATTTTAAAATGGCGTTGATAAGATATATACATTTGAGAAGTTTGGCTTAAGAAGAAGTTATTACTTAGACAGTTATGCTGATATAAATTAAGCTTTTATGATTCGCATGTGCTCAATTGGCACTTGGTGGAGTATTTTCTGATGCTGCTCTTAAATGTTCCTCATTCACATTAATAGTGATTCTTCTGAGTTATTATTTTAAGCATCAGATTCGTCGTTAAAGTCTGAAAAATCATCATTGCTAAAATTTCAGATTAAAATTAAACAAGAATTAAAGAGCACAATTTTGGCACGATTGTATTCAAAGAAAAGCACCAAATTAATGAATGTTTGGAATTGGGTGGTAAATTAAGATATGTATTTAATAGGAAATGATATTTCAATGCAGGATTAATCAACCATTTTTCCTATCGTCCATTTTTGTATTATTACAAGTATAATAGTACATTTTTCTAGCTTTAATATCTAATATCTGATTCAATTTTCGTAAGGAATAAACGAAGATTTCATCTTTAGGAAATATTAAGATGGTTTCTCTGTTTGGTCATAATATGATTAATAGCACTAAAGTCTGATTCTGAATTAAATGATTTTCAACATATTCAGTTACAATAGAAGCATTTTTTTATTTTGCTAAAGCTTTCATTTACATTTTCAATATTTATGGTAAAAGAAATCACATACCTTCAAATTCATATCCAATTTAAGTTCGTTAATGAGTTTAGTGAATCTTTCAATATCCTGTGGAGTTGTACCATCTTTCATAGATGTAACAACTTGACTAAACTCCAATCACCCATCATGAAAACATGAACGCTTACTAGTGGGCGGTAGGGACCAGATTGGTTACTACTGCTTTAAATGAGAGAAGTTTATAATTCAAGCTTAAAATAAACAAAGAAAAACCAAAGCTATCTTGTTTTCTGTAAAACATAAACCTCGTCAAACTCATCTATTAGTGGTCGGATCCAGCTCTATCGAATGGAAACCTCAAGTGATACTTGGGGATAGCTTTGGACAGAAGATTAAGGTGGGGAGCGCTTGTGTTTGGGGTTCATGCCCGCGGATTAATAGCCATGGGGGCGCTGCACTCCATTTTTCGTCGACGCAGTGCTTTTTCGGCCTCCAAGAAACTATTAATATACAAAACTCTGATTCGATCAATAAACACATACGCCGCTCCTAATTGGAGCAGCATAAACAACTCTAATTAATAGAAAATCCAAATTGTAGTACAACAGATTAAGATCTCTACTCTGAGACATCCTTGATGTAATTTTTGTCATGTACATACAGTAGAACCTCCATTATCCGGACCTCGGTTATCCGGATTTTCGATTATCCGGATTGTTCAAAATAAACAAAAAGAATCGAATTGGAAAAAAAAAAATACTATTTATTAATTTGCACGTGGAGAATTGTGTTCACTTTTGCTCACATATGTAATGGATTGCAATATATTTCTTTTGGTTCATTGTATGGCGCATTTGTACCAATATCATCGAGTGTATAGTAATAAAAATAATCCTTTATAAAAATAATTTTACATGAGTACATTAATCCATACTTAAGTCTAGCAATTCATACATTGAAGTCTTAGTTTTAAGCTATAGATACAGAGTTTAATTAAGTCCGGACAGTAGACAAATCGGTCTATAGTTTTCGGGATGGATCATTTTTTTTACTGATTTTGGAATCAGAATTACCTTTGCAAATTTCTATAAAGTGGGATAATAACCGATTACCAGGCAAGCATTGAAAACTTTCGTGGGAAGTTTTTAATGATTGTATTATCAATTTCGCCGAACCTGTGTATTTTTTTGTTTTTAATCTTTATTTTTTCTTAATAATAATTACTAACGGAGTGATTATTTTAGTATTTGTTAAGGATTTAGGATAATTTTTGAAGAATTATTTTAATGATTTCGAAATCGTCTGTTTTGTGCTATTGTCGCTTAAGTGCTGGGAATCCTGGTGATTAGTCCAAAGTTTTGGATAATAGGTTTACCTTATCTTCGCTATCGTCGTTTATTCGGAGATCATCACTTAAAGAAGGAAAACCTATCGTCTTTTGTTTGACTGATTTGACGAACATCGGGTGTACAATATCATGCATTTTTTGTACAATAAAAATTAGATCACTAGTCTTTAATACGCAATCGAGTGTAATCGAGTGATTAAATTACGATGCAAACGATCCTGGATTTCAAGTTTTGAATAATGAGGAAATAGTTAAGGAAATATCTGCCTCAGAAAAACAAGATCCAGAATACGAAGAAGAGATTTGCGAAGGAGGATATATTAATCCTTACACATTCTGAAGCTTTTCATTGTTTAGATGTCGCCATGAAATGGCTTGAGAAGCAAAAATAATGTAAATCAGGACATCTTATATATCTTAAGAATATTCGCGACTTGGCTGCTATTATATGTGTATATGTATGTAAAATTTCTTCATACTTTCCCTGTCTTTTTCTGTCAATTATGATTTTTTTCTATTATCCGGATTTTTCGTTATCCGGACTACTTCCATCCCCAATTAGTCCGGATAATCGAGGTTCTACTGTATAAAGAAGAGGTTAATCCCCTTTGGAATAATTTATAATATGTAAAATGTATTAAAAATTTAAATTTATATTTGTGATTAGGATAAGAATAGTAAGGTAAGATTAAAAGACTAAGTCTAAGAAATGAAATATTAGAGGAATCCGAAAATATTCGCGTTTTTTGAGACATATTGTTTGAGCTCAATTTGTGTTCAGACATAGTGATGAAAACATCTTTGTATGTTTTTTTTTTTGTTAAATACTATTTTTGTGCGACAGGTTTTTCTTATTGTTAAGGGTTAAATTTCCAGACTCGAAACTTACGAAGTCCTCACCCAGAATTATACACTGGTTTTATTTGGATTGGAATGCCCCAAAAGCCCGTAAAACACACAAAGATATTTATGGTGAAGTGAAAGCAGTCGGCAGATGTCATTATTGGTTCCAGAAATTTAAATCGGGCAATGGAAGTTATTTGGGATGAACCGGGAATGGGGCGATATTCGAATTTTGATAACGATGCATTAAAATCTCCAAATTAACCCTTTGAGTAGTGAGCTAATTTAGATCATCATAAACTTAGATACTATATTCGTTTGTCCGCCACTTATCATTCGTACAAATCTACTTATCTGTCAGGATAATCGCAGCGTGTATGAAGCGTGTATATAAATAAATAAACACTGTCGATAACACATAATATTCGGCAATTTCTTCAAGTAAACATAATTAATACACTTGAAATCGATTCATTATATAATTTATATATCATTATTAGTCGATAAAGTTACAGCTCATCGATGTAGATGTTATGGGGTAAGATGAGTACTGTATCCCTTAACCGAACCGATGATAAGAACTTAAAAAAATCAATGGCTTTCACGAAAAAAAAGTCCTCAATTTCAACCCCTAAGCTTATATTGACCATAAAAAAGGTTATTTTGTGTATATGATCGAATATGGTGGAAATAATTCATTATTAATTAGTGAAACCAGGAAAGACTATAACTGCATAAGTTTATTGGCAAAAACTAGAAGTTTTGCGTTAGAAATTAAAAGTTGAAAATAGTCTAGCAGTGATGAAAAGCTACAAGGGTTGAATAAATAGGGTCGATGTTTTAAATGTATTTTTAATGTTGAATTCGTATTAACAATGATTTGGTGGAACCGTATAACCGTGCTATACGAGGGTCGAATCTATATGAAAATTGATGAAAGCACATCGTGAGAAAAAAAACTAATTCAGTGATCGTAAACACATTAAGAGGCGGTCTCGTTCTTTATTTCGATAGTCCCAAAGGGATAAATTAAATTCGAAGATGTCCAAATAGTTTATCTGATGGTGTTGAGGTTATATATTTTAATGAAGTCGATACAAATCTATCGAATAAATAAATATAAATATGTTATTTGGAGAAGTGGAGAGGTTTATGCAAACCTGTATTCGATTCCGACGAAAATTAGCTGAACGCATGAGACGCGTTCAGTGTCGGCTTGGACTCGGTTCGAGTCGGTTGCGGTTCCCGGTGAACGCACATTCAATTCCGAAGAATATTTTTACTGTGAAAATACACACAAAAGTACCATTAAAATAAATATAAATACACATTGATCGAGTGCGCGAAAATAATAAATTCGTAATAATCAACGAACGGACTTGACAGGATGTGATCATTTTACGTTTGAATATTACGACTAAAATTGATGATACATAAACCGATGATAATTCCGATATAATTGGGCGAAAATAATCAAATATGCTGATGGCTTCTGCAGAACAGAAGTATTTCCAGTTTTTTAATTAAATTAATACGGTCATAATTCATTTCCAACGTGCGAAGAACCAACGTCCAAGTATATTATTGTATGTAAGTCGTTAATTGTTGACTATCTTTCGGAAACGGTATGCATCATTGTGTCGTAAAATTAATCGAAAGCAGAAACTAAAACATAAATAAAATATTTTAGTGTCCATAAACGCTGAAATATATATTCAATATGTACGACATGGCGACAAAAAGATATTAGCATGGGAAGTCGAAATTTGTCTACGCTTTATTAATTTATTGATAATAAATCACGTCGAGAATTTTTTGAAATAAGGGTTAAACTCTATATAAAAGTCGATTTTTTAACCATTTAACCGCTAGCGAATTTAGAGATATTAGAAATTGTGTAAAAAGCTGTTTGACTTATATATTTTATAGTCTGAAAGCGACTTGTGTGTCCTAGTATATTTATATTTACCACATGCGGTCCTGTAGGATAATTTACGGGTTTTGAGCATCTTTCATTCAGGATTTTCATAACATATAATGAATATTTTTTGTTAGAGTTGTCGGTGCTTAACACGCTAACAACTCATTCAAAATAAGAAATTAAACTTTAATTTGTATTATAAGACAATTTTTAAGAACATAAAAATGTTTTTGTAATTAAGTATTTAAATATTGTAATAATTTTTGTATTTTGATGCCTATTGGTGTAATCTGCAAATATTGATGATTACAAACATAAAAAAAAAATGATTAAGATATGTTTAAAACTTCGAAAATTATGCATATTTTAGTGAGAATAAAAAAAAGCGGTAAACTCAAACCTCTTTTTGTGCGACTTTTTTTTGTGCGATTTCGAAGTTATGCGGGTTTTTTATAAGCAATTATTTTTTAAATTTCGTGAAGAGTACGTATCGAGATATTTTGAATAAAATAGGAAATAAATCAGCATCTGCTATCGCTGAATTACGACCATGCCCTTTATTCTGGTTTAGATTTTTGAAAAAATTGATTTCGTTTATTTTTGCATTTTTCCAATGTTTTGACTTTAAAAATACATTCTCCAAAAGAATTTCCAAAATTCCAACTACTTACGGAGCTATAGATATTTTAGTGAGGCGGCAACTTGGCCGGTCCTATCATAATGAAAATCTTTCAACGCCTTTTTAACGAAACTACTTTTTTCAACACGGTTGATATCATATCTCAAGTTTAAATTAATCAATTTACTTCAAACTGGGTACGAATTTTTTCGCAATCGCAACGAAAATTATCACACAGCGATGATAGTTTGTAATTAAAATAATTAGTGTTTCTTTAGACAACCTTAAAATTTTACCAACATTCTTTAAATGTTACCAAAAATGTTATTTTTTAATTGCCTTATTGTTTTCCTGTTTTTTTCTATTAACTTTTTTTATGCGATTTGGGATATATTTTATATAACTGTTTCAAAGTTATGCGATTTTTAAAATCCATGGAACGCATCTTCGCTTTTCTATATAAGTCATAACTTTTTTTGTGCAATTTATTTTTGTACGATTTTTCATGGGACGCATCTACCGCACAATAAAAGGTTTATGTGTATTGCAAATAATCGCCCGCCGTAATTGTGTTAAGTAGTGAAAGTGCCATAATTATTATTGAATTTTGACATCGAATTTATCTGCCATAAGTTATGATAAAGATCTATGAGTGATGTTATCATATTTTATTAATTGCCTCAATTTTTAATCCAGGAAAAGGGTTTAAACCTGAATCAAGAAAATTGATTTAAAATATAAATATAGTTTTTTTATCGACAATTGTTCGTAAGCCTATTTACTAGCGACAATTGCATTGTTAGATATTTTTTCTACAATTCTTATTCAAATTAGTATTAGGGAAATTTAGCAGCATCAGAGTAAAATAAATAATGTCGGTTTGTATAATACTTATCCTCGTCGTCTATCAGAGGTCAAGTTCCAACAAATAAATTTGGACAACGATGAAAAGCCCATGAATTCTGGCTAATTCGGAAATTCTTGTGCGACAGATGACCATAATTAAGTCTTCTTCTTTGGTTACCATTTATGTTAATATTGATCTCGATTGTATTTATCATAAATAAATTACATTCTTGAATGCCTGAGATTTTAGTCACGCAAATAGATGGAATTGTTATAATAAGAATGCCTTTGAAATGATGCGCTATTTTGAATTTGGTATATTTGGCCTACATTCCGTCTCTGTAAATATTTGTTCAGAAAATTATTTCAGAATTCACCGAAAAAATGCGAGGATAATAACTCAAAATCAGATTCAGCTTCAGTCGGAATAAGAGGTCCAGTATGAGACTATTTTTTGGTTAAAATAAACTCACTGAAAATTATTAATGTAACGGACTTTTCGAAAATTTGTCCATGATTTTTTCAATGCATCTTCATAACATCAATTATTTGCTGTTATGTGGCAACATTTCTTTAAATCAGGGATATTCAATGGGATCCAGGTGGACTCCTTGAAGGTTGATGTTGAAAAAGGGTCTATAGTATTTCAGGGGTCAATGTTAAAGTGAAAATTCCTACTAACTTGAGTGTTATTTATTACATTAAATTAGTGACTTTCAGCAATCTCTTTTAATGGGACCTTTACCAACAATTTTGACATGGTTTTTCATAGCACATATATGTTTTTAAAAATGTGGTCACGAACCACACCTCCTGTAGATTTGAATACAAGATGATCAAGCTACCAGTCCAACCGCTTAATCGCAGGACTATCTATAGGTCTTATGTTATATATTACTAAATATAATATAAAGACTTCTAAAAACTTACTTAAGACTTTATTAATATAACCGACCTCCCAAATTTGTTGATAAGGTGATTTTTTTTGGTTGTCTGGATTTGAACCTGAACCTTCAAAAAAAGAGAACATACCAGGATCTCAACCACTACATCATCAATCTATTAATAAAAAGCTCAATCAGAAATATTTAAGAAAAAGAAGCTTGTTATAGTCGTGTTGAACTGTATTAATTACTATATATGATTAAAATTAATGTAAGATTCGGTAAAACGTCTTGTATAAAGCTTTTCAAATTACAATTATTATTTTCGCTGGTTTTTATATAGCATTTGTAATAGTATACCATAAGAAATAAGTTTTTTTTTTATAACACATTTTTGTCGGGGCATTACCGCATGCCATTTGATCTCTATAAAACACAAAATACAAAAAAAATATCGCAAATAACGTATACGATTATATAAATCGCTATAAATTTTAAAGTAGTAAGGGTATTTTAATAATTGCTTAACTAACAATCAAGATAATATTTTTTTTTTAATTTGCACGTTTAAATATACAAATACATATTTAGCGTTTTAGGGGCCCTAGTCGATTTCTCGAGTCCCTATTGCGTTACCTTCGCCGCTACAACAGTCTCCGACTGTCATCTTTTTCGGTTGCGGTGACCGCACCGAGGGTCATTGGAGGCACAGGACGTTTCGTATCATTATCCTTAATGATGATCCCGGCGCCTTTAAGGACTTTAAAATTACCAAACTATTAACGGTGGAATATTTTGGTCCACGCAACACGTATATTATTAAAGTCATAAAAATTAAAACTTTTTAATATAATTTTGGAAGTAATTACACAAATGAAGGAGTTTATAACAGAAAAAATATTTACAACATTTTTTAACATGCAAATTTAACACTATCACTGTGTCATTCCATATGATACAATCCATTTTAAAAAAAGAAAAATAATTCAAAGTTTAAGTTGTTTATTTTTTGTTTTAGTAACTGTTGTCAATCTACATAAGAAAGCGAATTATTTATAATACACTCATCCCCCGATTTACGCAGTAGATACATTCTTCGGAAATCCGCGTAAATAGAAACCGTGTAAAAAAGACAAAGATGATAAGACTGTCTTCCATCATTCTAACCATTTTTTCATAGCAGTTTCGAAATCGCCTTCCTCATTAGATTAGAACTAGTCGATTCAATTTGAAAATTAGCGGAAATATCCGAGCTTTCATGAGTAGTTTTTTTTTATTAAAAAAATCGTGATTTTGATTGTGTTTTATTTTTCGTAAGGTCTTTATATATTTCTTCATATTGTGCACAAGTATTTCGAAGGTTTCTTTGGAAATTGAGAGAAAGTTCCGTGTTTGGATCAATTTTGAACACAATGTTTTCCAATATTTTTGCAGTAAATAATAACGGTTCGAAAGATTGATCTACACTTATATAATCCATTTCGGGTATTAAAATAAGGCCAACTTATTCCTCTTCGGATATAAAATCATCGGTAAATAATATTTTGATATCCTCACATTACAAAACGCATCAAAACAAAAAAATATATTTTCTCGACCGCGTTAAAGCGAAACCGCGCAATAAAAGTACCGCGTAAATCGTGGTATGAATGTATATATCTTTGTAAGTTTACTATTTCGTATATAATATATTAAAGGAAAAAAGGGTGTTTAAAGTAGTGATTTCCATTACCTTCCACATATGATGAAGTTAGGATAGGATTGTTTGAATAAGAATTATAGGCAAGAGATTAGCAAAATCCAGGCACTCTTAGGCGGTCCTGTATGCTTTTATTTAGTTTTTTTAAATCCAGGAAATCTGGATCGATAAGATGGATCTGACATATAAATACTGCATCCTGTACCAACACTTTATCGATATAGATAATCGATATCGTCGGTTATTTTTGCAGCAGTTAACAAAAATGGAGTCGCATCCAAACGCTTTGTTTCATCGGCGCTTAGTCCCTATTCAGCATTTACATATTCGACAGATGATAATAAATTTTGTTCGGACGATCTCCATTCTTCGGGAGGACGCGCATCCAAATATTTGATTTCGTAAGAATCATTTAACGTCTTCTTTTCTTGAAGACGGCATTAGTGTCCAATCTTATTGAATAATCTCGGAAGATAAGTGGACACAGGTGTCAAGTCAATAATGTCCAGGGCCTCGTTTCGAACACAACCGGGTCTCTATTCTCAGATTCTATTTTATATCCAATTAGGGAACCTTTTAGATTTCGCCGGTCGGCTACGAGTGAATGGCAGGCAATAAAAAAAATTTAGGGTCGAGCCTATTCTGAAGCATATAGTTGCTGTGTTTTCATTTAGAGTTTTGACCCTTTGCATGTCTTTATCAACGATTCAATAATTTATGCTCGTGGGAAGCGCATGAAACTTCAGTTTTATTTTATTGACATTGTTTTCGTCGTAGATGAGAATTTGACGTCAAAGCCATGTTCAAAGATCGTTATGCGACATCGCTTTTGAATGTGCACGATTTGTTTTTTCCTGTTGGAATTCTCCGTTTTCGCGCAAAATATGTAGGCGAAGAGTGTAGTTATTTACGAATTCAACGAGGCAGTGTTATAATTTTACTAAAAGGTTGTTATTTGAATAGACGTTCAATGAGTTATTTCGAAATATTCAATTGCTGTACTTCAACGACTCGAATGTGTGCAAACAGAATGATGATCGTAAAAAGTCTCAAGTGTCCAATTATTCCAGTGTTTTTGAAGGATGCCGTTATTCTATGTCAATATGCATACGATGTTTTCACCATTATATTGTAATTTGTCAATACAGTGGATTCTTGAATCAATCGTTTATTGAAGGGAGCCAGATTTAATAAAAACGTAAAATGTGGGAAATCACTGAATGTAGATGAATCTACGATTACTACAAATATTATTTTGAAAATATGCCAGAAGTAACATTAAACATCGAGTAGTTTCGTCATTTAGTCTGGATCTGATTTTGATAGCCAGGTAACTTGCTGCTGAAAATGCACGCTCAGCCTCCACACTCGTTGGAGGTATCGTCATCAGATATTTAAATGCTAGTTCGAGTTGATGACCGCGTGAACCTCCATTTTCATATAACACTATTAATGTGACTGATAAAATTCCTTTCTGCTGAGACACGGACTAAAACTCGCGAAATTCCCGATTTCCCGACAAATTATTTATTTCCGTCGCTGCAGATGAATACTTACATAATATAATACTTTGATGTGATTCGTAATTATTTTACGGAGGAATACAAAAAATCTGAACTCCGTATCTATTATATTTCATATCGATATTCCCATTATTAAAATCGAGGTGTAGTAAATACATCACCGGTAGGGAAAGGTTAATATAACAATTTGAAAAACATATATGTATGGATCGGTAATTTGATTGAGGTAAAATATCTTATCTTTGGGTTACCCTTTCGCCATGCTCGAGGAAAAATCTGGATCGTCATCAGAGTCTTGCAACTGGAGTCTCTCTCTTGGCTTATGTAGGTAATTTAATCAGAAACAACAATTCCATGTATCAAACACTCTTAAATAATCACTCTAATTAATAAAAAGCCTGTGGTGCAGAATATATAATTTTTAAATATATTTATTCCATCCAATTAACAGCTAATGAATCCTTATGCATTTACCTTGATGGTATGAATTTTTGATGGTCATTAACGTAATTTATTGATCTAAAAAATACATTCATGAACTGTTCTTGATTTTGGTATGCAAAGATGCTCAGTGAAATATTCATGGATGTTTCTTTTTTCAAATTTCCGAGAATTTTATTCATATATATATAAGAGCCAAGAGAAATAAATTCGATTTACTGTAAGAAAATGAGCTCTTGACGTTGCCACAAAGAGCTCTGGCATTTGCCTTGAAGGATGACACCTTAACGAATCATTTATTTCTTTGAAGGATGTTCAGATGATGTCATTAGGTATCATTCACGATAATGACCATCTCAAATTGATACGTGACTAATGAAAACGAAATTTGTTTTAAATCACCATATTATTTTCTCCTTTGGAATTGCGCCCGTCCGGTTTAGGAATAAATAATCGAATCTAACGGAGATCCACGAATGCAAAAAAATAAAACTGAACGGATTTCCCAAACAGGATATCTCGCAAGCAGGAATTCTATTAGCGCAATAAAATCTGTATTTATGTTTTCAAGAACCATTGTTGTGGGACCACAATTCTTTTTATGGTCGAATATCCGACATATCTCGTGGAAAACTTGACGCGTCGATCGTTAAAGTGTTAACAAATGGTTGTCATAATATGTCGACTTTAATCGGCCATATTCTGAGATGGCCTTAATTGAAAAAATATTGAAATAAATAATCCGTTGAAATTTATGTTTAAATATGCTGTTGGAATCTTAAAACTTTTCTGAGCATAGTATAATGCAAGAAAAGATAAATAACGTCATGATCATGTAACGAGGATAACAATATTAAGAAGAATATTCAATAACTTATCTATCCTAAGTAGAATGCGTTGGTTCCTCAGAACTAATTCTTGGATTTATACAATTTGAAAAAATATACCATACCATACCATTTTGGTGTCAGATCATAGAAGAAATCCTTAGGGTAGGAGAAAGTAGTTAAATAAACAGAGTAATAGGCAGTGACCCCAGCTGTGAGACCTCCCAGTGGTCTTCTTTCTCGAGCATGATATAAGGCAGCTTGAAGATGTCTTCATTTATTTAAGGATTACAGCTTATGCTTGATCCTGAAGGCGTCAGGTCATCTCAAATCAGATTTAGCTTGATTTTCTAAATCTGAAAAGAAATATTCTAGGACGATTAATACAGTTGAATAGAGCCACCTATTATTGATTTGTAATAATAATTAGAAATACTATTACTACTCCCACATATGTTACCAAAAATAATCCAAATGCGTTTGAATGATATAATGAAAGTAATTATCTTATAAAGTAATACTCTCCATAAAATATAACTTGAAAGACTAGGAAAATACCTTAATAATCCCAGTAAAAAGTCAATACGATCATTCTAAGAAGATTTTATATTGATATGATAGACCCAAGATTCATATCCCGATATTGGAAGAAATGTTACTGATCCTCAAAGATTAGCTACAGTATTTCTTCATGTTTGAGATAATTGCATTAGCCTTTTGTCTTAGATGATCTCAGTTAAAGATGTAATTATGTGGATATGTCTTTTCTATTTTCAAGTGTTCTGAAGCATGAATTCTTACAGCAAAAGTCCTTTTTTATCCCAGAAAATATTTGCCATGACCTTTTCAGCAGATTCCTCGTCCACATTTTAAGGATGGAATACATTCCCAATGACAAAACATTTCACTGGATGTCTTTTTAATATTCTGGAGACAAATTTCGATTTATTCTTAGATATATCCAGGTTTCCAAATATAACACATCACTCAATAAGTTCTTAGGGTGACATACAGTAGGCGCCACTATTGACAATTAGTTAAAATTAGACTTTATTCATCAGCATAGTCTTTTTCAAGGGTGATACATTCATTTCATTGTTTCTCTAATATTTCGCCTCAAAATGGGCTTCAGTTTCGGCAATCACTTCTTCATTGGAGCCCAATCTCTTTCCCTCGAGCATTTATTTAAGGTCTATAAACAGTGTTGACATAGTGTTTTGTCTTAGTGAATGAGCACCTTTCTGAAAGAGCCTCTTCCATCAAACGCACTAATAACGCCATATATTGATGGATTCATGTTTCATCCATTGTCACATACCGCATAAAAAAAATATTTTTATCGAGCTGAAATGGCTCCAAACAGCGCTCTGAATTGTCGACGCGTTGGTCCTTTGGGTCTAATGTAAACACACGTTGTAACCATTTTGAACAGAGCTTTCTCGTGGAAAAAAATTGATGCAAAATTGTTAATACACTACCTTCTCATATATTTAAGGTGGCTATCTCACACAATTTCAGTTTAAGATCGACCAAAACTATTTTATAGACTTTTCTATTTTGACTGTGGATTTTTCTATTGTTATCAAAATTACAAAAGTATTTATTAATACTAAATGCACTGTAACTTGTGAATTTAACGTCAGATTGTTATTAAATTTTATCATGCATTATTTAAAGATTGGTACTTCCTAATTTATTGAGTGATGGGTTAATACCCAAAAGTTCTACAGACTAACAAATTAACGCCATTTTGGCATATTGTTAGTCATTTTTATATATTCATAACCTTTTACAGGCGCATCCGATCTGTAATTGAGGGTAATTTAATACGGCACTACGTAATGCTACGAATGTATTCTGTCGAAATTTATTGGCAATAAATAATGGCTGTTTACAATTTTCGACAATTAAAAAAAGTTTAATTGATGACGCCGTTTCCCCGAGTGTTAAATACCACTCTATTATATCTATTGCTCGATAACGAGAATCGTGCGCCATAAAATTCGGTCCATCCCAAGCAACCTGGTACTGACTAGTATTTTTTAAGTAAATTAAATTAAAAAACCATAAAATTAATAGGATATTAAGATAAACGAATGCTGCGAGAGAAATGGAGATTACTTCAAGAAGTCTTGCAAGCACTCACAACCCAATGGACTGTCGGTCATTCTATAAGTTCACAATCGCAAAAAATATTTGATTCCGACATTAAAACAATTCGGTCGCAACCCAATAAAATATACATGACAATGAGGAAGCTTATTGATGGCGTGCTACCGAGCAGTTAAAATAAAACGTATTTTGTTATACGTGTAATTTCCGTTGTAATGAAGGAATATATGACAAAATGAGGATGTTTATTCGATTAAACTGTAGTTAAATTTGCATAAGTAGACTTCGGGGAGATCGAGAATACTTAAAAACTGGTTCAGAATGATATATCAGCTCTCATGTCGTCGAAATCAATTAATCGTAATAAAATTTTATTTTATTTCTTTATCTGATGTTTCCAACTAAACGTTTTTATGCGCTAAAAGATTTCGACATTGAAGATTTATTTTCGAGCGACACGAATTCTGGGTTCTATTTTTGTAAAAAATTAAAAATCCAATACATCCCCAAAGATTTTTAGAGTAAAATTTTTAACAAAATCGTCGTTTCTATCTGTAAAATCATCCTCTGAATTCTGGGTTATCTCAGGTGCAATTTCCACCAAATCGCGTCAATCTTTTCTCTCAACAGTGATTATTGAATGTCTTTCTCCTCCTATGGACATAGGTTCTTCCAGCATGCATTCAATGTTAACAGTCTTATTTCTTTGAAAAATTAAGTTATGATGATAATATACTTAGAAATCGTAAGACATTTTCATTCCTTCATAATTTTGCAATTTATTGCAACGATTCCCTGATTTAATGGTTAATGTAATGAAGTTATAGTATGGAAGGTAGCGATAATTTTTAAAATGCATAGTTTCTATTTGACTTGTTCATGTTGGTTCATTTTGACTTTAGTTTTGCTCTGCTCCTCAAAAATTTTACAATTAGCAAAAATAAATTGCAACATAGAATTCCAAATCATGGTAAATGCTGATCTTCGATTGAATTCGCTTTTTTTATGGGGAAAAAATCCATTGAAGCAAAGTATTATACAAATATTGCTTACAGCTCTGATCATCTAAATTTGGCAAAAAAGTCCACAAAATAATTTTGGCCGATCTTAAACTGAAGTTGTGTGAGATAGCTGACACTTTAAAGATCAGAAGGCAGTGTATTCACTATTTTGGATCAACATTTGTCCACGATAAAAGCTCTGATCGAAGTGGGTACCGCGGTTGCTCATATTCGATCAAGAGCACCAACGCGTCAAAAAATCAGAGCGCTGTTTGGAGCTGTTTTAGTGCGATAAAAAGGATATTTTCATGCGGTATGTGACAATGGATGTAACATGGATTATTACCTTTAGAAAGAAAATTTTATATGGCGTTATTGGTGCGTTTGATGAAAGAAATTGCGATAAAATGACAGTTTCTTAAAATAGAATTGCATCAGGAAAAAATGACAAAAAACGACAATTACTTTCGCACTAACCCAACAAAATAATGCTGCTTTATATGGGGAACGGTGTTTACTTTCTAAACACTCTAATTATCCGGAATTTTTAGACACATTTTCGAAAAATACAATATTGAAACCTTTCGTATGCTCCTCGCAGGCTAATAACTAATGATCGTAATATTATACGCATGAAGTGATAATAATACACATTACGGCGGGCTTTGTCGTAACAACCGCCTCATTCTTTGGACGTTGCTTACCTTTATTTATTTATTTATTTATTTTTAATGCGTCCACAATACTTCACTAATGATTTAAGCAATAAGTGCAAAACCATCTCGGCTGAATAATCGGCTGAGATTTGAAATTAGTTCCACCAGACAAATAATGTACAGTAGTGAACGTGTGAATGGGCCTCAAGGCTTTACACGTCTTTATGTATATGAGGCTTGATTAACTTAAATTCAAAAAAATGAAAAAATCCACGATCATTATATATTGTATAATGGGCGTGCGTTCATCGATTATCGTTATCTGTGGGAACGCTCAGAAAACAGGATTTGGCATCCCTAAATGAGCCATCCAGGCCAATACACCAACGATACTATTATTTAAATTATGAAGTGCCATATCTGTTATCCATAGGAGATTTTTCTTTGTGTGAAATATTTTTAAGTAGTGGTTTTTCGATGCATTTTCCGCATGGTTTTTCAAATTCAAGCAATTAGGCTAAATCTAAATATGAGAAAATATTTCCATTATAATTTCCAGTTTTATAATTTGTGTGATCGACTGTAATTGCGTGATTGTTCAATCTGTTGATCAAGAGTGATTGGTTTTCTATTAATTATTGTTGGATCAAAACATTTTAAGATAACGAATCAAAATAACTGGTTATTCTTTTGAACAAAAATCACATAGTGATCAAAATTTGCAACATTTTCCTTATACAATATTAACTTTTTTGCATCAGATGCTTACAACCAGTGCCCATTTTTTAAATATTTTTATCCTGGATAATTTTCACAGCTGAAGTGTATTTAAGAATTTCTATAAGATTTAAAAAAAAACCTTGATGATTCAAGGGAAGAATTATTAAGAAATACAATGTTTATAATTTCTGTTGTGTTTTTTTACACCATTTCAATTTAACCATATGTGGTAGATAATGGATGATTAATACTTTAAAATCCTTTATCCCTAGAAAAATATTCTATGAATAAGACAGGAATAAAAAAAAAACGGTAATAAACTTCTATGCCAATTATGATATATTTTTGACAAATTCAGCAGTTTCATATGGTACAACTCATTATTAAATTGGTCCACAGATGCTTGATGATACATAATGCAATTTTTTAATGTGTCCTACAAATTTCGCAGTTCAAACACGATGTTTATAGAATAATTGCATCGAAAAAATTAAACAAGACCCCAAAAAAAGACATAATTGCACGGAAAGTTAGCACATGTCGGGCAAACTGCTGAAACTCTCGTTTGCAATTAAGTACTTTTATTTTATTTTTGGTCCGGCGTCTTTCGAAATTTGTGAGGCATTACATTAATTTTCAATTTGGATCCCATGCGCATTCCCAGATTATAAGGATAATAAATAACAACAGGAGGTTCATCCCATAAAAAAGATACCTCGCAACATCGCCTAATTGGATTTTATATTGATGGCAAAAAATCGACCACCCCAGCAATCGTGATCAAAATGGGATTTTTTCAATCCCCGAATATATTTTATGAACGCGTATAACCAGTCGAAAAAATCAATTAAACGATAATGAGGATGTTAAGACGTATAAATACTATCATCCACCATTGAGTGCATGTGATTTGTAAATTAATTTAAATTTTTGCCATGATTAATTGAACGATTAACCACAACGATTCAATGTGAATAGTGCAAAAAAACAATCGATGAGGATGTAGCATTCGTGTTTGATAAAAAGTGAGACATTCCGTTGTGATGGTTCGCCGAGAAATACATTTCGTTTACATTACCTACGACTTATTGCCAATTATCAAGCGGACAATGAATGAAATCTTGATCTATTGTGCAATTTGTGGCGTATGATGTTGAAAAGTCATCGCCATCATCATTATAGTCATTGCTGGCATCAAGATGACGACGTCATCCAACATAGTAATTTTGATACATCTACTGTTGGTCAGCAATTCATTCGGATACGCTGCTAAATTGCTGGGTAAGCATGAATTACTTATTTTATTATAATTAAGTCGCTTTGTAGCTTCGAATGCTCTCAATATGAGAGTGAATGACCAAGACCAATTGTTGGTATAGTGAGTGAGTTCCTGGACTTGTATTGCCAAGATTCGGGTTCAAATCTAGAGCATAATCAAAGAAATTCACCGTATCAGTTCACATCACTATTCACACCACTCAATAAATTCGAAGGATGACATATCGTATCACTATTGACAACAACTTTTAAATAAAATTAGACTTTATTCATTAACATAGTCTCCTTCAACAGTGATACATTTATTTAATTGTTTTTTTAATGATTTGATATCATTTTTGTAGAACGATTTATCTTTGGCCTCAAGATAGACACCCTTTGGTTACGGCAATCACTTCTTCATTGGAGAAAGAATTATTTTTCTGGATATTTTTTTAGATCTTTATACTGGAAGCCAGATTTGCAGAATATGGTGAATGGGGAAGCAATTCAAAATGCATTTTGTGCAATTTTGCAGGGCCTTAACAAGAGGGTGGCAAAGCAAGCGCCCACTAAGGGCGCAACTAGACTTAGGGCGCAAAATGCAGAATACCGACCCAGTTGATAGTTGCACATGGTTTTTATTTTATTTGGCCATTCTACTTCACATAAATCAACACTGATCGACTATATCCATTTTTATAATATATACTAATTTGACTATCTTTCTTTTATTCATTGTCGTTTAAACGTTGGGCCCACATGAAAATAAAGACAATAATATTTTCGACTGATTGTAAAATTTAAACAACTCACCCGACCAGTCTTCTTCGGATAAAATCGTTTTGTAGATATGTTCAAGTATGGCGTCCAATCGCGAGGTGCTCATTCCTCATGTCAGCGGTTCGAAAAGCGGACCGGTTGAACACACAGACTTTGTGGCAACTCTGTCTTGTTGTAGAGCTTTTTGCGGCATTTTCTATAATCTGAACGATCACAAAAGCTCCCTCAGAGGCTAACTTACATAGATGGTTCACGCCAAATGAGGTCGCGTACGAGTCGCTTACAGGTGACGGTCATCCATATTTCATCATACTATTTTGTGATTTTTTTTTACCATTTCTGGAATGGTTACCTCATTTTTGTCGACCACTGCGTTGTTCATCTTAGCAGTTTGCGCGTCATTTTTTAAACTTGGCACCCAACATCTTAGTGTTGTAAAAGAAGTTGCAGACTCCTCGAAAAGCTTTATAAAATAGACACTATGTGTCTTGTCACCATGTTACATTTTTTTCTTATTTGGGGTTGTTTTTTGCAATTCCTTTCGTCAAACGTACCAATAACACCATATAACATTATCTATTGATGGTTCTTCCCTTTTAAAGGTAACCGATATATAAAATTCCGTGCGCATCCCAAATATGGAAGTTAAAACTTTAGACTGGATTATAATGATGGATTCGTATTTCATTATTACGTACCGCATGAAAACAACCTTTTTATTGCGCTGAAACAGCGCTCTGAATTTTCGACGCGTTGGTGCTTTTGATCTACTGTGAACAAACCCACTTCGAATAGAGCTTTCTCATGGACAAATGTAGCGTCACTGAAACCAATGTAACTTGTAAACTTAAATGATTGACACCTATTATTTGAATGTTGTTACTTTCTAAGCATCATATGGATTTATCAATAGTGGCGAAAATTATGTCATCCTACGAACTTATTGAGTAATTTGTTACTTATTTGACCTCCTCTTTTGAAATCCTTTCCTATCTAAAAATCCTATTCAAATATCTTTATCTCAATTTAATTAAAATTCTAAGTAGATTGTCAATATATGTATGTATACAAAAAATTATTAAACAATATCTTCATTAAAAAGTAATCATACCACATTTTGGACTTTAATTAATATTTTAATAGGTAAAAAAAAATGTTTTGATAAAGATACCAATTTAGACTATTTAACGAACCGGCACGCCGAGCCGATTCATTTTGAGCTTTTGATGAAAACCATTCCTAATCATTTTAACCACCAATTCCTTTTAAGCGAGCCAAGTTCTTGATCGTTACAATTAACTGCGCTTAGGTTTTGAATATGAATAAATTTGCATTACTGACACATAATATAGTGGATGTTAGTGTCAAATCTTCTGATAAACACAGATTTGAGTTATCGCATATGGCTATTCATGAATTTAGAAATCACACATTAAACCGACATATTAAAAATTCAATATTGATATAAGTATGGGAATTTAGTAATTAATTAATCAATTAAAGAGCGGTGTCACAATTGGGACACTAAAGTTTTTTTATAGATGTAAAATGATGTAATACAACCATTTTCTGAATTATTTAAATACATTGCATCATTGGCGATGTAAAATTATTAGTTATTAAACTGTTGATGCATGACGATTAACAGTCAAACATTTTTCTTCTTAAATGGTCATATCCGTTATCAGATATAGGCAATATCTATAAAAGTTTTTTTTAGAGATGGATGATTTTGTGGTGGTTTTCCATTGTCATCCATACTTTCGATCTTCCTCTTAGATTTGAACTTATAAGCCTTTAATAAAAGTTCAAGAATTGACACATTATATCAATATTTGTACTGATCTTAGAATGATGGATAGGTTTAAAATCTGAGAGATGATGTACACTACCGACATTAAGTTTGGAAACACCTAGCATATTATAAAGTTTTATAAAAAAGAGAGAATTGATTTCAAGCGTTTTTCAAGTGTATTGTTTATGGTTATGTAAAGAAATGACCGAATATTGTGTGCTATCGACAGTATTTATTTATTGTATGTACAAGCTTCATACACGCTGCGACGGTCCTGACAGATAAGTGGCGAACATACAAATATAGCATCAGGTGAATTGCTAAAAAAAATTAAAATTTCCATCAAAAGTGTACATTATACCAATAGAAGACATTAGGAGATTGAGACTTTGAACTACAGGAAAAGACCGGGCCGCCTGAAATCCGAATTCGACAAATCTAAATTAGGTTTTTTTGGTCTCAAAGAGAAAAGCTTTTGTTTGCAGAATAAAATCACAACATACTTCTAGTGTGTACAGTGCCTTTTATCAAACGTGGAGATGAAATGATTGGAAATTTCATAGAAATCGACAAAAAAAATTATTAAGTGATTGTTTAATCAAATTGTTACAAATGATTTCAAAAATATGCACTGCAATAATACATATAATATATGTTTAACAATGTATATACACTTTTTTTGTGCGGTAGATGTGTTCCGCGGAAAATCGCACAAAAAAGCTATGACACATAGAAAAAGTGAAGACACGTTCCATGGATTTTAAAAACCGCATAACTTTGAAACAGCTGAATAAAATATATCCAAAATCGCATAAAAAAAAGTTAATAGAAAAACAGGAAAACAATAAGGCAATTAAAAAATAGCATCTTTGGTAACATTTAAAGGACGTCTTGTATATTAAATATTAATTATTTTAAATACAAACTATGAAATTTTTCATTGCGATTTTCGATATGACTCAAAATCGCTCTCTTTTTCGGAAGAAATAGTATACCCAGTATCAATGTCATCATTGTTCTGTGTAGATTTTCTCTTTCCAACAATATAATTCATAATTAGTAAAGATGTCACTATATTCCCTAACTCAAAAAAAAAAAAACACAAAATGGCGACTGTTTAAAAAAAATTCAATCAAGTCATTTTTTGGCCTTATTTTGTCACAGTTAATTTTTTTTAATAGTTAAACTATAAATTTTGACATAAGTCTGGTAGAAGAAAAGATTCGTACCCAGTTTGAAGTTAATTAATGAATTAAAATTTGAGATGTATTTTTGAGATTGAGATCTTGGGGAATGTATTTTTAAAAGTCAAAACATTGGAAGATTGCAAAAAAAATTATCAATTTTTTCAAAAATCTAAACCAAAAAAAAGAGCATGGTTGTAATTTAGCGATAGCAGATTCAATATGATTTACACAGTCTCAAATCATTTTTTTTTAAATTCGGTTAGTGTTGATGATTTTATTTCCTATTTTATCTAAATTATCTCGATACATGCTATTTATGAAATTTAAAAAAAAGAAAAAAAAAAACACTTTAAAAAAAACCGCATAACTTCGAAATCGCACAAAAAGAGGTTTGAGTGTATTTATAATATAATGACAAATAATGAGTTATACTAAGTTTTTCACGAAGTACTCAATAATACCATAACTAACCGCTTATTGCTGTGCATGTACCGAATCCGAAGGCTTTTCGTAGTCAATAAATCCATTACTTCATTGAACACCCGTAGGTGGCGTATTGTGTTGAACCTACTCGCGGAGCCCGTTCGTTCTGCTTACTGATGGTTTATTATACACCTGTTCGATGAAGAAACTCTGAATGGGCATATAAAAATGTAAACGACGATCTACGATTACTCTTAATTTATTAATGATTCAGCTTAATACGCCATTTGTTCGCCGTGAATATAAATCTTACCTTTTTCTCGAGAGCGTCTTAGGTGTGGTCATCTTAATTAGAAAGCTCGACAACTCCCCAATAAATTACTCCCGTTTAAAATAAATCCGCCGTAAATTAAAGCGACTTAATAAACGACGCAACGGTCGTAACGCTCCTTTGTTCCGTCGATATATTGTTCGCCTATTAATGTTTGGGTAATTAATTATCGTCTAGTTTATGGTTGTCAAAATCTTCTTCAAGAACTATCAGTTTAATTAAAAGTATAAAACATGGCCGTTATTTCGATTTTTACGGCCGTTTAATGGCCGCCGAACACGCCACGCGCTCGTAAAAACAGAACAAAATGGTGGCAACTCGGACATTTTCCATGTTTAAGAAATCGTTTGATGCTCTATTACGAAAAATCGCGTAGAATTAACGATACGCCAAAAGGGGCGAATTGTTTTTAATGAACGCTGTATTAATTTTATTTCCGTATAAAATGTCGATTTTTACACATTACTATGCTAATGTTATTCGGTGTGTATTTCATGCGTCGTTAATGTAATAGACTGTATATCATAATAATATGTGTTTGAGGCAATTTCGACACATCTAATCTGACTATAAATTCGCATTAAAATAATCAAACAGCCAAACTTCTCATTCGAGGAGAGATCAAAAAGTTTATCTAATAACGAACGTAACGTACGAGTCGAAATCGACAGCAATGGACGTTAATTGAATCATTGACTGCATATAAATGGTAATCATAGGCTGCGATAAAAATTTTCGAAACCTGAAAAATTGTTGATACCGGCATTAAATTAAAATCTACAAAGCTGCTTTTGTGTCTACAAGTAGTAGACATTAATAATTGTTAAATAAACGTAGTCTACTTTCGATACTAAGTGGTTAGAGCTTCGGTAAACGTGGCTAAATAGCGCGGGAACGCGATTGAACTATTGCAATATTAAGTACATATAAAATTTATTATAAGCAGCTACGATATACTTTATACGTTATAAATATCGGCAACGATATCATAGCGGTAGACTACCGTTTTGTTTACTGCAAAAAGCAAGTATTATATGCTAACGCATGACGGGATTTGACAGTTGTGTACGTCAAAGTGCTAAGATTTTTTAATAGTAATCATTTATCATCAAAAGTCATAATTGGTCATAAAAAATGGATCGATTTCATATCTGGACAATAAAGAAATACAGATTGTTCTTTGCTGCTTTTAAGCGATTAGCGACAATTCGTCTTCGTCGACTCAAATACGATGAAGACGTTTCTGATTTGTTGGCCATAGACAATCGAGCTAAATTGACAATTGCCCGATCGTTTGACGAAAAGGGATTTAGAAATAAGGCTTTATTTGGTTGCTAGAGAGCAAAACACTTCGTGTAGGCGTGGAGGCAAAGCTCGTGGATTCATTCTGCTGAGGTGGTCTTTCAGAGATGTTACAGCTATAAGCCTGCGGGAAGGACATCTTCCCGCAGTCAAGGCCATCCATCGATTCTCTCCTTGTGCGCATCACCACAGAACAGCAAGCGGTGCATGCGCAAGAATCGAGATATGCTAGACGCAATATGTCCGCAGGAATATAGATGTCATCGTCGATCATCGTATAATAACGTCAGCATTCAATCTTATAATTTACCAAAATCTTTTTTTGTGCGATTGTTTTTAAACAATGGCAGGTCATAGTTCAAAAATAACTTAAAATACGTGTTTCCTGAACCGTGTATCGATACAAATTGATTGTAAAAATATTAGAATTTTAATCGTTTTCTGATCTTTCTGATATTATCATTCCAGATTTATAATATATTTAAACAAGTCTTCGAATGCTGTTTTAACTTCTAAGAATTCCTCAGAAAATGTTCCAATTGACCTATTATGCTCTTATGCTCGGTGTACACGAGGCTAGTTAATTACTAGCTTTATTAGCTTGAAAACTAGCTTCGTGAACATCGGGCTCTAATGTTGCATTTAATTTATTTGATTATCCATCATATACAGGATGCGGCAAGGAAACTTCCTAATTTGAAACGTACTTCTTGAAGCCACAGTTATTTAAAAAAGAATGGGGTGACACTTATTTGAAAGAATTAAACCTAATGTTTATTTTTTATATAGATATAGTACCGATTATATAGTAAACTGTCTTTAAATGTCTTTCTGTAACATGGGAAAAAATAATTTGATATCTCCTATATTCTTTGTGTTATTCATTTTTTAAATAAGGTAGATGCCCTGCTATATCCTGTACTTATCCCATAAATATTTGATAAGATTTTAGCACTACTTAATAAATAATTTCAATACATTTAATATTGCCTTACCTTTTTAAAAATTCGATTTGGATTTAGACGTTGGAAGTGAAAATTTTCTTTTGAAGACATTTGAAAAAAATGCCAATTTCTCGTCTACAATAATCAAATATAAAAGGTAAGGTTGCTATTATATTTTTTTGTTGGAGAAACCAGCACGCTTTGATTCAAATAGGCTGCTATGTTAACCCAATAAGTCGTGCGGAACCCAAATTTGTTCTTTCCAAACTATTACAAATATTTTAAGTCTCTTTTTAATCAAAATTTTCCGATTTACATTTTCTAAGCCACATATGGATTATTTTCATCTTAAACATTAAAAATGTTAATGAATTTAACTTGAATATTCATCTTCAGTCTCTTTATGCATCTTGGAAGTATAAAGAACATAAGAAAAAGGTGTTTGAGTAACAGATAAATAATGCTAGTAATAAAACATCGATATCATCTGTAATCATCATCGTCATATCCTCGTATAATAATCATAATTAGTATATTATAGGACTATGATTTCTTCAATGATTCGGGAATAAAAGCAGAGACGTTCTGTTGGAGTAATCAATTGCTTAATGGTGGCAAATTTGCAATAAATTTGAAGCATTCAAATATTTCAACACATTCAAATCCAAATTATTTAAATAATTGAGCATATTTTTTATATTTTCATGCTATATTTAATTGCTTTATATTTTTCTAAAGATACAGGATTAGGTGTAAAGTAAATAGACAGAAATTAAATGTTGAATTTGAAGATATGTTGAATAATGAAGGAAATTATACTTGTATATAAAATTTTTGTTATTAATAAATTTGTACTTTTTTACAAAAACGCGAATATTTTTGAGTCCTCCTAATATATACAAAACGCTATAAATATGCATTAAATCATTTATAATCGAAGGAAGACTAATAAGCCACGTAAAAAATATGTTTGCTTTCTGATGGTAACAAACTCGTTGCATTAGAATAGATTTATGCATACATTGCTTCGGGGGTACGAATCCATTATTTTTTACATAACACGAAGCAGTTTTCTTCGAAAACAATTCATTTTATTTGAAAATTATTGTAATTTGTCTTGTCGTCGGGTAATTGTTCGTACACAATAGTGTACACTAAGAAAGACCATTCAATTCGATTTGTACCACCGCGAGCCATTCCATAATAAATTATGTCAGACAAAGATATATACATAAATAACGCAATAATCCTCAGGAGACAGCCATTCATAGGAAGGCCTATAAATTACCACGTCATTATTCTTAAGATATGCGATATAACAATTTAGAAAATTCCATTCGATCATATTGACACATTACCACACAGCCACAAGTATCGCATTGACAGAAACTAGTGTCAAGTTCAAATTCATCTACGGACAAAATGATTGATGACCACATTTTGCGAATATGTGGTAGACCAAACTCATTCAATTCTTAATAGAATTAGTTCTGTATATTCAGAAGTACTGTTCATTTTCGTTTGAATTGTAAATACTTGAAGATTTGCATCATAATGATTTTAACGAACCGGCTCGCTAGTGCCGGTTAATATTAAGCCCATTTTTATAATCAAAACCGCTTGAATGATCTATTATGCGTATATTTCAATTTAATCGACGCGTTTATGATGTATACTAAGATGTATATGCTAAAAATTACATCTAAAATTCTGTCAAATATATGTTTTTATAATTTAGGATTGTTTAAAATTACACATATTTTTAAATCAATCAAGATAATAAAAACGTTAATTGCCTCAACTGGCCTCATACAAATTCAATACATGACGCTATGCCCTTCATGGAATAATTTAAATCAATAAAATCAATAGATTGATGTTAAAAATTGATACCTACGAATATATTAATAAAAAATAGATAAATTCATTGCCATAAATAATTAATTCCATAATTTTTTTGTATAAATATATATTAAATCCTTATTAATTTAATCTGTATAAAATTATATGTACAGAGAAGAATATATTTTTAGATGTAATTTTTACATTGATGCTGGTTAAGGGCTTTTATCCCTAAATTAAATATTTTTTTATTGCAATATTATAGTGTTTATTTTAATGATGCGATCAATAGATATATGTTTAAGTTCCTTGATAGCATGGCATTCAATATTTAATTTTGGATATCATGGATATGTGTCTTTTTAAGAATGTCATCATAGTGCAATTCCAAACATTTCACTATAGGGATAGGGCCTTTTCAATATTCATTCATGAGAAAGTATCATATCCAAATTATCTGTATAATATAATGATACCCTCATGTGCTTGATTTTGAAGATAGCTTCTATAATATATATATTTTTAATTAATTTTTATTGTGCGGATTTTGGTCTGGCGGAATCATTGAAAATTGAACCTCCCGAATACGCGCCACCAAGCAAAACCGCGGCGTATATTTGAACGATTTTATATTTCATACTTAATGCCATAAAATATTCTTTCAAATAAAAGAAAAATTGAGCGGATATCTAACACACAACTTGTTTTATTTAAATTTAAAAATCGAGCGTCCTTATTAAAATGGCGATTATATTGTAGAATTGTATTTGAATTTTGTGCAATTTTCCACTGATGTTTCTTCATAATCAATGCCATCGTTCAGAATTCCAATCCATAAACCCCAGTCCATTTCAATCCCCGGTCTGATATTGTTTATATGAAATTTGGGCACTTTGTGTATGAAATTTCTTAATATTTTTCTTGCGTGTGGCTATTTGCTAAAAAAAGACTATGCTTTTATATTTGATAATTTAACCGTTATATAAACAACATAATTCTAATAAATCAAAATAAATCTATAACTATAAGGCAGTCTCGTAGTTTAGCGATTGGATTGTTATTTTTAAACGATATTTGAATAATTGCTGCAAATTCCAGCTATTTAAAGGCGGTCTTGTACTTTATTAATCGTCTCGGTATTTATATTTCAGATTCAGAATCAGGGTGAGCTAGGATCGAAACAATCGATTGGAAATATTAATACTTATGATCAGGGCCGTAACAAGGGTTTGGCAAGGCAGGCGCCCGCCACGGGCGCAAATGGGCTTGGGGCGCAATACGCAGAATACCGACCCAGTCGAGAGTTGCACATGGTTTTTATTTTACTTGACCATTCTACTTTACATGTCTCAACACTGATTGACTCTATCCGTTTTAATAATATATACTAAGTTGTTTAAAATAAAGGCAACAATATTTTCGACCGATTGTAAAATTTAAACAGCCCATCAAATCAGTCTTCTTTAGACAACTTCGTTTCATAATGAGTGTTTGTAATCGTTCTGTAGATATGTTCAAGTATGGCATCCAATCGCGAGACGCACATTCATCATATCAGCAGTCTGAAAAGCGGACCAATTGGACATACAAACCTCGTGGCTCCTCTTTTAAGGCTTTTTACGGCATTTTCTATAATATGTACGATCATGGAAGCAACGTAGCGTTTAGACACTTTCTATAATAGTATTTTTTTAAGAGCAGTAACCACATCTCTATGTTGGGTCGGGTACTTTTGGGAGTATCTTTGTATATTTTCGCCATTGGTGCTTCATACCCTTGTAACGTAACCAAGGGTACTTTCGTAGCTTTTTTGATGAAGATCTCGAGATGTTCATGTCTACAAATACTATATTACATTAGAACTAGTTTTTTATCCATCAGACTTTTAAGAGCGTGTCATGTTTCTTATGATGTTTTTTTTATGGTTTTTACGCACTCATTCAGTGTAATTTATTAGATTACAAAATTCCACACAAGGACCGATTCCAAACATCTTAATTGCCGATAAATAATGTATCCGATTGTCTGATTTCGCCACTCATAAACGATTGTGGCAAGCGAGCAGGTGTAATTTATATGCGCATAATGGCGTCAAACATGGCCGAAAAATTTTGTTGGTCTGCTATTTACAAAAAATTGGGCTTCATAATTAACATAAAACAGATTCCGCCATGCTGCCGATGGATCCCACGTGCTCTGTCCGCAACACGTGAAATTCTGTATAAAAAATCGGATACAGAAATCAATTAACAAGATGGCCGTGTTAGATGCCATCCGATGTTAAATTCCTTATATGCCAAGAACGTGCGAGATGGCCGTTTATTATTTTATTTGTAGTGTCACATAAATACCATAAATTCCTTTCACAACAATCATAACCAAATGTTGACGAGCTCATGCGAATAAAAAAAGTCTGAATAATCAAGTTAATTTATTATTTTATCGCCGGTACACAAAGGCAAAAATGGCCGAAATTATTTTCTAAGGTTGTAAAAGTTTTGGAAATTTCCTAATCTACAGTCGTAAATTTAATTTTTTTGAGTTCGAAAATTTCGACCATTAATATCTTTATTTATTCGAGACGATAAAACTTTTTTTACGATCCGACATTTGAAGAGTGTTGTAACGCGGCAGCATTCTTGAATATTTCCTTATGCGAAACTAGACTGATTTTGATTGAAAAACTAAATCGGCAAACATAAATTGCATGAAGAATTTGTATGACGTATGATTGTGAAACGCAGAGGATTGACGCTAAACGGAATCCGAAATCGTATGCAAAAAAACATGGCCGACATTATTATTTTACATAACAAAACAAAAATGCATTGAGCAGAACTTGTGATGGGAAAGACGATAAGTCACGTTAAATAATATAATTTTAGAATGAAATTTATTTTGACACTATAATGGCCGATGACACAGCATGTGTACCATAGATAGTCTGTTGTAACATATTTGTGACACGTTTTTTATCAATGATTTACGGCTTTCATTCATTTTTAAAATACTTCGCTTCTTAATGTTTATATTATTAATTCAAAAAATAAGTTGCTTTTGGTAATCCCATTTCATGTAAGATTTATATGCTGTTGATCAGCTGGGATCCAAAAGTATATGCACACTCAAAAGCAAATATACGCCAACATCCATACATATGTTTACGCCTATGTTATTCCCGCAAGTGTAAACAGTAAGTTGACAAAGTTGTATAGCAATCGAATGAACGATATGGAAGCGCATTAAATACGGACAAACAAACATTGATTTTTATATATTTGATGACTATATCTATGTTACTCGCGCATTCTTAAGCAATAAGTGGACGAAATTTTATCGCAATCTGATGAACGATATGGCAGCGCATTACATACGAACAAACAGAGATAATTTTTTATATATTAGATTCAGTCGATAATATTAGTTAATATTAATTAATAAACATTTCATGGGGATATTAGCTTCAGTATCATTTTGGCATACATGGTAAACGATCTTTGTGTCAACTTCATCGTGATTTTCACAAGATAATGTGCCTTGTTGAGCTTTCATAAACGTAAATCCTTAATGTATTAAAAAATAGTTTAATCCAACTTTAAGAAAGTTATGTAAATTTCTTGTTGGCTTCAGCGAGTTTAAATATTATATAACCGTCGACTGTAAGTGCGTGAGCTGGCAGACATGATCGCACAGATCATGAAAGATCCCCTTAAATGCCGCAATACGCCCTAAAAGAGGACGGAGTGATCATAAGGTGTGTGCATGCAACCGGTCCGCTTTTCGGACCGCTGACATGACGAACGGACGCCATACCTGAACATGTCTACAGAACCATTACGAACACTCATTACAAAATAAAGTTGTCCGAAGAAGACTGATCTGGTGGATTATTTAAATTTTACAATCGGTTGAAAATATTGTTGTCTTTATTTTAGACAACTTAGTATATATTATTAAAACGGATAGAGTCAATCAGTGTTGAGTCATGTAAAGTAGAATGGTCAAGTAAAATAAAAGCCATGTGCAACTCTCGACTGGGTCGGTATTATGCGTATTGCGCCCCAAGCCCAATTGCGCCCATAGCGGGCGCCTACTTTGTCAACCCCTTGTTACGGCCCTGATTGCCAATCCATCAAACTTTCTAGCTTTAAAATATTCTTCTATGAATTATCTTAAGAATCTATTGCAATCTACAAATAAATTTGAATATAATTTTTTTTTACCACATACTTAATTGTATATATTTTTAGTGTAAGCGAGCGTGTCCGTATGGTCACGTCATAATTTCATTTAAGAGATTGATTTTTTAAAAATTATTTTTGATTTTAGTCGTCTACGAAGGTCTAATCAATTTAATACGATTAAATAATATAATATCATTGCTATAATTATAATTTAATAATTTATATCTAAACAATTCATATACTAAAGTGTCTTTGAAATGTCTAAATATAAATAAACATTTAATATGCCACAAAATGTAACATTATAATATTTTAAATAATTAATTTCAACCTGTAATAATTTGAATTTATGTTCTCAGGCGAGATAAAGAGGGTAGAAGCCCTTCTGGGTGGCAGAGTAATGATGCCTTGCGACGTGACTCCTGAAAATTCCAACGACACACTATTACTTCTCGTCTGGTACAAGGGCAGCAAGCCGTTTTATAGGTGATTATTTGAAATTGGCGCTGACTTTTATTACTAATTTACATTTAATATGCTATTTAATTAAGTGCCTTCGCATAAGAACTTATTTCTGATGCGGCAGATTTGAAAGCATTCCGATTGCATCGATAATCCCAAGTATTAAAATATGCATTTTCCGTGTACAATATGTATTATTTTTCAGCTATGATGGACGGCTCGTGAAGCATTGGAGAAGCGGAGACTTTTTTCAAAACGATAGAATTATATTTACATTCCATACAGAGCCGGCTTCTCTACTCCTGGACAGAGTTACTTTAGATGATGAAGGAACGTACCGATGCAGAGCCGACTTCAATTTATCTCCGACAAGGAATTCTGGAATATATCTATACGTTATCAGTTAGTATAACTTGCACTATCAAATATCCTAATGAAAAATGCACGTTAATGCCTATACAATGTTAAATTTACTTGTTACTCTTAATTAAATTAATTAAAATTACAAATTAATGAAACGCGTAAGTGGTTTAAATTCAATTCGTATTTAATTAAAATTGTATTCATAAACTAGATCGTTAAACGAAGAAGTTACTATAGACTTAGAGAATGCAGACAAACTGGTTACGTTGCATTATAAATGTACAATATCACTTTGATCTTTATAAATTTAAAGCGTCTGACAAATTTGTAAGCATATCGTGCTTACAAATAAGATATTAAAATGCAATTATTAATGAGCATTTGAAGTAACGAAGCAATGACATGTTTATTGGATTGCAGTTGTCCCAAGTAAGCCATTTTTCATGGATGAAATTGGAATGAAGGTAGAAAACAAGGTTGGGCCATTACACGAAGGAGATACTTTACTCTTAATTTGTCTAGCCGTAGGAGGTATTGCATAATATTATACGTTTATTTTGAGTAGATCTATTAAGCCATTGATATTATAATTTATATGTATTAGTTTATGCGTTAAAAATAAATTTTAGGCAAGCCGATTCCTAAATTGACATGGTGGAATTCACACACGTTATTAGATAGTACGGATGAACCGAGCGAAGTACCGGGCGTGCGTGAAAATCAACTTATGCTTACGTTAACGAGAGAATATGCTGGATCCAAAATTCAATGTCTGGCATCTAACAACAACATCACTGTTCCGCTTTCGTCGAGTCTTGATATAGAACTGTACGGTTAGTTTGAGTGCTATTTATGATTAATTATAGGAGTTGCGAATCAAAGGTTTCATTTTCACATTGAATGTTAAAATATAGAATGTTATACAGCAACAGTTCGTTCAATAAGACATATGTTTCTTGTTCATATTTATATAATCAATATGAATCTTTATAAGCTAAATGTGTTTTAGTGAGTCCGGAGACGGTAACAATATTGAGTAGTAAACAAGCATTGTCGGCTGGGAAGTTATATGAGCTTCCATGCTATGTAAATGGATCATATCCATTGCCAAATGTATCGTGGTGGTTAAATGGAAAAATCATAACGGATCAACAAATTGTACGTATAAATATCTATAACTTAAAATATATTTACATCGATTGTTTATTCAAAAATTTAATATTATTCAAGGTAACTGAATCTACAAGAAATGAAATAATTTCAAATCTGCACTTCAGACCGAGAATCGAGCATAACGGAATGGATCTCACTTGTTTAGCTACGAACGCCGTAATGGCACCCAATCATGCAAGCAAGTTACACACAATACGGCTTAATATCTTCTGTAAGTATCATTCAAGATTGCATTATAATTATTCTTTACTATGTATTAATATAAATATCTACTATTTGACTGTCTCGTTAATTTAAATGGAACATTTCTAGACATCTAAGAATAGATTGATTGAGTTGTTTGAATTGAAATTGATTGTAACAAAGTTCTCATTGTAAATTATGATAAATTTAGATATACATTTCATCTTAATAAAAGTCGGCTGATGTTTAATTCTTGACAATTATGTGCAATATATATATTTTACAGTCGCTCCGTTGCTCTCCTTAACGCTTTTGATTGATAAAAGAGAAAGAGATTTCATCGAAGAAGGACAAACGATACAATTACGTTGCATGGTCGAAGCCAATCCGTGGATAACGAATACTGAGTGGTTTGCAAATGTATTACAAATTCAATATTGATTCCTTAATTGGATCGAAATTAATGTATTTAAATATTTAAATTCGTCGTCATTCCAGAATAGGACAATTCAGGGAAGCTATTTTAATGGAAGTCAAATTACTTTAACGTCAAGTGATCTTTTGATATTCAACACTAGTTTAAAACATTCAGGAAAGTATACTTGTATGGCTTTTAATTTAGAAGGCAGCGGAAGAAGTAATGAATTAGAAATTCAAATATCATGTAAGTCTAATCAAAAATTTATATATTTAATTGTATCAATGTTTGCGAGTATTTTCAGACTTGTGGCTAATAAAGCGAGTCCTGTGGAGTTCTTTTAGGGCTTTTAAAAAAAATATTCGATACCATCAAGTCAAAGATAGAACCCCGCTTATTTTGTAGTTAATTTATAAATATTTCCCATATTACAGATAAACCAATTTGTATTAAACAAAACACTACGCATTATGATAATGTAACAAATATGCAATGTCCGATATCTGCATTTCCTCAAGCTACAAAATTCTACTGGAAGATAACGAATCACAACAGATCAAATCTAAATGAATCCATATTTGATGACGAAGTGAATTTATTTAAATTAGATTTATTAGAGAATTCTACAAAAACGAATTATCAAGAAGAAGTTAATGTATTGTGTTGGGCTGTAAATAGTATAGGTGAACAAATTATACCATGTAGACTTATGTTGAAACGACCGAAAAAAATACCTAATCCGCCGTCCGGTTGCAAAGTAGACGCTAGCGAAAATGCATTGACTGTGAAATGCATACCAGGTACAAATATTTTATAATTTATTCAGCATATATAAGTCTATAGCCGCTGTAATTTTATCGTAATAATAACACATTCCAGTTATAATATCAGTTTACTTTCAGCAGACACATTGAGAAGCTTGGATTGGTTGCTCGGAGTATCCATTTGGCAAAACGTTAACAAAACAAAAGTTCTAATCAACAATATAACGTCTCCTCTATCCAAAGTTAAGATTGATAACCTGAAAGAAGGACAATCTTATGATATATTGCTGTATGTTTTTAATAAATGGGGAGAAAGCGAGACTGTAAAATTATCAGCGGAGACAATAAATTCATCCAACCTAAATAGTATGATCTGATTATGCTTTTATATTTTTAGATTGTCGGCTTAATACATGTGTAAATTAAATGTTTATGTATATTTATTTTTCAGATAATGTTCCTATAGATATAGGAATGCTGTCGGGTGTAATAGTCGGAATGATATTAACGTTTAGCGTGTTAATAATTCTATTCATTCTCAGAAGGAAGTCTAAATCTTCGATTATAGATACAGGCCAAAATGAAAAAAACGATTGTTCATTTAATAAAAAAAAACAAACATTTAACGTTTCCGTAAGTGCAGGTAAGTCGTCTTCTAAAAATATATTTGTGTTCTGTAATGTATTATTAATGATTTTAAATAGTCCAATAGACGAAGCTTACATTTTCAGATCTCACAAATAAGCCTTTACTTTATAAGAACGGATTATCCATTTCAACTAGCATACTTCCTTCGATGAATAATACCGAACCAAAGAACTGCGAAGATATAAATTTAGTACAAATGAAGGGAGACGAATTTATAATGCCGCCTCCCATCACCAGGGATAATAAGCCGAGAATCCCGTCCGCAAATAACTGCAATGCTTTCAATGAAAATCTTCCAAAAAACAAATTTAAAAATATACGCTGCAATAGGGAAGCGATAAAATCACACGAAGCTTTAACATCCGTCGATGATAACACATCGATAAGCAAAGATAACGCTAATCTTAAATTATTTACTATGAGTAAAGAAAGTATAGTCTGATTATTTATTAATTTAGAAATAATTTAGCTGTTTAAATAAACTAATTTAAAATGATGTTGTTTCAATTTTTATTTACCATGACAATTGGATTATTGTATAGGGTGCGGCAGAGAAACTATCTTATTTTAAAGAATGTTATAGAGACATTTGAAGTTTTTGTTTATTGTTTTAAAAATTATAAGATTAAGATAGTCTTCGTCCTGATCAATGCATTTAGATAGTCGAGTTTTCAAGCTTCTCACCAGGCTGCGGCAGGGAAACTTCCTTATTTGAAACTGAGGCCCTAAAATGACTGTTATTCCGAGAGAAATGGGGTGTATTGTCCGGAATAGGCATCATTAAATCGTGGTTTTTTTGAAGAAAATGGTCAATTCTATTTGTTATATCCACGTGATTTTTATTAAAACTTAAAGAAATGGATATGGCGGGGAATGTCTGCTTTTAGCATGATAGCGTCACGGCCTACACAGCGTGAATGTCGATGAATCTTTGACGAGAACAGTTATTCGGAGGCCTCATCTCCTTATGGGGCGATCTTCAGTGATCGTACACTCACCCAATTTGGCCCCATGTGTTTGGGGCTTTCTGAAATCCCTTGTTTAAATCAACCGTCCAAAGACCCTGATTCAACTGAAGAACCATATTCAAGCTGCTATCAACAACATACCTGTCGATATGCTGGAAAAGGTGGAAAGCTTAAAAACTCGACTACCTCAATGCATTGATTAGAACGGAGGCCATCTTAATGATATTGTAGCATGGGCGATTTACCATCTCCATGCAATAACGCTGTTAGTCTGAGCAGATTTAATATGCCAGATTAACAGCGATATCTTCTGTCTCTCTTTAGGTGCAATATGCTATTTTAACAGCGCCATCTTCTGTGGCACTGCGGAGACATTGCATTGGCAATACTGACTGATCGCTTCTTGCGTGTGCACCGTTGCCGATTGGGTGATGACACGCAGAAGGCGGGAGTCAGGAAGAACTGTTAGTTGGCCTTGGCTATGGGAGGACGTCCTTCCCGCAGCCAGAACTCTCATAATCTCATGTGAATAAAGAGTCATATAGAAAAGTCTTTCTGTTCGATGTCTGTCTATTCCCATTCATTTGTCCAGCTATGCATGATCCAAAAGAAGAACGGACCCTTGCGTTATTAAATAAAATTTCTATATACATATCGACTAGGTTTAGATTCAAATCAGCAATATGTATGGGGAGTAGCAGCACTAAATAAAAAAACTGTATCAAAGGCTACCTCTATTTTATTTCAGAATACGGTAGTACAGATACAGTTGATGAGAGAACGTAGTACTACTCTACCTATTACTTTACAAAAATTCAAATAAAACACTAACAAAGTTAATAATCGACGATTTAAATAAGAAAATAAAATATTTGGTATCAAATAGTTTTATTAATTCACAATAAAATTTCAATATTGTTCATTTAATGTAAGAGGATATAATTTTTCATAAAAAATATATAATATTAAACGCGTAATCAAGTCGTTACACGCATTTATAATGCATACATAACGCACCTACTAATTTATATACACAATGAATAGAGAAAGTATTGAAAATAAAACCAATTCTTAAATATTTTCCATAATACTAAATGTATTGCGTTGAGATTACTTCTAACAAATAAAAATATTTCTTATTTATTATCCTATGTTGTACGTCATTGGAGTTAATACTTGTACATTGTGAGGTATGGACACCACCGCGCATCAAAAAGGATAACTTTGATATGGCAAACTTTACAAATTTATATTAGTCTTTGATGCTTCTTCAAATGTTAATGTTATTCAAGAACAAATAAAATCTTAAAAGCATTCAGGTACAACAAACAAGAATAAAATACAAATATGAATATTTATAAATGTTGTACTGATGAATGACTAAACGTCCATTTTTTCGATCTTCTCTGCGGCGTCTTCTGCGTCTTCGGCTAATTTAGCTTTTGCTGCTTTGCCTCTTTGATTTTTTCCTTTTCGCCCGCCACGTTTATTTTTCTTTGGTTCTGGTTTTTTCACAATTTTATCTTGCAGGGTAACTAATGAATCATCGACCGCCTTCAATTTTTCTTTCGATACCTCTTTACTAATCTGAAATATATACACATGTTAATAATTTATTTAATCATTTGATATTTAAGAGTTAAACAAATGGATAAAATATTGAGTGCTGTATGACGACTGAGAAACAAGTATATTTATTTATTTCTATTTCATAATGCATTGAATCGCGTAGGACTTGATGTAAAAGAACCATTTTAAGATCCTAACATCTCCTTCACCATGCAGAAGTGAGGTGGCTATCAAAAGAAAAGGTTATTTCGTGTCTCTTTGAATTAAGGGGAGAAGCAAAACATTTTATGAGATAGAAACTCAGCCCTACTAGAACATTTTTTGGACGAGGAATGGATAAATAAACTCGCATATATGGCGAACATTTTTAGTCTACTCAATTACCTTAACCTTTCTCTCCAGGGGTTTTGTACAAATATTTTTAAACATAGAAATAAAGTTAATGCATTTAAAAAGAAGTTGGTCCTTGGAGATTGTCACGTACAAGAGGAGGATTTAGAAATGTTTCCACTCTTGCGAGAATTTTTAATTGCTGCTGACATCTACAAGAAAGGTGTTTTAAATGTAATAAGTCAACACTTGAAAGCATTGGTACTAAAATTGAATCACTATTATCCTGAAAATGAGGATCCTCATAAAAGAAATCTTTGGATTAATAATCCGTTTATGGACAATGTCATTTCATATACTCTTGTGAGTAAAGAAAAATAACAATTATCCTTTCCCCTACCATGCTAAAAAAAAACACCCACACGCTACTATGATATGTATTTGGTACACCATATGAAATTCTGAACCTTGTATCTATTTATTGCCTTAGTTTTGGATATGTGGAAGATGAATATCCATTCCAAGCTTAAAGCTATAACAAATGTATAGCTTTAAGCTGTAAAGCTATAAATTTATTAATGTCATTATCAACAACCTATTCATGCGAAAAATAATTTTCGTCCATGCCCTTAATAAAATCGAAATAAAGGAATAGATTAGATATGAATGCAGTCCTTTATCTGTCAGAGACAGTATTGCAGTCAATAATATCCCATATACAAGGTATATTCAGAAAGTAAGTGTACTAGATTTTCATATTTTTTTAGAAAGTGTATTTGAAAAAATATTACAGAATATTTTTTCCTCACTTCAGAACCTCTTTCTGCATCTGTTTGTTGGTTGAAAAACAAATTCTACCCATGTGTGACTTCAGGGAGGTGAAAAGATGATAATCTAAAGACGCCAAGTCAAGAGAATACGGGAAAGTGGTTCAAAACATCCCAACCAAATGAATCTAACAGCACCTTGCTGATTGAGGCTGTGTGAGGACGAGCGTTGTCGTGCATCAAGCACACTCCTCTCATCAGCATTCTTCTCCTTTTGAATTTTTTAGGGTCTCGTAATATTGTTGTGCATTGATGTTCTCCCTCTGAGGTAGAAATTCGACCAAAATTATGCCTTTTCGGTCTCAAAACACTGAGGTCATGATTTTTCTGTCCAAAATTGTGGTTTTGAAACTGGCAATAATAGGATGTTAGATTGAACGAGTAGACTGCTTTGAATACCACGGCGCGCAATGGCGAAACCGAAAGTTGCGATACTATGTATGATTGTTACTCTTGTACACATGGTGCTGGTTTGGAATGCTAAAGATATCCTGATGGGAAAAAATTAAATATCCCTACAGCTACTACACTGCACAAGGATCAAGACCAATTGGATAATGTGGCACAAATTTGAATACATGCATAGTCTGTGACACCATCTTCTACAATACATTGTAAAAAGCAAAATGGAAGATTGGGTTGCCCGCGATGACTGGGTAGAAACAAGTTCATGTTCAAGCCGCAAAAGGACAAACCATTGAGTGGAGTTGTTTCATTTTATTAAGTACAGGAAGCAATTCACCTTTAAGGGTAAGATTTTGTAGTTACCTACGTCTGAACTGACAAAGTACTTTCAATCAATGGACTAAACACCAAAAAAATTACCATTCAGAAAGAAGTGCTTCAAGGATGCATCATGTCTCCAGATTTACTTAATTTGTATGGAGATCTTTTGATGTGAAGAGGAGCAATAGGTGGAAAAAAGTTCTCAAATCTTAGATATGCTGATGATACAGTGCTGATAGCCAAAAACACAAAAGAAATGGCCGTATTCCTTCGTCATGTGAAGACCGAAAGCAACAGATTAGGCCTAAGACAAAGGTAATGATAATTGACAGACTCAGGAGTTTAAATCGCAACAACAATGTACTGTATGGTTTTGAAATTGTCATCGATTTCAACTACCTTGGATCTCTTTTCTCCAATGATGGAGAAATAAAAAAAAGAATAGCAATGGACAAATCAGCAATGACTCGAATTACTAAGATTTGGAGAAATAAGAACATCTTGACTAAAACCAAAACTTGCTTCATAAAGTCTTTTTTTCAACATTTCAATATGCTGCCAAACATGGACTATATAGCCAGTTAGCAGATTTGATGAGTCTTCTGGGCTGAAAAGAGGACGAATCAATCGATTCTGAATGAAATCATGGATCGTTTGTCTACAATTTGTTTATGACACATTCAATTCTTTGAAACCATGGTGAAAAGAGGAAAGGATAGGTTGGATGAGATCGGCGCCATTGAAGGGAAAAGAGGAAGATGCTCTATGCGTTGGATTGATCAAATTAAAAGATGGCACGGTATTCTTGAATGACAGTGGTGATGATGATTTAAGGGAGATTTTTGTTGAATATTTGAACATTTGATCTTCCAGAGGTATTTATTTTAATTGGCAAATATATTAATAAACAATTGTAACAGTGATCCAAAATGTAGGTGTTATCGTGAAGCGTGAGGATGAGTTTATAGGGAAAACACTATAAACTTTAGTCACTTTGAAGTTGAAGATGCAAATATGGAATAATTATAAAATGATGCTTTATTTAGGAATGATCTTCAGGGTGAATGCTAAATGAGAAATAATAGAAGATGAAATCAACGGTACTCAATTGATTATCAGAATCACACATCAATCATATGAATTTATTGCAAAATCAGTCACTCTTTAGTACACTAATCAGGTCAAGAAGCATCACAATATTCTAAATATGTTACATGAACATCGGAATTAAAATAGGGCCTAAGTGCCAAAAAAAAATCCTAAATCGGTTTAATGCCTGAAATACATTCTATATGATAACGCCAATGTTTTCAAATATGGTCCTATTTTATTCCTGATATTCACTTATTTATTGATTAATGAATAAGATATAAGTATATATGTCGCTATCAAATAATTTTCTCTGCACGTTTCAAATAATAACTAAAGAGAAAATTGAAATAAAAATAGCACTTCAATGGCTATTGGTCAAAAATAGAATATGAATTGATAACGCCATTCTAAGCAGTGTAAAGCATTTGGTGGCAATTGTAATAATTAAATTAACATGGATTGCGTACCTTTTTCACTTCAATTTTTACGGGTTTAGTCTTGGTTTTCACTTTGAGACTCTTGGCTCCGACGACTTTGAAATTCTTCTTTGGTTTGGCGTTTCCGCCTTTCTTGCCTCCCCGTTTCTTACCCATATTAATTCTTCGCGTGGAGCTCGAGTAACAACGACTGCACTCTGAGAAACTGCGACTCGCAATTAACCTCTTCACGTGTCTTTGACAGAAAAGAGGTTATGAGCAGCGAGAACTAAATCAATATTTTAACGACCATATTGCTTCAATATTGAAATCAATTTAAGCAACCTTAATGGGATACTTTGCTCATGCCATAAATAACCAAATTAGTTTATAAATCAAATTGAAATAAAATTTATATTTTTTCGTTAATATTGAAGATATTAAATTATTTCTTTATTATGTTTTATTGCAAAATGTACACATAAGAAATTCATCAAAGTTGCGATTCGATTGATTTCATTTTATTTCGATTTTTATAAAAAAGCACAACAGCTCATTTTCTCTGTGTACACATACAAAGTAAATGCCTAAAAAACTAAAGAATTAAAAAATATATAAACACGTTTTAATTTTCCATTTATTAACTGAATACAAAATAAATACGATTAAATAAACGTTGTATAAAATAAATTAAATAAATAGTAGAATTAAATTTTTGAAGGATTAGCTTATTTGAGTAGTTTAAAATATTAAATTAAATAGAAACAATATAAATACTATAATATATGCATGAAATTAAATCTTAATAATAATGTTTTAATGTTCTTCTGTTGATTTTGTTTCGATACCTGAATCTGTAAAAATAATAAAAGGCATATTAGAAATTGTTTATGGATGAAATAATGAAGGAAATGTGTATTTTTACAAAATTTTACTCACCGTTTGATTTTTCTCGCCTTCTAGATTTTGGCACCCATCGAACGCGTTGATTTTTCTTGGTGGTTGTTTCAGTTTGTTCTTGTATTTTATGTTCTTTATTTTGGCCTGAACCATCAACGTCTTTCAAAATGACTTCATGTTGTTCGCTTGCAGATTGTGTGTTGTCTTCGTTGAAAACATATCCGGGAATTTTTTCTCCATAGGACGTCACTTGTCCGGGGATATTTTTAAATGTAGCCCCATCGCTAAGAGGGATTTTGCTTAGCTGAGTGTAAGAAAATCCAGGTTGTTCAAATTTCGTACTGATCACATGTCGATCAGCTCCGAGGTCCTCTTTTTGTATTGTTACGTGGTTTGAGCTTGGTCCTTGAGAAAATGAAAATACTGAGGTCCTAGGTATAGAATTTAAGACTTCTACCTTCTCCGGTGGTTGAAAATAAGCGAATTTTTCAGCATCAGGTAGTGGAGGCAATTCTGGTAATACTGGGAATGGTATATATGTTTCTGATGCATCTTTAAAAGATTTGAAAGGTTCTTCTTCTGGTATATTGTAAAAGCTATTATGTAAATTAGGTGAATCAACCACGATTGATGACGATGATTGAAAGAATTTATTATCTGACTCTGCTGGATGTTGTTGGATCGAATCCTGAACATTCACAAATTGATCTCGTTGATTATCGAATACCACAATTGGTTCCACTTTTGACGAAGGTTTGTCATTAAACGGTATATACTCATTTGAAGGTAAATTAAACACTTGTGAATACGAATGTGCATTGTTCAAATTATTTGCTATATTGGCTGCTGCAACACCAATTTGTGGGATGCCATAGACTTCGCTGATTTTGGGTTGTTCGGCAATTTTGTTTCCCGATGAAGAACTGCCAACGTTGAATGAATTTGTAGACTCTAAAAACGGTGGAACCAATTCTGCCTTACTCGATGGTATTTCTACAACCGAAGCTATATTTGTGTTCAAGAACTCACTCGATGAATCTTTCTTCTCTGGTGGACCATATGTATTATGTGGTGGTCCATATACGTTCTGTGGTGGTCCATATGTGTTCGGTGGTGGTCCATATGTATTTTGTGGCGGTCCATATGCATTCTGTGGCGGTTCGTAAATATTTTGTGGTTGATTAGATACTTGAACAGATTGTTGCATAAAATTAGTAACTCCAGACGATTGTACATTAAATGCACTTGGGGATTCCTTAGATGGAAGTCCATAAACATTTGATGAGCTTTGAGCATTTGAAGATCCACTACCGAATGATGCTTCAGCAGATGCAGGCACAAACAGTTTTTCAGCCGACTGTCCAAATGTATTTATAAATGGCTTAAAATCAACATGATTTTTAATTGGTGGTCCTTGTTGTGATAGTTCGATCGATGATCCTTTACTGTCTGTATATGCAGGTATACTATATTGATATTTTGTCACGATCGAGTCGATTTCTTCTTTTGACATTTTCATAATATCAATATCAGAATCAGGCAATGAAGCTTTTATAAAACCAGCCACTAATTTGAGGCCATCCCTTGTAGAAAGAAGCTCTCTCAATGCGTCTAAAGTTTCAGCAGCGCTTGTGGTTCCCAAAATAAGCTTCAGCTGATCGATCGATGGTAAATGTAATTCTTTTTTGGCAGCAGCAGAATCTTCCACTGGGATCTTCACAAATGGAATCGATCCGAATGGTATTGGTTTCAGATGCACTCCATTGTATTTATGAACCTTCCAAATCGGATATGCAGGCACTGAAACAGTGGGTTTTGGAACGTGTTCTTCTACATTGCCTCCGAATAGGCTGAATATTGGCAATGATTGAATGCGTTTGGTAATATAATTGAGGCTGCGGGTAGAGCGCTTTAAATCTTTACCATCGGCATAATTTGTAAGAAAAATAATTCCAATAAAGGCAAGTATCTGAAATACGAAACATCAAGCAATTATATGGACATGTTATTGTATTTAATAAAATAAAACATAAATTAATTGTACTAACCAGAAACTTCATTTTGATGATGATATATATACAAAGCCACTGCACGACTATAAATTATTCACTTTGATTGAATCATCTACTTTAGATCAAGACCACCTGACAAATGAAGTTCTTGATTTTCAGAAATTGGTTTTATACCAAGAAATTTATTTTATTACCTAAATGTCTTAACATCCGCTTTCACTAATTAGATATTGCTAACTCACAGCTTTGGATGATTGATATACATGCGTCACATTGCTTTTCTTTTATTTTAATGAATATTTTCTCGAATATGATTTCTTAATTTTGCAATTTCTAGCATATATTATATTTACGCTTGAAATATTATAAATATCATATTAAATTTATTTACAAGCATATTAATAAGAAATTTTTTTATGTTCCTATTAGCGCTTTTAAATTATTTTCGTCGTCGTCTAAAAACGTCGAAAATATGTAAGCGTGACATGGTCGATATTTTTTGTCTTTGGTTGTGTATTCTTTTTAATTGTTAGCAGTTGTCATATAGCGAATTGGATTTTCTGTATTATTTACAATTGGAAAAATATATATAACACCATTTAAACAAAAATGGCAGATAAAAAAGCGTCAAGGCCTTCGGTAAAATGAAATTGTCGTTTTTATTTGCGGATATCTTCGATTTCAAACATTTTTGTTTAACATGTCATAATTCATTATTGCCATTAAGATTCTACTTAATTTTCTTTGCTTTGTTTTTAATTTAGAAAGCGGATATTGCCAAACAATTTGAGCTACCCGAGAGGCAATCGAAAATTACAACATTATTGAACCAAGCCGGACAAGCCTATTGCATATGTCGTTCGTCTGATTGCTCGCGTTTTATGATGTACGTGATGATCTTAACCTATAATTTTTTATTAAAATGAAGCCGTTTTTATATATTATCCCTATATATACATGTTTTAGTGGCTGCGATGCTTGCGAAGAATGGTATCATGGCGATTGCATCAATATATCAGAACGCGAGGCTCGTTATATCCAACAATATTATTGTGATCGATGTCGACAGGAGGATCCAACACTTACTACGAGGTTTAAACCTAAAAAGAGGGATAGAGAAAGAGAGAGGGATTCCGGTATTAAAAATATAATGCTATTTCCATCGTTTTAAAATGTATTTCATAACATATGTATGTCGACAAAGTTGATCAGAACACTGAATTTCTCTTTTGTCTGCATCAATTTACTTATTTAGATTCAGAATTGTGTATATATCATCGTGTTATGTTATTCTGCATCATGAACATTTCTATTTATATATACAAGGTGCTTTCGATAAGTAATGCGGCCAAATTCATTAAAATTTTGGTTTCTTAATATTTTAAACTTTTGTAATTTGTCTTTGTTTTGGTTATTTTCTAATTTCTAAAATCATTTGACATTCGTTCTACGTTTCATCACTGCTTGAATACACTATATGATCTCACTTTTGGGTTAAGAATTTCAGTTACATTGGGACATATAACTCCTATGCATTTTTATACATACTGTCGCATATGAAGCATTTTTATAAGAAAAAAATATTCAGAAAAATTATTGACAATCACATTAATTACGAAAATGATGAGTATTTAAGTAATCGGATTGCCTAGAGAGCATAAGCCTGCAATAAAATAAAAACAATAATATTTTCGACCGATTGTAAAATTTAAATAATACATCCGATCAGTCTTCTTCGGACAACTTCGTTTTGTAATGAGATTTCGTAATCGTTCTGTAGACATGTTTGGGCGTCCGATTGCGAGGCGCTCATTCGTCATGTCAGCGGTCTGAAAAACAGACCAGTTGGACACACAGACATGGGGGCCAATCCTTCCGCTTTAAGGGGGCTTTTTGTGGTCCGTTCTGGGATAAATGCGTATCCGAGGCCTTCTATGATCTGCAGGATCATGAAAGCCTCCTCAGAGGCTAACTTACATAGGTGACTCGCGGCAAGTTCGGTTGCGAACGATTCTAGACTTTCTCCCCACCCAAAAAACTTTATATTTATCTATCTTACTAGTTTATGCTGCTATCATAGCTATTTTTTATTTATTTTTTACGTTACAAAATCTAGCAAGAGCACAGAGCACAATTGGGCATTTGAAGTTGAGAATGAGCCTGTCGGGCTTAGCACCTTGCTGTGCATTTTTGTTTGCTGTCCCGAATAGTGGGACCTGTTCCACCATGTTTCTTGGCCTCATATGTGAAGTGATGGACCCATGTTTCATCCTGAATTGATGCAAGAACTTGGCCTTATTTCTGTGAAACAACGCCAAAACTCGATACGGAGTTCAGAAACATATTCACACACCCAATATATAATGATTACAAAAACAAATGTATGAGTTTATTTAAAATCTATTACTTTAGGGAATGATCGTAAGAAAAAGCGGAAAGAACATTCTGATATTAGATCACGTAAGCCCATCGTGAACTCTGACACAAATGAAATCAAAAGTTACGGCGGATGTGGCGAATGCTCAGGCTGTGCGCGTACTCAAGATTGTGGAAGGTTAATTATCTATCAAAATTATATTGACTTTTATTCTGTGAATCGATTGTTCAATTCAATTTTTTATTTTATAGATGTGAAGCATGTAAAGATAAATTTGGTAGCAATACTCGAATCAAACTTATTTGTAAACTACGCCTTTGTACAAATATGAATGAATCACCACCTTCTAAATCGAGTAAAATTTCTAGGTGAGTGATGTGTAAATAAAATATTATCTGAAAAGAGAATAATTAAACTATAATATATATTTCATTCATCATCTTTTACAGTAATCGTACCAAGCATCGCTCTAAAGATGTGGTACAAGTAGGAGTCGTAAACGAGGTTGACGGAAATGTCTTTATGCAACATCTTCAATCAACAGGACCTCGTCAATGCTATGGACCGCAATGCACAAATTCAGCACTCGATGGTTCTAAATATTGTTCATCCACATGTGGCATAAATCTTGCAACTTCCCGAATATATCAGGTATATTTAAAATACCGTAAATATTGCGCAAATCGAAGTGTTAATAATTCAATAAAAATATGTTAGGTGTTGCCTCAAAGAATACAAGAGTGGTCATTGCAAAGCTGCGAAGCCGAGGCAGCCGATCGTAGATCTCTAACGCGGATTCGTTCTCAATTGAATCAAGTGCAAACCGCTCTGCAACAACTCGAGAAGAAACGCACCGAATTGGACGACCTAGTCGAAAGAGCCAGAAAGTCACATCCCGCAGCTTCTACTGATGAGGTTCATAAAGTCGCCTCGTATATGTTAACAACATAAACATATGCATAATCAATTTGTATATTGCAGGAACCGGAAGATGAAACGGAAATGTCGATGTACTGTATTACGTGCGGTCATGAAATTCACTCTCGTACTGCTGTGAAACACATGGAAAAATGTTTCAACAAGTACGAAGCGCAGTCGTCGTTTGGCAGCGTGTTTAAAACACGCATCGAAGGCAATAATATGTTTTGCGATTTTTATAATCCCATAAATAGAACTTATTGCAAAAGACTCCGGGTAAATTTACGAAATCAAATGCTCGTAATATTCAAACGGGTGTATTTTATATAATTTATGTTGTAGGTTTTATGTCCAGAACATAGTAAAGAACCGAAAATTAACGATACGGACGTGTGCGGATGTCCTTTGGTTCGAGATATTTTTACACCAACAGGTATAATATCGGGCGACTAATTAAATGTGATTTATATTGTGTTGATTGCGTATTATATTAATGTTTGTTATTTAGGCGAATTCTGCAGAGCGCCTCGAAAATCTTGTTTGAAACATCACGCTTGGGAGAAATTGAGACGAGCCCAGATCGATATGGAACGAGTTCGACAATGGTTGAAAGTTGATGAATTGATGGAACAAGAAAGGAATATTAAATTAGCATTAACGTCTAGGTAATAAATATCGATTGTATTTAATGCATTGATTCTGTTTGTATGCAAATCGTTTATTTTAATTCCAGGGCGGGTGTTTTGGGACTCATGTTGCATTCCACGTATAATCACGAAGTGATGGAGCTAATAACATCTAATATGCAGGCAGCTAAATAAAAATATTGCAAGGACTATACATTGATTTTTTTATTAATATTAATGCTTATAAATTCAAATTTCCTGTATTTTTTTGTAAATAAATAGAGCTTCTATTTATTTATGTATAAATTGTTTTATTTCCCCGTTAGTAATATTGTTAGTAAACAATTCATGAAATCCAATTAAAACAGCAAAAATATTTTAAATTTATATTCTTCCACATATATATAACTTCTTCCAAATCTTCATTGGAGAGAATTTTTTTAAACTAAGGCATTACGAATCAACAATAAAGATAGGGATGGTAAATATATAACTGTCATATTACCATTGTAGCCATAGCATTTTGCGCTTGATTAGCCGAATAACTCCCCTCGTATTAACATCATGGCTCTCAAAATGTTTCGGTATGATTTGATTTTTTTTTGATGTTTTAAAGATTCAATTGAGATAAATATGTTTCTATAAAATGTATGTGTTTATTGTGAAAGTTAAATTTTTGGATATTGAACGGTACCATGGTGCAATTAATTACAAATTTGAAAGCCTTGGAATAAGTGGAGCTTTATTGAATTAGAGACCGCTTTCTCTATGAGGCATAGTTACAGAGAAATAAGTATATTTTCACATTATGTTAATAAATATTTGTAATAGAATAGCGTAGCGCCTGTGGCAAGTATCTAACTTGCCCTGCCAGAAATCCAATTTAAAAAAAAGTCAAATAACACTATTATAATGTATATACACCCCAAAAATGGCGAAGAAAATCCGCAAAATAGTATTAGATGGCCGTCGACTTTAGATGCGCAAGCTAGCAGACATGATAGGCCTTTCAAAAAATGTCGTACATTGCATATTGACTGAAAACTTATACATGAGAAAGCTGTGCGCAATATGGATCCCGCTTTGCTCACAGTTGAACAAAAAATCAGAAATTTGTCCCCGAGAATGCTGCAAAAGAGTTGTTATGTCCAACCGGTCCGCTTTTCATACCGCTGACGTGACGAATGAGCGCCTCGTGATCGGAAACCATACCCGAACATGTCTACAAAGCGATCACGAATTCTCATTACAAAACGAAATTTTTCGAAGAAGACTGTTTGGATGGTTTGTTTAAATTTTGATGTTTTGATGAAAAAATGTTGATGTCTTTATTTTATCGCGGGCTGGATCGGCCCAATGCTTAAGCAATAACGAAGAAAAGAGGGATTAGACAACTTAGTATATGTTATAAAAACTTCAATCAGTGTTGATTCGTGTAAAGTAGAGTGGTCAAGTAAAATAAAAACCATGTGCAATTCCCCTAGAGTGTAACCATGCATGGTAATGCAAAAATATATATTTTAATTAGCGCCGTAACAAGGGTATGAAGCATCCATGTCTGCAAAGGCCTGTTCATTCTCAAATTCGAGGGACCACTTGCGCCCTGAGCGCGGGGTAGAAACTAGCCAGATTTTAAAACTTAAAAATAAAAGGCTTCCGTGATCGTACAGATCATGGAAGATACGCATTTATCCCGAAAATAACGCAAAACGTCCTAAAAGAGGACGGAGTGGCCACAAGGTTTGTGTATCTGACCGGTCCGCTTTTCGGATCGCTGATATGACGAATGGATGTATCGTGATTGGATGCCATATCTGAACATTTCTTCAGAACGATTACTAACTCTCATTACAAAACGAAGTTATCCGAAGAAGACTGATCTGAAGAATGAAGACTGGTTGTTTAAATTTTACAATCGGTCAAAAATATTGTTGTCCTAGTGGAGTCGGTCTAATGTTTAAGTGATGACGAAAAAATGAAGGATTAAACAATTCAGTTTATATTATAAAAACGGACAGTCAATAGAATAGTCAAGTAAAGTAAAAACCATGTGCAACTCTCGACTGGGTCTGTATTTTGTAATTTGCGCCCCAATCCCAATTGCGCCCGTTGCGGGCGCCTGCTTTGTCAACCCCTTGTTACGGCCTTAAATTTAATAGCAATTTTTATCAGCAGTTACCACATAACATCCATCCTATTCATTTTTCCGATAAATTTTAAATGTTTGCACAGTGGTTCATGGAGATTCCAGTCTTTGCGATAATTCCTCGTTTATTTGTCGTGTATCTGACTCGATTGGGGATTTTAGTGCATCGTTATGAAAATTTATATACATACACAATTATATTAAGATTTTTTTAATGTAAAATGTTCAGCTGTACAGTTTGAGAAGCAGTTAAAGAATTGCGCACGTGGTTACAGACAATAAGCTGCGCCCATTCGCATCAAGGGATGATTCGTACACAAAGGGGGTCGTTCCGATTAAACAATATTTTCATAATTTGGATTTAATTAAATCTGGAGCGTGTGAAGTTAGGGGGTTGACAAATGTCATCTTTTTGAATGGCGTCATGTTTTATTGAGAAATATCTTTTTATGCAGCAAATTTCGATTGAAATTATTTGCGTGTCCCACCACAATATGATTTTATTTTATGCTATTTATTTACATTTTGCTATAATTTTATTCTTATCAGAATTCGCCAACTTGGAAAAATGTACGTAGAATAATTTAATATGAGGAATATAAATCATAAGCAAGTGCACATAATAGTTGTATGGAACATCTGTGCCAGGAAGTACACAGCAGTTATTCCACGGAGTGGCGCCAAACATAAATTGCAAGGGCGGCACGTGATACATTTTAATATTTTATAGCACTTAAAAAACAACATACATAATTCATGATGATAACTCAGGCATTCGTTTGTAAACAAGGAAGCTCTATGATTATATACTGGCTTAATATTATTATTTTGAATTAATCATGTCCTTATTGCCTTTGCTTCATTCTGTGTAAACAAATTGAGATTATTCCGTATTTAATGATTCAGAATAATCAATTATCATAGTGGGAGCTAATCTTAAAATTTGAAATAGTAAATAAAATTTTAATAAGATGCAACAGATAAAATATTACATCATTATATTAGAAATTTGGCGGCAAATATTCCCGTATTTTTATATTAATTAAACCCCTCATGGACGAATTAGCATTGGTTTTTGGGTGCCATATTTTGAAAATAACCACAAAGAACACAAACAGTAACTTTAGGTTCAATCGTAGAAGAATAAATAACTTTAAAGTCAAACTGATCGGATTTTAAAATGATTTTCAGTCGAATATTTCAGATTATGTTATCACAGGGCTTTGAACTGAAACTGAATCGATAAAAAAGGAACTGAGTCTATTCAAAAATATCGGTTTTTTTCGCTTCGATATACGTCTTATACGAAAGATTTTTGTATTAATATAATATGTGCCATTCATCATTCTTATGCAAATTTTTTGATTGTATTCTTTGGATAATATTGAAATCTTTACTCTTATTTCATACTGTTGATTGTTCTGTTAAATTAATACTTTTTGTTATCCAAATTCTTTTCTTATATATGTGCTATGTGTCCCGATTGGGACTTTCAGATTTAAATTTTTTTCCTAGTGCTATGTACTATGAAATTCCCAAACCTCCAGTCAAAAAGCATTACGTCTTTTCGTTTAATAAATTATAACATTTTATAATTCTAGTTAAATATTATAATTTCAATTAACCAAACACCAATGTTTACAGAGAGTAAATTCGACAATATTATTCATGTAGGAAAATAAGTTTTTAATACAAATAAAAACATTTAAAAATTTCAAAAACGAATCTCCCGGACCTGAAATGAAAACCAGAAAAAAATCGTAACCGAACCAATATACATGTTTGGAACTAAACCGGAACGAAAAATAATGGTACGAAGCTCTGCATTACCAGGCTAAACAATCCTATCTGTTTCTCTGGAAAATTAATGAAGTCGAGAAGAGTCCTCACAGATACTGGATAATCTTGAGGATCTACAGACAAAGAATCAAAGAAGAAGATCTAGAAGACCATCCAGGCAAATCAGCATCCATGAATGCTTCAATAAGAAAAATATTATCGATATAAACGGATGCTCATCGAACATCAATTGTGAATTTAAAAAATATCAGGTCTGTGTATTAATAAATTTAGAACTTATATTGTAAATCAGTATTTATCATCGTCTATTAATTGCTTTAAGAATTATGCGTTACTATTAACAAATTAGCATTGATCCTATTACATTAAAATATGAATAATTCTAGATTTTTTTTCATTTTTATAAGCATTCTCACGAATGTACCCATGCTTTTAATATGATTGAGACAAATAGCATTATCTTTATTATTTATATTGATATTCATCAATCAAATTAATAATTTTGATTATTATTTGACACAGTGTTGGGATAGTGAATTGATCCTGGACTCTTATTATAAAGGTCTAAATCTTAGTTCATTTTGATATTCTGGATTTGAAAAAAATAAACATTAAGATGATCAATAACCAACACAATAAATCATGTTCCTATAAAAATCTCCGATGGAGATCGTATCTACATCCAATAATTGATTTAGATTTAGAATATCGATTTGAAACAATCGATCAGATTGCCTTTGATATTGAAAAATATTTTGCTTTGATCTTATGAAAATTTTCACACATTAAAACTATGATGATTTCGGCTTTTTTATATTGCATATATTTATATTACGTACTGTTACTGTTTGGGGTGTTTACAAATTTGTCCATAAGCTCCACCCTTGTGAGGGGATTAGAGACGCATTTGTCATGTGTGTTCCGGATATTATCTCTATGCAATATGTCTAAGTATCCAAACCTCCGTAGAAAAGTCAGAAATTGAGCGATTATCCAATATACCCTTAATGTTTGACAGATTTGGAATAATTGAATTTGGGGTGAACAAATGCTGCAATGTGTCCATCGGAAGTTTATCAGACTATGGACAAATTATATTAATATTTTTAAAATAATAGTTCATCGAGAAATTCATCGTTATTTCTAGTGTACCATACATTTAGGATCTGAGGGTAGCTTTTACTTTTTTCTTTAATCTTTTAACTTCTAATGGATGGTATTTTCAATTGCTATATTTAAATAGCTGCTTACACCAAAGATTATACATTAAACATCCTTATTGGAAGAGTCGATATTTTCAAATAAATGCATATATTATATAAGAAATGAATTTCTGAGCTTTCAAAAGATATAATTGATTTCAATCCACCATAAAATAAATTGAATAAATAAAGAATAAATTGAAGTTAAACTACATAGAAATCAGCTCGTTATTATCAGCGTTTTGATAACAACTATAATGGAGTGAAATTGGTAACACTTAGCCTGGCGAATTTTTATTATTTCCTTGGCTGATTTTATCATATTTTGTAGCTAATGATTCTTGGTGCCAAATTTCTCAACTGCTAATTAAGGATTCTTAAGCATCAAATGACTTTGAAGATCATCCATTTATTTTGGTGAAAATATTTATTATTTAATGAATTTACCATTAAATTAGTTACTCATGCTTCTTATAAAAACGCTAAATAACCGATAATAAAAGTCAATTTTGCAAATGAGGATGTGGACAAATAGATATACTGGCTGAAGATTTCATTTAGGTATTTCAATATAGCTGCGGGATTTACAAATAACATCATTTTAAAAAGATGTTGTGATATCTGGGAGGTCGTATTAAGATTTTTATATGGCATATTTCATACATCATAGTCATCAAAAGTTATTGAATCATCCATCAGACTGTTTAAAATATAGATTGGTCATAAGTTATTGGAATTTTGAAATAACCATGAAAAAAATATAGATTGTATTCTAATAAATGTTTATTCATAGAAGAAAAAAATGTCCTGGAATCCTGGACGCCGATTATATTTAAATATAATCATCCAAATTTAATACGCACTATCAGAATCCGGTTTCTCAATAATATTTTTAGAAAATATTGCTATTTGAAATTCGATATCGTCATTCGTCAATATAATATTTTGTATGCGTTTGACTCATCCGATCAGTGAGTAATTATGCCCGAAGCGTCTTATTTTAAGAAACTATCGATTAATCAGGATTTTCTTTTCTGGAACGAAATATATCTATGACGATTTGAATTAAAATTTGAAAGACTTTTGTATCGGTGATAAAAAAATATTTTAACGAATCTTTCGATGTCCGTCGGGATGACGATTTTCGCCGGCAAACATTATTTTTCTAACTTAAATGAATTTGGATTGCAATAAATAAAAATATAAGGATCAAACTATCATTTCGTAAAATATATAGTATATAGTTAAATACATTTACAGATAATTGAAATATGTCAAATGGCCTTAGTCTTATAGTGGATCGTTCTCAGTGAATTTGTGAACATGGAAAAAAATACAATATTCTGGTCCAATACTTTTATTTGAAAGATCTCAAATAACTCAACTAGATTCTACTCTGAGGGAGTTTTCTCTTTCATTTACAGTAGTAAAATATTAGGTGGTAGAGTTTAAACGAAGCCGTACGAGTTGCCAAGACGAATATTGCAGTCGTCGACCAAATGAAATGACCATGCCAGAAAACGCGAAGAAAATCCACAAAATGGCATTGGATAACCGTCGACTGAAACTGCATATATTGACTAAAAAAAGTGGACATGAGAAAGCTGTGTGCAAGATGGGTGTCGTGTTTGCTTACAATGAAACAAAAACAGCGCTGTGAGAATTTTTAAATCGAGTATTTAGCAATGTTTCACAGCAACAGAAGTTTTTGCGTCGATTCATAACCATGGATGAAACATGAATCCATCACTTCACATCTAAGATAAAATATCAGTCAAAATATTGGGGTGAAAGGGGAGAATCGACTTCAAAGAAGGCGAAGATAGTTTCATCTGCAGACAAAGTCATGACTATTAACGAAATTATTATTGGCTAAAAAGAAAGTGTTGTCTCATCAAGACAAAGCATCAGTTCATACATTCGTTATCGCGGTGGCAAAAATCCTCATGCACCCTATTCGCCAGATTTAGCCACCTCGGATTTTATTCTTTCTCCAAACTTGAAAAAATTGCTCGATGCTAAAATATTTGCCAACAGTGAAGGGGTGGAATCGGCGGTTGATGTCTATTTTCAGGAGCTCTGCGGTTCTCACCATAAACAGGATATGGAAGCCATTGAAAATTGCTGGGAAAAGTGTATCGATCTGAAAGGAGACTATGTTGAGAAATAAAGATATTATTTTGCCTTTTCTTTGTTATGTCGGGTACTTCTAGGACTGCCCTCTTAGTTACTAATGCTAACAAATTTGAATGATCATCTCTATCTTGGTCAAATACTGAGACGATGAATAAAATTGAACAGGATCGTCCATGAGTGATTGATTTGCAAAAATAATAATGATTTTGCTACTATCTAAAAATTATACGCTACGTGCTAGCATTTAGGCAATATATGATAAACAACATTTAAAAATAAAAGTAAAACTAATTTCGGTTACCATTAGATTAGATTAGTCCCCTTTATAATAAAAAATCATCATCGTCAGTTGTCCAGCAAGATTATATTCAATTCCAGGGATATATTGACGTATCCTATCGTATAATTCGATGGTTTATTGTAAATTCTATATGAAAATAGGTGCTTATATTAAACTAATTTGCAATACAATAACAGGAATTACAAAATATTATTAAATCAATAAATTTACGATATTTTAATACGATATACATTTTTGATTAGTATAATAAGCGATAAAAATGGATTTGGATTTTCCTAAATATAAAATAATAATTTAGAATAAATATCTCACTTTCTTGATACTACTTTCACACTAAAGCCTTTTAATTGGTGCATGTTGAGTATTAATTTCAGATTTATTGTGGTCATATTACTCAGACTTTTTTGGTTCTCGGAGTAATTTATCTTAACCTTTTAGCTGCCAGTGATTTTAGAGATATTATAAACCTACCCTTCATCTTTTTTCTCCTATGCATAGCTGCATTTTGATTTTCCAATGATGAAAGTGGGTTATCTACCAATCTCGTTTCAAAAGCTTCATCTCAGTAACTGAATTGAAACGAATTATTTGAAAGCAGATTTCAATTTGGAGGAAAAAATTCAAATGGTGCTAGATCTGGTAAATAAGAAAGGTGTTCAAGTACTGTGAAATTTTGAAGTGAAATTTGTATAGGTGCGGTAAGGCAAATTGGTCTAAATGTCACGAAAAGTGAAACTACAAACGACGATTAGTCGAAAAGAGAGAGAGAATCGTTTATAGTTTGTCCGTCGCATATATCATAGAGACAACGCGCATGCGCTGCATCGTCTCTACCGCGTGTGCGTGCGTATACGTAGCTCAACCACAATACCACTAGCTTACCTATTTTATTATTTATTACACAACAAATAGCGCAATCTTTTAGCTGACCATTTCCGTTAACAAATGTTAACAAAGTAATTGATACAATCATTTTTTAAAAGCAGAAAAGCTGCTTCAATAAGAGTGCTGAATAGGTTGGTGCATAATCGGTGATGAATTATTAACATATAAGCGCATTTTTCAGTATTTAGTGACGATGGTGTTTTTCAGTGCATTGGCTATAATATAATTACAGGGCTTTATTGGAAGATCCACTATTATTATGACACATGAGAAAATCAGGTTGATTTTAAATAATACGTAACAGTAAAGTAACAACGTAAAACGATTAAACCTACAATGCTTTCGATCGGGGTCGTAACAAAGGGGTGGCAAAGCAGGCGCCCGCCACGGGCACAACTGGGCTTGGAGCGCACCCACCCGATCAGTCTTCTTCGGACACCATCGTTTTGTAATAAGAGTTCTTAATCGTTCTGTAGACATGCTCGGAAACGGGGTCCGATTGAGAGGCGTTCATACGTCATGTCAGCGGTCCGAAAAGCGGACCGGTTGAATACACAGGCCTTGTGATCACTCCGTCCTCTTTTGTCTCAGGTGTGATGTAATTTTTCATCCTAAATTAATGCAAACTGTTGACCTTATTGTTGTGAAACATCGCCAAATACTCGATTGAAACATCATCACGATGATGTTTTTGGTTCACTGTGAGCAAACGCGGTAATCATCTTGCGCACAGCTTTCTCATGTCTAAATTTTCAGTCAATATGCGATGTACAGCATTTTTTGAAGACTATTGATGGCTGCCAAACAAATACTAAAGAACATGGTGTCTTCAAACTTAAAACCTAAGCTCTATAAGGTAGACACATTCTATCATAGTATTTTTTAAAAATAACAACCGCTATTAAAACGTTGAGTCGGGGATTATTTTCGTATATTATTTTAAAATATGCATTATAATAGTATATTGCATTATATATATTATTAATCTTTTTTTAAAAATTTGGATTTCCGGGAGGGAGGGGGTGGGTGAGTTAGATATTAGCCACGGGCACTTTAGACCCTCGTTACGCCTCTGTTCTCGATCAGTCAGTCTCGATTTTTAATGGCCACAAATAAATAATCACTAGCAAATAAGCAACTGAAGCAGTGAGCTATTATTCTTTTTCAGCAATTTAATTTTTTGGAAAGCAAAATTTAGAGAAATTTATTGTATTTTATTATGCAAAAATAAATCTTTTAAATTAATCATATTTTGGAATTAAGTATGTTTTTTTGTAAGCATAAAAGAAGCGTAAAAATATATTTTCCAAGCAGGAGTAATTTTCATGAAATCGATGTTTGATAAGAACACGCCTATTTTCTCCATCGACCAATCGTAAAATAGAAAGATTCCACCCTACCTAATCCGCCAATCACAACCGCGCAACCTGGCTTTCATAAAGTTAAAATGACTTACAATCGAATAGGCATAATCGACAATTTGTGATACGGCAAAATAAGACTTTTAGTAATGTATCATTGAGTCTATTTTGCCGATGCGTTCGACTGAATTTAGCACGAGCTGTTGTGGAATAAAATCGCAAGCTGAAACTAATGTGTTTCCACGACACAAGGGGATGAGTTTGCCTCGACGTTGTTTCGGATTAGATTAAATCGGAAAGTTGTCCGGGAAGGGTGGCTCTCTTATTAAAAATATTGAGTGTGTAAAATAATCATTGTAAATCAGATTTGGTTTTTTTGGGCATTCTGAAAATACAAATGTCCATACCAAGTGACACAGTGCACGTTTGGAATAATACACCTGTAAGTTTTTCAATTTTCATGCAAACTAACATGTATTTTTACCATTATTTTTTCAGATCTGAAATGTTTATAATAAAACAATTAAAATAGGGAGATTAATCTACTTTGATATATCCTTTTGATTCTAGACATTTAGTCATAAGGCATTAATTCAAAAATATTAGATAAAGTTGATTATTACCTGTGTTGTAATGAATTCCCTTCATTATTCAAATACATCTTCCCATTGCTTTGGCAGTCCTTTGGTCCTTTTTTTGTTAAAACTTTTCGGCTTTGAAACAAAAAACGATTTTAAATGCATTTCCACTTCAGCTGCATGAATCTGAAAAGATCCGTCGGGGCGAGGTCTGGTGAAAAAGAAAAATGGGACAGTATCGTTTTCTTTCTGATGAATAAATATGAACGTTTCTCTTTTAATTTTTGATGTAAAACTTCTAATTTTCGACAATAAACTTGTGCAGTTATAGTTTTTCCCGGTTTCATTAATTCATAATGTATTATTCCTCGCATATCCCACCATATGCACAAGAGAACCTTTTTTATAGTCAATCTGGGATAATTTTATTGTCAATCTGGGCTAACTGTTTTTTTGTGCTATCAAGAAAGCATTCGTTTTTGTTTTGTTCGATCAAAGTGTGCGGTACCCATCCTACCCCATAACACCCATCCTATTCGTTTTTCCGATGAGTATTAAACGTGTTTGCATAGTGGTTCATGGGAAACCCAGCCTTTGCGATAACTCTTCGATTGTTTGCCGTGGATCTGCCGTGGATTATTTTACTCGACCATTCTTCTTTACATGAACCGACACTGATTGATTCTATCCGTTTTTATAATATATACTAAGTTGTCTAATCCCTCTTTCCTTCGTTATCGCTTAAACATCGAGCCGACCCAGCCGGCATAAGCCCGCAATAAAGACAACAATATTTTTGACCGATTGTAAAATTTAAACAATCCACCCGATCAGTCTTCTTCAAACAACTTTGTTTCGTAGTGAGAATTTGTAATCGTTCTATAGACTTGTTTAGGACATCCGATCGCGAGGTGTTCACTCGTCATAGCAGCGGTCCGAAAAGCGGACCAATTGAACATACAAACCTTATGGCCACTCCGTCCTCTTTTAGGGTTTTTTTTTGGCATTTTCTATGATCTGTTCAATCACAAAAGCAATGCAGCATTGTGTATATATAGTTACGGCTCTGAATACCAGATAGACTGCTATAAACATTGTGATAATGCTTAATTATCATCATGACACAGTGACGGATATAACTATAGTCTCATAAAAATCTCAAAAATACTTGACCCATCGCGTAAATCAAAAAGATGCTAACGAATAAGTTTGTCCTTTGAAACGGGCATCGAACCGTTATTCTTCTCATTTCAATTTTAACTTTGATTACGTTCCTTACATTTATATCGGTTCGGCTACGGTTTTCGTTCCGGCAAAACTAATGGTTTTGCGGCTATGGGAAACTGTGCATATCGAGGGCCGAATGTTTGAATTGTCCCAGGTTTTAAATGATCTGAACGAGAAAACGAAACATAGAGGAACGATAAATGTGGTTATATGAAGAAAAAAAATGGTTGCCAAAATATAGCTATTATTTTCTTTTTAACATCATGCATTTTTAATGCTATGAAAATGTAAATGATGTTTTGATGTGTGTTTAAAGGGTGGCGATTTAGCAGGATACGGAGCATTGTGGGCCGATCACCAACCGCCGGCATATCCTGATCTGCTAGCAGGATTCCCACATCCAGATCTCGGTGATTATTAATTTATTCAGATTTGTCGAAGCCATTTGGAAATTTTAAAAAATGAAATGGTATCTGTAGTTTGGGGCGGCGGGGCACTGGGCTCGGGGGGACGTGGACCCCGGGGGGCATCGGCCCCGGGCAATAAAAAACCGAGGCGTCGCGTGGCATCCGTGGCACAACGCAGGGCTGCCAACATCCGCGAGCGTCGAAGGATGTTCAATCTGAACGAAGCCTTCGACAAGTTGAGAAGAAAGGTGAGCTATATAATAATTGTTAGGCTGCCATCTCTCAGTCTAATATATTAAACTGATGATAATATAATGTTTTTGTTTTCTAATTTTAGGTGCCAACTTTTGCTTATGAAAAACGCTTATCTCGCATCGAAACGTTAAGGTTAGCCATCACATATATTGGATTTATGTGCGAGCTACTTCATGGTGCTGCTCCTCCGAGGGATCCCAGAGGACCGCCAATGGCCTCGAGACATTTCTTGGATCCTGAGATTTCCTGGTGTGCTTAAAACCGCTGCAATTGTAATAGTCGCAACCCATGTGTTTGTAGTCTATAATAATAACTGATATAAATATAAGTTAAATGTAATCAATCTGATGGGCTTCCAATAATTATAACGATTTTAAGAGCTTTTTATTTTTTTAGTGTGTGTATATTGTTATTTTTAGATATATTTTATTTTCAGAATGCTTTGTTTTTATCAAATTAAAAAGGTTTTGGCTTAAGTGTTTATTATAGTAACTGTGCATCCACGTATAGAAATCATTCTGAAAAAATTATCAATCAAAAAATATTAAAAACAAATTATATAATGTATTTAAAACAGTGTAAATATGTATTATCAATAAAGGCAATAAAAATGTGGTTAATTTATTTCAATATTCTGAAGTTTTTAATCAATTTATGATTTGAAATATTATTTATTTCAATTGAATATAATACGTTCGATTTTTTAAATTTAATCATATTATTTATTTCGATATATTTATTAAATTAAAAATGATATTACAGCTTACAATAAAAATATAACGAATTAAATATAAGTAGATAATTTGTTTTAATTTAAATGCGCTTGGATAAAGTAACCCCAATTGATTGATATGATATTTTGACTAAAATTAACATGGCCAAAATAAAACGTTTTAAGACGTCTTGGTCTAGCGGTGAATGCATAACCATGGCAACGCAGTAAACAACTGTCAAACAACGGCTTGACAACTATTTTAATTTTTTGATATAGAAAACGCGAGAAATGGACGGGATGGACAAACCACAAATCATTACTCATATAGAAAAAGATTTGAGCCATTCGTTATTCGATTGTAAATGGGTACCATGCTCTGCAAAGTTGATTGTAGTTGGAGCCCAGCCGCGTGGTTGCGGTACTATCGAATTGTACGAAGTTTGTTCGGGCGATCTACGCCAAGTGCGTTCCTTGGAACGACCTAATGCCTTCAAATGCTGCACCTTCGGGGCGAGCAGTCTTCCCGATAGGCATCTCGCCACTGGAGACTTTCTCGGGAACGTTGACATTTGGTACGTAACCTATTTGAAAGGTTCACTCTCGTCCAACAAGAGCTGCATGGATTTATTCAATGTTTGATTCTTCACAAGGGAATTGGATTCATCATCGCCGATATACACAGCGAAAGACCACAAAGATATGATAAATTCAATCGACGGCATCGGTGGAAACTCAAAGAATTGCGGAGCACCTGAAATCGTAACGGGCAGTAGAGATGGTATAAGATATTAATTGCTGTCGTGTTTTTTTTATACTAAATCTTCAATATAACTCTATTGTCAATCTATTTAATATACACAAAAAGAAAAATATACGATTTATAATCTTTCTTTTCTGATTAGACTCTGATATAATCGTCACCAGCCTTTTTAAGAATGGATTTAAATAGGGCTATACATTTTTATGGAACATTTCACATTATCTACAAGTAGTTTACGTTAATCATTGTTAAATAAATGTCGTCTACTTTCGTTACAAAGTGGCTAGGACTTCGATACACGTGGCTCACGTTGTAGCGCTACGAAATAAGAATCAGCTTTGTAGGAATAATTACACAAATCCTGCACTATAGAGTGTTAAGATAAAATGAATATGTATTTATATTTAAAAAGGCACGGTGAAAATATGGGATCCGCGTCAAAAAGATAAACCTGTCGCTAATATGGAACCAAGCGCCGGTGAAGTGCGGCGCGATTGTTGGACAGTAGCGTTCGGGAACTCTTACAACAACACGGAGAGGATCGTTTGTGCGGGATACGACAACGGAGACCTTAAAATGTTTGATTTGAGAACAATGTCCCTGCGTTGGGAGTGCAATCTTAAAAACGGGGTACGAATTTTGTCCGTATTTTAAAATTAAATGGTTTCTTTTATACGCTGCTCGATAATTATTTATGCAGGTGTGCAGTATTGAATTTGATCGCAAGGACATACCGATGAATAAATTAGTCGCAACGACGCTAGAGGGAAAATTTCATGTTTTCGACATGAGGACTCAGAATCCAAAGAAAGGATTTGCTCAGGTATTTGCTGCATTATCGACGGTAAAATTGCAAACGGAATTCGTAGATTTATAACAATCGTGCACGATTTAAGGTGGTGGAAAATGAAAATCATAATGGAACCGTCTGGCTATGTAAGCATCTACCTCAAAATAGGGATCTCTTTATAACGTGCGCTGGATCTGGACATCTTCTACTGTGGCAATAGTAAATATATTATTTTAAGTCGTAACGCGAATAATTTAATATACGCAGTGGCTTAATTCAGTATCACGTTATTTCAGCTCTTATCCGGATAGACGATCTAAAACCGAGATTGACGGATCAGTGAGCGGAGTTGCCGGAAAACTAATTCGTCTGCAAAAAATGCCAATATCGTCACAGCCGATAAATGCATTGGATTGGTCTCCAGATAAACAAGGATTGGCGGTGTGCACGTCTTTTGATCAGCATTTACGTATAGTCATAACAACAAAACTCAATCTATATTAATAATCGTATTTTAGCCTTATATTAAAAGCTGTTACAAATCTTTCTTCGATTTCATGCAGCTATTTATGTTTATTTCAAATAATACCATTAATTTAATCAGGCTTTTGATTGTAAATTTTATAAATCTGTTTGAAATCCATTTGTTATCAACAATTTAGGTCAATATTAGAAAATAAAAGATGTGGTATATATTTAAAATAATATGAATTTATATGTTATAATACAAAATGCCATTTGGAATAGGTCTCATAGGCAATTTATTTTAAATAAACACTTACAGATTTACAAACAAGAAAATTCATAATCCAATCGACATCTGAATTACTTAATGCTAGTCATTTATATTACGAAATATATATACATTAAATGTAAAGCAAATTCATATATAATAAAGAACATTTTTGATAAAATTGTGTTGTGTGTTTGGCTTTCATTGCCATGAAGATTACGTTAAAAGAGGATAAAATATTAATTTCCGTTGGTCAAGTTCACTACAACTAAAATTTAGAGCAAACATTTTATAACTAATACACTATCAGTACATCATTGATGAGCGTGTACATTGTATATATTTTTTTGCATTATTGTTATAAAATGTGGTAGATAATTTTATACTCTGAATTTGAACTGAAAATCGTTATGTTTATAAATCATTAACAATTGGCCATTGTGCAGATCTTAAAGGCCAATTGCTCTGTGATCGAGTAAGCTGATAAAAATGTCTTGTGAAAAATGTCTTTATTTGGTTTTCAGCAAGAATACTGGGATAGAATTTACCCCAGAACCTTCGTTCGGTCGCGAAGAATACTTTTTCTGATAAACACATTAGTGATGTTTATCCTCATAATGTTTGTTGGATGCTGCAAATTGAAAGTGAGGAGAATTGCAATGAATTGGTGAGTTTTGCAAGGCTCTAAAATTTTTTTCGAGCATGTTTATGCAAGTAAATACCTTGAGATGTTGGAACAATTGCCTATAGAAGAAAATGGTGAATCGACTAATGCCGGCGATTCATTGGACAATATCCAGTAGAACGAGTTCACCAACAAAACAATAATTTAGATCCACAGGGAAATGTGGGCTTTTAATAGAATTAGCTTCTGATATTATTTCAAAGTTAAGTTCTTTCATTATTTATAGATAAAAAAAGGGATAAGCTTTCTTGTTGCAGAAACAACCAGCGGGAAGCATACGGTGACAACAGAAAATGCTACTACATTTACTTATAGGAACAACCATAGTAAATCCTCATGTTGTGTATGAAAAACTAACAAATACAAAAACTAAAATAAGAATATTCCACAATCTTCTAGATAGAGAATGGTTATACTCGAGAACGATTCTGCTTTTTTAGCGAATGATAAGTACATAATATAATTTTATATTGATTCAACTTCACTGGACAAAGAAAAATGACCCCCTCGGAAAAATACCTGTCAGGCATATCTGGGTGACATGACGACGCACATTAAGAAATTAAAGATTATCGTGTTAAATAGATGCGTAGATGTTTTTATTTATATGAAATTTTTATGCAATTTTTGATACATTCAAATGGAACGTATCTATCGCATAAAAACAGACCCAAGTGTATAGAGTCCAATTTTAAATAAAAGCTAGAGGAATTATTAGATCAATGCGTAATTCAGATGTATTGAAACCAAATCGATTACAGTGGTATTGGATTGGATGATGTAATTATTATGTAAATATTAATAAGGCCGCCTACTAAATATAACACACCAACGCAGGGGTTAGTCATGATTTAGAATGATTCTCTGGAAGTGTCCAGTAATTTGTTTTCTTATGTAATAAGTTAAACGCAGATTTATTATATATATAAACAGTGTGATACTTTGAAAAATACAGCACTTTTCAACGTCAAAATATAGAATGCACGTGATTTAATTGCACATAAACATTGGGGCATGCGAGGCAGAGGTATAAAAGCCAAGAAAATGGACGATAAGGAGTTTTAAGGACTATAAAATTTGATAATTAAGTATTATTAAAAGTACTAATAATAAGTTATTTTTGTTTGTTTTTTTTAAACTACGACAGTCATCCAGAAAATAAGGTTACAATATTTATGTAGGATCAACTATTTTTCAACATAATCGCCGTTGAGTTTGAGACATTTCTGTAGTCAGGGCACTAGCTTTTGTATGCCACTGTCATAGATCTCCATTCTGCGGTGTAGTGACACATCCGCCTCTCATTCCCCGTCAGGATATAGTCCAGAAAAGCTTCTCCCATATGTTATTATTATTGAAGTTTAAAAAAGCTTTCACCATATTATATGAAATAAAATGAAAGATAAAATATACAAATAAAAGCGTAGAAAAGAATGTTTACGGGCGCCTAAATATGAGTCTGATCCATCTCTTGAATATGATAGAGGTGAAGTCAGTTGAGGCTGCTCTAACTAAGGCGTTCCCTGACGAGAAGACGCGGCACTTCATAGCAGCTGCAGCTCTACAAAGTAGCACCTCGATTTGGGATTTATAGAAGCGTCGCGCCAACATGTTTCCTCGCATGCAGATGGCTCTTCTTTGCTTATGTCGGTAATGATGGTGTAATCAACGCACATGTTTAATAGCGCTTTGATTGAAGGCGCCAACAGCACCATATCATATGCATACAGGATGTAGTCCATGCACTTTCTGCCGACATGGCCATCAACTGCGATCTCTCTGAGTGCCAAGGAAAGATCGTCAATATAAAGGTTGAACAGATCTGTGGATACATAGAGCCTCCCTGTCTAACTCCGCACCTGGTGCTGAAAGAGCTCGAAAGATGACCATTCCAGCGCGCAGTGCTATACTGCCCACGATACCAACTGGTCAGGAGATCAACCAAAGTAGATAGGGCACCTCTCTTCCTCAGCTTGTCCCAGAGTAGGGTCTGGTCAACGCGATCGAATGCCTTGCTCAGGTAAAGAAAGTGAGCATAGATGACTGTCCTTCTGCTGATGTAATACCTGACGACTTGCTTGTCTTGAACCCAAACTGTGCGTCGTCAGTGTAAAGGTAAGCTTTTAACTTCCATTAGTGCTGAAGCGAGCATAGATTTGATGATCGGAACAACAACAGATATACTCAAGTCGGCCGGCAAAAGTATTCCATAAAATAGCATTTTTAGGGTAAGCAATAAAAGAGGCCCTCCAAGCGCAATGTGCTCTGCACTGAGTCCATCATGACCACAAGAATTTTTGCCAATGAGCGATTTGAGTGCATCCTTGATCTCGCTGAGCGTTGTCGCTGGAAGCGTTGTATGTCGAATGAAATGAAGACGGGGCAGAAAAAGTGATCGTTGCGGAAAACATCGACATAGCAAAATGTCGTCCAAAGTTTTCAGCGGCTTCAACGCCAGTGAAACCGGCGACATGAGCCAGATGTATGTAAAACGATACAAAAATTCACACACGATAGTCACATGATTTTGACGGTGCTCCGATGTGATTGTGAGCATGCTGGATACCCATAGAGCACACAGCGTCTTGTAGCCAAGTTATTTCAACACAATATCATCAAGGAGACTTCGATAAATGTCAGGAAATTTGTTTGTGAAGGTTGACAAGTATCATACGGTCGTCATTTAGCACTTGTTCTTCAGTTTTTTGCACAAATTCGTCTGAAATCACTGATGGTCTCCCACTCCTCGCTTCATTGTGAGTATCAATACGACCTTCTTTGGACAATTCATCATATCACTATCATAAACATTCAATGGATCCGGGACTAAACAATCTGACCATTAGGATCTCCCCTACATTCCCGGTACACCAACTTCGAAACAAAAAATTTGTCCCGGTCTCAGAAGCCCTTGTAACCTTACTTTCTGGATGACCCTTGTAGAATAACATAAAATATTCTCATTTTATTTCGGCTCTGAAATTAATACCTTAAGTTTGGTAAACAATCGAAGAAGATGACTCCTGCAAATCTCCTCCAGTAAAAAGGAATAGTTGGATCAAATTGATTTAAAAATAAATTTGATAGTAAGAGTGCTTGTTTATTTTAAAAGGCTTTCATATAAAAAAATATGTACAAAAAAATAAAATAATAAATAATATAATCAGTCCTGGGTGTTAATTTAACCACTAAAAGGCATTGACCATCAAAACGTCAATAAGTCTCCCGTGTAAAACTTAAATAAAATCATTATGAATATAACTATATTTATGCAAAATATAAATGGTTGTTATACATATAAGGCGTTAAAACAGTAAATTATATCATGCTTACACACATTTGTTATACTTAGCACTTAACAGACGGGTTACAGTCCGTTATCTTCCCTTTTTATCAAGGGACAATCCACTCTAATCCCGCGACGAGATATATTTTTAAAAAATTATAAAATGGCTAGATATATAAAAGCCTAAATTTCAAACATCATTTTTTTAAACTAGATTTCTTTATTAGTGTACGATTGATGCATTGAATCGGTTAGCTGAATCGCCTCAATATGAATGTTAAGCCGAGCTCAAATTGCAGGATAAGACATTGGACAAGAAGCAATTTATTCGTAGCTAAATTCAACTTACGAATAATTTACTCACTAATATATTTAAATCAGTCAATGAAAACGTCTAAAAAGGTTTCTATTAATCTTGTCTGTAATTCGGATAATTTTTCAATGTCTAGCTCGTTTAAAAATTTACTTATACGAACACATCTTTTAATATTGTTTCCCATCGAGAGGTGCTATTCGGTTTAAAAATACACATTTATATTCTATCTGTATATCCAAAACACTCTTTTAAGATCAGAACTTTTATATTTTATGTATACTGGGAAAAATAAAACGTCGATTATCGTAGCTATAAAATTGAAATTGCTGCATTTTAAGACAGTGTAAATTCAATCAAAACATTAGCGATAAATACATTTATGATATATTAAAATAAAATATATATGAAATCACGATTAATGGCTTAATATTTTTTACAATATATTTTAATTAATAAAACATAAAAAGCGTAAGATATTGGGCATATTAATCCGAGATCACTCATCATTAGTCTGTAATTTGTAACGCATTCGACATGATTGTAGTAAAAATTTGATTCGACAATATGATTAGTGATCTATGGTTAAATAAAACAATATCCATAACAGTCAAAGCTGTCGACTCCTTGTTAAAATGTGTCACTCCAGTGAACGTGTCCAAATAATAAAAACTTAAAATTATCATAAAAATTTAAAGCATAAACATAAACGTCCCTTTCCTTATGAAAGCGCTATGAATTGTTCGTCGGATTTCGTATAAAAAAGACGGGAACACGACTCAATTTAAATACAGTCCAATCGACGATACAAATTATCGTTGTTAAATTCGGAATAGTTACGCTGGGTCATGTACATTTCTACATTTATTATAAACTTGTAAATACTACTGCATTAACCCTTACAACTCCAATGGCCACACGTTGTGGCCGAAGATTTTTTCCCACCAATCCCTATGGCCAATACGCGTGGCCGGTATTTTCTCGGGCAGTTTTTATGAACTTCAAATAGGATTTCGGTATTTTTTTAAATGTAAGAATCAAGTGAAACCAGCGCTTCATTATGAAGGTTGCTTCAAAAAATATCATATATTACATGATTACAAAAATTAATAAACCAAATAAAATGCCTAATATACTTAACAATGCACAAAAAATGGCTCGGAGTTGGTGGGAACTTTTATTAAAAAAATCCTGGAGCTCAAAGGGTTATTTTAATAAAAAAGTAAAAGCCTTCAAATCGATAAAATAATTGCTAATTTCGCTAATCCCAACCCGACACCCCAACGTCAAATTTTCTCTAAATCACAAGAATTTTTAATATAATCTCAGCGTAACCGTTACGAATTTAATTTTCGGTTTATAAACACAAATCCGTCTTTTTTGTCAAAATACGACATCAACAAATGTTTATAAAAGCTATTAATATATTTTTGCATTCGACGTTATACACTACATAAGAAACGGATAACAGACACGAATTCATTAACTCACTGGGATCGCATCGGATCTGTATTCAAAAATATAGCAACAGATTTTAAATATATCGTCTGATTATCGCGTATTTTGTCAACGGATAGGGCGGCAAATAGTCGCCGTTTTACGAGAGCTTCATTTTATTTAATAATTGCACATTTAACTAGACGCGTCAAACATGAAATGAAGCTCGATTGAATCCGTTTGATTCGTTGCGAAAATGAAAAGGGAGCTTCTTTGAATCGAACATCTTCGTTAATATTTAATTGTGTAAAAATTAAGAAGAATATGAACAAAATTATAACGCGCGAGGCGTCAGCGTTATCCTTTGGAGCCGGATGGGAAACTATGATTATAAAACATGCTTTAAATTCGAAAAAGAATTTATATTGGCTAAACAAACCGTTTTCACCCTTTTCGTCTTCAATAAATCAATTCTTGTTCGGGTTCGAGTTGTGCGATATTGAAATTAATTATCAGAAGGTTACTGAAAGTCTACTGAAAAAAGGCTACTGAAAGCGTCAGTTTTTAACGAGCTTCGTGATATATTGTTCATTATTACAAAATAAAAACAAGGTGTCTTAATCAAATTTTTATTTTTGACGTAAACCATTAATTAACAAATTATAGTTCCAAGCTAATTTTGTTAATTTATTAATAGTCACAAGGTTCAACTAATCGACGGAAATAATAAGTCCATTGACACAATGCATTTTAGTTTTGTGGCGCACAGTGTTATTTGAAGATTAACAGTTTGTATGAGTAAATTTTAATTACAAAAATAGCATTTTCCTTTCTATTAATTTAATTTTAATAAACAATATTTCCTTAATGGACTATGGAGAAATTTAAGTAGTGAATTTTAAGATATTTGATCATTTATTCAGACACTGTATGCCTTCTTTAAGCATCGAATCAAATGAAATGCATTGCTGATTATTTAAAGAGAAATAAAAAAATATTCAGTAGTATTATAGATTGCAGCAAAAAACTATTCTGTGGGGGAAAAATATTAATCAGCCAATATCTGTGTATAATTTTCAAAAAATATAGGCTTTTTTGAATGTCAAAAAAGGGGCAAACCCAAAATAACGTACTTTCTTTTCAACATTAAATAAATCAATATATAGTGCAAACATTACATATCAAAGGTTTTTGCAGGAAACAGCGTTTCTCAATTGCATTACATTAATTATTAAAAAAATCTTTTATTACACACACATGGCCGCATACCCAATCTCAATTTTTTAGATTTTTTTTTATATAAAGGAACTTTCAGTTTAATTGCCATAATCCACAATACCCACAACCTTGAGAATTTTCTTTATAAATAAATAAAAAAGGATACATCTAAGATGAAAGAAAAACAGTTTTTAAATCATACTAGTACAGAAACTGAGGTAATTTTCGATAATATTACGGGACCCGTTTGATGACTAAATTTCAAATAAAAGTTCCATTCTTATGAAGCTGTTGACATCTCAATTCATTAATCCGTCGAGGAAAACTATAATGTTTCGACCAAAGCTTTCCTAGATAAACGCACAATAGAACTTAAATATTTGAAAACAACAATAAATGCCCTTATACATCAATAAAAATAAAATACTACCGTTGAAAATCACCTTAATTACAATACACGTATTAAAATACAAAATGGAAAGTACTTATAAGACATTTATAATTAAATTAAAAAACGTATCTTAATCGTCCTACTTCAAAGCCAAACAAAATCATTTTTAAGTATTATCAGCGACTACGTTTTAAGCGGAATTATGAGACTAAAGAAAATGTTCCAAAATGATAAAAAAAAGATGCACTTTTAAGATCAGCATCATTGAGAAACGCCGTTATTGAATACGAATTATTTATATTGAAATAGAGCTATATTAACACTATTATGTACAAATGCGTAATTAACTATATTTAAATACATATTCAAATATGGCTCGAGATATTGACCATCATTACTTTAAACTTTACATTTCGCACGACTTAAAATAAACATCTCACACACTCCATTAACAACATTATATATTAAAGTATATCAACTTCGCTTTAATACATGGAAATGGAAAGAATATTTTACATGAAAAGTTTTTATAATACTCGGACATTACATAGAGCATGTAAAGATCGCCGTTTACTTTTTTTTAAATTTTTAATTCCCCTGCAAATTCCATCAGGCACTCATATGAGGGACGTTATAACAACACAAAGTCAATTAAAAATTGTTAAAATAGGAAATAAAAAATTAAAATCAATCAATCAAATACCTCTCTTCAAATTAATTAAGGAATATTGCAGAGGAATAAAAAAGCAAGGAAGTTGATAAAGTATTTCGTCTGATATATATAGTCGGAAAACTCTTGCAGCTCTTCACAATTGAGTAACACCATTATCGGGAATCTAAATAAACACAATGCATCGATCAGATTTCAATGTTCAAAATCAAATTAAAAACAATATTGTGCTACAACGAACGCATACCTCTATTAAAGATAATAAAAACTGGGAATATCGATCCCCTAATTTTCAGTCAAGGTTGTCTTGAAATATAAGGCGTGTGTATCCAGGGTTTTCTTCGAGCGGTGTTGCGCAGAAGGGGCAAATGGCGCGGAATCCATTTGTACCGTGAGGGACATCAACACTAGCCCAATATCTGGAATTATAAAAATATTCAAATAAACAATCATAAATATAGGATCTTACAATAAAGACGCTGTGAAAGTGGTGTGTGTGATATCTACAATCTGGATGGCATTCGTTATGTTTGTGGTTTATGCACAGATTTGCAATTTAACCTTTTCGTTAGTGAGCAAATTTAAAATCGATGAAGTCGTTGTTGTCATAATCGCTTTACACCGATTACTTTCTGTCAGCTCCTAATCAGCGTAAGACAATCTTCAATTCGAGGCAGAGTCAATTGTAAATGAACACTACATACATACAAGAGCACTTCCTTTTTTTTACATAAACAATGCACAAAAAATCGATTCATTTGCTCCTCCTTTAGAAGGAAATGATAATTGGACAAAGACTCATTCAACACGCAGCGAAGAACGGCAGGCAGTTAAAAAAAAAGCATCATCGATAGCACACAATATCCGGTCATTTTTTTGCGTAAACAAATAACACACTTGAAATCGAAATCATTACAAGTCGATAAATTTGGGCTTAACGATCAATACAATCATGCGAATGCATATGAAGAAGCTCTCCGTCTCAGTCTCCCGAACTACGCTAAGTTCTCTCTGTCTCTGTCCGCCTCGGAGCTTCAATGCACAAGAGTGCTCTTTCTGAATAGTGAATGTCAAAACGGATATTTCCGATAGTACTCCCATACAGGTTAAGATAGCCCTAGGATTGCAAAAATGAGCCTCATTTGCTAAAGATAATTTTTGGCAATATTTGGGTCAACTTCTAACTGCTCCAGAGCTCAATCAGCGAACATGCGACGTTTATCAATGATCGTTTATGGGTCGGTTGGATTTTATACGAGTGCAGAGTCCCGACACAAAATTCATTAAGTTGAAGTCGCAGAAAGATAAAATTCTTCTTCATCATGAATTTCTTGAGATAATTATTGGTTTTCACTAGGGAAAGTATTATAACAAAATGCACTTCTTTCACACCACTTTGTAATTTTCTATTCAATTTCTATTTTTTGTATATAATTATTTTACATGAAGCACTTTATATTTGAGGTCAACCAAACTATCAATACAATAAAAAGGTTCCTTCCTGCGTTAAAAACGCATCATAAGTATATTGCAATCTTAAGAATTGTTTTGCATTTCAATAAAATGCAAATTTATGATTAAGATAAAAAGACACACACACATATATCAACTGTATATTGATTACTATTTCTGTGTCTTTCAATACTAACTTGACAGTTTTTTCTGTAGCCATGTGACCACACGGATTGAATGCAAAAGTAGGAGGTCCACTATCAACATAGAATGCCGGCTCCAAACCCATACAGACTCGAACAACGGGACCATCACAAAGACACATGGGACATGTTCGTGTTCCCGATTCTTTGTCTTGCCCCCAATCATGATGACCTAAAAATGTACACAATTAAATTTAATAAATGCATTCATTTAAAACAATGTCAAACCGTGCTCGATTTAATTACCTTGTACATGACCGCATTTCAAATAAACGTATGGCTGATTGAGCTGATCTGAGCCATGTGTAGTAGAGGGTTTTCTAGGTATTACAAGTGTATTAAGTCCGACGGGACATTGAGGTCGCCCCGCATTAATTTCATCAACCAATTTCTCTAAATCTCTTTTAGTCTGAAATGTGTAAAAAATACGATGTTAGATAATGGTAATAAAGAAATTAAGATAAAATGTATTGCTATAATATGCTTACAGGTGAACTTTGGAGTCCCTGTGCACTGCGCCATAATAACGTTGCACCGCATAAATCAATCATTGTGCCGTCTCGCAAAACGTTAGTTTCATTAGGTACGGGAGCTCCTTTCAGTTGAGCGGATCGAGACTCTCGAAGCATAAATACAGCCCCGCCTACGCTTGCTTCGCGCCACAATCCGCATGTGGCGTCACCACCACAAAAATTACCACAAGGATGCATTATCAATACACCATTTGTAGTTAAGCCATCTATTTCTTGGTTTTCCGTCCACTTTGTCGCCTTTTCCTAGGACACAATTAAATTTATCAAATGGAAGTGACATAAGAATGAAATTATGTTCATGAAAAATAAAAAATTACCCCAAGAAATATATTCCGTGATGAATCGAAGCCGGCTGCATATATTCTACACGTGCCTTGTTCGTCTCTGTCTGCTAGAATACGACAGGCAAAACGAGAAATAGTGCTTTGTAATACTTTAGTATCGCCTGTTTTATCGCCAGCTACAGTGTCCATCACCACAAAATCGATGGGTGATTCCGACGATCGACCAATCTGAAAATGACAATAAAAACATATTAAACACAATAATAAAATACATTTAGAAATCAATTGCAAATACGGATTTGGCATAATAATATTCGAGTGGGAGTTTTTGTCACCGTTTTCAATGTACGCGCTATTGCTGAATATACAAATTAAATGTGTATTTATTATCCGCATTGGATATTTAATAGAACTGATTAAATTTATACGTCGGACACCAATTACGACGATAGAAAAATTAATATAACGTGGTATTAAGTTTCAATAGTGATACGAGTGTTTATTTTCATATTTTATTAATTATCAAAGAGATGTCAAGAAATCCTTTTCTTATAATGGATAAAAGTGAATGCATACAAAAAATGCTTTGTAATAAATATATATATATATATATTATATACTCTGCCGATAGGATCCTTCTACCCCCTCAGGCTACCCCATACTCTATGCCTCTTCTCCTGTCTAGACAAAACAGGTGGTCGTCCTTGAATTAAGGAAGAATCTTTTTAAATTGATTTTAAAAGAATACCTTTTCAAATTTAAATGGTGTGTTTAATCACTTAACCCAGTGATTCACTAGGTTTTTTCGTATAATTTTTTTTAATACCTAAAAATTGTTATACACTGGTGAATCCAAAACTGTCTTCACATTTTAACCTTTTGAGTAGTGAGCTAGTTTTAAATCATCATAAACTTAGATGCTATATTTGTATGCTAGCCACTTATCTGTGAGGACCGTCGCAGCGTGTATGAAGCTTGTACATAAATAAATAAACACTGTCGATAGCACACAATATTCGGTCATTTCTTTGCGTAAACATAAACAATACACTTGAAATCGATTCATTATATCATTCATATATCATTATTAGTCGACAAATTTGGGTTAACTATATATTTAAAATGCTCAACGTGTAAGAATGCTCTTTCTGAATCACTGGAATTCGCTCGCAAATAGGCGATCATCCTACCATACAGGTTAACAATATATAAAAAATATTTTTTGTGTTGTGAAAATCCTGAACAAGAAATGCTCAAATCCCGTAAATGATCCCACAGGATACATGCATATGCTAGTACACACAATTTGCCTTTAGACAATAAGATATATTAGTCAAAGAGTTTTTTACGTAATTTCTAATATCTTTAAAATCGATGGCGGTTAAAAGGTTAATATCATCAATGGTAACTCTCATGAATACTTCAGCTCATAATGTATTGAAGGATTGATCGCATCTGAATGTAAATATTAGCCCGAAGAAGTAACATGACTTGGCAACTATTGCCAATGTATGAATGGCGACATAATAGCTAAATAATATTAACAGACAGAATTGATGTTTATTGGCATGAGGAAGCATTTTCTGATCGATTGATATTTTTTAAGAGCATCCAGCACAAAAAACGACGCCCACCTTGACCTCATGATTCAATTTTCTTCAGCTCGAGCTGGTAGTGTAAATCCTCTCGATTGTTTAAACAAAATGCATGCATTCGATGCAAGTTAGAGCTGGTATAGCAATGACGCAACGAGGACACTTTCCAATAAATGCAACAATGCAACTGGCCTATCGTACCGAACAATAAGTTGCAAAATTGCACGTTGTTCAAAAAGGAGTTAGTTAGCAGTTGTTGAGGAAGTTTATTTGAATGCAGCACACGGGAATCGGGATAGTTGGGACATTAAAAAAACATTTTTTGACGAGTATTTAGAAAAAAGCGAAATGATCGTACAAAGGCGCACGCTGTGGTTTTTCAATTTTGAAACATGCAACGTCAAATCGTGCGTCAAATGCACCGTGAAAATGTGTCAAAGGTTAATCGCGGGGTCTTGTTATTCATGTAATATGGTGACTATGGATACGGCACACAATTGTTTGACAGTCTTGAAATAAAAACAAAGAAAAATGCGCAATGGATGCCAAAATTCATGAAATATCACTAAGAAAATTGTCATTTGAAAAATAGTCGTCGATATTGAACGATTGGCTAATGTGGATGATGTCATTTGACCTGCCAACTCCATGGTAAATTCAATACGAGCTCGTGTGGTCGTTGAACAAAAACCAATTGAGCGAAAATGCATCAACACATTTGAAGAGCTTGTGAGAGCACGGTTAATGCATTCGCGGACACGTCTGCAATTGCAGACGGATGTGATATGTTTGCGAATCTAGGTGCGCGTTTGTATGTGTGTATTAACTTGCACCAATTGCGTTCCTATACACCGCCACTTGTGTCCAAGTTACATATTAGAATTACATTTTGGTTATAATGTAACTGTAAATATATATATATATATTTACAGTTTCTTATGATGATGAATATGTTCCTTATATTGATTCTGATGTACCGATGTCAATAATTTTGAAGTCGAAAATATACCTGCTAATCAGAATAATCCTGTTTCACAACGAAATAATGATTGGACACAGACTCATTCAACAATGCCAGATTTTGGTTTTAATTCTGCATCTTCAGGAATAAAAAAAATGTTGAGAAGTATTTTGGACTGGGGAAATTAAAAATTTGTTGATATAATGTACTAATGTTTATGGAAAAAAAGTCAACGAAAACCAATTTACCAAAAACAAGATACTGCAGGTGGACCAAAATTCAATGAAATAAATCATATGGAATTCGATAATCCGTGTCCGCGAATGCGTTAAACAACACAGTTATATTTTTAAAGAATATGTATATTACATCTTAATCTTTTGGGATCTTTAAATAATTAATGGTGTAGTATATGTTCGTGGAATTTAAGGTTCTACTGATTTTTGGCCAACATAAAAATGCATATTTGGAATTTAATCATCATTATTGGTAATATATTTCCATAGTCCGCGGTAATCCGGCCCCTTTTTAGTCCGGCGCCCCCTGTAGTCCGACATCCCAATACAACTACATATATTACATATGCACGGCAAAGCTTTGTCAATGTAAAAAATATGTAAAAGTGTGATTATAGACCGCTTAAATCGTAATAAATCATTTTGTAAATTAGAAATTGAGTATCCACAAATTATGATAAAAAAGAACCGTGATCTCCACCATTGATTCCGGGTGGGTGTTAGACTCCATGATGCCCATCCATAAAACCCCAGGGAGGAGAGGGGAGCCGACTCAACGCCCGTGGGCAAAGGTTGAACTCTGAGGTAATGATGTGGAGTAGTGTTGCGCGATAGTAGCCTCGTCGGTTTGCTCATAAAACGCAACTGGGGTAACCCAGCTAACACGAGTTGGATACGCAGGTCACCCTGTGCTGCAGACCTATAAAGGGGTATGTGGAACAGCCGATTACAGTAGTTGGTGGAGACTGTGTCGAAAGGTTCACCACTATCCTCAACAGCCTAGGCACACAGGGGAGAACGGTTTTGGGATGTTCGAGCGGCGATTCGTCTCTGTGGCTAGGTACTACAATGAACCGATGCGAGTACCATGGGAAAGGGATAACTCCTGTAGCCCATCATCTGCTGCAGCCCCTTTCAAACTGAGGTTGAACTCGTGGTGGTAGTGAATCCGCGATAGTATTCCATTAAACTTTAGAATAACCCTTTCCTTTTCCTTCTCTAATACACCCTCGGGTGAAACAGATCATGCAGCAGCGCAGGAAATGGGATCGCACATTAATGAATCAGTTTGTCGCTGTCTGTTATGGACCATTGATTGTGGGCCAGGCAAGAGGCAAACTTTCAAGAAAGCTAAATATCCAAAGATGGAGGAAGTTTTGTATATGTATGTGATTTCTTCAGGAAAGAAACACACATACAACTATATTTGGGCACACATTGGCCATTAAAGCAAAGTTGTTCTACAAAGAGATAAGAACATTTATAATTTTTCGGATTACAAGTATTCCTTTCCAAAAAGTTCCGGACTACAAGGGGCCAAGAGCAGTATTCTATAGTCCGACAAATTGGACAATCTGACACTGCATTGCAAAACGTTTGTTGGATTGTCGCGGGTCTGCTGTATTGTCAATTGGAGAATACGTATTTAATCGAAAATCTCACCGCTGACACTACTTTTGAACTCATTTATATCAGTATTATTTTTACAATGTTTGGCGTTTTTAATAGCTGTCAAATTAGCACAAACATATTACGAATATAATATTACGATAAAAATGAGAAGTGAAATTAAGCCGTTCTCAAGTGCGCGCGTCATGAGTCAATTTTAATATGTCAAGTGCCAATCTGGTGTATGACAAACTGAGTATTGTGGAGGATCGTTTACAAATCCCATCAAATACAAATCGTTTAGAGTTTTATAGCTTTGCAAAAAAGAAAATCGTCAAAAATGCGGCGTGGCGATTCATAGATGTTAAATTATACACAGAAATTGTATATTTGACGCAGTGGCACGTTTTGCGTTGTGTCTGCATGTATTTTGTTTTGTATGTAATGCATCGGAATAAAATCGATATCTCAACAGATGAGGCATAGGGTCATAAAGAGTTAATTGTCTTAAATGCATTGATTGAATTGTTAACGAATTATTAGAGCTTGCTTACAAAAATTGATGATCCAGAAATTAGAAATGAGAGTATTCTAGTTTTTCGCTTGGGAAAGTTTATGAAGCACAACGGGGGAATTCAGCTGCAAAAATACTTTCAGTTTCAGAAAGAATCAAAAGTGAAATCAGCGCACAGCATGTATTGCGTCAGAAGAAATACTCTTCAAACATCAACGGGCGGCGCTTCGAGGGTAGACAATTATGCAACCGCCTGCATAATCGATTGGCCGGGTTCAATAGTTGGAAGCAAATCGACAGGGAAGACATAGGAGCGCCGAAGGTGACGGACAAGCTGGGGGCGAATGAAAGGCTTCCGAGGCAACAAATTGACCATTGCACCCTCCTCGTTATTTTCAGAACCGGCCAATTCACGAAAGCGTTCGATTCGTTAAAAATGTATACGGCACTCTGGAAGCATACGCGTTGGACTCGTGTCGCTTTTTTATGGGGGAATATTATTATTTCAGACCTTGGTCTATAATACATGCGAACCGTTTCGATCGAACGTAATTTGCTGCACGTAAACGTATGCAATTTTAGAGGTTACGCCAATTGCGCATGAAATTCCTATCTGTTTGAATTGTTCAAGCGAAAAAATTAAAGTTGGACTTCCATAGCAGAGCGTAGCCTAAAACACAAGTAGATGAATCGGGATAGTCGATGTATCCTTCGAAGGCCAAGGCTTGGAAACAGTGGTGTGACTACTAATTGGCGTTGCCTAGGGTCAGTAACTGTCTAATCTATGTATACATATATACAGTACATATATGTTTTTCAAATTGTTATATAAATCTTTCCCTACCGGTGATGTATTTACTACACCTCGACTCTAATAATGGGAATATCGATATGAAATATAATGGACACGGGATTCAGATTTTTGGTATTGCTCCGTGATATAATTAAGAATCACATCAACGTGTTATAATATATAAGTATTTATCTGCAGCGACGGAAATAAATAATCTGTCGGGAAATCGGGAATTTTGCGAGTTTTAGTCCGAATCTTGGCAGAAAGGAATTTTATCACATTGATGGTGTCATACGAAAATGGGGGATCAGGCGGTCATCAACTCGAACTAGCATTTAAATATCTGATGACGATACCTCCAACGAGTGTGGAGGTTGAGCGTACATTTTCAGCAGCAAGATGCCTGGCTACAAAAATCAGATCCAGAATAAACGACGAAACACTCGATGCTTTAATGTTACTTCGTTGTTGGCGGTGTAACATTTTGTCCAATTCAATAATAATTTCTCGCCGGTATAGAGAAAGAGCGAAAAATAAATCAAACGTATGATATCATACGTGCAATAGCGATCAGCTGATTCTGCACGTGGCTTGAAAAATAATCACGCAAGCCTTCCTCCTCCGCTGATAAATAATGTAGGTCAACGTGGAAAATCCGGAAAACAGTCGTTGTAAATCTATTTCCACGGGAAGAAACCCCTAGTCGACGGGAGAAATGTAATACGGGCGGTAATGATTTATGCGGTTTGAAAAGGTTTTCCTCCCTACCACTCCCCTATGAGAAATATCCGCCATCGCAATGTCCATCATCCAATGAAAGCGAAAGCTCGGGGATTCTGGCTAAGTTTTCGCTGCTGTTTGGATTCGGGAAGAGTTCCATTCTTTGATTACATCCATGAATTCATTATGTGCATTTTTGCGAATATTTTTGAATGCTTTCGAAATTGATCTAAATCAAAAAAAAAACAAGTATAACGTTAATACTAAATAAATAGATGAATGCTCGACTTGATTATTCTGCGCCGCAAGCAAGTCCGTATAAGATTATGTGAACAAACTAGTCTTTCTATAATTAATCTTCTTTGTCTTGGTCTCGGTTCTGTACGAACGTTCAAAAAAGTTTTGTGTGCCATTAAAAAGGCACCAGAGTAAGTTCATTTATGGAAATATCGCCAAGAATGCAACTCTTTTATGAATATTCAATGACGGAGGAAGCGTTTAAGATGCCGACAAATTTTGGCAAGAGGAAGATCGCCGTTTAGAAATCCTTGTGCGAACCAAGGAAAAAGAAATCGCCGATGAATGCATACAAATTTATAATAAGACAATAGAAAAATTCAAACGGCATCGTTAATGCCTCAATCGACAGTAATTATACTGCGGTACACTTCCGATGATAAAACTGAAAGCGTTCACAAGCAATTAAATTTTGTCGATTTTTGAAATGCCAAACAGAAAACGTCTAGATTATATCTGCAGATTGATGATAATAGGAATGCGGTGGAATATTAAGTTTAATGAAAATATTCATTAAGCTCTCTTTCCCTGTGATGTATTTACTACAACTCGATTCTAATAATGTTGTGGTTTTAAAATCACTTTTTCATATGGTGTACCAAATACATATCATCGGAGCTTGCGGGTGTTTTTATAGCACATCAAGTGAAAAGTTAAATCAATATTGTGACATTGAGGGTTTGGTGTTGAATTCGAGCGTTAATGGACTTAGTGGCTGATCATTATTACCAGGCAGCCATGGAAGCCAAAAAATAAATGGATGCATCGAATGTGATTTACAGACATAAATATGAAAACAATGAAGCAAGGACACGCAGACGAGTCAATTTATAAAACCCGGTTCAACCGCATGAAACGATGGTCATCCCCTTCGATAAATAATGATTACAGCCATTGAACGACCGCAATATGTATGCGACGTACGCAATATACGCCACTGATCTGAAAAATGAGGTCATTAGATATGCAGCTCGACGATAAAGAGCGCAATGAACATCCTTCCACCGGATAAGCGTCGCAATTGGAAATCGAATCTTGGAGCGCGCCGAAAGTAGTTTTTGAACTAACGGTATAAAGGTTGGGGAGATCAGCCCAGCCAGCCGGTGGGTTGCAATCATCGACGAAAAAGTCATTTGACGACCATTTGGAAAACACATCCATTATGTTTTGTGCATTAAGAGTGTCGAAATATGCGTACGTGTATGCCAAAGAACAGTTGGGCTTCTGAAAAAGGCAATGTTACATTGTTCGGTGGGCGTTTTTAATCTGCCATATCAGATGAAACAATTGCGGCTTAAAAAATAAGGCATACTTTATGTATTATCGATCGTCGGGGATAAATTTTTCAGTTCTATGATTCACAATAATCGATTGATTTTTATTAGTCATCATCATAATCATAGTGCAGCACCACAACGCAGTTCCCTGCAGGATTAGGTCCTCTTACATGTTATTCATTTAAGGGTCACCTTATTGTGTACTCGATATTGAAGACTAGATAAATATTCTAAGAAGGTTTGATTTGAAATATTGAAGAAGACTCGATAGCATAGATAGCCAAAAGTGGACTAGGCGCGCTTGAGGGGTAGATTGCTGCCAAATTACGAAAGATCTCGAACGAAATAGTGCTCGAACGTGAGCACCCTGGAGACACTTTGTCATGCCTTAACACTTTTGTCATCCAATGCTTTGGCATGGATAGTATGAAACACCCAAGCGGCTAAATACACTTGAAACTCGACAAATATAACACGGTGACAATTTTACCTTGAAATGGAGAAGCAGAAGGAACTTGAACTTTATGATCCAACTTAACGACGCGAAAAAGCACAATTTGAAACAATGCTGTTTAACAAATCCATCCAGACAATTATATTGTGTCAGCGGTCCGTTATAGGAGCTGGTTTAAAACGTGTTTGCTACGGGACGCTGAACAACCGCGGTGTCATCTTGCACCACTATAAATTCTGAATATGTGATCCCCGGTGGAAAAGCAATGAGACAAAATTCATAAATTCGAATGAATTAACACAATCATTAACGCCAATTTTGCTTTCATACAACACAATAAGATTGGAAGACTTCATCATCCTTCATGAGAACAACATGTATTCCATGAAAACCCACTCGATGACATAGAAAACTGAAGAAATCGACATCAATGAGAAAAACAAGCATGTATTAGGAACACATTTTTAACAAAGCTTTTCAATCAAAATACGATTGGAAAAAAACACGACGTTTTGAAATGATCATTGAATGGCTTGCTTACTGTGCTGAAAACTAAATATGTGATGGAGTCAACAATGGAGGCATCGAGCTGATTCATTTGGTAATCAGAGGACGGCCAATTGAGCAGAAGCAATAATTCAAACATCTCGAGGTTCGGATCAAGAGCAATGAGACTTTGATTGGAAGAAATAAAAGCGAGGATTGAAATGGAAGCGCATTTATTAAAACGATAAACGTTCTGCGTTGCAACTCTACACATGGAACTCTAAAAGTTTGGGTTTTAATCATTTAGGATATATTTGAAACCTATCAATATCGTATTGGCAAACTCAAAAATAATACAACGCTATTTTCCTTGTAGTCGAAACACAGTAATTTGATAAAATACTTGCAAACAATTGGTCTCATTTATGGTCCCCTACAAATTATGACAGTACAATTGACCCTCATACTTTACGGTTTTAGAAAGCAAATCAAATAAAAAACATTGTATGCTTAAAAGATATGAACATGTCTCCACATCAGGAAATTCTGCGAGAGATCGTTGTCTATTGCTGCAACTTTGAATTTCAATGAAACTGCAATTAGGATTATGTAAAAAAAAAAGAAGACAGTATACGATCCACAATTTTAGCAGTGTAAAATATATTGTTAATATGCGGTCAGTAATAATAGAAAAGAGGGAGAAAGCTTCGTGATCTGAATAGAAAACTGACGCATTATATACTGCCAAGGGGGTTCAGGTGAAAATCCAAGTTTGTTTTAAAATTATATTTAATTCTTAAGCAATGTAATTTAAATAGATATACTGCTTTTAGAAAACATGAATGATTGATTAGAGAGGATATGTTGGATGTGGTTGCTTAGCAACACGCGCTTAGAAAGAAAGCTACGCGATGTATTGCTATGGGGCTGAGAGGTTAGGATGCGTGCGCTCTCCCTCACTTCGTATAGCGACTGGCGAGCCGCCGAGCGCGGCCGAGCGGACAAAAATCGCGACAAACAAACAAACAAATATCCGGACGCGAGACATTGATTTTTATGTATATAGATAGGTACAAATGATCATTTTTTCACTTTGATTTTTTAAATTTTGCAAACAAACAAAAAAATTCTCCACTATTTCAATATTTTACGCATAAAGCAGTAAGATGTGGGTAATTGATCAGCGGTGTCTACCCCAACTTTTTTTTTATGTAATCTGGAATCATTTATTGCAAATATATTTAAAAGGTGAAGAATTATTCTGCTAGCTCTGGTCCAATCAATCCCTAAGTAGTGAAGTTGTACCGATGTGTCAAAAAATAAAAACATCAGAATAGCTCTAAATAATTGTAATATAGGCTGAAGTAAAAAAATGTCGAGGCCACCTCGACATTGGAGTTCAAAATTTGGACACAATGGTGCGTCCGAATTTCAGTGACTCAAAAAGAGCATTCTCGCGAGCTCGGAGACAAACAGAGACGGAAAATCCGGGATCACGGATCCCGTACAGTTTTAGGTGCTCGTAAATCGGGATTAGTAAATGTAATCGCGAAAAATTCGGGATTGACATTTTTATCTAACAAAAATAGTACATCTCACCATCACGATGATGGCTACTAAATCGAGACATTCCCGCCAAAATCTGGACGCTTGGAAACAGTGGCATAACTACTAATTGGCGAGCTTATGCGACGCCCAGGGGCAGTAACTGTCCTAATCTATGTATACATATATATGTTTTTCAAATTGTTATATTAACCTTTCCCTACCGGTGATGTATTTACTACACCTCGACTCTAATGATGGGAATATCGATATGAAATATTAAAGATACGGGGTTCAGAATTTTTGTATTCCTCCGTAATTATTACGAACCACATTATTACAGTATTATTAAATTGGTAAAATATTCGAATATTTTAGATGTATACGAGGGGGATTCAAATATAACCCGAACCAAACCCGAACTTTGAATGAAGTTTAGTATCGAGCACCCGGACTGTAAAGTGTTAATATGCAGCATACAATAGCATCTTTATTGGCGCAGAGCGATTAATTAAAAAAAGAATTGCTATTGAAAATTTATATGCATTATTTTCTCTCTGCTCTGCAAGTCATTACAGAGTTATAAACGGGCAGTTCACACGATATGCGCCGATCCGATTTATCTACGGACCGTGGCATTGCTTCATTAAATAAATAATTAAAAATACAATTAGCCGATAAGAGCAAACTGCTAGTCGGTACGTAATGCGAGGTGCAGTCGTGAGGGAGAAGTGTGGACGTTTTGTATGATCGAAATTTGATAACCCAATAACCCAATTTCGCATCGAAAGGCGATCCTTTTAGCGCTGTCGAAGCAAAAACGAATGAATGAGGGCACACAATTAGATAGAAAGGTTTGTGCGGCTTTCATAGGTTGCAACCGAGTCGGCAATAATCGGATACGTAGGCACTTTGGTGAACAAAGGTATCAGCTGCTTGAGCGATGGTCACGAAGTCTGTTCCGATGCGAGAACTTTCAATATCGGCATGATTTTTCCAAAATCCATTGGCGAAAAATGCATACAATTGCATACAGGCAAAGTCAGAAAGATGAAGTAAATGCCACTTGCACTACAATATAATATACAAGTAGACGATGAGTTCGTGCGCATGGAGCAAGTGTCGACAAGATACATTTTGGGTCATATTATCACTGACGATGAATCACGGATGTAACAATATAATCAGGAAAATGGGTGTAAAAATAAATCAACCAAAACCGCAGTAAGTATAAAAGTTCGCGGTTCCGAAAAATAGCGTTATCTATTTAGATAAATAAAGCATTTTTAACGAAAAGTGTTCTTGTTCAAGTTTCGAGCGAATCTATTCGAACAGAATTAATGCAAGTCGGGGATACATCTTACGACATCGTACCGTCGATCGCAATCAATCGGTTCGGATGGATTTGGACTCTAAGTTCCGTTGAATTTTTGGGCAATGAAAGTGAAATGACCGTTGATTATCGCGCATTAAATTCACAGAAAGATTGAATTGAGTGAAAGTAAAAGATGTAAATTTCGGATGCGGAACAAACGAGTGTGGGAGAGAGAGGAAGGTCTGGGTCGACAGCATTGTATGATAATTGTGAGACGGTAATCGCATAAAGAGAGCCATGGGATGCGATCATCCTGAGTACTTAATGGACGAAGATGTATCCATATGTTGTAAATGCAAAACAAGTTATGCCCTAACGATTTAATGTTTATGAAGACATCTCGACAGTCAATTACATCGTTGAAAACGTTAATTCTTTCCGGGGTCTCAGGCGATTTTTCCAAGTTCAAAAAAATGTCTATGTATCGCTGCGTTGCACTTTTTAATTTTGTTGTTATGATATTGTAAGTACAAAAAGGCAGTCTACCGAAACCTACAAGACTTTTGCATATTGCAATGCTTTGAGATTTGCAATCAATCAAGTTTGCGCGCTACAATTTCAGCCAAGTCTACCGAAGCCCTAACCACTTTGTATCGAAAGTAGATGACGTTTAATTAACAATCATCAATGTAAACTATATGTAGACAAAAAAGCAGGTTTGTAGATTTTAATTTAATGCCGTGCGTATGTACAACTATTCAGGTTTCGAAAATTGTTATTAACGTCCGCAACGTTGAAAGTTTACTAGTAAAAATTAGCTTTGTAGTGCTAGCGTGGACGATTTATGCAATTACTGACCGATCGCTTTTTGCGCGTGCATCGTTGTCGATTGGGTGGTGACGCGCTAGGAGGCGGGAGTCGAGAAGAGAGTCAGCGGTTGACCTTGACTGCGGAAGGACGTCCTTCTTGCAGCCAGATCTCTCTCTCTCGTGCTGAATAAAAAGTTGCCTAGAGAAGAGAATCCTTTCGTTCAACGTCCGTCCACCTCCAACCGCCCGGGGACTGCCCCCGCTCCTATGTATGTAATAGTAGAATTGGGTTGCAAAATTTCGGTACTATAAAGCAACTTTGCACTCAAACGGTTAAGATATCTCATTTTTATAACTATATATTCGTAATAGTTCTGTGCAAAGGGACAACTATTAAAATATCATCAAAAATAAACACTAATATAAATGAGTTCGAAAGTAGTGACGACAGTGATTATATGCATGAACTAGACTTTGAATTGGAAACATTAAGATTTAGTTGATGGGAATAAAGATGATGTTTCTTGTGTAATATAAACGAGCAATAAAAACAGCAAAAACACATATATAAAGTTCTGATTCCGGACCATCAAGTTCCGCCCTCATATTAGAGACTCCGATTCGGATGAAAAAATCCTGTTATCAAATCAGGGTTTATAGCAGCAGTGATTGCTAATAGTGATCTACTATGGGAATATGTTACCAAATAATGACGATAATAACCTAAATATGCATATTTCTTAAACACCGTTAAAATTTTGCAAACATTTAGGGATCACATGAATATTTTTTTTAAAATGCCCCAAGAATTCGACAGAGCTTCAATCCCGCTGTCCAAGCAAGAAACCGATATACGCTTCTGGGAAGGATTGTCATTGTGATTCAAAAAAATAATGATGTACTTATGAAAGAAAAGTACCTGCTTTCGTTCATCGACCCTCAAAAAAAAATTCTAATCGTTTGCATTGAAATGGCTTTAATTGTGCAGATATTCACGAAAGGTTTCTTTTTTAATCACTTAAGCTCCAGCAATTCACCGGTGAGTCCAAAAATGTCTTCACATTTTGACCCTTTTAAACTCAAAAACCGTAAATGATCCAGTGGGAGACGTGCAAATGCTAAGACACGCAAGTCGCCTTTACACAATAAAATATGCAAGCATGTAAAGAAAAAGATAGTTCAGCTGGGTGGTGGAATACGAAGGATTCTTTATGAATTATTAGATTGCAGGCAAACAATTACAACGGATGTATACCGAATGAACAGCTGCAACGACTTGAATTGACCGTTTATAAGACCTGCCCTTGTAGGTGTAAAAAAAATGTTATTTTACAACACAATAACGTCCTTCATAAAAGTTAGGTAGACTTTCTTGGACGTGCGTCGAGTGAAGCCACAGAGCCATTAAAAGTGATGGTTAAAAATGAACCGATTTCTAAAATTACATTATGACATATTAATGACGCAAGTATTGTTCTGGAAAGCATTGCAGTGGACATTAGAAATGACGCATTTTGGATAAAACTATGTAAATATACAAAATGTGGAATGGTGTATGGGCAATCAACAGGTGTGTGATGAGCGGCGGCGGCAATAGATGGCAGCACGGGCTCTGCCAATTCGCGCGCGGTGCGATACGGCCCAGTGTATATGAGGGGCTACGCGACGCCCGCCGCGCAATCCTTGTCTTGGGGAGCAAAGCGGCCAAGGAGCGAATAGCGAGGCCGCTGCTGCTGACACCAATTGTCAAAAACCCGCGCCCGACCCCACGTGGTCGAGTGCAATTTTTGGAATCCCCCTATACTTTTGTGGGGGATCTTAAGCCGTTCGATATCAACAAATTTGCATAGCTTATAAACACTCCTCCAGTGGGAAGATTTTCTAAATTTTAATCCATGCATAAAATGACAGTTAAAATAAATTTAAAACCGCAACATTGTTAAGTCTGAAGACTACATACCAATTTTAGAAAAAGCTTCAACTTCATCCTCTCGCTATAAAATTATGATATTTTTTAAACATTGTTTGAACAAGCTTAGGATTTGCATCATTAAAAAGAAATTAGTTTTAACGTAAACGCTTAAGATCATTTCAAATTTGCAGCGAGGAAATTACGGTTATATTTAGCTTAACTATCGCTTTCTGAACAATTAATACGAATTTCAATTAACTTGTCCCATATTTTCACAAATTTAACGAGCGATATCCAATAATGCATTCTTAAAATTCTTGTAATAAACTAAAATAGACACACCGATTCAGTCATGTTTTATTGCTGTTGTAAAAATGGAGTTCTTCAACTTCTAAGTGTGACAGGGTCAAAAATATTATACTTTTTATAAATAGTAATTTGGTATAGGAGCAAATCTGATATGCATTTTTGGGTCTAAATGTGCGCATTTTTCCAATAGCGCCCTCGCGAGAAAAGGGGGGGACTGGATTCTTTGTACTCCAGAAAGCCCTTTCCAGTAAAATCAACGAGGTAGTCTAGAGTAGTTTTTCATCTCTGAATCTCCTGAGGAAAACTACTCGGTTTTTACAAAATTCCCTCATTCCCCATAGAGACGGTCGCGAAAGCGCTCATCGACACGTTCATCCAAGTGGCCCGTTGGATGAGCCCGGTGGTTATGCTACCTTCAATATCGAGCGAACGATGAAGGTGAATATATGATACAGACAGAATGAATGTAACTGCGGTAGATGCGTTCCATAGATTTCATGGAAACCGCATAACTTTGGAACAGCTATATAAGATATATCCAAAATCGCATAAAAAAAATAATAAAAAACAATAAGGCAATTAAAAAATAACATTTTTATGCCTCGAAATAGTTGAAATAGTGGCATAATTTATTTTTTGAATATAGGAAATATGCTTTATCAATTCGTATATTCTTCAAAGGCTAGATATAAAAAAAGCAGAAAAACGAAAGGCAGCTTAATCTTTTAAGCGAGACTTTAGCTAGGCTCGGAATCGAGCTTAGGCTTCCAGCTCCAAAGGATCCCGTTTAAATAGAAAGCTGCATGTTATTGTAAGAGGAACTACAAAGGACTGTAAGGTTGAAAGACATGACAATGATATAGTATTTGGGTAGGTGCTCTGATAAACCAAAAAAGCACCTTGGCGACTGTTTCATGAAATATCAAACAAAGAGCAACGACGGAGCAGATTTCGTTTTTGAAGTGAAACTTGCATAGATGCGATTGGGCTGAACAAGTTTCGTTTCTAATCTCTATGTTTGTCGCATACATCATAGACACGTTACACGCATGCGCCGCACCACCTCTACTATGCGTAGCATAAAGTAACCACTAGCACTTTTAATATATTACACAAACACCACTTAATATTTTAAGTCACCTTTACCACGCGATTGAGTTGCTCATTCGTAAATCGAAATGGACACAACAAAACTGATTTAAATAACGAAGGCGTCATTTGATGATGCTGAATAGATCGAGCAATGATGCCCAAGTTCTTACTTGGGAAGTATGAAAAGACAAAGACATTATCTGATGCATAATAAGCGACATTGGAATAGGGGTTGATCCTTTGTCGTTGACATTTTATAAGGGCATCGAGTCGACGCGGGTTACCAATTTTAAGCGGGCGCGAACACAACACCACAAATGCGTCATTTCTTTAACGCATCTCTGACTATCTGCGCTCGTTGCGTACCAAATACTGCATTGGACGTATTCTCGAGCAAAAATTATAATCACAACCCTCGAGCGAAACGCACCTGCCGAAAGCGAGCCGCGCCGCAATTATCGCGTTGCAGTGTTATAATTGCAGTGCAGGGGGTAAACTGGGTGACCCGGTTAAAAATAGAACGAAAGTGGGTGAAACTGCCACAAATTCACACAAATAAACGACCCATAAAGTGGCCATTCCGATGGAACGTGCAGATAGACGAAGGCTAAGTTTCACATTTTTAAAATTAAAAAATCGAACAGAAAATAGAAGCGGCCAAGTGAGCGCCTGTTGCGATATAGATTCGCTTTCGTTCGCATGCATAACCCGCATAAGCGACACATCGAATTGCACAACATATTCGAATGGTTTTTTTTCTTTCTACTACTTAGTGGTAACTGGGACGGAACAGAAGACAAGATAAAACGTCGGTTTGCCGCAAACCAAAATCCAGCAAGTCGAGGATTCGTTGTATAATACAATACGCTCGATAATAAAATGTAAGATAACACTGCTCGACAAGGTTTTCTACCGCACGGAAGAAAATATGCATCTTATGTAAAACTTCCGTAGGGATAAACCGAATCCAGTCATATTACATCATAGAATATCTCACGGCAATTGTATGAATTAATAGTTGGGACTTCCAAAATAAGTGTTGACGAATTCATGTCATCGTAGCTGTCAAACTGTTGATAATAGTGCGCTCATTATGGTCAAGCGACACAATATTGGATCGGAGAAGAGGTCAGAAGGATAGAAGAAAATGGTTACACAAAGAAAGATAATTATTTCAAACTCTTAATCCTCAAAGGAGTACTACCCCAAGGTCTGGGACACCCCTTCCACTCATCAGAAAGAGCACTCTTGTACACTGAGCTCAGAGACAGAGACGGAGAGCTTCACCGCATACATCGCACGATTGTATAGATCGTTAGCCAAGTTTGTTATTTGTTAACGCAAAGAAATTACCGAATATTGTGTGCTATCGACAGTGTTTATTTATTTAATTGCTTCCTGTTCGTCGCTGCTAGTTGAACGAGTATTTGTTCGATTATCATTTCCTTCTAAAGCAGGAGCAAATGAATCGATTTCTTGTGTATTGTTTATGTAAAGAAATGACGTGGTCTTGTACGCTATCAACAGTGCTCATTTACAATTGACTCTGCCTCGAATTAAAGACTGTCTTACGCTGATAGGAGCCGACAGAAAGTAATCGGTGTAAAGCGATTATGGCATCAACGACTTGCTCACTCCTCAAAAGGTTAATAGAGAAAGACTCCGGCTCCACCAGCTCGAGAACGAAGAACATATGGATTTTCTCAGTTTAAGTTCATCCTTTGGTTGTGTCAAAAATTGTTTTGTCTCAAACTCTTCAAAATGGCAGAAAAACTTAATGAAAAAAAAAAATGTTTTATAGAAAGTTTATAGATTGTAGAAGATCTGGTGTAGATTATGAATATTTCTTATGATGAAGATTCAAAATCGAAAGAGACAGCCAATCCTACAAAAGGCTAAATGCCAAGGGAAAATGGGGAGATAGTAATTTCTCTCCACAAATTATTTCATTCGAAAATCTAGCGTTTAGAATTCAGCAACGCTATAAAATAAATACAGTTCCAGTTTTTTTTATTTAACACTATTCTTCTATAACGATTTATATAGCTACGGAGACGAATAGATACGCTGGTTAGATGTGACAAAATATCGGTTCCAAATCTTAGGTGAATGGGAGACTGAGACGGAGAGAGTATGTTGCGTACATCGTACGATTTTATAATAGACAATGTGTGAATGTTATGAATCGATTTCAAGTGCAATATTTTTGTTTACTCGAATAAACGACCAAATATTGTGTGCTATCGACAGTGTTTATTTATTTATATACAAGCGTCATACAAGCTGCGGCGATCCTGACAGATAAATGGATTTGTACGGATGATAAGTGGCGGGACTTACGAATATAGCATCTAAGTTTATGACGATTTTAAATTAGCTCACTATTCAAAGGGTTAACTCAGTAAACTAGGGATTAATAAATTTACACTGCGCGTATGCGTTGTATTTTATCTGCGCCTGCGCACTAAAGTAACGCTATTTATCATGAGAACACACCACGTGACATGTAGCTGCTTAGTGTCGGTTCCCTCGTTACAAATTAAATCGCACTATAGTAAGTGAATCTAAAGCTTGAAAAAAAAAACAATTGTTTTATTGGCAATGAATATAATGCAATATGGCTCAATGCCATATGGCAATAAGTGCAAGATTGTACGTCTTTTCGAGCATTGTCTTTTAAAAATATGCGCATGCCGTGAATATTTCTTTATTTCGGATTCAATTTCTGTGAAATCGTTATATCGAATTATTGGTACTGGATTTGTCAACAATATTTTGGTCAGTGAGTGGCCACAAGAACGCAAGGACCAAGTCGGGGGGTCAAGGATTGAGTGAGCATCGATTAATCCCACTGACGTGTCAGATTGCATGAAATACGCCAGGAAATGCGTTTGTCCAGCTGAGTCTGAAAGAAAGACAAGTGACGTCAGGTGGATAAAGATGTCAGTGGGTTATCAAAGCAACGCAATCACGAACGTAAACAGGAAAAGAGAGAAAATAAAGCGTAGTGATACCGGCGTATGTACGCACGGAAGGCTCTTTTCGTAAGGCATTGCTAAGCTAGGCAGTATCGATTTCTTATGTAAGCGGTCCCATACGTGCTGCAGCGCCTGTAAAAATATAATTTGATAGGTAGGTAAAGAAGAGGGTGACAGCTTTACGACAGAGACCACACATTAAAGGGACAATAGGGTGAGCTCGGCACTATCAACATGTTTACCGCAAAGACTTATATCCAGGCTACATTAAACACTCGCAGGATTAAATTCGGGACGAAGGAGAGCATCGGCATGAATAACTTCCATGTTATTGCACAGTTCCAATTTATCAATCGATGAACGCTCCGACGTCCCATTTGACTCGACGTCGTTCGCTTTCCAAAGCAAGACAAAAAAATGAAATATTGAAGCGCTTAACGTAAAGCTGCCCAGGTAATGCGATGTTCAGAAGACTACTCGAGATGCAATAAGCTCACAATACCGTGAATGATTACAATCGTCAAAAGATAATTAAAGCAAATAAGCAAACAATGCCATGGAACAATCGACGTAATTAGTTACAGCCCTTCTTCTTCCGTCATGGAATCACATGGACATGTCAAGGAAGCACTGTCAATTTGGCGGGAATTTCAAGATCGAGGAAAAGGAGCAATAACGTCGGCAAGGTCGTCGCATTTTTAATAAGGCGTCGTCCAACAACGGACAAATCGGAGAAACCGGTTTCCCTCGTTTGGCACGCGTCATTTTCGTGTGGTATAATAATATGGAGATCCATCATAATATGTAATAATAGGGCCAATTTTGGAAGGCAAATACGTCAGCGTTTCTCAACTGTCATCGATCTTGCGCCAACAAGGTCTTTTGTCGTCGTATACCATACGCTTCGTGGTTGTATACATGCAAGCTTCGGCAGCGTGCAAGAGTTGTAATGCAGAAAAGCGACCGGCGAAGATTTCGTCAGAGGTTGAAATATTGAGCGTTGGACCTTTTTGTCATATTTCATCCGCTTGCGTGTATTCTGGCTTAGAAGACTTATATCTGCTCGTTTATTAAACTTAGTCACTGGTCTGAGCAATGCCTTCCAGCAATTTGGAGCTTTTGACCGACTAAAAGAGCTGGTTGTCGGTGCAAGGTTTCCCTAGAACGAGGCGACACACTCGTTCCGAGAAATGAAATGAGTATCAGCAACGTTTGGATCCTCAAGGAAAATAATCAATCGCTTGCAATAAATAAGCTTAACACATTATCTCGACGGGAAGAATATTTTTACCGTGTATTAATATAGTGGTGGTCATCATCGAGAAAGCAATTATTCCATGAAAAACGGAAACTGACCCCAGAGGTCATATTTTTAATAAGATTTAAAAAAAAATACGATTAAAGACATTAAAAAAATGCGCGAGACTCGCGTGGTATAAGTGAAACTTCTTAGCTCATAGGGAAATTTGATTTTATGCATTGCTTTTTTTTCCATTTGCGAACGAAAATTAGTAGCTAAAAGATATAATCGTGTTTGTGTAATACATAATAAAATAGGCAAGCAAACTCAATTTACTTCGCAAGTAGAGGTGCGGACGAGCAAGGAAGTGGTATTCTTCCCGCTGGCTTCCCTTATCTCGTAGCTGTGTTATTTTTCTTAACGTATATAAAGATCTTGGCCCAGGAAGATGCATCTTCTTCCTCCTCTACGAACCTTTTAACGACCCAAAAGTGAACGGCATAAATTTCACCGAGCCAATAAGATGCAAATGTAAATGGAAGCTCACCTGGAACATGTCCTTGGTCTCGTCCTCCGTGTATTCAACGATGACGGCCTGGTTCCGCGACAGCGTGTATGAGATACTGTGCTGGCGAGTATCGAGGATGGCCTGTGAACTATGTGGCGTTTTGACGACGTAATGTCTCGACCTGCGGACTCCATTGCCGTTGGCTCTTCGGTAGAGCACGAACTTGGATCGACGCCGCCCGCGGTCACCCTGTGGCAGAAATCCGTTGTACCTGCAAACAGACAACGCATCAGATCTAGGCCAATCTTCGCACATGGGATTTTCAATCGCTCATTTCGACGTTTGGTCGCTTTTAGAGAATTCACTAAGAGGTGAAATTATAAACGGCGCAGAAAAATTAGCCACAGTCAATCGCTAAAGTCATGGAGCGCACGTATAATTTTGAGAAGATCGATAAATCACCATCTCATTGACCGAATTTCATTTATCGAATGGAAATAAAACTAAAATATCTCGCTAATGGAATAAAATAATATGTTCTGTTCGGTTAATATTGAATTTATTACTTATGACTGAATGTATGGATACACTTTTTTTTTTTGCTTTTAAACCGAAGATTTTTTACAACAGGGGAATTTCTACAACAAAAACTGTTAACCAGATGGCAAACTGTAATTCAGATTCAGAATTTTGGTAAAACTGATGACACTACCAATATAAGGAAGCATTCATTCATTCGATTTTCGAACTTACTCCTCTATTAAAACGTTCGAATGACCACCTGCTCCAGAAAGAATCAGGTAGCAAGCCGACATTCGACGAGCACAAAAAAGGGTGTACAGAGTAATACAGACAGAAAAAAACACCGAACTAAAAGATAGGAACGGCGCCAAGCAATTCCTCGAAGCAGAAAGATCTGCTTCATAAATCCTTCTTCAATTTAGAATATTTTAATAAAAGATGATTTATTAAATCAATAAACACTCACCCCAGGATGACCAGCTCGCCATATTTAACGAGCGGCTTGGGCTTTTGATCGGCTCCAACTTCAGCAGCCGTCTCTTCTAAAATAGGAGACTCCGTGCTATCGGCCGAACTGAAAGCAATCGAAAAAAACCCACCATTTAATACTCCTTCGTCTTTCGTCGATACAAATTGAATATACAATGCATCAAGGACATCCAATCGAATGATGATTACTAAAAAAATTGTCGCTAAGCTATGTTAGCTATTATTGAATCATCGACTGCCGCACAAATTGACCCCAACCAACACCATCGAATACCAGACCAGGATTGATCATTCCTTGCGCACATTACTGTCCATGTGTTATCCGGGTGGGTGTTCTAGACTCCATGATACCCACCCATAAAACACCCAGCTAACCCTACGCCCGTGGGTAAAGGTTGAACCCCAGAGGTGATGATATGGAGTAGAGGTGCGCTAAAGTAGTTTAATCGGTTTGCTAGTCAAACGCAGCTGGAATAGCCCAGCTAACATGAGTTGGGTAAGCAGGTCACCCTGTGATGCTTACCCATAAATGGGTGTATGGAACAGTCGATTACAGCAGTTGATGGAGACTGTCAAAGGCTCACCACTATCCTCAATAGGCTAGACATAGAGGGGAGAACGGTTTTGGGCTGACGGTGACTCGTCTCCGTGGCTAGGTGCAACAAATGACTGAACCCATGTGGTAGTCCCAGCAGTCTCCTTCAAACTGAGGTTGGACTCTTGGTGAAAGTGAACCCGCGATAGTATCCATTGAATTTAGCTTAACCTCTGTCCTTCCTCCTCCATCACACCTTCGGGTGCACTTAGTCCGAAGCTGTTAATCCTTTGGAAACCTCGCCTCCTCTGGAGAACGCGGAGCAAAAGGGGTGGCGCCTGGACGATCTGCGCGTAGCGTTTCTCGTGGGCCAAAAGATAATAAGGCATTCCCTGTGGATAGTCCGGGGTAACTCGGAACAGACCATGCAGCAGCGCAGGAAATGGGATCGACATTAAAATGTTCCCCCAATCCAGTCAGTCGCTGTCTGTCATATCCATTTGTTTTCTGTACCCCTATTATTCTTGTAACCCTATTAAATTGGCACACCGGAAATATCAAAACACAACTAAAAACAAAGATGATACTGGCGAAATGTTTGTATAACGGTTATAACGAGCATTGCTTATTGATTGTTATGAACGATTTCAACTGTATTATCGATCACAAACACCGAGTCTGATGATAATTTCGTTATCGATCCTATAAATTCTTTCTCATCTGAAATAACTATTATGATTGGAATGCAATGGGATATCACCGCATGAAAACCATCCATGCTTCCATGGAGACGAGGATAATTATTACATTTGGCTTCATTTTTTGAATCTAAAAACGGCACGCATTTATATGACAAGCTAACGAAAAACATATTTAATTAATGAGCATCAAAATCAGAAATATGTTTTCGGTCGATATTCAAATGCATAAAAGAACGAAAAAAAGCCCATCACGAGCGCACACAAGATATATGGCTATATTCATAGACTAGAACCAGTTTCGGTAACCATTAATCTGGGTCAAGAAACGAGGGTGGGTCAGGAATCCATAGTAAGCGTTCATGTTAATGCACACAAACATCACACAATTTTCGATCGCTGATGATTTCATCGATGCACATTGATAGTGATATTTATTTAACGCGCGAATCTGAGATTCGTATGCCAATTTCACGGGAGGGAAAGCGCTCGACCATACGCATCACGCACCACCATCACAAAATCGTTATTCTAAACTACGTACCGCATATTCCAACTGGCGTTTTTTAAGTGACCATCGTCGTCTGTCGTGAAATTATAGTTTGAAGACTGTTATGTGACATCTATCTGAGCAGCACGAAGACATTCGATACGGAAACTTTGCTGTGTCAAGTTCCACCTGGCAGTGGTCAATTAGGTTCACACGAAAGATAACATTATCATAACGATAACAATGTCGAATTTGACCGAGTGGGGATATTGTTTATTGGTGTTATGACATTTGTATTATCTATTGATGCAGCATTTCCCACGGTTATTCTGCAGTGAAAATATACAGATAAACTGGCATTGCTTATCCTTGGTTGTATCTACCGGTTTTGATATGTGGTAGTAAGGAATATCACAATTGGTACAATTGGAAATTCACGTTTTATCTTTAACGATAATGCGGCAATTCATCAATCATGTTTCCGTCATTATGATGAGGCAAGAGGTTTGACTTACGAACTGTGTCATTAATAATTTTCAAAACAGTCCACAAGCAACGAATATAAACGCATGCAGGAGGGCCACGTGTGAGTCTCCTCCGATCCAGAATTAACTAGGTGCATGTGGTATGGAACAACGAAAAAAAAGTTGAACGCCTCTCGAACAACATCTGCAAGAAAAGCACGATCACATTATGATATGGCAGGAAGAACCGCTTATATATCGTATTGTCTTGAGAGATGAACCCGCTTCAGGACCCGAATGTTTGATTAAAACCTCGGATTTGAACGTCAAATCCTGCATTCGAGGGGAGAGCTAAGATTTAGACATCAAGTGTAAACACCAACCTGTGGATTTGGACGATATCAAATACGTGAGCGGAATGCGACATTCGTGTCTGATATGGAGTGATCTATTGTTGTGCATCCGACATAGATAAGATTGTCAAATGGTAGCATGCCGTCATTCAATATCGATTATGCAATTAGACCACAAGTAGTATAACACAAAATTGCATCCATTACAATTTGGGACACCGAATAAGACACAATGTCGTGTCCAAAATTTCAGGCCACTCATAAAGAACATTCTTACATGTTGAGCTCGGAGACAGACAGAGAGTGTCTTGCACCTTGAGTTTGGAGAGAAATAGAGGCGGAGTGAGTATCATCTATACATAATACGATTGTATTGGCGGACAAGCAAATATAGCATCTAAGATTATGATGATTTTAAATTAGCTCACTACTCAAAGGGTTAATTATCAAAACAAACGCCTCTTCTCAAGACAACACGAACAATCGAGCCTCGACTTTTAGACGCTCATTTTGTTCTTATACCTCGTATAAAAAAACATAGTGAACTGTGAATAGAAAGATTTGATTTTATATAATGCCTATAGATAATATAACCCTAAAACGCGCCTAGCATGCGGCTAAGATTCGATTGATGTGCAATTCAACATTGCAAACCGAACCGGAAGATGATATTATAACAAAAACAATATTTGCAACGGAGGGAAAGAAACATTTAAAATTGAATATTCAATACACGATGAACGTTGAATAAATTGATAACAAAATAAATGTAAACCATTAGTCAAATAGTCATTTTTTCCTGTTTGTACAATGATAATTCCCCGTGTTTAATGTTCTATTTGTTCGGCCCTTGTAAAACGATAAATCGATAATTCACTTCAGTAACTAAAAATAACTTAATTTGACGCATTCGGGGACAATAATCCGAGAGTAGACGTCTTTTTTTCGCCTTTGTTAAGCTAATTTTGGCAATGTTTGAAGAAAGGGTTCGTCATTGAAGTCTCGCATATGGACGTCTCTGAAGGCTCGCATTAGAATTATTTTTCACAGATATCAACATACGCATCAAATTAATCTTTAGCATAAACTCGATCATTGATAATTTATTCGAATTGACACATCTTTTGCGGGAAATATGGATTTCAGCAAGCCGTGATCACAATCCTATTTATTGCATTTGTATTTTTGGGCGACATTTATGAATACAAATCTAACGTTTATAAAATCTATTTATCTAGTCGGCAGATATTAAACATTATATACTGATACTTGAGATACATCTGATATTAAAAAAATCCGAGAAGTTCGACAATCGACATCAACGCAAAAGCAAATAAGGCCTGATCCACACTATGGTGCCGGTAACGGTTCGATCTCGCTCTCGGTCTCGGTCCGGTCAAATATTCTCATACAAAAAACGGGACTGGAACGATCCGATAGTGTGAACACTCTGATTGTTTCTTGTGTAAGAATATTTGATCGGACCGAGACCGGAGCGAGATTGAACCGTTACTGGCACCATAGTGTGGATCAGGCCTAAATCTTAGATTAAATTGCCTCAACGTTTCTAAATCGTGTAAATCCTTTATGTGCGGTTAACACGAGAACAGTTTTCAAGCTAGTAGTGCTAACAAACCAGCAAATCTAACTTTGTGCAAACAGAACTAGCTTTTAACTAGCAAAAATTAGAGATACCAGTCAGCTAGTTTATCAAAGTTTGCTTGCTCTACTTAAAAACTAGCCTCGTGTGAACCGAGCAATATAGACGAGTGTGACCACATGATAACGATAGACATTGAATTAATTTAGAATATTTTTTTAGGTGTATTTTGATCAGGCGAAGATATGAAAGTCCAATTGACATTTGTATTTTTTTATCGATTTCAATATTGAGCTTATTATCACGTCGTAGTTCCCCGTAGATATGAATGCGAACAACTATAAAAGCGCGATAATTGATAATCACCAGCTGAATAATCGAATGGTTAAATTCAACCAGCGTTCATGTGTGTTTAAAATTAACACCGACCTGAAACAGTTTTAACCACAGGCCAACCTGTTATCAACGGCTTACAAGCAACTTTATAAAAACGTAATATAAAAATGAAATACATCGCATAGGAACCCAGCATGACTGAGATTCATACGTATCCAATCCCGGAATCCCGGACAGTTTTAGGTGCCAATGAATGAATGTAAAATTTGGGATTGAAATTTTCATATAACAGAAATCGTACATCTCACTAGCACGTTGAAGGCTACTAAATCGAGAAATTCTCTAAATCGAGAAATTCTCGCCGAAATCTGGATGCTTGGAAATAGTGGTGTAAATACTAATTGGCGATCTTGTGCGACGCCTACGTGGTAATCTATGTGTCTAATCTATGTATACATATATGCTTTTCAAATTAATCTTTCCCAACCGGTGATGTATTTACTACACCTCGAATCTAATAATGGGAATATCGATATGAAATATAATAGATACGCGGTTCAAAATTTTTGTATTGCTCCGTAAAATAATTAAGAATCACATCAAAGTATTATAATACATAAGTATTCATCTACAGTGACGGAAATAACTAATTTGTCGGGAAAACGGAAATTTTGCAAGTTTTATCAGTCACATTGATGGTGTTATACGAAAATGGGCCTTCCAGTTATTTTTTACATTAAACAAATGGACTTATTAGTAATTTTTGGTCTAATTTATCATTCTTACTTTTTTAAATATTTTTTTTGCAAACTTTATGAAACAACGTCAAATTGGCTAGGCATTCTTTGCTTGGGTATTGTTTTTAACGATCGGCATAAAAAGGGTTGATTTGCATCGACTGATTCACAGGAATCAAGGCAAGCGTGTCAATATTAGCATTTTGTCATTATTTCAATGATTGATCATTAGCGATTTGTGCTTGTTGTGCTTTTTTATCATTGTTGTTTTTATTGTGCATCAAAGAAGATTTGTTGACAAAACATGCTTATTTTAAGTAGTATTTTTTAATTTTTTTTAGTATCGTCATCCAGGTAAAGGGGGAGCTATTGAGGGATCATGACATAGGTATAAACTTATTACCAATCAATGTTATCACTGCAAGAAGGGGAAGTCCGCTGAGTCATTTTGAAGGAAGGAGAAATTATTTATATAACAAGGCAAATATTTACATGGAGTATAGTAATCATCCAATGTGTGCAAAATTCAAGCTTTTGGACGAAATAGCGAATGATAAAAATGGAAAAAGTCGATAGAATCAAGGTCGTAAATGTGGCCTAGTGCGACGTCGACTCCTGCTGCTGACCACGTAGAGGCTAGATTAACATTCGTTACTTATAATTAGCACACGTAACGAACACAGTTATGAAATACTTGTTATGCTGTCAGTTATCTAATCGATAATAGATAGACAACTTCGATCAATGAGGTGCTCCGATGGTCGTCCCTCGAGGAAAAGAAAGTCGCGTCCGATGGACGTGAACTTCAGGTGCGTGAAAGAATCCAGAGGACGCGCGACTGTTGTCAGAATTGGGGGATCGTGAAAAAGCATCCGGGTTGGGATTTACGATGCAGACCAGTCCTCCACATTTGCAACAGCTGCAATGCGGTTCCAGTTTATCATCCGCCGAAGAGACAACAGCTTGAAGGTTAATAAACCCAAAAAAGTGAACAAATGTGGGTCCCGATTTTGTTGAGACCACATTTACATATCAAAAAAGAACCCATAACGCAACTCGTACGGAAATGACTTATCTGGGTATACATATTAAAAACATGGGCGCAGCTCTCTTTCGCAATCCCATTATCAGTCTCTCTGTGTTACTTCTTCATTTTTGTAATAAGAAAAGCAAGCAACTGACAAATGTCGATTTGTTGGCTACGAAAAAACCGGTAATCCTCCCATCGCACTCTAGCATTAAAGTTCAAATACTATTCGGTAGTACTGACGAGCCCCACTCTTGATACACTCGCAATCATCGCGAGATGTGTTCTCATTTCTAACGACAGAATGAAAATCAAATCCAAAACTAGAACTCAACACTTCCGATGATCAAATCAAACGGGGAAACCAGACTGCAGAAAATCCAAGATTGTGAAACGGATGAAGAATACCAGGAATCAGCGGACTTGATTGAATCATCTGTGATTCAAAAATGATTTATCAACTATTCATTCATTTCCCATTATGACGTCAACCCTCTAATACGTAAGCAGAACAGATAAAAATATGCTAAATTACATATACATCAAAATGGCCAATGACACAACATGTGTGCCATAGTCCGAACAAACATTCAAAAGCCAATAAAAACATAAATTAGTCTTTGATGGGCGGATTCCACGAGCGTGGTTTCTTGTGCATGGTTTACTAGCATGCCGATTACTGCAGTGACCACAGGATTAGGCGCACAATATTACTTTTGTGTCATCGGTTGCACTTTTAAAGCTTTCATATAAAATGTTTTTAATGATAAAAACATTATTTAGTGTTGAAAAGATGTCTCACAAGTGATCGTTAATAGGGAATCCAATCCCGGAATCCCGGACAGTTTTAGGTCCTCAAGAATCCCGGGATCAGTAAACGTAATCCCGAAAAATTCAGGATTGAAATTTTTATCTAACAGAAATCGTACAATCGATGAAGGCTACTAAATGGAGACATTCCCGTCGAAATCTGGACGCTTGGAAAGAGTGGCGTAACTACTAATTGGCGAGCTTAGGCGACGCCTACGTGGAGTAACTGTCTAATCTATGTATACATACATATATGTTTTTCAAATTGTTGTATTAATCTTTCCTTACCGGTGATGTATTTACTACACCTCGACTCTAATAATGGGAATATCGATATGAAATATAATAGATACGGGGTTCAGAATTTTTGTATTCCTCCGTAATGTAATTTAGAATCACATCAAATTATTATTGTATATAAGTATTCATCTACAGCGACGGAAATCCAAAATCAGATCCAGACTAAATGGCAAAACACTCGATGCTTTGATGTTACTTCGGGCATATTTTCAAAATAATATTTGAATTCTTTAGTGTTTAATTAATCTATGTAATAGAAAATCACTACAAAAAACTAGCCTTAACACATTTTTCGCGTGGAATGTTGATCTCACCCTAGAAAACAAATCGCGATCATGGGTAAATGCAATCACAATATTGTTTATTTTAATATATTCGTATTTCTGCATACGGAACAAAACAATCGGTCACGGCTCAAATTTTGACAAGTTCACAGCCATCAAGACAAATAAATCACTTTCTCGACAATAAAAACACTTTCTCAAATATAAATTTAAAATATTTATGATGAGCTTCCGTGTAAAATATCCCGCTAGAAAGTACAGTATCGTGTGGAATCTTTGATTAAACTGACCCCGCATAAGATGTGTTAATCCATTGATGAGTATGTACGCACATGTTGCGGTAAGCGTTCTATAGCGCTTATATTCACTAATCAAAGGGTTAACACCCGATCAATTTAACTATGACTTGATAAATTCAATGCATTTATCTAATTTTATCCATCAAGCTATAGTTATCGGTAATTTCTTCTCGAGTATCATTCGCCTTGTAACTTGACCTGTCAATTGCCATTTCAAATGCTCTCGATACAAGGTAGAAGACATCATATCATAGTCAATCTTCCCAATTATATTTCTATGAAGTTGACATAAGCTTGCGAAGTATGAAAGATGCTGCCAATGGTGTCAGAATCTAAGAACGACTCCCGAGTATTTCAAAGCTTCTAGGCACATCTTAAAAAAATGCAGAAACGCCTAGAAAATTATAGGATATCGTTTGCGGCGCATTTATTGCTCAATGCGAGCTCGAAGGAGCGAAGCAAACAAAGTCGGCGTTTGATAACAGGGAGAAGATAGTGGGTTACTGAGTGTGCAAGAAAACAAAGAGTGCTTGTACGAGGAGATAAGAAGCGCACCAAAGAGCACGAGCTGCACTGAGGAGACCCAGCACAGGGTCGTTAATAGACTCTTAACCTAAAAACGGTTCAATACACCGAGCCAAGTGATTCGCCGACTATTATATTCTTATCTCTGAATGGTCATCCAGTTCGCTCGACTCGGGTAAAATGTATTCTCAACGACATCATCGTCGACGACCAACTGTCGTCGAATTTACGCAGCCAACCGGCGGGGATGATTGGAAAGAAATGTCGCCGTTGAAGCGGAAAATCGTCGAAACAAGCAGACGACGGTTCCGGTCAAGTTTTCGGTGCTAACTATTAGGGACATCAATTCCTAACTGTAAATTTCGACCGGATCGAAAGATTCGCCTGTGCGGAATTAATGGCGTATTCCAACGTGTCGAGGCATACAAATCGCTCGTTCAAAAGCGACCACACTGCAATTATGCCAATAAAAGCTACAAGTATGCAAGCCAAGGCTCGACAATAAACCAGTGCATGAATGGTCATCTACGCGTCGACAATGTAACACAAAAAGGCATAGTTACAGTGCCAAGGACTAAACAATTTGCAGGCTTAAAAAATGCTACGTCTTCTGTCTGCGCTCATTCCATGGTGCACATGCAATATTCCATATTGCAATCTGTTTAATGTAAATCGCTACTCTATTTAAAAACAAAGAGCTGATCCGCAGTACAATAACCTTTCGTTTGCGCGATTGTTGTGCTGCTGAGAATGGGCGCGTAAATCAAGCATAATAGAAGATGGGCGTCTGCCAGACACAATGAGCGAAAAAAGTTCAGAAAATCAGGAAAACAAGCTATGATAAGATCACAATAAGCAGCGTCGCCTCATAAATACGCATACATCAACGGAAGCGCCAAAATTAACCCATTAGATGCGGAGTGTGGATAAATCCGAATCAACACGAATATCTCTCAAGAGCGACGTTTGGGTTTATCCCTCATTACTACAACAATTCTTGCTGATTTATTCCAAATTATGTATGGTTGTCGCTTAGGTCCTGTTAAGGAAGAAGTGAGGGACTGGACTCAATGTATTTCAGAAAGTCATTTTGAATAAAATTAAGTCAGCAAAATGACTAGACCATTTTGCTTTTGCGATGTGCTTTTTTAATAGTATCAAATCTCCCTGACTTTGTCCATTGAAGGGTTTTACAAAAACAAGAAGTTTGGGATCCTGGTGTTTTGTATACAAATATTTGTAAAAACCTGATGGTGGGCTGTGATTCAGAAAATGAATATCCTTGTAAACGTATCCTGTACACTGGAAAAGAAGGAGATCAGAGAGCACTCAACTTAGGTGAAAAGGTGCTACTGATATTAATTGACAAGTACAAAGAAAGTGGGAGAGCGGTTATTGTTGACAACTATTTCACAACGTTCTATGGCGTGGATAAATTCAGCAGGCAGGGCCGAAAGAAATGTTACCAAAACCTCGTCATTGACGTTATCCTATTATCAACTGTCCATTAAGATACCGAAGTCGTTGGAGAAACTTAAACTTGCGAAGTATATAAACAAACAGCAGACTAACGCCCAGTGCACACGAGGCTGGTTTTCAAGCTAGTAGAGCAAGCAAGCGCTGATAAGCTGGAAGGGTGATATCCCTAGTTCCGTTTTTGAGCTTAAAAATAGCTTAAAATGAAGTTAGATCTGTTTATACACGCTAAAGTTGCTAGTTGTAGAAGAAAAGATGAACAGAGAATTGGTCATGCAGAATTGGCCGATTGAACGACTAGTAAACCATACACAAGAAACCACGCTCGTGGAATCCGCTCATCATTGACGGGAGGTAATAGAAATATTTATTGACAGAAGGGTTAACACGGCTTTATCGAGTCTTTACAAACCACCCACACTCCCTATTGAGATGATCAGGAGAAGCGCCCTTGGATACGTTCATCCAGGTTGGAGCGCACGATGAGATGAATGTATGATACAGACGAAACGGACGTAACCCTTTCTTATGAATAAACATTGAAAATGTCCAAGTCCTGCAGCGGACTATTTGTGGCTCATGAGTTATAGTTGGAATTTGACAGTAACAGAATAACTAGTGATAAGGATAATACTGGGAAGTCCCGGACTGTAAAAGCATTCAGACGCCAATACTTTTAGCCAATCAGTCTGTCCACTTTCTAGCACTCGTTCCGCTAGCAGATGATCTCCGTGAAGAATTTGATTTCATCATGATTCAGTTTCTGCCTCCCAACACCACTCTCGTTTATCCAACCTATGGGTCAACAGCTTATTTGTAATTTTAAGAAGCTATACATTAAAGCATTTTCAAGAGAGCCCTTATTTTACGCTCGGAAGAAGCCTTGAGCGGACGACGTTTTGGAAGGTTTGAGACAGTGCCCATTAAGCATGTAGTCAACGAGATTTTGCCTTTGGTCAACATCATGAGTTTGAAGATAAATAACAACGATATCGATGAGCTTGCAGAAGAGCACAGCCAAGAGTTGGCACTCGAAGAGCTCATGTAATTACAAGGTGTATTCCTAGCAAGAGGCTGTAGAGGAGAGTTGGTCATGGTAGAAAGATATATAACCCTTCTAAATTAGATAAATGCTAGAAGTTGCGAGTCTAAATTAAAGATCAGATCCACCATATCAATATTTGATCATCTTATAATCAATAATCAATTTGTAGACATGTCTGGTGTGTTGTATATAGACTGGTAAAGTAAAACTTCAAGGCTAAGGAACTACGACCACATCCGTCTAGTTAAACAGTAAATGATAGCTGAGGGATTACACAACGATAACAATATAATCTGTCGTTGCCTTCTGTACCATTTTAAAGTCGTCGAACTGGAAAGGTCGTCAGAATTAGCAACCGTAAGATGTACTTCTTATGTAGGTCTTAAGCTTAGCCCTTGTAATGAAAGAGAGGCGCTCTCACATTCATTATCGGAGGTCATGCTACCTTCAACGTCGAGCGCACGAGGAAGTGAATTTTTGATACAATATCATAATGGATATTAACATGTTGAGGAGTTCAGTCGCGTATTTGCGATCGAATTCCAATGATTCAGAAAGTATCATGCGTACATCATACGATTGTATAGATCGACTAATGAAAACCCAAATTTCATTCGATAACCCAAATCAATTTCAAGTGTATTATTTATTTATATACAAGCTTCATACACGCTGCGCGGTTCTCACAGATATGTGGATTTGTACGGACGATACGTGCTGGATTTACGAATATAGCATCTAAATTTATGATGATTTAAAATCAGCTCACTACTCAAAGGTAGAAGAGGCCTTAATCCTGCAGCGGACTGCGTGTGGCTGCATTATGATGATGATGATGTCTGATTAATCAAGTCGTTTTTGTACGACGCAAATAATGACCCGCAATGAACACAGTGGAAAACAGTTATTGAAATGCACACAAACGCAATAAAGAAGTGAATGTTAAAATTCAACGAGCGATTGTTTTTCAAACAGTGCTCTCCGACTGTCGAGATTTCTTGTGAATGTTTTGTATTTCACGCTCGGATGAAAATAAGAGAGTAAAACCGGAAAATCACCGTGCATATTTTCAGATTTGTTTGACTAATCGTCGTTGATTTAAAACACGGCCATTCTTCGATTAACGCGATTGATCGAGAATCGTATTTGGAATGATACGCGAAAAGATGCAAACGAAACAATCAGTATGCCGAAATTCTGATCATGAGACCAACACTAAAATGCAGTCTTAAATTTAAGCAGCCGAATCCAAAATTAACACCTAAAAAGCTTATAGGATGTAAACAATGCATGAAACAAATATTTATACATCGATAATTTGGAGCGAGCAGTGGCCATGCAAAAGAGAGAACCTGTTCGGGTCGCAATTGGAGACGCATCGTACGGTCAAAAGATGCGCTCATTTATTGCATTTGTGTGGAATATTGTATTGGATAAATTCAAAAGCATGATTGCTTGGAAGTACTGAATGATTCGTGTTTGTCTGTGTTTCAACATAAAGGACACACTGGAATGCTTCGTACGACAGCATCGTCGTTGCTTTGCTGATGCTGTCGAGTCTGATGAATTGCGTTATGCCACGAATTTTCGATTTGAGTCACATCCTGGCGATATTGGGTTCAACCATCGGAGTCTTTGTCCGTTCTGGAATCCCCTGTGGATTTTTTGGCAACATCCTTTCGTCGCAGCAATTGAATTTTGATGAAACGTCGCCTTTTAAAAAAGCGCATGCATAATTCAATCGGCAGTGGCGGTATTGGAACGATTCTTTTTCCCCGAGTGTGGCTAACGTTCCCTGCATTCTGCGTTTACAATGGAAATATTAACATTTCAGCGGTGGCCGCGTAGCATTTGCTTATGAGAGGATAAAAATATGTTATTATATCACAAACCACAACACGAAGCGAGGAAAAAAGTGGAATCGTCGAATAAACAGCAAAGCACTGAGGCTACTTTTTGTTCTACGCGCCAGTGCGACGACCGGATAATTGAAACGAGCGATCAGCCGGTGAAGATTCAACCGCTCGCGCCCGGACGAACGGACTAAACATAGATTCGGTTAATTGAAACACTGTACAGATTTTCAATCATGTGCGTATAGCCCCGCTGGAGATTAGAACTCCATCGGGGCATTTAGACGAAAGCAGATCCGAATTCTGGCCGCGGCCGCTGCGGTCAAGAAGGTAATGACGCCCTGAAAAGCGGTCAAACAGGGACAATCAAATCGGACCGAAATTTAGATTATGACTCTTTAGACACGTTTCATTTTATAACCCAGAAAAAAGGCCAAACATGATACCGGTTTGTTAACATGATCCAGGCCGCTGCTGCTCAACAGCAATGTACCCAAGCGCTTCCATTTACAAGCAAATGCAGCATGTCAATTGTCGAAAGGAATGGTTCTGACCTGCGCAACGCCCGAACCAACCCTGTTGAAAGTGTTAACTTAATTGAAAACCGATAAAACCGTTATTTTTTCCAGAATTAAAATCGAAATGAAAAACATAGCATTGGACTGATATGGAAGAATTTCTCGAAAGCAATAATGAGCCATACTTTATAAATTGTAAAAAATGGAAACAATGGCGTAACTACTAATTGGGGGGGGCTTAGGCGGCGCCTAGAGGCAGTAATTGTCTAATCTATGTATGTATGCATATATACGGTACGTATGTTTTTCAAATTGTTAGAATTAACCTTTCCCTACCGGTGATGTATTTACTACACCTCGACTTTAATAATGGGAATATCGATATGAAATACAATAGATACGGGGTTCAGAATTTTTGTATTCGTCCGTAATATAATTACGAATCACATCAACGTGTTATAGTATATAAGTATTCGTCTGCAGCGACGGAAATAAATAATTTGTCGGGAAATCGGGAATTTTGCGATTTTTAATCCGTGTCTCAGCAGATAGGAATTTTATCAGTCACATTGATGGTGTTATTCGAAAATGGGGGCTCACGCGGTCATCAACTCGAACTAGCATTTGAATATCTGATGACGATACCTCCAACGAGTGTGGAGGCTGAGCGTGCATTTTCAGCAACAAGTTCAGATCCAGACTAAATGACGAAACACTCGATGCTTTAATGTTACTTCGGGCATATTTTCAAATATTTGAATTTTTAGTTTTTACTTTTAGGCTAACGATAACTTTTGAGACATCTTTTTAACACTAAATAATGTCTTTGTTATTAATAAAATTTTATTGGAAAGCTTTGAAAGTGCAACCGATGATGGAGTAGCTGACAAAATTAATATTGTTAGACTAAACGTGTAGTCACTTCACTGCAGTAACCGGCATGCTAGTAAACCATGCACAAGAAACCACGCTCGTGTAATCCGCCCAGAAGTGATGGAAATCAACGTTGACAGAGTGATATATTTGCTTTGATATCAGATGTTTAGGATAAATTTATTCTAAGCAAACAGGACGAATAACGCTTTACATCTAATGCGTATATTATGAAGACAATAATCATAATAAATGACATCTGAATTACTACAAAAAAGAACCACAATGGCTGGCAATACATAAGGAAACAAAAAGGAATGATCCAAAACAAAGAAGGATATATTGGCACGCTTTTTATCATTATTTTATACGTCGAAGTTTATATTCCAGCAATTTATAAAAGTGAGCCGAAGATATTTATTTGGCATAGAAATTGCAAACCAAATGGCAAAGAAATGCATCCACTTCCAAGTATATTTCAATATGTTATATTAAACTGGCTTGAATGTCTGGATCTTATGTAAGAAAACAACAGCTGAAAATATATGATGCTTCAAATAGCAGATGAACTTGACACTGAAAATTAAAAACCTTCAAAAAATAACTTTAAAAGGCTCACTATTTTCTCACAATTATGTCAGATGGATACTGTGATAATTATAAAATTGCGTTTATTAAAATGCGTGTGTATTCTTTCCGAATGCCGGTAGTTCCGGTGTTAAAGAAGCAGCGGCGAAGGACTCGATCGTAATAACGGTATACATCATTTTTGATCAACGATTCGTCATAATTCAACGAAACACGATGCAATTGAATCCCAAACGATCGCGTGACCGTATGATCACGTCCATGCTCGATATTTTCAGTACATCAATTAAATGCATAAATAGGCCCACGTTCATTAAAATGCTATCATTTTAAAACTAGCGGGTATTTTTCGAAATAATTTGAAGAAAATGTGTGGAAAATAGTTTAGCACATATTTTCTTAATTTTACTTGAAAATACCTAATGTTTCTCAAACTTTTGTAAATATGAACATAAAAAAGAATAATTCCACTATGAATGTCACTGCTATTTTTTTAATAGACATTGACACACATTTTTTCTGGATATTTAGATGCTGTCATAAAAACGTTCAGCGATCGTTCAAGAGGTTTTTTTTGTACATTAATTATAAAATATTCTTTTGTCAAAAATTATTACACAGGTGAGTCCCGTCGTCAAATGTTGAGAATTACAAGACTCACATATGAGTCTCCCGGCGCGAAAGACTTAATCAAGCGGATGATAGTGTACGTTTCTAATAAAGGCGAGCGTGACCATATGGTTACATGATTTATTGGCAGTCTGGTACAAAAATCAAGGCAAATATGCATTTTTCGCCTATCAAATTATTAAACTCACAAGATACTTATGAACACAATTTGTAAACTCGGTGAATTTGTAAACATGGAAAAAATTGATCATTTGAAAGGTCTCATTCCAACCAATATCAAATCCGAGCTAGATTCTACTCTTGAGGAGTCTGCTCCTTCGTTTACAACAGTGAGATGTTTAGTGGCAGAATTTAAACGAGGCCGTACGAGCTTGCCAAGACGAACAGCGCAGTGGTCGATCAACTGTGGTAACCACACCAGAAATAGTGAAGAAAATCCACAAAATGGTATTGGATGAACGTTGACTGTAGGTGCGCGAGCTGGCAGACATGATAGGCCTTTCAAAAATGCTGTACATCGAAAATTGAATGAAAATTTGGACATGAGAAAGCTGTGCGCAATGTGGGTGCCGCGTTTGCTCACAATGGAACAAAAACGGCGTAGTGATGATGTTTCAATCGAGTGTTTGGCGATGTTTCACAGCAATAAGACCGAGTTTTTGCATTAATTCAGGATGAAACACTCAGCTTCGATTGGCTACTTGCACTCTGAGCGCGGGGGAGAAATTAGCTAGATTTTGTAATTTAAAATCAGCTAGCTAAGATAGCATCATAAATTAATAAGATAAGTTTTTATGGACGGGGGAAAAATCTAGACTCGTTCTCGACCTCATTTGGTGCGAGCCACCTATGTAAGTTAGCCACTGAGAGAGCCTCCGTGATCGTACAGATTATAGAAATGCCGCAAAAAGCCCTAAAAGAGGACGCAGTGGCCACAACGTCTGTGTGTCCAATTGGTCCGCTTTTCAGACCGTTGATATGATGAATTAGCGCCTCACAGCATCTACAGAACAATTACGAACTCTCATTACAAAACGTCGTCCGAAGAAAATTGATCGGGTGTTTAAATTTTACAATTTGTCGAAAATATTGTTTTCTTTATTTTATTGCAGGCTTATGCCGGCCCAATGTTTAAGAGATAACGAAGAAAATAGGGATTAGACTCTGTATATATATTATATAAACGGACATAAGTCAATCAATATAATATTTTGACGACCTTGACACTTTCCAAAGTACGAAAATTCGGAAATGTTTCAGGGTCGCACTTCCGCGTGCGGTCGTTCGAGTGTTAAATTCAATACAGCCTCGACAAACAAATTTCACTGCTTCATAATTGTCTCATTTATTTGTTTTTGACTACAAAAATATGACTCGTTAGATGGATTTATGATTTCCTTTGAGGATAAACGAGGATATGCACCGGGACAAAAGGAGCACACAAGTGCAGACTTCCGTCTTTCGTCGATTGTTTTGCGGACAATCTTGTCACGTTTTTCTGTTATCAACTCGAAGAAATCCCGTCGAATCCATCCATTGGGATAGCGAGAACTCTATCGTATACAGAAGAAGCACGTTTCATCGCAAGCAATTTGGATGCAATAACAGTTCGTAAATTAAATAAATATGCTGTCCAAAGCAATTGTATCGCATTCGCACAAGCCTCGTGAATAATAAAATCAAATTTAATTCAACAACAGCACGTTGGGAAGCCCTGCTCGAAGCGAGCTCCATTTATGGTTGTATTGTTCTGCGGGCATAGACGTTACGAATGGTGTTCGTAAAGCGAATCACGTTGTTAAGTCGTTGACACATTCTGACCATCTCGATAAGATATTTTGCCTCCTCTTCAATATCATCTTATTTAAATTGTAAAAGGCAGAACATGTGCCAAGACGAACGAATGATGGTGAGCATTATACATGGACATGCATCATTAGAATAAGACAATATGGAAGATTACGGTATAAATGTCAAATTCTTAAAAAAATATATAAGTATTTATTTAAAACAACATTTCAAATGCGAAATCAGGCAATTATTTATTTGAGAAGACGATCTATAGTCATTCTATCAATACGCGATTAAATATTTTTTCATAAATATTGACATTAAAAATTTGAATTTAACCTCACTTTTACAATTGAAACAAATGAATTTAATACTTCGGAGATCGCATATGAAAACTGGTTTGGTTAGGTTCGAGTTTCGATGGACGACGGCCTGAATCTCAGCGCAATTAAATAACGTAAATAGCGGAAGGAAATTAATGACATAATTTCGATGATGTCGCGATCGCGGTGAACAATATAATTTTTGACAGCGCGTATTTATTTTTAATTAGCGTATGTCGCATAAAGTCGAAGGCGATCCAAAAACGACCATTGTTTTTTTCTATTGATATTTCGCAATCGAACGTCGCATTGAATGTTTTTGACGGCTGGCAAACATGGAACAATAATGTTTCGAATTTGGCGTACATCCACGAAGTTCGAGCGGATTCGGATGAACGCCGCGATGCTAACGAACGAAGGAGCCCTCCCCGGGAGCACTCGCTGCGATAAGCGAGGTTGTTGCGTTCCAACTTTTACAGCTACAAAGGCCTTCATCGCTCGTCAACCGCGGTTCGCGTACCGAAAATCGTATATGCATGCGAAAAAACAGTTTATTTGTTGTCATAAGGAAAACGAACGAACGCGCATTAAGAAACGTCAGTCGATAGGCGTAAAATTGCGTAGATTTGAGCTTAAAAAATAAACAATACGGCCATGGCCGATCCGAGCGAACGTCTTCCCGTCGACAGGAAAACGCGATATCGTCGCCTCCTTGCGCGGAGCGGTCGGGGTCGAGGTGCGGTCGGCGATCGATCGGAAGAACGGGATCGGCGATCGGGAGAGCCACCGTCGAAAACAGCTGTCCCTTTGATCGGCCGAAATCGATATGTCGGCAGGGCAGGGGAACGTAAACAAACCGAGGGGGATCGATTTGGATTCGGCGTCCGTTCGGACGTCTGCGCGCTCCTCTCACCGTTTGACGACCATGTTTGCCTCGGCGATTCCCACTGAGGTCCCTATTATGGCCGGGCTCCGGGAGACACATAAGCGCACGCGGTCAGAAGCGCGCGCGGCCGCGGGGGCGACGGAGCGGACAGCGCGCGGCCGCCATCCTCCTCGCGACGACACGACTGCTCGTCGGTGCAGCAGTCGCCTGCCGAGCACTGACCGACCGAATCGAAATACGACCATGTCCACATTTCACCACAAGCGACGCCCAAAACGATTTTTTTAAATCCAATTTAAAAAAATATCCATACAACGAAAAATTACAAACCAAACAAAAATAAAAACGTCAATTTATATACTCATTCAAATTAATAAAAATAAAATAAACAACTTTTTCGTTCATAGAAGAAAAACGTATGCATTTTTTAAAAATGTATTTTTATTTAATTTAAATCTATAAAATTCTTCACAAATAAATTCAACAAACTTGTTTATATTTCATTATTTATTTTCAGTTACATGCTTATTAATTATTTCACAAATTAAAAAATCACCGTATATAAATTCAATAGAAAAACAACAACATTTAGATACATGGCAACATTAGTTAAATGTCATAATATTGCAATGCCATAATTTCTCATGTTATTTTGTGATCTGAAGTTATGATAACGCATTTAAATGCTGAATGTGGGGCTCCTTCAAGAAATGGTCTTTTGGCGAGCGACACAACAGCGCCGTTGGGATGATTCTTCGGCAAACGTCATTGTTTGAAATAAACATTGCTCGGTAGTGCTACTATGAAAATGTCAAAACAAAAGAGAAAAATAGAACAGGAGAATCGCGAATTTAAAAAGGAATGGACCGAATCTTACGCATTCATAGCGAACGCTACAGGATTTCCATTGTGTCTAATATGCAGTGCCAAACTTTCAAATAATAAAAAATCCAATATAGAGAGGCACTTTATGAATAAACATGATTCGTTTGCCAGAACCTACCCTGTGGGTGAGGCAAGAAAAAAGGCGGTCGACGAGCTCCTTTTGAATGCAACAACAGAAAATTCGTTTTCAGCGTGGATTCGTTCGTCGAATACTGCCAGTTTTGTGGTCTCGCGGGAAATCGTCATGCGAGGAAAACCATTCGCGGATGGTGACTATGTAAAAGAGTGCTTTGTTAAAATGTCCGAGAAGCTTTTTACCGAATTTAAAAACAAATCTGAAATAATATCAAAAATAAACGATATGCCGCTGTCTGAAAGAGTTGTGGCAGACAGAGTTCTGCGAATGAGTGAAGATGTAACCGAGCAACAGATAGCTGATTTAAAATCAGCGCCGGGGTTTTCTATCGCCTGCGATAGATCATGCAAAGGGAACGATATCTCACGAATTGCACTCGTCTGCAGATATGTTAATTCGAAAGGCCCGCAGGAAGAGTTGCTCGAGTTATTATCGCTCCCTGGGCGAACTCACATAGAAGACGTCGAGTCTGCGATTGCTGAATGCTTCAATAGTAAAGGAATCGATATTAATAAAATAATATCTATTGCGACAGACGGAACATCTAGTTCAAAGGGTTTTATTGATCTTTTTAAAAAACGCATCGAGCACGACATGTTTTCATTTCATTGCATAGTCCATCAAGATGCACTGTGCTCGCAGATATTTCCCGCTGAAATAACTGTAGCAATGGATCCGATAGCAAAGATTGTCGATAAAATATCAAACCATTCAGACAGTCAACAGTTTGATGAGCTTCTCGAAGAAGTCGATCGACAGTATTCTGACCGTCTCACTCGCTACGAAATCAGCTGGCTCTCCCGAGGAGCAGTGCTGATGCGATTCGCTGAGAGCATTGAGGAAATAAAGTCACTATTGAGGCGGAATAACTTTGACACAGATGAATATGCCTTGTTGGAAGACCCAGGATGGTTGCAAAAATTTTATTTCATTGTGGACATGACGCTACATCTGAATATGTTCAACAAGAAGCTTCAGAGAAAAGGGAATACGGCAGTTATGCTTTTGGAAGAAGTGCTTTCGTTCGAACAAAAATTGTGCGCTTTCACGAGAGATCTGGAAAAAGGCACATTACTACATTTTCCAATGTTAAAAAAATATCGAGATTCCAATAATAATAGTGTTGATTTGATTCTATTCGAACAGGCGATTGTTAATTTGCGATATGAATTTAGTGGCCGGTTTAAGGAATTTAGAAAAGAGAAAGTGACTCTTTCGTTTTTGTTGAAGCCTCTGGAAGTTGACACTTCGAAGTTGAATTTTTCTTCCTTTCCTGGGGTCAATGAGGCCGAATTTGAACTCGAGTTAGAAGACTTGAAGACGAAAGACTTGTGGAATTCAAAATTGAAAAATCTCACCACCGAAATTGAGGATTTAGAAAGACAAAAAGCTGCTCTCGCCATGCGATCAGAATGGTCTTCAATGGAACTCAAAAAGCAAGATCAGGTTGTATTCGATGCATGGAACAGTTTGCCAGACACATATATGCAGTTAAAAACATATGCATTTGGACTTCTTTCAATTTTTGGTTCAACTTGTTTTTGTGAACAGATATTTTCCAACACTAATCTTGTTAATAACATTTTAAGAAATCGCCTAACTGATACGAGTTTATCTTCATATATAAAATTAAAAATTACAACATATTCACCTAATATCGAAAAACTATCTCGAGAACTTCAACTGCATGTATCGCAATGCTAAAGTTTTTAATATTGTTTTTAGATGTGATGTGATCACCTTAAATGTGATGTCAAATAAATTTAATTCAAATGGCAGCAAAATTATGTTGCACAATATGACAAATATCTAATCACTGCCCATGAGACAATATTAAAAATTGCACATCAATAAATGAGAGGTTAATAAGCGTAGCTTCCATTAAGAAAAGGTTTCCTTAATATGATTGAAATGTAGGATAATTAAATGATAAAATTCTGAATTACATTTTTTAAAAGGCATGAGAAATTGTAAAATACGTTAATAAAATGTAAAATACCTAATAAATGATCATGCAACATAGATTTAGAATATCTTTCATTTACACATTATGAATAATTACAATATAAATTACATTGGAAAAGATATAATACTGGATTTTCACTCGATTCTGGATCATGAATTACCTTGTTTTCTATAAATTATAATTATTTAATTTGAAGCTTTCTAATTAATATTTTAACTTTAGCTTCTTTGAATAAAAATACTATGGAACATGTGGATACAGAAAAAAATATATTACAAACTTTAGGAGCACTTGAAGAAGAGTCTTTTATTGATGACCCAAAATCAATAAATTCACAAACTAAAGGACTTGGTAATTTCTATTATTATTAGATATTCATGTTTTAAGTTTGTAAATTTAATTTAATTTTTTTAGGTCCAGATTATGCAAGTATGGGTCTGAATTTGGATTCAGGGATATCAAATGAATCTCCACATGCAGCAAATGTTATAACAGCACAGTTACCTATAGACCATTCAAATTAAACAGAAGGGCACTCTTCAAAAAACGTTGACAATGATGAACTAAATTCCACAATAATGTCAAACAAAAAAGTTTTATATAAACCCTAAATGTGGCAAAAGATGAATGCTAATTATTTGGAAGAAATAAATTGTCAGTTCAATTGTTTCTTCCCCTTCTAAATCAACATAATTAAGTCGATTTAATGAATATATAACACTTGTATTTAAGTGATTTTATATTTTTAAGAGGAAAAAAAATCAGCACAAAAATTAGCTATGATATACTGATGAGTTTAAATAAGACAACAGATAAATTAAACCTTGGAAAATCTCCAATAGTTCCAGAGTTGCCAAATTTGAGGTATATTATATTATTAACCATATTTTTATTAACTTTACCTTATTTTTACATTATTTTAAATTACTATCATAGTCTGACTCTGTATTAACATAGAAGAGAGACGATAGTAAATTCTCCGAAACCCGTTATACTCACTTTTCCAATCAAGACAATGAATGCAATCAAAAAAATAAATGATTGAAATAAGTGAAGTCACATCAAAAGCTATATTCCTATAAAGGAAACCTTGAAGCACATTGAAGAGAGATACAAGGTCCCCAAACATATTCTGAACCTAACTGAGCACTGTCTCACATCAACTTACTTTCTGTATGATGGAGCGTTCTATAAACAGATCAGTAGTGCACCAATGGAATTTCCTCTATCTCCGGCTATTGCTAACATATTCATGATTAGATTTGAGGAAAAAGCTCTAGAAGAAGCCCCCCTAAAACCAAAAATGTGGCTGAGATATGTGGATGACACTCTTGTCATTTGGCCACACGGACAGGCTGAGTTTCTTAAATTCCTCACTTTCATCAACTTCAGAATTAAAAACATACAATTCACCATGGAAATAGAAAAAAAAAACAACAAAATTCCATTTCTGGATACATGTGTTATAAAAAATCCTGACGGATCTTTCGGTCACACAATCTTAAGAAAAAGCACACACACCAACAGATATCTTCATGCCACTTCTCACCACCATCCTAGGCAGATCAACTATGTCATGAAAGCTCTCATAGACAGAGCGTTCAGATTGACAGACAGCAGTCACGTGGAAGAAGAAATAAAGGAAGTAAGCCAAGCTCTTGCAAAAAATGGATATTCTCTGAGTCAAATTAAGAAAACCATCAAAAACACCAATAAAAAATCGGCGAAGTTACGGAAGAACATTCACTATTAAGAAGAAGGCGATCGCGATCGAGATCAAGATCTCGTGTCGGAAGGCGCTTGAGGAGCCCAAGCCGTAACAACAACGAACAATCTTCAAATCATATTCAAGCAACATTAAAAATTGAACATTCAATAAGAATACCGTGCAAAAAAATTATTATTGTTTTATGTATTCTTTTATTAATTTATTTTTATAGTGATACTTTGATTGATTCGCTTTATTTTGCTCGTGCCCAAATTTTTTATTTAAATTGAATTAATGTTTGATCGATGTATCTACCTTATTGAATAAACAATGTGTAAATATGTACATTTTCTTTGAATTTCCGAGTGACTAAAGATAATTCTAAAAATACTATAATTAATTTATTTTGTAAATGCACCAAAACGTAATCTATTTAAAAATTATATTTGAATTGTGTATTTTAACACTGAAAATTGGCAACTAAATTGAAATAAATTAAAATTGTAGCAACAGTACCAGACTTTTAGAGAAAAGGATGATGAATAATATCATCAAAGCTTCAGTTTGAAATGGAAAGAAGATGTGTCCCAATGATTCCGACTGATATGCCATATGAGTTGAAACGCGTGCAGTTTCCGGTACGAGCATCAACAAAGCACCGGGACACACAGGGTATGTGTGCATGCTTCTCGCATGGACAGCTGTATGTGGGCTGTTTACGCCCAATCAATTTATTACGCACCATACGGAAAAATGTCGTGTATCCAAGAGCACTTTATTAGTACGGCACGAGCGCGATCTTTGAGACGGGGAAAAAGATAGGTATTCTCCTCCCCGACAAAAAGAAAAACGAAAATCAGGATGCTTACGAAATCGAATAAACAGCCTGCATCATGTTGTACATTAAATAAACCAATTGATGGATCGCTCGCAGGGTGAGAAAATATAAGAACGCAGTCTTGTAATTCGATTACAAATCAGCAGAAACCGAAAAGTACGAAGGACGATCATCATATTAATTTTGCGATACAAAAACCATAACAACCGTCAAAAAATTCAGCATCAAAATTACAAGAGATCAAAAAACGAAGAAACTCTGCAATCAACAGACGAGATGACAGCACTAGCATACCCAGATTTTGCTACCAATTTTATCGAAAATTAAAACACCAATGACCAGCTAAAAGATCTTAAAGTGCAAAAAATGTCCAATAAAGCAACGGCAATGGACGACGAATGCTCACAAGGAGCACAGAAGTCAGGCATTTATTTTGATAAATAACGAGCATCATTCTTATCGCTGACCAATTTTTTTTATTCCCCCTTTCTACTTCTTCAAAAGTAAACTGACAGATTTGCACAGCAACCCATTCCTTTTATTTTCGCAACACAATAATAGGCAAAAATAATTAAACAACAGCAAGCAGATGCTATGCATGTTGGACATAAGAAATTGAACATTTTTTAATTGATTTTTTATTAATTTGGACGTATGTATTATTTTTTAAATACACCTGTATCTTGAGTCATATAAAAGCAATTCAAACAAAATTCTCACGCGCTAGCGCAACCACCACGACAAGCGCGTGAGAGCGGGGCGCCGCCCGGGGGCTCTGCCCCGAGAGCGCCCCTGCTCCGACGCTTTAGGCCCGATCCACACTATGGTGCCGGTAACGGTTCGATCTCGCTCTCGGTCTTGGTCCGGTCAAATATACTCATACAAAAAACGGGATTGGAACGATCCGATAGTGTGAATACTCTGATTGTTTCTTGTGTAAGAATATTTGATCGGACCGAGACCGGAGCGAGATCGAACCGTTACCGGCACCATAGCGTGGATCGACGCAGGGGAACCCCATGTGAGATACCGAAAATGATTCCATAAGGCCAGATCCACACTATGGTGCCAGTAACGGTTCGATCTCGCTCCGGTCTCGGTCCGATCAAATATTCTTACACGAGAAACAATGAGCGTATTCACACTCTGGAACGATACGATAGTGTGAATACGCTCATTGTTTCTCGTGTAAGAATATTTGATCGGACCGAGACCGGAGCGAGATCGAACCGTTACTGGCACCATAGTGTGGATCGGGCCTAATACTGCTATGTAAATTAACGCGTCAATGCATTTAGAGTAAAATGGTCAAGTAAAATAAAAATCACGTACAACTCTCTCAATCGGGTCGGTATCCTGCGTTTTGCGCCCCAAGCTCGGTTGCGTCCGTGGCAGACGCCTGCTTTGCCACGCCCTAGTTACGACCCTGGAACGAGAACATAAAGTGCTACGGAGAGATTGAATAGTATGGCACCGGAGAACACAGAGACACCCCAACCGTGTCGACCTGCGCCTCGCCTACGGAGTGAAGCGAGGAAAGCAATTAAACAAAGTAAAGCGCAGTGCTGGAACGAGCTGTGCAATTCCGTCAACACTGACCTATGGGGGAAACCTTACAAGATCGCGAGACAGAAGCTCCGGACGGCCACGGACCACGGATCCGTTCCTCAGTAATCCAGGAAACCTCGAGTCTGTGATAATCGCACTGTTTCCGTGCCCAGTACCGGTAGATATGGTGGCTACCCCGGTTGGCGAAGATGGGACCCCCCTTTACTATAGGAGAGCTCGCCACGGCTATTAAGCGGCTGGCGTACAATAAAGCTCCGGGGCTGGATGGTGTCCCCAACGTAGTCATCGGCCTGGTCGCCGATACCGACTCGAACCTCCTGCTGACAGTATACAACACCTGTCTAGCGGGAGAGATCTTCCTAGCACCATGGAAAAGGCAGAAGCTGGTTCTCATCCCCGAAGGGAATGCACCTGCAGCAGCACATTGAAACGGGACTCTCCCCACAGTAGTACGGCTTCTGTGTAGGTCGCCCCACAATCGACGCCATCACTCAAGTTGTAGACACGGCGAACCAGGCGTGGTGTGGCAGCCTAAAAGCTAGTATACACACGAAGAAGAAAAAATCCCTTCAGATTCCTCTCACTCTCCCATCAGGAACCATCCCGTGGGTCAAGCAGACCAAATACCTCGGAGCAATTTTCGATTCAAGACTCACCTGGGCTCTGCACATTGACAGTGTCACCAAAAAAGCTCGCGGAGCTTTAGCCGCCTTAAAGCCCATCCTATGTATTAAGAGCAAGTTATCCATCGGGAACAAATTGCTCTTGTACAAATCCCTCATACGTCCCATCAAAACATACGCTTCTCCAGTCTGGGGATACCGGCAGAGTGACAATCGCAAATTAAAAACAGTACAAAGCATTGCCATAAGACGAGCGTTTGGAACTCCCTGGTATCTCCGGAACTCCCAACTTCAATACGAAGCAAATATTCCTCCCATCAAAGATCACATTGAGTACCTTTCTACCAATTTCTTTGATTCCCTAAAAAAGGTACCTAATCCCATCATAAATTCCTTATCTTCCTACTCGAGCAGCTTGAATCGCCGCCTGAAGGCGATACTTGGTCTTAAAGTCACAAGGAACATTCGCAGATTCCGATACCCTAAAAAGGGTATCGGTTAGTCTAAACTATGTATCTAATTTCCGAAAAAATTTTATCTTGTAATCTTTACATATATATTATATTTTATTTTTATATATTCTTTAGATGCATATTTTATTTGTTTAATATTTCATTTGTATAACTTTTATTTGTATATAGTTTTTCTATTATACCTTTACGATGCTTTATTATATAGCTTTTATCAAAATAATGTAAATACTAACAATTATGGTCATTAAAGACCAACCATGTAAAATCAGGGAGGCATTGGCCCTAAGGTCACAACCTCCAAAAATAATAAATAAAAATAGACGATAATGATTGCGCTAGACATCAAGAATAGCTTCAACTTGGAGAGATGACACCTGATCCTCAGGGCTTTGAAGGAAATTGACACTCAACCATACTTCACCAGAATGGTAGAGAGCTACCTGCACGGGAGAACACTTAACTACGCAGACGCCGACGGAGAAAGAAGTGAAAAACCAGTGATGGCAGGCGTTCCACAGGGATCGGTGCTCGGACCCGCCCTGTGAACGTAATGTACGAATACATCCGAATATGAGCATATCTGTTCAGAACAACACTTAGTAACTCTTGATAAGCGCCATATAATAGCAGACATAATATACTTACTCAAAATCACAAACTGCATAATTGATTGTCCTGAGCTACTGAGTAGTATTAACTTCAATGTACTTATGAGATTGTATCAACCAATTGTGGTTCCGTTGGCCTCTACCAACTACAGACAGAATAGCTTCTTGAGTAGAGCCATAATAAACCTTAATGATGTGCTAAAGGATCTTTTCGATTGTAATCTAATAAATGTCAAACGTTAGTTAATTAATCTTTTGATTGTCAAATAAATAAATAACGGCAATTATTAGGAATTTCTGAACTTGAACTAAAAACCAAATTTGAGTGAATGATATATTCATTAACTACTTGTCTAAATTAATTCTACATGTAAAATCCTATAATTGGCTATGTAATACTTCCAATCCATGGCTAATTATATATGTAAAGCTGTTGGATTTCCATAAATCAATAAATTTCATGAAAAAGTTACGATACTGGATTTTCACTAGATACTTGATCATGTATCAACTTGTTTTCTATAAAGAGTAAAATCATCTAAGTGCTCTGTGGTGAAGACGCATAAACTGCTAGACGTAACGATGAGTTCACCGTCGGGAATTAAATCTCAATGGCTTGACTCTGACTAATACATGCTTTCGACGGATTCTTTAGTTCTTCGATATGTTGCGCATGGCAATGAAAATAGCCTGGAATGCTTGGTTATGTTCAGTGGCGGAGTGGGGAGGGGAAGAGAGGGAGAGGGAGATCCTTTACATGGTGGATCGATCAAGTTAGAACAGCAGCAGACACCTCGACGGTTGAAGCCCTGCGTGCAGCGCAATCGAGAGAAGCTGGAGGAAAATTGTTGGAGCTTATGCAAGGGTCACGACCCTCAGCAATGAAGGCCACGACTGAGAAGAAGACTAAGTGTTTAATTTGAAGCTTCTTAATTAATATTTTTATTTTAGCAACTGTGGGATAAAAGCACTATGGAATATGTGGATACAGAAAAAAATTGTATTACAAACAACTTCAGGAGCACTCGAAGAAGTCTTTTATTGATGATCCAGATCAATAGAATGTTATATAAGACGACAATAAAAATATTAATTTTAAAGTTTTTGAGCCTATCAGAATCCATTACAACAATAGGTGAAAACATTGCAAAACAACTGAGCACAGTCGGCTTAAAAGTTCTCGAGTGCAAAATGTTAAATTAATGCATATTTTTTTCTATACACTGATAATTAACCTAAAATACAAAAGTATGCAATTCAATATACGAATGGATAAAACTATCATAATTTATTGCTAAAAATAAGCAAATGTTAGCTTTATAACATACATAATCCACACGTCTACAACAGTAATATAATAAAAAATAAATTAAATAAGCTATATATAATATTGATTGGTAATTTTTCAACTAACATGTGATTTTTTCCTGCGTGCTCCCTCATTATCTAATTTATTGTTGTTAAAAAACAATTTTTGTAATTCATTACAAATTAAAAATAAGAAGTAAACAACCTAAATTCATAAATATGGATCACTGTCAGTTGTCATCTTTTTACTACACAACTGCCATAATAGTGTTTATAAATCACAGCTTAAACGAAAATAATATCTACAGGAGAATACTTTTAATACTCTTCAAAGGCATAATCATCAGGATCATCTTCTTGTGATCGCAGCAATTGAGAAATCGATTCCATTTCAGGACCCGTATTTTTATCCGGTATATCTCCATCATCTTCATAATACTCAGATTCTGCAATAATGAAAATTTTATATAACAATGTCATAAAATATTTCATACACGTATTTTTAATAGCATTGTATTTTAAAAAAATATACAAACAAAAATACCTGCATCATCATCAACATTATTTACTACTTTTGGAGTTGTTTCATGAGTTACTGATACTGGGGTCTTTGGCGACATAAAAATAGGTAATCCAGCAGGACCAACATGCTTTGCATTTTTGGTTTTTTTGGTTGCATTCATTGTCTTGATTGGAGAAGTGAGTATAATGGGTTTTGGAGAACTCACTGTCGTCTCTCTTCTAAGTTAATACGGTGTCAGACCAAGATTAGTAATTTAAAATAAAATGTAAAGTTAATAAAAATATGGTTAATAAAATAATATACCTCAAATTTGGCAACTCTGGAACTATTGGAGATTTTCCAAGGTGTAGTTTAGAGTCAGGAACAGTTGATTCGTCTTTATCTGTTGTCTTATTTAAACTCATCAGTATATCATAGTTAATTTTTGTGCTGATTTTTTTTTCTTGTAACATTTTTTCTATAGCTTCACCCGCTGAAGACGATGGACCGATAGCATTTTTCTTTTTAGGACCTGTCTTTCTTTTTTTTCTTTCAGGCTTTCCTTCCTCTTTTTCTTTGGCTAGTTTTTCAGCCTTTACTATTAACACAAAATGTAAAATCATATAAATAGAAGCATTATTTATTCATTATATTGACTTAAGTATGTTGATTTGAAGGGGGGAAAAATAATTGAACTAACACTTTTGTTCCTCCAAATAATTTGCATTCATCTTTTGCCACAATTGGGTTTTATATAAGACTTCTTTGTTTGACATTATTATGGAATTTATTTCGTCATCATCGACGTCTTCTAAAGACTGGCCTTCTGTTTCATTTGGATCGGCTATAGGTAACTGTGCTGTTATAACATTTGCTGCGTGTGGAGACTCATTTGATACCCCTGAATCCAAAATCAGACCCATACTTGCATAATCTGGACCTAAAACAATTAGATTAAATGTTTAATAATATGCATAACAAACATAAAACATGAATATCAAATTGTTATAAGAAATAAATTATAGAAATTACCGAGTCCTCTAGTTTGTGAATCTATTGATTCTGGGTCATCAATAAAAGACTCTTCTTCAAGTGCTCCTAGAGTTGTTTGTAACACAAATTTTTCTGTATCTACATGTTCCATAGTGCTTTCATCTACAGATGCTAAAGTTAAAATATTAATTAGAAAGCTTCAAATTTAATAATTATATTCTATATAAAAAACAAGTTTAGTCAATATTTAATAAAATTAAATTACCATTCACTCTTCCACTTTGGGTTTTAGATTTCCGTTTTAGATCTTTATCAAGTTGTACCTCTATTTCTTTCTGGAGTTCTGTTATGACAATTTCACCATCTTTTTCAATCATCAACTGAAATTAGTCAAATTTAATAAATATATAAATACATTGTATCCCCACACTCAATTTGTACATCAAAAATAGGCAGTATTATTTTTTATTAAACCTTTTTCAGTCTTTCCCTATCCTTTTTTCTTGCTGCAATAAATGCTGGAGGGTCTTGCTCTTCTTCTAAATCGACTGTAAGAAATTCATCAAGAGTAAGCGCTCCGGAAGGTGTATCACCGAACTCGAGTAATCTTTTTCTAAGGGTTGATTCGTGTACTTTTACAATACGAACCAAATCTGATGGGTCACGTCTAAATTCATGCAGACGAGCAGCTAGTAAGAGAGCTATAAACAAAACAATGTCAATGTAGGTGAAAAATGCTTTTGTTTGGTATTATTCATAGTGATTAAGTTTAATTTAAAGATTTATATATTACCAGCTCCACATAAACCAGAGGGTCGTCGACCGGAATGCAAAGAGTCTTTTTTCATTCTTTGAACGAGACGAAGTGCTGTTGTTGAAACCTCTTGTGTTTTATCTCCTAAATCGAGTTGATTGGCAAAACGAAGAATATAAAGACAAGGATCTGTAATAAAAAATAATAGTTTATAACTTTTTGATTGGACAAACATTATAATTAAAGCATTTACATTGGTCGACGTGAATAATTAATTATTAATATTTAAAAATATACAAATTTACTATGACAGATTAAAATTGCTGTGGTGCAATAAATTTTATTTAAAAAACAACTTTCTCTTTTTTATATATCATAATATTAAAATATCAGCTTATTGTATATTTATGAAACGTTCAGACGAGTAGGACAAAATATCTTTGGCCCCAAAGTTGATAAAACTAACACCATATACAATACAGATTATTTTCATATCTTTTTTAAAGGTAAAAATTTGTTAACACCCTCACTAACTTCCCCATCCTGAACAAAATGGATTTAATTGAAATTATTTTTATATTTGATTGCTGCATCCAACATGGACTAACAAGTCAATTTTACTATCGGTTTTGGCTGCCGCAGTGTTTTAACAATTTTAAGCTTTAGTTTACACTTATGAAGATAACAGTAACGCTAATTATACACTTATAAAGACAAGACAAAGTTTTTGAAAAACCTTTGAAATTCGTTATTTATGGTTGATTAGACTGATTCCCTCAATATGAGTACTAAACTTCTGGTACACGAAGTCCTAAAAGATTTTATTGACTTATTTTTTTTAAAATAAAAGACATATTTTTCAAACTAAAATTTCACTGTACATTCCCCTCAATAGTGCCTACAAAAATGCATGATTTTGTCTATGGGCAGTTTCTGCTACTTTACTCCCTATTTTGAACTTATATTTCCAAAAGAGGAGACTTTCTTTGGTTCCTTGTAAAAATTGAAACATCAAACATTTAGTTTTCCAGTATCAGCCTCAAGGATCTCATTAATAAAGTGTAATTTCAGTAGACTTTATACTTTTATATTATATTGCGCAAAGTATGAATAAAATTATGAATTTAACTACATGTTTAACTATAATATAATTTAAATATATGCGGATTACGACAATGGAAAGACACCATATGAAAAATTCTTTGTCTGGATAAGTCCTCCCATGGAGATGAAGGAAGTTCACCTGACATCAAGTCTTATCTGATACATTTCGTAATATGTTTTTCCCAAATCATCAGATGGTAAATATTTTCATTGATATGATGCGAAATGATTAGCGCAAAAAATCGAAAGTAAGACTATTTTGAAATTGATCACGAAAGTAGCGAAAGTCTTACGTAGGTGTCGTCATAGCACATTCCGGTCTTCGTTGCGGACCAACTTCGCATACACATGCGATATTAGCAGATACTTGCATCTGGACGGATGATTCAGTTTGTGGTCGGTCATCGTCAGAAAGATGCTAAAATATTGAACTCTCGCTTGAATTTTGGGATTGCCGAAAGTCAGTGATAGTCCAAGCCATCGTCGTTTTTCGATGTGCGGGCTTGAAGATGAAATTGAGTAAGTTGGGTATTTTTCGACAATTGTGTAATGTGATTCGGGCGATATGATATTAGCCCGGGTGTTTTGTCGTCACGTCGATGACATCGATTGACTTGGTATTATGGAAATGCAAAATCAATACTTTTATTACGCGATGGACTGGCACGTATTAGGTGTTTAGAAGACAATTGGCATCGATGATCATCTGTGACTTGGAATAAAATGGGTCGTTCGAATAAAACGCAAATCGGTTTCACTTTTAATCGATACGAGCCAATAGAGAGCGTCCGTCCATCGGGAGCGCAGACAGTTGCAGAAGATCGCAACCAGAGATGCTCATTTCAAATCAAATATTCCATTATATATGCACAAAAGTCAAATCACATATCTTCAGCCGAGACCGGCGTTATCTATTCCAATTCGCACGTATTGTTGATTCGGTTCATTGATCCAGCTATCGATAGTTTCCTCCGACCTTCGCAATGGCCTCTGTTCATATTATATTCAAAGTGCCATGGACTGCCAATCAACGTCAAATTAATGTTCTGTCACCTGCCATTTCAAGTGCTTCAATCACAAGTTTGTTTAAATTCCGTGTACTATGAATAATGCTTTGATGCCGAACCTAAGGTAGTCCCCTTGATTTTATACTTTGCTTGGGGGTTTGTTAGCTCGCCGTGCATAGAACGTGAGGGTATCAAGCTCACGCAACACTTCTTGACAGTTGAGCGTAATCGTTTTTTAAAGATTAAACTTTTTGGTAAACACCATTTTTTTACATTTGGTAAATTTAATGTAATAAAAAGTATATAGACAAAATAACCTTCGTCGCCAGTGTAATTTGTTATAATATATCATCCCTTACACTTTTATGCGATTAGTTAAAGTTTATTTACATTATATACACACACTAAATAAAAAAAAACAATATTTTACAAAGAAATAATAACGAGAAGTACTACCTTTATGAAATGGAAATTTACAAAAGTTAAATAAACAAAAAAATATTTGTTCGACCGCCTTCCGGTCAAACCCGAGGGTCTTAACAACAAAAATTATGGCCAGCTTTAAACTGACCAAACTGTTAACGGCAGAACATTTTGGTTCACTTATATGCTTTCATGGAAGGATTTATTACTTTTTAATTATGTTCAACTGTCTAGAAACGAGCGTATTGTTTCATAAGGTGACAATTAATATTATCGTTAAACTATTATTCAATTCAATTTATTCATTAAATTAATTATTACATTCGGTGACCATATCAATGTATGTAATTCGTAACCAAAAAATCGCAACAAAAAACAGATTTTTTTTTTAATATCCATGTAAATAAATTAAGTGGATTATTGGAGCTGTGAACGGAAAGAAATAATGATATATATTTAAAAAAAATGATATTGTAGCGGGGGGGGGGAGCAAAATACCGCGGCGGGAAAGTATACACACGAGGGCCGCACGAGAGAAGATCGATTCTTTCCATCATTCTACTCGAAGAAGAGACTCATTATCGGGAGTTATAAATAAATATCTCGAAGATTTTTTACCGATCCGGTGGCAAACGGATCTCGTAGACAATATGGCCTTAAAACGATTAGGGAGGAGGGGCGCAGCTCCAAGGGGTCGATTGCCTCGCGAGACCCTCAATAACAATATATTTATTTTGTGTCCCAATTTATCAATGCATATTTACAGAACGCGCCCCAATAAAAACGATAGTACTCACATGATTACCCGGGTTTATTCTTAAAAAGCGTCATAATTTATTTATTTTTTAATACCATGCTAACAATTTACTATTTAAAATTGATTGGAAACATTAATTTCTATATGAAACCAAAAAGGTTCGACTTAAAAGAATAAAACTATATAACCGTTAAATAGTGAAATGTCAGCCAGCCAATTATACTTATTTACGGACTTCAAATGACTAGGACCCTTTGAAAATTAAATTTACAGTCATTTCTCTGATTTCAATATTTATTGTTCCTTTGCATCTGATATTAATTTTTTTAACCTTCAAGCTTTAATTCACGAATGTTCACCACAAGGGCCATCGACGTGCGCTCGTGATCTTATGGCTAGAGTAATTGAGGTATTGTAAAGAATCATGAGTTTTCATTTGAAGAGTAGTAAAAATAAAATGCCCATAACTACATGCGCTTTTACTGAAAAAGGTTTCCAGGAGTACAAGGGGTTTAATAATTGTTTTCTTGTTAGAAAGATCCCGGGTTGGAACTCCAATGGGTCGAAGTCAAATTTGAAAGAAGGAAGATCTCTCCAATCGAAAGTCATCTCGTTCAGATCGATAATGGAGATGATAGTGTTTGTTGTCATCATGAATTGTTTGGTTATTTAGTTAATGCGTCATGAATATTCATATCACTCCTCTTTTTTGTTTGCCATGAATCTTACATAAGTAGGTATTTATATAAAAATAAATATGACGCAAAAAAAAGAAAATAATTAAAAGAAAATACAGGATGAACATATTTTATATAACAGATCAATTAAATCGAACATTTGAAAAAAAAGGGAGCGCAATGTGAAGGTAGCTGAATAAATACAAGCACTAATACCATTAACCAATTAAAGAAGCAAGACACAGTGTTGTATGCGTATTCCAGTTACTCATAAAAATTCTTACACACTGAGCTCGGAGACAGACATATATGGAAAGTGCATGGTGAATTCGGAGAGAATCTTGCTGGTCGGAGATAGTGAATGTGAGATAGAGACGGAGAAAGTATCTTGCGTGCATCGTACGATTGTATAGATCGTTAACCCAAATGTATCGACTAATAATGATGTGTGAATGATATAATTAATCGATTTCAAGTGTATTGTTTATGTTTACTTGAAGAAATTATCGAATATTGTATGCTATCGACAGTGTTTATTTATTTAAATACAAGCTTCATACACGCTGCTGCGTTCCTGACGGATAAGTGAATTTTTACGACGATAAGTATCGGACAAGCAAATATAGCATCTGTTTATGATGATTTTAAATTAGTTCACTACTCAAAGGGTTAAAGGGCCGGAATTATCAAATGCTGTGATAGCACTTGTAATTTTCAAGATTGGATCATTATTATAAGGTTTCATCCCGAAATATGAGTAATTTCTCGTTATCCCTACAACATTTTTCGTCTATCTTTACGTATAGAGTAAGCAAATCATATGCTTAAGATTTTTAAACATGGCGATTTGAACTATTGCTAGATGTGGGAGACACACCCGTGCGTCTTTTAGCAATGTGATTCATTGATTAAAAAAAAAGTGTAACGCGACATGTCCGTCAGGTTACGCAAATATGCGTCTTTGGTCATGTAATTCATTAGTTATTAAAAAAAGTGACAATGTTATGCAAATTCCGACGGAAACGTACTCGCATTAAGGGTAAACATAGCGAAGCCCGAAACCAACGAAGAATATATTCGACAATGTATGATGTTTTTTTTAGGACTTGAACGCGACTAAGGTCATAGATACCCTGAATGAAATGTTTGGACCAACTATGACGATAAATAGACGTTAATTTAGGTTTAGTTAATTTAAGTTGGCCGACAGAAAATTACAGGATTCCTTTAAATCAGGAGGATCCTCAAATCTTGATGAAGACATGCTGCGATCTTTAATTAAATCAGATCCTCGTCAATCAATAAAAGGATCATCACAGAATATCTCCAATTAACCGTACTAGTTCATTTAAAATGCATTGGCAAAGTAAGAAAGATGAGTATTTGGATGCCGCAAGAACTATCCGCAGATAATAAAGCAGAGCGATAGAACACACGTGCATAATTGTTGTCAACACAAAAGACGCAACATTTCCCCCGCAAATTATCACTGGAGATATGAAATGGATTTAATAAGACGACAATGCAAAAAAACAATGGCTTTCAAAAAACAAGCCGCAGTTCCAGGACTCAAGCGTATTTTCAATCGAAACCATCTGGTTTCAATGAAAAGGAAACAGAACTTGCAGGAGAAGTGGGAGTCAGTCGTTAGTAATGAAGATGATTATATTTAATATTGACCTATGTTAAAAAATTGAAAAATTAAAGTTTCAAGTTTAAAAAAAAATCTTTTAGGATGACCTAATATTTATACACTTGGATATAAAATTTAACTAAAGTTAATTGATATCGATGTGGCAGATTTCGTAGAAATAGCTAATCAAAATATTAAATTTGATTTTACAAGTTAGATACGTTCCGGCAGTATAAAAAAAATATACAAAAAAACACAGTGGAATTCAAAAAATGTTATAAACAAACACACAACACAACACAGGTACAAAAAAGATATCAAGAAAACTTTCAAATAGTATTCCAAACGTGAAGCTCGTTTAAAATTATGATAATTTGTTAAATTTTTCAATTTGAAGATAATTTTCAATGTTATTGACTAGTTAACTTATAGAATTGAACTTGCAGTTTAGTGTAGCTCATTTTTCGTTAATGCTCTTCTGAACTCTGGTGGAATTGGTGCATGACTAAGTGTTGATATAATTAGTTAGAATTCTATTCTATTCTTGTTAAGGTTCAAATCCAGATTGTGGGAAAAATATCAACGTAACAATAAATTTATTGGGAAGAGATTGAAGTATTAATATTTCCGATCGATCGTTTCGATTTAGGTTTAGTCTGATAGTCAGGATTTGTAAAAGCAAATACTGAGCCGATTAATATAATCTTTCAGTAGGAATCTCGTCTGTGAGTGACCGGATATTCAATAATAAGTAAAATATCGCCACACATTTACAGATCCTCTCCCTGCAAAAACTATTATACATATAATCTTATATTTAATTGATTTTTATAAAATGTTTTTACTGAAGAAGCTATTGCAAAAGGTTCAAAGACCATTTCTCGAAATAATTTTCAAACATTTCAATGCACATGCTTTCGTATTTGTCTATTAATCTGTAAATAATAGTTTCGTGAGATTCAGCGGGTGGACTTGTAACTTAATCATCTTGAGAATTATCTCCAGGTGGTCGGCAATGGTCATATAGAAAAGTCAAACGTTGATCATTTAAAACATATTTTTTATTGAGCTTTGAGCCGCGAATGCCGTATTCATTTCTTCGTCTCAGTTAAATCTCCGCGATTGAAGTACTGCTTTCGGAGAATCAAATATATGGAAGTTCAATTCATCAAGTAATTGTTATTGTTTGGTATAGAAATGTACGTTGAAGGTAACCGTGTTTGGCCAAATTGAATACACAAACTATTTGATTGCAACGAGTCCTGTTTGTTTCGTGCTGATCGTCAACGGTTCAAATATGGAAGCGTTGAAATTTGAACGACCCTGGATTGGTCTTTGTCCTGCTAATGCGCAATAATAGCTCTCTGCAATTGGCACATATTGCATTACCGCTTTACAAAATTGTCTTCAGGATGGACAAAATCGAAAAATTTGCATCAGAAACAATGATTCGCGCCGCATTTTATTCGACGTTTGCTTGGGTGCTGCTCGCAAAGACAATGCAAATAAATACATACGTGCAACATTTTGACCTGCTGAACCTCAGCATTAAGGTCTTAATTAAAACGACGACACGACGACAGTCTCCGCTGTGTAGTCTCAGAACAGACAACTTCCCATGAAACGGCAAAGGAGTGAACGCTCCTCAAAAGTGTTAGTTCGAAACGTCCTTTAATAATTCATTCGACGACATTGTAGTGCTGTCACGGTCTCGAGATTGTCATTGATAACATCGCCGATCGCCATTAGCGGCACGCGCTTCAAATGGCAGTCGTGTAAAACCAATCTTTAAAAAATGCGTGACGATGTTGTTGAGTTTGTGAGCATTTAGATGTATTTTTTTGCCAGGTGAAACAACAGCTATGATGACATACAATCACCCAAGTGTCAACTGAAATAGATGTTCAAGATTCTGAAGAAGGGTAAAAGAGTAATCCGTAAGATGTTCAAGTCCATCATGGGGTCGTCGAGGGACAACAGACTCGAGGATGTCTTCGGAGTTGGTAGTTGTGAGTAGATTTCTTAAAAAAAAAAACGTATTTTTTCTATATTAATCATAATGTACGTCCAATTATTCTCACGCAGAACGTATAATAAAACCCGCACAAGCAATGCATTTGTATAAGAAGAATTTTAATCTAATGTTACTTTAAAATCATTATCATAACAAATATAATCAATCAATTGTAACAAAAATAAACAACCGATAATAAGATATGATAAACAAATTCGCAAAATAAGCACTAAGAATCCGATTTACGCGATTAATTCAACTTGCACATATATCGAGACTATACCAAATGAAGACGTGAAGGAAGTCAACATTTATCTATATAAAAATGCACTTGAATTTACATAAATATAAGCTATGATGCTATAAAGCCATTTCGATGTCTGTTAACATATTTTTGAAGCACTTCAATATACTCTGTTCAATTATGCTCATAACCAATTTATTGAGATTTGATTGGCCTTGAAATACTACAAATAATTCTATAAATTATCTAAACATGAGTTGATAACAGTTGCTAAATCCAAAGGTACGAGCTCGATTCATTAAATAAATGAATTTAAAGATAAATCTCCTTTCTCGTGATCTCAATTGCCAGAAAAAGTATTTCACAAATCGTTTGAATATTTTTATCAGACTTATACTCAGATACGGAAATAAACATGGATGTAGCCAAACACATCCTTATCCGGGTCTATCAAACGAAACGCTGACTCTGTCTACGTATCTTCTAGACTCTATTATTCCAGTTATCTATGACTTTGAAAGCCAATTTCCCTTTTTTGCACAGAGATTTGCTGAACAAATGTGTAAAAAAAGCAATTAATTAGTCAGTTGAAAATCAAAAAGAATTTTAGATTTCTACATAGTAATGAGTTGGTCGAGAATTTGTTCCATATGAAGTACAAACCTTGACAGTCAAAATTTGATACATCATATGTGCATAAAATTTCCGTTTAAATAATGTTTGTTGTAAAAAAAGATTGAAAGCCAATGTGGCTTATATACAATCTTTCTTTCAGCAATATATATATATTTTTTTTTTGCAATGTTTTGATAATTAAAATAATTTATATTTATGTATATTTAAACTATATATATCTAAACGTTTACAGAAAATATCATAATACATAAATTTATGTAGGACATGTATAAGTCATAGGGTTCAATGGTGTACATTTTGTTTAAAAACAAAAATAACTATTGTTTTAGATATCGACAAATTTATACTTTCCACTATAAATTATGGATTATTCCTTTCAGTTCACGAGGCAACCATTTATGTGTGTACACAATTACAGAGCCAAACAATATACTTTATTAATACTAACTAGTGAATTATTTAAATAAGTGAATACATGGGATATGATGATTTAGAAATAATCTTGTAAATTGCTTTGAAGACAAAGCTCTCACTCGTATAGTTTTTAGGTTAGGGATAGTGCCAGCTTGTAGTTGATTTCGCGTGTTTTTCGGGTTTCATACTCGAAATTTAAAAAGGAATAATAATTTAAAAAAATAATAAATAGAACATGGTGTTTCCACGAGTTTAAAATTTTGGCATCGAAATGTTAATATACTAGTGAAAGTTAAAGCTTATTTGGCGACATAGTGTCGACTTACGAGTGTAAAGGGTTAAAATATTGGTCTTGAAAGAAGCTATATTGGATTTAGATTATAAACATGCAAACTACCAGAACTACACATTTTATTGGTCCTTTTATTTTAGTCATATATGACTTTGATAGTTCTCTGTAAATTTTATAGAATTTGATTTTTTCACGACTCAAACATTTTTTAAGCAAATAATTATTGATCAAAATAGCAAACGAAGGCAACATATAGTAATAGTTAAAAGTCGAATGATTATTTCAAATTGGCAGATAGTATTGAAATAGGCATGAATGTTGAGTATTTAAGCATCGCAGATAGCCCTGCCCTTGACCATATATGATTAGAATAGTCAGCATTAGTGGTGTGCTCTTTAAAATGACTCGCATGGATTAAAATGATTTACCCAATTTATTGGTGTGGGACAAACATTGTTTCCGTTTTAGCGATACTAGATTAGAAATTATGCAAGTATTTTGCTTAGTCTTGAAGTATTTTTTTGTTATTGCTTTTAAATACATATATTCCTTTATATGTGATTGGCAAGTTTCATTTTAACTTTAGCTGTATAGCAGCCTCCAATAAATCATTATAGGGTTAGTTTGTATAGAATGTAATTTTATGAATTTAAGCAATAATCAAGTTCAATAAAGCCATTTTCAGTCTAGATGACGAACGTAGATCTCTTCCAATGGAAAAAGCTTTGGAATTAGGATGTGATGTATATGGAACGCTAGCGCTGTCTCGACATGAAGCCTGAAATGAATAAGTATTCGGTGTATGGGTACATGTTTTAATACATTTTGAAAGTATTTGCATGGACTTTTACGCTCTAATTAAAAATAACAGAGTATGATTTTCGGCGGATTCTCCGGCCCAGATCATGATCTGAGTAGGTCTTCCTTGTTTCTTATAGATGCACACTGTTCCAAAATATGAAAACGATTCTCCCCCATTAAACAGGTTTTATGCTGGTATTTTATAAACAAACATTTTGTATGTTAAGAAAATGCTGCATCGTGTATTTATTCTCATCCGAGAAGGTCCGGATTGTGTAGTGATATAAAGCGAATAAATCTAGTCGAAACTTATTTACCTTCACAATTAACAATATCATATATATAATAATATTTTGTTCCTCCCCCTCTTCCCAAAAGTTTCATATAAAATTTTATAGTTCAATATATGCATAATTTTAATTGTATTCGAATTTTTTATATTTTTTTCTGTATTCAATAGCAATTTATGACGACGCAAATCGACGAACTATAAGTCGGCATTTAAATGAAAACAACAACAGAAAAATATTTTCATACAATTCTTGATTTGAATAATGCTATGTCTAAAAATTGCAAAATCGAGGAAGACTTGATACCGATTAATTTATTCAATTCACAAGACTTAATGTCAAGAACAAATCCGACATGGAGGTGTTAAATAGCAATACAAAACCGTTTCATAATTCTTAAGAAGTGCCCTTTTTAAAATAATTTTCATCCACGTGATATAGTTGATTTATGCATAAATTTAAATATCCGCGCGCTCAATATTTGAATAATGGGCATTAGATAATTTCAATCAAGTATTGCTTTTCCCGTATTTTTTATTATAAAGGTTCGGATTCAAATCTACACTGAGGAATCCTACCGATCGTCTCGAAGTACATACATTTATCTTGATAAAAAAATACCGAGATAATTAATTAATTCGGGCAGGGTCATCTATGAGTGATTTGCAAACAACTACCAAAATGCAATTTTAAAATAATGTTAATTTGGACACTCAACGACAGATACATGATTTTATTGAAATGAATATTTTACATTTGATTCAATTGCCTAGCTTGTGTTTATGAATTGTTATACAACGACGAACAGTAATTTGCTACAAATACATAAAATTAAACGGTGAATCGCGAATATTAGGTCACTTCCTACTGACCTTCTAATTCTCTCACCGAATTTTGCTCTAGATAATTTTTTTGATATAAACATGATGATCGTCGGTCCGTGGACCTAGATTCGACGGAACAACGGTACCGGTCATTCATACACAGAAAAAAAATCTCCAAATAGCTTACAATCAATATTTAACATCCACACGTATTCCCATGATCTGACAGATGATCGATCAGCCGGTATCCAATGGGGTCAGGACATATTACACTTATCAACTTTCATGAAAAATGCATATCGTTCTACACAATGAAGCGAACGATTGAAAATTCATAGAATAATAATGAGAGGTCGAGCGACCAACCGCAACGTGTTCGTTAATTAACGCCATTTAATTAAACATATTAGTCTCCTGAGGGTTAAAATGAACAATGGGGACTGAGGTTGATCGAGGCAAGGTTGTTTGTATGCAAACTAAGTGAATCATAAAATTATGAAACGTTTATCGAGACTTGTAAAATTGTAAAGTCATTCTTTCAATAATTCTTTATAAAACAGTCCACAATGATTACCCATCGATGACCGTTAGTGTCATAAGAGAATTTGTATGATTTCTCACCAAGTGTTACCAGTTTCACTTCGATGTAGCTAACAAGCATCGATTTTAATTAAATATCAATTTATTACATTATTTAAATCGTATACAACATTCTGTTCCCATTTAAAAATAAAATTATATGATTGTCCACCTGTTTTTCAGCAAACAAAACAATCATATTTGATTAAAATGGCTGAGCATCAAAAGTTTGGAGCAACGAGTGGCCACAAGAGAGCACGAAGTCACGAAAACCGTTCAGGTCATGATTTGAACCACAGTGACCATCGAAAATAGCTTCATGCTCGTGTTATATGTTGTTTTAAATTGGCAACATTTGGTCTGGCAATTTATGCACTAAATTATAAATTACATTTATAGGGTGTTTTGCACATGAACCGACAATTATTTTTTCGGCTAGGGTCTTTTGCTACGTTTCAAACATAGACCCAATGTTCTAAATATCAAGGTTATCGAAATAGATTTTTTTAAGCGTTTTGAAAAAATACCTAAAATTTCAAGACATTCCTTCTTCACTACTTTGCCGCAAGACGATTTTAGTTGTGTCGCGGTGAACATCCTCCATAGCAGAAAAAAATCAAATGATTTTTCTATAATTTAAAATTTCAGTAATTAGACTGACAAAGAAATTATGAGCATTCCAAGGAAATTTAAATTGCGGAAAAATAAAGTGGTTTATTTTCCGAAAATGAATTTGTTTCTTTCTGGAAGGCAAAAACATCAAGCTAGCTAGAAATCTTGATTTCAATCACTAAATTTCGTTCGAGAAGATTTGGCTTAACACATGTAGATAAACAGTCCATTTGAAATTTATATCGAAGGCTTGTCTGATTTTTTTAGACGCTTTAAGTCTCCAGGAAGAGCTTATGGAAGTTCAGTGATGAAACTTTGCGTCATAGTTTTAAGTTAATATGTTAATTACGAATAAAACTGAAGGAAGAAAATCCTATTTTAAGCATTATTCCGCGATCGATTAGAAACCTATGTGAGGAGCACTTTCTGTCATGAAAATTAAGTTTAGGTGCCGATTACAACTAGAGAAAAGCTGCATTTTAAAGACTGTTTAAAGAGTTTTTCAGCAGAGCTAAAAGATCACATTGAACTAATGATACATGTTGTTCTGTGTTTGTTTCGCTGCACTGTTTCACTAAATTCAAAAATATCCGTGGGTTGCAGAAGTAACTTTTCTAGCAGGTCTTAGGCCGCGACCGAAAAAAGTTTTAATACCTCTGTATTGATGTCATTTATGTATATGCAGATTTTTTAAATTTATGTTTACTTGTGGCGTGGCACGAAATTTTGTAAAGTACGTTGGTATGCCGTGGACGATAAAAGGTTGCGGTGCGCTAATTTAAAGAATACTTGAGTGAAAATTCTTATCGACTGGCTCTAATGATAGTATCAAATTGTTATATGTATGTATATTTATAAGAGATACGCACTGCTATGACAGTAGTAACAAAAATAATTACTGGAGGCGTGATCTGAACCGTTTAGCGAATGCATATCAATTGAAATTCAAAGTCACTTACTATTATGGTTCATGCAATGTTTTGCACAACATTTGGGTCTGGTCATTATAATTAATTTGATCTGCAGATAAGATAAGTAAGACGATTTTATAAATGTCTATGAAATTTTAATCACAGATTTTCTTGACAAAAACAGCAAAGCCGTGATCTTGTAGCCTACAATAATATCCAGTTGCTTTTTTTTGCAGTCTTCCTTTTGGCGGATGCATTTTGGAAAGTCTCCATTAAACATATGTAAAAACATCGATGCTATCGCACAAAAAGCAAAGCGCGTGGATGTATTTTTTGAATGGTCGTTAATTAATGTTCCATCGTGGTTTCTATCCAAATTGTGGGCCAACGGTACAATGTTTAAGATCGAGAGGCGTCGATTCGAGCGTGTCGACTATAGAGATGACCTAGTAAAATGTGGCGGATATCGAATCGCATTGTAGACGGATAAAAATGAAAGAAAGGCATGTGGTACATGTCACACATGTAGCACGACCTGATGGAGCTCTTTCTACCAATTTGATAGATGTGACTTGTACTCGCATCAAATTTTCCGCTCGGGGGCATTATTTACGAGACAAAGTTCTCTCGGGAACCGTCTTAGAAATTTATTTATCCACAAAAGATTGCGGAGATGTACTTAAGTTTGAAAGATGCAGAACTAATTGGAGTGGTTCATAAGGAATAAAGATACATACATACAAGAGAATGAATCTGATTGGAATGCCACAAGCAATTCATTGCACGATAAAGCTAACCCATATTATTTTGTGCACAGGTCACAAATCATGGCATCAAATTCACATATTGTCGGATAACAATTCTCTATTGATCAAATAATTGCATAGTAGGTCAGTTCTTAGGCTCTTCATAATGTTTCGGCTTTAAATCCACATTGATAAAAATCGATTTATCTGATTTCGAATACTAAGACGATCGATGAAATAGGGCAGGGCTATATGATTTACAACATGTAATTTTAAAATAGTGATTTAACCTACGTCTGATAACGGATATGGAAATCAAATGAATTAGGAATAAGCAGCATTGAAAGTTTATTGAACCACACATGTAATGTGTCGTAAGAAACAGGCCTTCAAAAAGACGCTTTTCTCGTGAACAAGATTTTAAGTCAAATATTACATTATTGAACTGTTAATGTGTTGCTTGCTAAATAAAGTAATATCAAATTTGGGTAATTTGGAAAATATCAAAAATTAGAACAATCCGACTTTCTGTACATCTCTACGTATATATGATTTTAATTACACGTAAAGTCATGAAGATTGAACATTTTCCGTCACTTAGAATACTTTTTAAGTTCAGAAACATTCAAGCTAATTTTAGGATTCGAAAAATTTTTTGGTTCTTAAAATGCAGACTTTTATAAAAATGGATTAACTAATAAGTTTCTTGTTGACAAAATACTATTGAAGCTTATGGAGATATTATTTTGATTAAATTGTTGCGTTTTAATCCCTTCGCTGTCTCCTAGTGCCAGCAATTTTTATCGCGACTGCCTCAAGCAGCTCCCACTCGAATCGCAGGGCAGTCCGAGGGCCGGACGCGCCCGTGCGCCTCTAAACTTAGCCTGAAGGGCCTCGACGAGAAGGACGGTGGTGTCCGCCTCTAAGTATAGACGGGACTCCGCAAACTCGACACAAACTCGCAGCATACGACGGAATCCCTCCGTGGCGAAATTTTCATTATATTGATCAGCACTTTAAGTAGTTAGTGAGTTTAAATTATATTATCTCAATAATAAATAATACGATAATGATATTTTTGGGTATGTGTTTAACGCGCAAATTCAAAAAGTATTCCTTATTAAATATTAGTGGTAATAAAAAGCTATTATAAAAATATTCTATGACAAGTTTGATTGTCTCTATTGGTAATGCTATGCATGATGAGTAGTACCGTAATTAAAAACGTATGAAATTATCTTAAATAGTTTGAATGTTATACCAATTTATTTAACTACGTATTTTGCGGGAATTAATCGTTTTTTTACCAGCCGTAGAGAAAAAATGTTAATATAATAAAACAAAATTAATTAAACCAAAATGTTCTTTAAATGGACACATGACTTGTTTATCAACAGCAGTCTGCATTTTTAAATACATGAAATTCAAATTCATAGTCAGCAATTATCATACAATGATTAATATTAAATTGGTTCATGAATATATTGAGTAAAATAAAAAAATATCTTTGTGCATACATTGTCTCAAAAATCATAGTTGTATCAGCAGGATGCCGAATGGATGTTAGTGAAACTGTTTTCATTTTTAACACGCCATATTCTCGATGATCCTAGAACAGGTTATAACGTAGCTATTCTAATTTTGACCATAATAACAATCAAAATTTCACTTTTATTCCACCAAAAATATTATTGAGAAATGCAAATAAGTGAAATTTCCAAACGCTGCGAATAATTTATAACCAACAATCGGTCTTCTTTGAGGACATTTTTAAAATTTGAACAACGATTCTAAGGTCGCGGATTCGTTAAATGTTAAACTCGAGGTTGCCCATCTGCAATAATAAGCAATAGAAAATTCTTCAATCGGGTGTTGTAATGTCTTCGAACTGGCATACAAATGTATTTTATTTACTTTTCCACACACACCATATTTATAACGATTTACTTCCAATGCTGTCGAAGCAATTAAAGTTTAACATTCGATATGATGTTTTGCGCATTGAATTTATAGTTATTTATAAAAATTAGCACACAATCAAGCTCAATAACCAACAGCCAGTATGTGTGCACACATGATAAAATAACTATAAAAGGTTCAACGATCAAGACTTGGACACAATGGAGAATTATATGGGAATTGAGCAAGGCTTAAATATAATGAAAACTTCTCAAGGTAAATCATGTTTTAAAGTGCAGCATCTGAAGATTGTCAGCCAAATGTCGGATGATCATTAAAACTGACGAAATTATATGCGATCCAATAGTAGATTTTTCATAAAGTTTAACGAGTTGAATGCAGCATAAAGGGTTATTGCAAAATTTCAACGCAATTCACCAAGACTGGATAAAATTATACATAGAATTCATTTCAAAATCAAAAAAATATATTTAAGCAGAGAGCATCGCTACGATCAATACATCATCAACATTTGGAATTTAAGAGAAACATTTGATGATATATGGATAGTTAGCTAGATTGTTAAAAAATATCATATCAATGCTTGACTACTTGGTACTTGATTTTTCAGCATTTTAATTTGTTATGTGAAGGAAAATGCAAAATCGTTGCAATCCCAAATATACATTCGATTGCTACGAGGATTCCTGGTTACATTCTACAATATTTTTCATCTTAAATTCAAATCATTCAATTTTTCAATATAGCTTTTTAGAAGCAGTTTTTTGCACAGATTTTATTTGAATCTAAAAAAAATTGCATTAATAAAAACTTATGTTTTCTAAAGTCGAGGGAAACGTTCTAAAAATACTGTAAAAAAAGACAGAATAATTTAAATTGAGAGAAGAATAATTTAAAATTATGAAGACGTTTGCCAGAAAATAAAGTATCGCATTGGTCGTAAATGATTTCGGTGGAGATTTGCTTTCACCAGCACAGTAACATAACGCTATTTTGCACAACTCCACAGCTTTTAATTTATAACGAGGCTGGCTGCGGTTTCGGCTCTCGCCATTATCGACGTGCTTTTGAATGTTAAAATACTGTTCTTGAATAGTTTTTACTTTATTTCTTCAGCTGTTAAATCATTGGGATGGATTTTAAACAAGTTTCAAGATTAATCCATCCAAATCTTTACGATTGTACTACCCACCCTCACGAATTAACTTATTAAAGAAATATAAGTGTCAATATTTAATGTAGGCTGCAACAAATTATGACAAGAATTAGAACAACGTGTAATTCTAATACTTCTAGATGAAAACTTAGTGGACGCACAAGTTAAAAAAAAGGAAATTTGGTAGAAAAAAAAAACTTCTGAAATAATCTAAAATTCAGAGGATGATAATACAGATGGCAACAATGAAATTGTAAAACATTTTATCCAAACTCTATAAAGAGATAATCAGCGATGTCGAAGAAAAACCCCTTATGCAATATTTTTATGTAACGCTTTCAAATCAATGTTTGAATAAAAATAATATGATAAGACCTAAATTTCGTAAAAGGCATTTTTTAAGGAAAATATTCTTCACAGGAACCCAAATTATAATACATTAACATATATGGACGACACGTTCATTTTTTATTAATATGGTTTTACGCATTCACCATACAGCTGGGTTTATCAAAACATCTCCATCGATTTTTTTTCACCTGGTGCGGGGTGTATTTGCGATTATTGCGTTAGGTCCATCATTTTTAAATTAACGAATCACATGGCTAAAGACGCACAGGTGCGTCTACCGAAAGTACCCGGAAGACGCATATATGCGAAGCCCGACGAGAATGTGTTACGTTAATTATACATACCACAATCTCAATTGCATATTCGATAACAGATTAATAAAATTTAAGCTCGGATGACAAATTATTTTTCGCAACATTTAATTGATTATATTCAACAATAGCTTTAGATACATCTTACACATTTGTTTCGGTTTTGCCTTGGAATTAATTTAATGAAATGCAAAATTTTCACTGAAGCATCCATGTACATCAATTATTTATTTTTAGCGATTTTTTAGAGAAATAGAGCTATTTATAGAGCTATAGTGCAAGACAATACGAACGTTTAATTGTTTTTTTTTATAATATGCTTAATGCAATTTAATAATGGTTAATCTATGATTACTATCTACTCTTCTTCTTAAGATGGTTTATGGAGGGAATGTCGGTCAAAATTAAATATTGCCTTTAATCGCGGTCATCACATTTCCGCTTGGGTTAGGGTTAAACAGGGTCATCAGAATTTGGCCTTATGATCCTAAAAATACGATTGAAAGTTGTTTTCATCGATGAATTTCTTTCAATTGAATCATCACCATGGGAATAATGTTTCTTCTTGGATTCCCGTTTCATTATTCCAACTAAAAGTGAATTATAATACCATCAAACGAAGTGTTAAAAACGAAGGTAAATATTTTCATCTTTGTAATTAAAGAGAAGCAATTTTCCTATTTCCTGTGGCGTAAGGAGGGCATGGCCAACAGTCAACGATGACGGTCAAGTTCTTGCTTCAATCGTTCACACGAAAGAAATTCATAACGAGCAAGATGATCGCCTGTCAGCAGCTTGGATAACGGATTCGCCTTCTCTCGAATTAGAGGAGAAAGCTCATTTTTGGATGTGCTCAATGCAAAAATTCAATCATATTATTATCAAGCCTCGTATTTTACGCTATGGTTGGCGAAAATATAAAGTTTTGGCTTTCACTAACTAGCTGATGGTTCTTTGATAGAAAAAAATAAGCAATTTTAAATTTGTAATTGTTTAGGTAGTACAAAAAGATTTTTTGTTGTATGTTAACACGCTAGCGTGCGTAAAAGCGTGGAACAAAATTGATGAGATAAAAAGTGGGTGATTGGCTTTGAGATTGAAGTATGAAAAGTGAAAACAGATGAAGATGAATGAAATTCTATACTTGTCAATACTAAATAAGGAAATTAAAAAAAAAACTAACAGTCATTCGAACAACATTAAAAAAAGAAAGTCGCAAGCGGTGAATGCTGCGAAATTCGTCAACGTATCTTCTATTGGACCCGAAACCGAGTTGCCTCATCTATTTTTATTGAATTATCGCCATTGAGGACCACTGATAAGCATAAGACATATCGGGACAATATGAAAGTATAGGCATATTTATAAGACTAAGTTGAGCCTTGCTTATTAAGTTTAACCGTGAATGCTATATAATTCATATGGCAAAATACCGCACCACATTCGGAGAAAGTCGAAAACGATTCTCATAAGCGAATATATGGCCGAAGCAATACACTCATAATGCCAAAAATATTTGACTGATTATACTCGTAATATGAAAAAATGGACGAAAATTGACGAAGAAGAATTGCATATGAGAGTTTTCTAGTGAAAGGAATTTTCACGTGGTGAATTTTCATTGTCTTCCACATGTAGTTAAGTGAAATCATCACTATTTTTACGAATCCAGTCACCTGTATGGTTTTAATATTTGTTTCATAATTTCTTTAGATTTAGAAAATCGGGGTAATTCCGGATCGGAATTTGGTTTATGATGGATTTGGGTTACGAGAAAACGAATAATTATGCATTTCACAAAAGAGGATACTACTTCTCGCCTTTTTTTTCAGTAACGGGAAAAAGAAGTTTCCTATCCAATGGGTTTTTTTCTCTAATGAAGGGAACTATGTATGTATAAAAATAAGATACTCCATTTGCATTTTATATATCACTAATACATTTTTACAGCAAAATTTCGGGATGTATTTGAATCGTCCTCGTATAAACATTTGAATAAATTAAAAATAGAAACTTTTTGAAATTAATCGCACAGGGCTGATGTTATGGAAAGGATAGTTGGCATGGGCGGCGGCATACGACAGAGCAATCAATTTATATAGCATCACAATTTAAAAAACGGATTTATTTTGCTACCCTGTGAAAATTAGCGCCATTGGATCGACTCTCGCCACAATGACCCGAAATATGTCAGGGTTAAATGAGTTACTTGGAGTTGCATTTTCCTCAATTTATCATCGATTAACATACAAACATAATGTAAGAGTCACGAACGTTCCCAAGCAAACGCTGTTTACAAAGTCTTATTAAAATCATACTTTTGCTGCATAATGACATCGGTAGGAAACTGCGAGTAATTTGTGACAACGGTAAAATCGTATAGAACCTATGAATGGGAAATAATCATTCGATCTATCAACAGTCTGCTGGGCAATAATTTCTCCATCAACAATGACTTGAGTCAAACTTGGACTACTTAGATTTAGGCCGCGGGTTAAGACCTGTCTGATGTTCAAGCTCAATTGCAGGAGTTGAGAGTGACTAATTTCATCCTCTGTCATGGCGAGTCAAAATGACTCCATCACGAACTTTTGTGTAAATTATTTTTCACGCTAAATATACTCTTTCTAATAAGAAAGAAACGCTGAAATTTATACATTTAAATATAAGTTTAAGCAAAAAAAGATTAACCAAAACAAGCTTCGTCAAATATTTTATTCGCAAGACATTTAAAATATTTTAATTGTCTTTAAAGATAACAGTTAATATATTAATAATAGAAAAATGTAGAATCTATATAATTAAAAATGTGACCACACAGTAACGGCAAATATCATTGCTGATCTATTACTACATTTATCTTTTATTAAGACGGCCAAAAAGTCATCGAAACTGAAATGTGCCCCTTTACAGTCAATTTATATCGAAATACGGTTCAGGAAACAACGCTTTTTGTTATCATTCGAAAGTGAGATTTGTGAAGAGAGAATTAATTTATTAGCATTAGTTTTGAATAATTTTTCATCGTTATTTATAAACAATGTCAAAGCCAACAATCGACAGCATGCTGTTTATATTCGACCAGGGAACAAAACAAACGAAGTAAGGAGAGAAAAAAGTACATTTGTGGATCTGGCTTAATTTAATTTTACGACCAACTGAGGAACTATAATACGACGATTTATTTTAGATAATAAAAAAATGAAGTTATCCTCGGCATCCGTAGTAAATTTTGGGCAGGTCCTGTATTTTCCTGTCCTTCGAAGACACAGTTTTCTTATAATATGTCAGTCAATTTCGCCTAATTTAAATTTTAAAAAATAAAATAAAAAATCGTCTTTTAAACTTCAAAGAGTTGTTTTCTAAATTTTCGTAAATTTTCATAGCGTCTATTCATTCCAAAATACACAGAAACATTAAATGCATTGCATTTTGTGCAATTTGAAATTATGGGACGAGAAAATTAAAATAATAACACCATTGTACAGCAGCGAACGAAAATTCACGTGCACATTATGATGTATTGTTAAGAATTATAAGCGTTTTCAGATTAATTGCCGGTAGTGTATTTGTATCGGAAAATTCATAATGACTTTTGCGAGATAAATTTGGTGCATTTTTACATTTATCATCATCATCATAAGAAGCTCATAAATCTATACGAGAGAGCCCTGGCCAACTGCAACATGTTTACTATATTATTTAAATTGAATTTGATATTCATTCTAAAAAGAAAAACAATATAATACTTTTTGTGTGTTGCTGGTGTTTTTCTTTGAGGAAAGTTTTCCCGGCAATAGAATAGGTATAAGAAGCGTTCGCGGTCAGGATTTCAGTACGTCATGTCAATGTCGTCACTCGCGTATCCTTGTGCGGGGATCTCTCCCGTGGTCGGTGCAATACGTTGCTTGGTCGTGAATCTGCGCGAAGTTCGATCGCCTCTGTTGCAGAAATGCATCATCAGGTTAACCGGTCCAGTTCTGGTTACTGAACCAAGGCCCCGAAGGTAAGAAGCAACGAACCGCTTATCTATTCTACTCAGACTTCTGATCTGTCAGTCGCGTTTCCACCTTCGTTCGGTGAGCAAACCGGTGAATCCACAATCATTTGCGCGCGAACGCTCCACGTGAGTATGTTGTGTCACGACAGAGAGTACGACACGCAAGTGAAAACTTATCGGGCACTCTGACCAAGTGTGTGCAGTGATTTCGATTTTACCGGAAATGCATCGTGGACAGTGAAACGACCGGAAGTCGAATAAATTACGTGACTTTGCCAAGCGCTAGCGCGACTCCTGCTACTTGCAGACATGACGAACGAAACGTGTTAATTGGAATATGCTCTTGTTTGTACCTCAAGTAGGAATCTAAGTGTTTAAATTGAGATTTATTTTTGAGGAACGTATTTAGCCAAAAGTGAGGTCGTGCAGTGTCAAAAAAAACCATACATCCTTGTATGCTTACTTCCTGCCAAAATCTACCAGCATTGAATACATTATGACATAGAAACTCAATCAATTACAGCTACAAAAAATACTTTTGATTGTGTTTAATTATTTTTTATACAGAAGGTATGCGAAGGTGTAATTCAAAATTGATTTGTTCAAAAAAGCATATAAAATATTGGTTGGATATTTTCCGTACGATCCTAATATATTACCTGATAAAAGCTTTCGGTTTACAAACTATCGTTCTAGCTACATGCTTTTTTAAAATTTGGAATTCCTAATCCTCTAATGAAGTTAAGCAATGAAAGGCCGAACAACCCTGGCCTAACAGAGAACCAATCTAATACGCCGATATTTTCTAATATTTATGTGATGGGTCTCTACAGGGGATGTTTCTATAGCCTTCCGCGTTTTGTTTAATCTAACATATAATAATGTTTGTTATATGAATATGAGTTTAAGATAGGCGCGAATCTACGAGCCTATTTAACCCTATTTAAAAACCATCCAAGGTCTCTTATTGCCCTTTCCGAATGTCCACTGCTTTCTTTAAACTGATGAACCCCTAACAAAGCAAAACTATATTCGACTTCGATTAATTTTAGCTGTGTTGGTTTGTTTCTATGGGAACTGAAACATGTAATAATATTTATTATGAAAAATCTCCAAATGTTCAATAATTGTACATTATGCATTAAAACTACATGAATGCATGATATATCCATGTTATCACTGTTTGTGGTTCATTAATAAAAATAGATATTAAATCAGGATGCATGTTTTTAAAAAAAAATGTTTATGCATACTTTTCTCTCATTATAATTGAGCTTTATTTGTTTCAAAATCGCAACTAAATATTCTTTTACAATTTCACTAACTGATCATTTGGGATGCAATTCAATAGTAGTTCATCCATAATATGTATAAGATCTCTTGATTCGATTAAAGTGAAGTAATAAAATATTATTTATGTTCAATTTCTATCTCAGCTTATCAATCCTTAAGGAAAATTTATTTTTTTCCTTAAGGTGAGGTTTTCTAATCTAGAAGCAGATCAACCGGTTGATCCCTTGTATTCCCGTGAGTTTCAACTGACGTTTCAAAACTATATATTGCAATATTTTTATTTTTATATTGCAGTTACTATTGCTAACACCATCTGTCCAAAGTTGCTCTTGATACAAAATCTCGTAATTCTTTAATTTCAACATATGCACGTTATATGTGTATTTAAGCTCAATAACCGAGGGCTCTTATTGAGACATACTGGTTTTAAAAAGGATGAAAGTTGTCGCAGTCAAATAAATTGATCAAAAGCTATGCTCAGAAATTCCAGGTCAAAGGTTGCTTTGATTGTGAATCATTTAAAAATATTTCTAAGTAGAAATGGAATACATTTAATTTGATTCAGTGTATTAATAGACAATTAAACTCGGCACTCTTTGCTCCAATTTTATAAGAGGCTTATTTTACCACTGGCAATATCAGTGGCGCTATAATCGTATTCATATTATTATCTCAGTGCTTTAGTAAAATTATACTGTTCCTGGAATTCCAGTACATAGACTTCAAGGTCAATTATTTTGCATATCCAAAATAATAAAAATATTCGGAATGCAATGATTTCGTCGATCTAACGTGGATCCGTTTTCGTCATAAGTCACGAGGGTCGCCCGACTAGATCAAGAACAACTTTTTAATTCACATGCATTGAATTCACTTTGCCCAAATGTTCTATTTATTACATTTAATTTACGAAAACCAGTTTTAAATATTCAGTTTGGACTAAAATATACGTCGCATTGAGTCATTGCGTACAAACAAGACTGTCAAAATAATATATGGAAGTAGATTTGTTTTGCTCATGAGCTGAATCATGAGATTGATAATTACGATAGTGTGAAATTCGTTATTGTTAGCTTCCGTGAAAATTCTTCAAAACAAAAAAGGCGTATGCCACTAAGCTGCCTTGTTTATTCTCAATCTCTTAAGCCCGATGTACACTATGGTACCTAGGGTACCACTATGCTGATCGGGTGGCTCACATTACTATTGTTTCAAAGAAGATATTCAACATCTATTACCCTTGAAATTCAGATGCGCCTGCAGGCAATATACAATAAAGCATTAACGAGAAAATCTTAATATAGATTTTATATAAACGCACAATAAACATAAATAAATGACCGGTTTTAAAATAGTTTTAATCAACCTTGGTTGTATCACAACTATAGTAATGCCATAAAACAACTAATTTTATGATGAAAAACTACATAGTTGTAAATTTAAGATATTATCTTTCATCGACGATGAAAATTTAATCGGGAGATGTATCATATCAATTGAACAATTATTGAATATTGAGTGAACAATTATTGAACGTTATAAAATGGAAATCGAATGCCAATCAAAAAGAAGTTATAAACGTTTCATTCGAAACCCGTATTTAGTTAGAACGCGTTTTTACTAGTCGAAACTTGTTAACACTGGGTGTCTTTGTGATTTCACTGTTAGCCAAAAATGAATATGAGTTACAACTAGTTTTAACTAGACATAGCGCGTTTTGACAAAATGCTTCAGATAAAAACTGTTTCGACTGAAGTCAGTTCATTCAGCTAACATGTGACGCATTATAATGACTCTGATTGGTAGAGTGACGTCGCATAGCTCGAGGATGAGTTGACATGCGCAATCAGTTTTCCGCTAAACACATAAATCTATTCGTACCTATTTATCATGGCAGATTTAAATCAAGGAACGCGATGGAAAGAGGAACTTTTAAAAAAGGATATTACGGATCGACAAACATGCAAAAAAGAAGATCAATGCTATGACAAAAAAAAGTTACAATAAATTAATGGACAAAATTGAAAAAGCACAACTAGCTGAAAAAAACTACAGAAACAGTACAGAAGAGTAAATCGATTAATTGTCAATTTTTGTTGTTCTTATATTATATGATTATTTTTATAATACTTTAATTCATAATTTATTGATTCTAATTGAAACATTTCCCCCAAACATGTCTATCTAGATAAAATTAGTTTTAACTAATGTTCAACGTTAAAACTAATTTTATCTAAAATCTAAACATGTACAGCAGTAAATTCTAGTTATAACTAGGTAATTTTAGATGTAACATAGGGATCTAGTATAAACTATTTTCAACTAGTAAATAGGGGGTTTGACTGTAACATATACATGAGTATTTCGAAAATAGAATTTCTATGGCTTTTTTCTTTGAAGTAAAAGGCGCGGCCGTATAAATTGGTTTGAACGTCACGAAAAGTGACTCCAAACGACAGTTGGCAGAATCGTCTGCAGTGCGTCCGTGTCCGTCGCATACATCACAGTATACATACCAGTATTAAGCCTATTGTATTATATATTACACAAACACACTTTTTTCTGTAAGCTAATTATTTCCGTTAATAAATTGAAAAAAGGCAATGCACGAAATAAACATTTGTTAAGGGCTGAGAAGTTTTATTTTTAAAGCGCTATAATCTTACGCGATAGAAATAAAAATGAGCGTTAATTTGGCGCCATAATTTGAAATGGCCGCTATTGCGTTTTTCATTAGCGATGATCTTGATTGCGATTTTCAATGCCACAAGGTTATGGCAATCAAACAATGGTGCAACCCAGAAGATACCATAATTTTGGCACTGACGAATGAGTAATCATCTCGGTCGTGTGGGCGTTCGCCATAAATAATAGAAACGCGTCTGTGCAGACTTTCAGATGACCCGACCGCTACTCTAACCCAAATACAAACTAGTAACACCACAATTCGATGGGCGATTTTGGATGTATCAAAATCTAATCTAAATTTGAAATTAGGAAAGTAGACCGTGCGGTGAAATGTGTGGCGTGTAGCAAGTTCTTTTTGTTCAAAATGCCTGGGCGTCGTACCGTGAAACCGCCCATCATCCGCAATCATTCATGGAGTCTTAAAAAATGACTAAGCAACTGAGTCAACATTTTTTTATTAGACAAAAATGAATTTAACGAGAAAATAGACCGCGTACTCCACCCAAAATATATTTACATATTTGCTCTGATACAATCAGTAGACCGTATGAGTTATTCCACCTCTTCGTCATATGGGCACATTTTCCCTCTCGACCCATATTTAGGATTAACCGACATCATACTTGAAAGTTTGCAAACACAAGTTAACCGCACTTGAAATGCTGAATAAACGTGACTCAAAATTTAAAAAATAAATAAACACGCGTTAATATCTTGATATATCATCATCATCAGTGCAGTCATAAGCAGTCCACTGATGAACTATGGGCCTCTTCATTGTCCATTCACAGGGAGGGATTACATCCATTTCGTCACACATTCACCTCCCCATTCGCTCGATATTGAATGTAGCATAACCTCCGAGTTTAATTTAGAGCGTTCATCCAGCGGGTCTCCTGAATAAAAGTATCGACGGGCGCTTTCGCTTACGTCTCGATAGGGAGTGTGGGAGGTTTGTAAAGACTGAACAGTTTTCTTCGGGAGACAGTGAAAAACTACTCTAGACGACCTTTATGATTTTACTGGAAAAGGCTTCCCGAAATATATTGACATATAAATAATATTTATGTTACGATTTGGGTCGTCAACAAAACTTTCAATTTTTTTTCCTGAATCGCATTATCATATTGAAGAATAAGCTTTTGATCGGTCACAAAAAAAATGTATAGAATTTATAGATTAGTGATCGAGGGGATAGAAGAGATTCTTGGACGTCTTGGCTAAAAGACCTTTATTTATTGTTGTACAAAATCCATTTTAAGTTTGCTTTTCATTTAAACAAAAAAGTTGGACAAATCGTTTGTTATTATTTTAGGATAGTTTTGGCAAGAGTTTTTTTCCTATGAATCTAGCAGGTGAAGATAATTTTGCCAAGAATCAATCACAATCAAGTATTCTTGATATAAATTTGATTGTTTGACAATTCCATTAGCATCTTTAAGGCCACCACATTTTTTTAAATTCTTGCTTCTACATCTTTAAATTTTACATAAAAATTGCATATAATTATGTAACTATACTTTTTTATTGTTGATTATTATTGTCTTTGTACCAATGCGAAAATAATATATATGTCTCGATGAAAACTTAGCGGGAAAGTAAAATTAAACACACGAAAATAATATAATGCCATTACTGTTTCTTGAAATCTTGAAAAGGCTCATTATATCAACGTTTTAATATTTTCTATTCCATCACAATATTGCGAAAAATTACAACTTTGATGCCGAATTTCTAACATTTTAAACGTGTGAAAGTAAGTCAAAATATGCGCTTCTAAGTGTTTCATCAATAGTTCAAGTTCATAGATTACTAATACATCCATTAAGACACTACTAAGTAAAAGAAGTAATCGAAAACTATATGGAAAGACAACTAATGAAGCTGATCAGTACGTGACAAAATGTGTACCATGGATCCACCAACGGTTGGTATCCAAAACTACGTTATGTTTGGAGTCAACCATTAAACGGCTTTCTTAAATTTGAGCAAACATTAGAATATTTAAAGCGAAACGATGACGTGATTCAATCTAGTTATTTAAGATCGCATAGTTGATATATGTATATTGGATCTTTTTGTTTTTCACTGAAGTGTTTGGACCTTGGATCAATGTTTTCCGAACTTTGAATCTTTACTAGAATTGCGACATTATTTTGCAGTTGGTAATATCATTTAAAACAGCGATTCCTAACTTGGGGGTAATTATCCCTGCAAAGGTAAAATAGCTATTCTGCGGGGGTAATAAAACTAGTATTTTTTGGGAATTTGATAATAGAATGATAGGATCAGCGCCACGTGGTTGAGAACAAATTTTAAAGAGGTGTAAAATTAGTTTCCCTAATAGGCCATAGGGGTAATAAGACTGAAAAGGTTAGGAAGCCGCTGGTTTAAAACGTTTTCTTTGTTTAAATTTTTTGACCCTTTTTATTTTTTGCTGATGTTTTTGATACTTTTTTCATAAGAATTATTTTTACAATCAATATTTATCAGATTATTGAACAGAGCAAAGTCAAATCGCGTATTTTTTTACGAGTACAAAACACTCAATTGAAAAAAAATTAATCCACAACGACGAAGAAAAAAATGAAGACCTTTTGGACTGAGCGCCCTATAAATTGGATTTTGCTTTATTTTTTATTGCGAGACAAGTGTATCACATATCATGCATAGTAAAAGCATTTAAAAAATATATAGAAATCATTATGTTTTCAATAGCAGCATGTGCTAATGAATGCAACGTGGGAAGCGCTTGTCAAATGTGAATTTACTCGTTTCGACTATTAAATTTTATCAAAAGAATGAATAAAAACGACATAAGAAAGATAAATCGAAATTCAATTGTAACTATTGTGATAAAATATACATTTGCATCTTATATTTATTATCAATAATACAAAAATAAGTATTTTATTATCGAACGACGATTAGTGTCCAACTAGTTTTTTAAGAGCCATGAATTGACATCCTACGACAATGATGCATTAAAAGTCATTTAATTAGTTATCATATTCCATTTATGCGAACGTATGTTTAACGACACTGATTGTAAAATGAGAAAAACATCTCATGAAATGTGAATGCATGATAGAAATCATTTGTGAAGATGATTGCATTGTGATGACTATTGAACTTTATATCTGAACGACCGCATGCAATAGATGGCTAACCCACACAAAGTTAGTTTAGATAATTTAATCAAATATTTCATGTAGATCAAATGAGGAAAGTCTCAATATTATATTTTGAAAAACAATACTAAATAAACCTGTAGGTAGTCCCGCGTTAAGCGGTTGGACTTGTAACTCAATCATCTTGGGTTCAAATTCCACAGGAGATGTGGCTGGCAACCACATTAAAATATATATATATATATCTGCCATGAAAAACCATGCCGAAATGGTTGGTATTGGTCCCATAAAAGGATTGCTAAAAGCCACCTCAAAAAAAAAGCTCAATAAGTACTTATGATCAGAAGACAGGTTAATGTTTCTAATTTGTGGATTAGTCACCTATCAATTTTAATTTAATTACTTCGCGTCCATTTTGGGAATATGGCTGTTCATTTTATTTTATTGGGTTAACACATTTCTGTCGGGGGATCACCGCGTGATATTTTTTTCTCAACAGCGGGCAGAAAACGACGATTTAGCACAAAACACGCAATCATAGTAATTAAATACTTTTTTACAATATGTCATTCGTCGTGCATTACAACTACCAATATGGCCAATCAAACAGTATTGGAAAGTTATGATAATATTTTTATTTACGCATATTTTTTTATAAAAAAATATGTTTTTTCAATGTACACATTAAAACATACATACATAAATAATATTAAGATCGTAAGATCTAAAATTTCCTTAAAGTATGATATTTATTATTGAATATTAAAGAAAACACATTTATAATGAATCTTTGTTTTTCATTGGCTATGCAAACTCGTCACTGCTGCTGTGCTTTTTCATATGATCCATTAAAAAATAAAAGCCTCGATGATGACCTTTTCTGATTATAATCACAAGATTATACAATCGGTAAAAATATCCTTCCCGCATATAACGTGTTTTAACATAAAGCATTGCTGCAGGTTATAATAACGAGCAGGCTGTATGTGTCAAGGAGTCTTCAAATCGAGCATTATTATGAAATGCTATTTAATACGAAACGGGTTTTTTTTAAGCAAATTTTGGTAATATGATAAATATTATGCATTTCCAATTTCTAAATGATCAATTTCGCAAATAATAGAAAGTGAACGCGGAGCCAAAACAAATAGACATTATGTTCTGAGTGATTATGATGTCGCACCGAGTGTGAAGAGGCGGAGGTGATGGTGCAACATCAGCGGTGTACTGGGGACTGAGGATCTGGAAGTCGTCAACCGAGGGGTCGTCGTGAGCTCTGCCACAATTTTTTTTCGAAGGCCCCGCTATCTGCGCCGAGAACGGCCCCATGGTGGATGCGCCATGCCGAATTGGGGCCGGGGCGCTAAGGGCGCCGAAGACGGGGACGCTTGTCTGATGCAGCTGGGCGGCTCCTCCGCGAACGCCTGGTCTTTGGCGGGGAGGTGCGTGGAGACGTTCCAGAGGGCGGGGGCAGTCGCGCTCCTGGAGAGCCTCTTCGCTCCCGAAGATGAAGAGGATCGAATAGACTGGAGGAGATACAACAGCCAAGCGAGAGGTAAAATAACATTTTGACTCGACTACTTATCGTGGCTTGTAATTTGTTCACGTTTACTGAAGACACTTAAAAAGTCCTCAAGAAGTCAGCGATGAGAATACCAACGATGCGTTGCCTAATGTGAAGTTACAGGATATTCATAAATAAATATCCGACTCCTAGAAGAGACACAAAACGCAGTCCCTTCGAAGGAAGAACAATGCCGCCATTTTCATTTACCCTATTCATTTCTTCCGAATTCTAAAATGAATTCAAAGCCACTATCTCTACATCCGGGATTAAATTAGTTATTAATTAACATCATACCATCTTTATAATATCTATTTAATACATTTATTAAATAGTTTTACCTCAAAAAACATTGCTTATACCTGACCTGTACGTGTAAACGCGGATTTCTTTTTGGATCTTTATTTCCATGATTATTGCTACATATCCTGTTTGAGTGAATATCGAGCAAATTTACCATAAGGTTAGATATACATAGAATCATAAAATCCCCAGCAAGCATTATTAAAAAAAAAAATACAAACCACGGTAAGCACCAACACTTGTCGAACATGCATAAAGAAGTAATCTGTCCACAATGTCACAGGCTCATTTTAATAAAAACGTCGCAATTCATTTAATAAAAAATACATCATGTTGTTATGCTGCATCTTTATATTGGATGTAGGCATTTTCCACAGAAAATTCTCTTGTAGATAAGAGATTTTATCTGGTGATCCTTAAATGGTATATTATGGCATGAATTGGAGCGTAACCCTAAACTTTAGCCAAAAAAGAAACTTTCGAAAAAAAAACCCTAAAACACATAAAACTCAACAACTAAAAATATTCCAAATATCAAAGATTTTTAACAAATTTTGTACCATAATCACTTTCATAATACATAACTATATATTCTAAATGTTCCAAATATAATATAATTTAATTTAGCATCAATATTTTAATATGCAATACAAAGGGCATATCAAAAATATAAAATAATCCATAAAATTGAAAAACCTAAGCTAAACAAATAATTGCAAGATATCAACGATGATTTAAATGGGGTACCGATTACAAAATGATTTAAAATTGCTCATATAGGGATCAATAATAAATATTGCGTTATTTTATCCGATCTAAATAATCCGACGACAAAATAATTAATCGGCGATTTTTATTTATTTACACTCACTTTACTTTACTTTTGATTAAAATTGTCATAGAACGATAATCATCATCGCAAACATAGCTATGAAACATTAGATACACACGTTATTTTAAGCGTCAAAATTATGTTCTATTATTAAAAACGAGGTGTGAAAACCAAAACACACATTATTATTAGTCATAAGTGCAAATATTGTTGCAGCGTATTTTCCGGGGGAAAATCATAATTTTATTGATTCGTACCGGCTATATGTTTTTGGTCAACGTAATGTGGTAAAACACCATTGAAGCAAATACAGAGTTTTTTAAAATGCCATGTATCCTACTACGTTGCCCAATATCGCCTTGTCCTGTTTTAAACTAAGCATATTTCTATTTTCAAATGAAGCTAACAAAGATTAGATTTATCAAGTAGCAAATGCAGTTAGGCAACGGCGTCTTACGAAATTGTTGATTTTTATGGAAAAATCAATCGAACTTGGTCCATGACTCGGATTAGAACCAGTAAAACGGTGCTTTGAGCGCCCTTCGCAGTACAGATTGAATCACGACTTGATAAAATTTACATACAAACAGGTTGTTTGGTATTGCTCAAATGCTGTTATTTTATTATTAATATAGTTCGTAGAATGCCGAAAAACAAGTCGACTTGTTTTAATTGGTGTTGTTAAGTAAAACTAGGGCCTTTGCCAGGGGGAACAACCTTCAAAACCTTAATCGTCTTTGTTGCAATCCAGGCTATTATGCTGTTTAATGTGAGGTTTGTAGCAGGAAGTTTTGGACTGCATCCAACAATCTTTATTGCTGAATCGAATCAAAGTAATAGGAATTTAAATACTGTTGTTGAAGTTCATTGGTCGTGAACCGAGCGATTGATACGGGCTGCAACCCCAAGCCAAGAATTGCTTCATAAAAGTCGTTTTAGTGGTGAATATGCAATGATTTGTTCTGAAATTACTAGTTTTTCGATGACCTCGCACGTATTTTATAACTGATGATAATAACAGATACAGCAACTGAACTGTTGCCCAATGCATGATCATGATGTCAACATCAGACGACCGCCAGCTGTCCGCGTCCATCATTTATGCGTAAGAGCAGCGGAACTGGTTCCGAAATCATGCAGCAACATTTGTGTTCAAACAGGGGTTTAAATCGGTTCTTGCATTCGTGATTGTTGTTGTTGTCCTTCAGCTTTTATTTCATTTATGCAGATTTTGAATTAGCCTTAGATACTGAATTCCATCAAATTTCTTACTGGCTCGATTAGCTGGTAGTCATTTTCTCAAACGTTTCGGATCTGTTATTTCGTGTCAGCTTGCATTTGTTCACTATCATTTAAAATACTTCCACAAGCAGCATAAGCATACTTTGCAAGATGCAAGTTGGCGCTGATAATCAAGCTAGTAGATGCGGTTATATAAACAAATGTTAGTCGAATCAACTAACATTCATCTTTTGTGATTAATATTAATTCAAAAGCGAATGTTACAATACGCATTCGATGATCGAAAGATATTTTTTACTAAACTTGATTTAGATCTTCAAATTTCATTTTTGAAAGCACTCCCCTACGGGATATTATTTAGTGCTTAACACTACGTTTACTGATTTTTAAATTACCTATTAATAACAACTATATATTAATAATAACTAACCAATACTCGTCAAATTGACAGGTAAAGAAAAAATGTAGTTTGCTTTAAAAAAAACTAGTTTCATTAATTTACAATCAATTTTGTTATGTCAGTTAAATAAATAGCTTCACGAAATTCAATAAAAACACGAAATATTATCAAGCATATTTTTTTAAAAGATCGATTTTAACTGGGTATATATATTTGTTTTTTTCGCCTTCATTATACCAAGTGAAAGTTCAAGTGCATTTGTAAAATCTTATATATATGTATGTAAGACATCACAATCATAGTGCAGTCAAGTCACAAACAGTCCACTGCAGAACTATGGGCCTCTTCAATATCCATTCACAGGAAGGGTTTACTTCCATTTCGTATATGTAAGACATAATATGAATAAAGTTTTCCAGGTGAGTTGTCATCCCTTGACCTAAACGTCCACACTGGAATCTGCGTTATCATTATAACATCGGCTGTTAGCCAAATTTAATATCCCAAATATATGTGGTCTATTTGCTACGTTTGCTCGCTTGATTATTGCCTATAAATTTCCCTCATGTTTTCTAATATTAGGGCAAAATTATCATTGACATTGCGTAAAATATGGTGAACCCTATTTCTTAGACAAAAATGCATTTATGACATACATTTTGGAAATATTTCTTTCACTATATTCTTCTTCTTCAATCTCTTCACTTTCAGATTCAGAAATTTCAATTTCATGCTTGTATCAATTCGCATATTTCGATATCGTCTCCGGGGAATAATAATTTAGGTTTTGATTAATTTTACATTTGTTAGTGGAAAAATATTTTCATGAATAAAGCCGGTTTATTATATTTAAGTATAAAATTAGTTGAGCCGTCAAACTGATGTGCATCGTTAGAGGTAAGTTTGTATTTTCTAAATTACAAAGCTGATAGGGACATAGATTTATGTATATATTCGTATCAGCAAAAATACTAGGAAATAACAGTAGAGGTTTTTATAGTTTTGCTTATGCAGTACAAATTCCGTCAAATTTACGTGTTCGGTGTTACTCGGTGTTAAAATCGCTCTCGCAGCCTCCTTGCAGCGATTGAAGCAATTATAGTATTGTAAATAACGAATAGTCTTTCTGATTTGGCGATAAGAAATTAATAATGTGTTTATAGTCCAATATGGTATGCATTTAAATGAGATACCAACAATTAAAATTACTTTTATTCCCTGCTTACAATTCACAATAATGAAAACATTGCCAGTAGACATCAGGATCAGGAGTTCAATCATTCATGAGCATGCTGCTTTCGACGTTCTTTATCCGAAGTTATCAACGTGTCAGATTATGAAGATCGTCACATACAGTCAACAATTGTGAATGATTTGTAGATCCCATAAAAGAGAACATCGCCAATATTGTCTAAATGGCCAATCTTACGGTTGCAGTTGAAGGTTTGCGGATCCCGTTCACAGGAACTCGTCGATCAAGATCTGCTCGATTTAGAACAGTACCACATTTTAACTGCATGAAAGTACTTTAACCTGACAAGTACGGCATTATTAACACATCTTATGTGGGGTCAGTTTAATCAAAACTTACATTTGTAGCGGGCAACTCCGCGTCTTTTCCCTGCGACACGGCACATTCGAGTGGGATATGAGCTACAATATGTTTAAGAAAAACTTCAAGAAAAACGCCCTTGTCTCGTGAAATGAAAAATTGTCATGCTGTTACACGATAATACAAAACCGCATACAGCAAAGTTAACATAGCAAAAAAATCTGGAACTTGGGTGGTCTATCTTATCACATTCTCCATACTCCCCGGACCTTGCCCCAACCGAATACCTTCTAATCTGTTCTTTGCAGAATTTCTTAAATGGAAAAACAAATCAAAAATAATGAGGAAGTTAAATACGCTATCGAAAATTTCTTTTCATCTAAACCAGCTAAATTTTATGAAGAGGGTATTGATAAGTTACCAGTAAAATGTGAGAAAGTTATTATTAACAATGGTGAATATGTAATAGAGTAATATTGCTTTGTTATAATAATAATATTTATTTGCTAAAATATTAAACATAAATGAATGTGTCTAGCCTATACATATTTATTCAAACTGAATGGATCCCATATCTTAATTACAAACTATAATATTAATCGTAAAATTGAAGTATTTAGTAAGGTAGAAGAAAATAGGAAATTAAAAACCCTCTTTGCTAATATTTCACTTAAAATAAACTTATTACTAAAATAAATCAATTATTTCACTCTATAACACCGTTTCTTAAACTTATATAGTCCGTAGACCCCCTTTTGAGCAAAAATTCTTCCACAAATCCCCTTTTGAGCAAATTTCTTTCGTGGACCCCCTCTTGAACAATTTTTTTTTTTTTGGGCGGACCCCATTCCAACTCTTGTGACTTAATTTTTCAAACAAACATTTCTTGGTAAAATATTGTTCAAAATAGATCTTCTTATGATGTTTTCTGTAAATAATTCCACGAAAATATCTTGTTCGAGTAAAGACAAATGTTTTTTTGTATATTTTCGCGGACCCCCGGTAGTGGCTTCGCGGACCTCCAGGGTTTTGTGGACTCCTGTTTAAAAACCGCTGCTCTATAACATTGTTCTTTTGTTGAAGCTAAATAAATGTTTGAAAAAAATCGGCAATTTATGACTCAACCCGATATAATCGATCAAATAATTTATGTAAAAATAGTGTAAAAATATAGGAATGATTAATCGCATATTTGCATGTTTTTAACCAACAACTACTATGTATGAAAAAAGGAAGTTCTCCATATTTTGGAGATTTACAGTCCATAATATTTTGAATATGATTTTTACAAAAATACGATTAATAGTATAAGAAACGTATATTATTTACAATTGAAGAGTTCTTGAACATTTTTAGTAGAATTTGTTTTTTCAGAAGTATCGATTTAAAAATTAGCCAAAATTGTCACTTTTTTACTAAGTACGTAAACACGAAAGGTCTGGAAGGCGCTAAATTTTGTGAATATTTTAAAAGCGTATGTGTAAAAATATCAAAATCAGAATTCGCTGAGCTTTCGCGCAAAAGAAGTAAAACTTCTTAGCTCCTAAGAAAAGTAGATTTTATGCATTGTTTTTTTCCCCATTTGTTAACGGAAATTGTTGGTTATAAGATTGCGCTGTATGTTGTGTAATATATAATAAAATAAGCTTGCTACTAGTTTAGTGAACACACACGCGGCACATACGCGCAGCGTCTCTATGATGTATGCGATGAGCATGAAAATTATAAATGATTCTCCCTCTCTTTCAAATCAACTGCCGTTAAGAGTTTACGCGCCTAATAAAAGTTAATTTTAAAAATATCGAAGAATACAAAACGTGTGTATCGCGTTAGGCGTAAAATATGAGATACGAGTGTATCACTAACGATTATAATTTATGAATATAGCAACTAGAATTAAATTTTGAATTCTGCGACTATAGACGCGTATGGCCTGTGGTGATTCGGCCGCGTCTATAGACGCTTGTGGCAGTTAATAGCTTCGTCTAAAAATTCTTAAGCAAAGACGCGAATGAAATAATATACATAATTGGTTTTGTTTGATTTTAATATTATATTTACATTAAAATTATAGGAATGAAAGTAGAAATATATTTAAATTAACATTTCGTAAAATTTCGCATGAATTTGTATGTTGTATGAATACAAAATGAAATTTTATTATCGGACAGAAAATATTTTTCGCTCGGTTAAAATTGTACGGATCGATAAGATGTTAGTGGGAGTGTTGCCAGTGCGCCTGGAGGTCGGTTCAGACGTGTGGCAGCACTGCTAGGGTTCTCGGGCCGTCGCGATGTCGGCGGGGCGCGGTTCGGGGGGCGGTTTGCTGAAGGCTCGAAGGCCACCCGATGTACCCCCGTCGGCTCATCATACCGCCTCTTGGGTGCTCGGTGAGACCCACAGATTTATGACGCTATTATTTTTTTTTAGTCGATCTGAACACAATGACGCAGCTGAATCAATTTCTATGGCGATTCCTTAGAATTGCTCCATAGCTCGATAAGTTTGTTAGTTGGCCATAAGCGATTGTTTATTGATCTATCGATAAACGTCAAATGGATACCGTTCGTGACTTACTAATTTAATGTCAGAGTTAAACATTATATACAACGAAATTATCAGAAAATATTGGCAGAAGTTAATACTAAATATGTGCTTAATTATTATACACTAAGTTTATTCAAACGACCTTTTAATAATTACATATCAGTTTTATTCCATTATAAATTTATTATAATTTAGGTTTAAAAGTATTTGAATAAACATGTTATAAAAAAATAACATTGAGGCTGGAGTACTTGCTCAGAATAAATCGTTCATGTTATATCAAAGTTATAACAATGTTTATAATAGATATACATGTTTCAATCTTATTTTAATGAATGAATTTATTATACACTATATGCATTTACTTCATGCTCAGTCTAATATTTTAATATAATTTGAATCCCAGCAGCAATTAATCGAACAAAAAGAATTCTATGAATGATAACGATTTTCTGGTTTTATTTGCAGCGGAAAATATCTCAGGAGGTCTCTCACTTTCGCCTCCTTATGGCGGGGTACTACAGCGGGAGGCTGGAATACAAATTACTCAATCCTGTCACAGCGTACCACCGTCGCCAACTGGATCGCCGGCTCCTCCCGCCGCACCGCCTACGCCCACCCTGCCGACTATGACGGCTCCGCCTGCGACGCAAGACCCCAACTGGCAGGCCAGTCGACCCACAGTTAGAGAAAGAAACGCTGCCATGTTCAACAACCAACTAATGGCCGACATTAAATTTCTAGTCGGAGGACCCGGTATATATTTTCACTTTTATCACGTGTCTAAACGCTAAATTAAAATACCAAAAATTAAACGTAAACATAAAACTTTTCAGGTCAGACACAGTGCATTCCAGCGCACAAATACGTATTAGCTACTGGAAGCTCTGTCTTCTATGCTATGTTTTACGGAGGCCTAGCTGAATGTAAACAAGAGATTGAAGTACCTGACGTGGAACCGTCCGCCTTCCTCACATTATTAAAGTGAATATTCGCCATCAACTCACACAAATATTAGCTATGATGAATTCAAACATTGTTAAATATTCCTCCCTACTTGTAGATACCTTTACTGTGATGAAATACAATTAGAAGCCGATACAGTTCTGGCCACATTATATATCGCCAAGAAATATATTGTGCCCCATTTGGCTGAAGCCTGCGTAAACTATTTAGAGACGAGTCTCACCGTCAAAAATGCCTGTCTGCTGCTCAGTCAGTCGAGGCTATTCGAAGAACCCGAACTGATGCAGAGATGTTGGGAAGTTATAGATGCTCAGGTATGTTCGATCGACTCGATGCGAGGGCTCGACGGAAGGGTTTCGGCTACGGACTCAGGTCAGTCGAGCTCCAGCGTCGAAGGTTTTGAAGACTTTTAGCTAAATGAATCGAAATTACTCTTGACAACGATCAGTATTTTTTCAAAATTGTCATCATTATGACTCGTACAAATTATTGTTTTATTTAGAGATTTATTTATTGTTCACCGCCTTCGATATTTATCTACCTAATTTATTCATATTCAAATATGCATGAATCATTTGAATTTAATGTCAGAATTTAAAATTCAGATGTTCTATTCTATTGAACTAAGATCGTCATTGAAAAGCGTATGTGCAAGCATAAATTGTGCAAAAATGACTAGAAATGCAGCACTGATCATATCATCAATAAAGATGATCCGTTTAAGCTGATGCTAAACGCTGCACCACACGTAAAGATTATTATATGATGCAATCTACTGTTGAATATGTGCATTCATATAGAGGTATTGTGATGTTTCTCCATAAAATTTTGCATTATGAATTTGCATTTTTAATTGTTAAATAAATTTATACTTTTTAAATACATCAGTATTGTGATGAATACTGAACAAAGAATTGTGTTCAAATACTATTAGTTAGGTGATAAATGATGCTTATTAAGATGAAACTCGTAATATTAATTATTCTCACGTTATTATAAGTAGACTATTTTCTCTTAACCCGCAGTCCAGATGTCCGTGCATATAACGCAACAGGATGTCTATTTGTGCAGGAATACATATATCGTGCCAGTCTCTAGTAGATTTCTCACGCTACATATCAAAGATTTTTACACGGCTGTGTAGATGACATCATAAGCTCACTTTTTATTAACTATTTCAGTCATATTGAAGGGATTACCTTTATTGAAAGGATCTTTTCTTTATTAAAGTGACGTAAACAAGTATGAATTAATGTTTAAACAACTGCAGTGTAAAATAGTGAATACATGATAAAGTCAGTGATGAAAGTGATTACAAACAGACTTGTGGGTTTGTACTTAAATTAGCGTTTCAAAATATACCATGCCAAAATAAAATATTAACTTTTTTTTTAACTGAGCTTGCAAGTGCCCACATAATTATTTTCTAATTCATCTTGCATATTTTTAATAGTATTTGCTCATAAAAAAATGTTTAGGTATATTTGCCAGTTATAAATTACCCCCCATGTGTAGATCGAAATTGTGCGTTTTTAAATTGAATAAAATACACTTGATTATGTGTATTTTACAGTAGACCCTCGATTATCCGGGGGACTGCCGGGGAGGACAAACACGGATAATCCAAATCATCAAACTTCTATTTAGTTTTGATTATAATATATTTACAATACAAATTTTTATTTCATAATTTTAATACTCATTATTTATTAAGAAACACATAAAAACTCATAGTTAACCTGTATGGTAGGATGATCGCGTATTTGCGAGCGAATTCCAATGATACAGAAAGAGCATTCTTGTACATCGAGCTTGGAGAGACAGAGACGGAGTTTGGTAACTGTGCATGGGAGACAGAAACGGAGAGCGTTCTGTGTACATCGCACAATTATATAAACCGTTAAGCCCAAATTTATTGACTAATATTGATATGTGAATGATATAATGAATCGATTTTAAATGTATTGTTTGTTTGCTTGAAGAAATAACCGAATATTTTTTTCTATCGATAGTGTTTATTTATTTAACTCGTTCTTCGCTGCGTTCACCAGATATGCAAAGTCTGAGTCTCCAAAAAGCGAATCCGGCGTCTCATTGTTACGTATTTCTATAACATAATGTTAACTTTACAAATGCCTTTCTATAATGTCTTCCAGATGACAACTGTCTAAATATCTTTCGAGATCAACCTGGAATATTGCATTCCTACCCTTGTCTGTTCGCACTTGCTTAACTTCACTTTGTTTTTGTTAATTTGACTAATGACAGGGACAAACAAGCTTATCGATCTGAGATAAAACAAAACTTGAGAGAAGATGTGTCACATGTCGTCCATGTTTATCCCGTATGTTGTAATATCGCATCGCTATTCTTTCGGTTTACGCTCCGACTATCGAATTTGGGTCTCGTGAAAAACAACACCGATTCATATTGTGCAACGAGAGTGTTAAATATAAGCTTCATACGCACTGCTGCAGTTCTGACAGATAAGTGGATTTGTGCGGATGATAAGTGGCGGACAAGCAAATATAGAATCTAAGACAGCGAACAATCGGTTTAACACTCTCGTCGCACTACACCTCTGTCTCTCTTCGAGCTCAACGTATACAAGAGTGCTCTCTCTGAATAACTGGAATTCACTCGCAAATACACGGTCATCCTACCATACATGTTAAAGTTTTAGTAATCAAGTCATGTGTATCGCTCTTATCACCCCGGGTCCATTTTTACAATCTTACTCTCGTTTTAATTTCTGCCTCGTATAACAAGATTTCATAAACTCTTGCTCGGTTGTTTTGAAAACCAAGGCAATAAAATACAAGCATCATCCCTATTGCTTTTTAGAGTTTTATTTCTTTAATCTTGATCTGTGTATATAACAACTAAGTACTATTCAGGAATGGCCTTATTATCCGAGTATCAAAAATTTAAAAAATATATATATTTTTAAATAATATTTTTCAGACACAGATAATCCGCAAACCGGATAATTCGCACCCGGATAATCGAAAGTACACTGTATAATTTTTAAAATCTACTATTTAGAGAGTGATAGCTATTTTGTTTTAAAAGAACATAATTGAACTGTACCTCTTATAAGGCGAAATAATTAACGCTTTTAAATTGCACATTTTAATTTCATATTTTTAAATACTATTTATAAGGTAATATTGATTCTTTCATTTATCTTTTTTTAAGCACGGATAAAGAAAGAAATAATTTTTACTGTAGTAAATTTGAATGGCCAACTCCATTGAACATTTCATTTTTTTTCCTTCGTATTTTTACCTTCAACGTAAAGCACATTTAACATAATATCTTGTGGGCTTAGTAATTAATCCGAAGGAAGTGTGAAGTGAAAGAGGACTTCTCAATTTATCAAAATAAAATCCATTGAAACTGAAACGAAACTATGACCATTTCATCAAAATATAAATAAATCAAAAGATGATGATTTGCCTGTCGAATTATTTACATTAACCTTTTAACTGCCAGAGCGTAATGAATGCATACAAATGCGACTTGCCGGTGAGTCATTGGCATTTAAAAGGTTAAAGAATTCTGACTTAACATTGACGACTATAACATATTGCTGGAATTCACGTTAAAAAGGGTTAAACAATCGTCCTCTTATCATGAACAGTACAAGTAGATATGATTATTAAAGCAATATCTAGAATAAATAAATATATATATTTTAATATTGACGAAAAATATTTATTTAAATGTAAATATTTTAAGGTATTTTTACATATCTGTTTTGCCATTCGATCTAGTCATATTATTGTTAAGTAATACTCATCTTCGATTAACTGCAATACAATAATTATTTACATAATTCAGCCATGTAGTAACTATGATATTTTTCTTTTTAAATTTGTAATGTTAATATCGATTGATTTTATTGATTTTTTATTTATTTATTTCCGTATTAAATGCTCAAATAATTAAGATTGTTATACTTCGTGAAACATATCGAAAACAATTGTCAAAGTGTTAATGTCGAAAATTGAATGTACAACATATATGTATACATACATCTGTTAATACATGGATTATCAAAACAATTTGTATTGCAGTTTTCATTTAAAGACATAACCTGCTCTCCCATATATTTAAATACGAGTTCTTTTAAAAATATTTCCATTGGTATCATAAATATATGTGTCATTTTAAGGATATAAAACTAATGGTAAATAATTAAACATACCGCCATTTTAATCAATAATGTAATCTCTAACTAAAATTAATATTGTACTTGTGATAAAAAGGTTAAATTGGTAATATTTTGGTTTCAAATGTTATTGTGTATGAGAAACAAATGGTAAATGGAAGAAGCAACATCCAATATATAATGACAATGATTTCTAGCATTTAAAAAGGTTTTTTTTTGTTGGTCTTCATTTTATTGGAGTGTATAATTACGCTTTGAACATATTGAACCGGGATAAATATATTATTTTGAATTTTAAATTTAGCCCTTCTAATCATTGACTATATTCATCCGATATCTTGAATTCTTGATGGTAACAATTCAAGCAACTTGATAAATGCTAAGATCTGAATGAATATGACTTAAAGAAATTCAAAATAAATGGTTTATAAGAACCATACATATTGTATTATATTAATTTCAAAAGTGTATAACTAACTCTTTTATGATAAAATAATTATAATAAACACATTTAATTTTACAGGCTGAAATGGCATTGAGATCGGAGGGTTTCGTTGACATTGACATGTCAACGTTGGAATCGGTACTCGCTAGAGAAACGCTCAACTGTAAAGAAATTAATCTTTTTCAAGCTGCTTTAAGTTGGGCACAGGCCGAATGCATCAGGAGAGATATTGACCCTACACCGCAAAACAAAAGGGCTATGCTCGGTAATGCTATTTACCTGGTGAGAATTCCGACCATGAGTTTAGAAGAATACGCAAACGAAGTAGCACAACAGGGAATATTAACTCTTCAGGAAACGATCGATATATTTCTGCATTTCACGGCCACCAATAAACCGACATTAGCTTATCCAATTAAGCAAAGAACTGGCTTAAAATCATTGGTAATATGTCATGATTTGAAGACTATTCAAAATATAATTTAAAATGTAGTATATGTCTTTTAGATTATTAAACAAATTTTTTGTTTGCTTTCAGGTTTGTCATAGATTTCAGTCGTGCGCTTACAGGAGTAATCAATGGCGGTATAGGGGCAGATGTGATTCGATACAGTTTTCAGTGGATAAAAGAATATTTGTCGTCGGATTCGGACTCTATGGATCTTCTAGCGGGGCAGCAGACTATAATGTTAAAATCGAATTGAAACGATTCGGTCGAATTCTCGGAGAAAACAAAACAAAATTTTTCTCAGATGGCTCAAGCAACACTTTTCATGTTTATTTTGAAAATCCTATTCAAATCGAACCGGAATGTTTCTACACGGCTTCGGCTATTTTGGATGGAGGAAATTTAAGTTATTTCGGTCAAGAAGGGTTAAGTGAAATATATAGCGGGACGGTGACGTTCCAATTTCAATGTTCGTCAGAAAGCACAAACGGTACCGGCGTTCAAGGTGGTCAAATACCCGAACTGATTTACTACGGACCAACAAATAGTAGCAACGTAGACGACTGATCTTTGCCTCGTTCAATTACTAGCGTGAGAGGAAAAGTTACCACACTTCAGTAATGTTTCGACGAACCACAGCAATGTGATTAAATTGTGGCTGTTGAGTATATCAAAGTGGCGTGATAGAATTAATGCACTTTGCCTTTTACACTACTTCTGTCCAATTCTATTCTCACTTTCTGTTTATGTAGATATTTAGGTATATTATAATGATCATCATAGCTAAAATGCATTAATTGATAAGTATGAATGTAAATATTTTTGAATGGAGTGTATGCGAATCTGAAAATTATTAATTGAAATTATAATTATAGTGGTTTATGTTGGATAGAGAGTTTTATGTGTTTGTTTTTATTAAATTATTAAGGCTTTATTGATTAAATTTTAAATACTTAATACTAGCAAAAATGAGTCATGTGGCATATTAAAAAGATTTATTCAAATGTCTTGTACTAAATTATAAAATCTATTATATTTTAGAAACTTTGAAGAAATTGATAGAAACTTTCAACATTTGTTTTATTTCACACTTACCATGATTAAAAAATCCTACTTAATTACTGAGATCAAATATTTCTATAACCTGAAACTATCATTCCTAACAATATTTGATTATTTTTTGGCTCTGATCTCTAGCCACCTAACCAGTCTAACTTCCAGCAAGATACTTTATAAATAATATGTTGATAAATAGCATATTAAAGCTAATATATTTGAGACGAGTTTACGTTGCTGACTATAAGTTAAATAATTTGCACTGTTTCTATATATTTTTTAAAACAATGTTTCATTTTTCAAATATGTAGTCAATAATAATAATTTAGTCAAAAGTTGGTATTCCGGTTTGTTTTGTTATTTTATTAGTTAACCTATTCGGACCGGAGAGCAGACATGTTATACTCGTTATATATAATGAACCAAGCTCAATAAATGAACCTTAACACGGTTGCGCACAATATTCCTTCATTTCTTCAGAATATTTCCTAATCTGAAGTGAAGAAGGTGATACTCGGCTAATGATGCCACTCCAGAACAGTCAAGGGGAAATAACAAAATTGGTCAACGATAAGAATGCTGCGAGTATCTTAATTATCAAAACATACACCTCTTCTCGAGACAACGCGAACAATCGAGCTTCGACATCTAGACACTCATTCTGTTCTTATACCTTGTTCGTAATAAAGTGACAGTGAATTGTGAGCATAAAGTTCTTCTTGAAAAATGTAGTACTGTAATTTGTGTGTATTTACATTTATATTTTTATTATCATACAAGTTTTTTTTTAATCTTACACAATGATTTTAAACAATGCCTATAGATGACGCAAAAGGTTATAACTGTATAGTGCATTCGATAATTAAAAAAAAAATGGCCATCTTGTCCTGTGTCAAATTCTCGACGAGCATTTAAACGTGGGTGCCTTTACAGCACAACCTTTCTACCGATATAAGAGTGTATGATGAGATGCAAGACACCCGTCTCTGTCTCCGAATTACCGTACCCATAGGGTTAACTTACTGGATTTCGTACCCAAATTGAAAGCCTAAGTTGGAATCAAGTTTCAGCTAACATTTGTAATAAATTAATACAAGTAAATATTACAGTTGGGTAAAATAGTATTGATATTTCATTTCGGTTATAACAATCAATGTCTCGTAAGAAATTAATTTATATTCATAGAAAAAAATTCAGAATATGTATTCTTAGAACTTTTACAGACATACAGTCAATGGACAAAATATTTTAAGACGTCCTGTAACAAATTTATTCCAGTAAAATGAAGAAAAAAAATCAGATCATATTGCTGATATCTAGATGATGAAAGGGGTATTGTTTAGATAAGAAACCAAAAATAATTGATGACTAACAAAGATAATATTTATTTTTGACATCATTTTATAATGGAGAAAAACAACAAAATCTTTTAAAGTAAAAGTATTTCAATAGCGTTATTTGAAAGTTATGGAAGTATTTTTAGACATTAAAGAATAAATAAAGCATTGTGACTTACCCATTGAAGGAATCTTGATGCATAGCGCCCGCGACAGTTGCAAATAAGCCCTTCCTAGCTGGTAGCAGCATATTTGAAGAACATCAGCTGATGTCAATCAGCAAATCTGATGTTTGTATATTAAGGAAAACAACATTGAAAGTGGTTATATCAACATAAGATCAAGGTTTATTAAAATAATGTATTATCTCAACAACGTCAAACAAATCGATTTATTTTTTATTGTCTTCCATAATTTTGGTGAAGAAATTCGGTTTATTTCAATGCTAATTCACGTAATGCGTTTGAAGCAATCACTCTGTCATTCGGCTCAATCAACGACTCTAAGACTACTTACGACGATGATTTTATTGTAAAAATACGAGAATGCATTTTAAATGTAAAGAAACATTGGTTTCAAAGAGAAAATGAAATTAAAAAAATAGCTAATGCATGAAAAAGCAAGTGGAAAGTAAGGCCACATACTATCACAAAATTTCAATTGATGAAGTCTCTCAGCATTCACGCTGTATGAGAGGTGCAGATTTTTAATGCTTGAATTTTTAATGAAAGATTTGAACCTATTTTAAAAATAATCAGTTGAGATGCCTTGTTATTCGTGGAGATGAATGTATACGCCTCGCTAAATGCCGTAGCTCCGAATCTCCCAAAGAAAACAAAATAACTCGCAAAGACGCCAGATCGCCCAAAAATATGACGTTGAAGTAGCTGAAGGATTGCTTTAAGAAGCTGGGATTATTGATTAGGTAATATATTTTCTTTTTCAACAATCTTCAGTACTTAAAACATTAAACATGCGCTCGATCGGTCTGAAATTTTACATGGGATTATAAGTCTCAGAATTAAAACCATCGGATAAATCACTTTGGAAGGTTGTTAAAACCTTAAACAGTAAATATACAGAATTACCAGTCCTAATAGGTAAAGAAAAAATATTTGAAACAAACATAGGATGAAGCCAATCTTCTCGCTAAAACATTTCATTTAAATCATAAGTTTCTGAGAATATGAGCGATAACAAAACACACAACATTAAATGAATCAATTAGGACTTTTCAAAATGCCTTACACCCCGATTCAAAATAATAACACCTATTGAAATTTCCAAAGTAATCGCTAAGCTTAAAAACAAAACATTCCCAGGTCTCGACACAAAAGATAACACAATAATTTAAAATCTTCCTTTCAAAGTGGTTATCCAAACGGCCAAAATATTTAATACATGCCTTCGAGCAAGAGTTTTCAACTGACCAGCCTGGTTCGAACACGTATCAAAAAACTTCAACTCAAAAAGGAACACCGACTTGGTGCTCCTTGAAATTGGAAAGGCCATCGCTTCAGTCTGGCACAAGGCTCTAATTCACAAAATGATCACTCTCGGGATACCTCATGAAAATTATCCACTCCTATCTCAACGACAGACCCTTTCTAGTAGCGCTCAACAAGGTAAAATCATCTCCGTTCCCCATCCCTGCGGGAGTCTCTCAGCATAGCATTCTTGGACCCCACCTATTTAACATATTCTTACATGATATCCCAAAAACGACTTCAACGAACATCGCGCTTTATGCTGACGACACAGCTTACTTTCGCTAGCTCTCACAGCAATTTAATGATTGCTAACATACAATGCGCTCTAAATATAGCGGACAAATACCGATAACAAGTTTCTTCTGTTTTGGACAGTCATTCATTCAGCGTTCACATATGACACACCCGTCTAGAGTAACACATCCCAATCAAACATTTTAAAGCTACAATTCGTGCAAAATAAGAATCGTTAACAGGATTGTACCGAAATTATTGTATTCAAACACTCAGAAAATAAAACAATATATATAAAAAAGGATACGGCCGGTTCCTTCTGTTCTGCAGGTTATATAAACGCACGCTGCATGAATATGACTGGCTGGACGTCCCTGCGTAAGATGTCGACTCAAAGCCATTTTGAAGAAATTGCACGCTATATCAATGCAGTGTTGTTTCAGGCTCAGTTGATGACTCAATGCTGTTATTCCCTGTTTGGCTCGCCTTATGGTAACTTCTCTCGATTCAGTAGACACTCCCATAAACGCTAAATAATAGATTACGAATTAGAATCAAATTTGTATTGTGAAACGCGTTGGTTTGATAGAAAAAATTGTAATACTGACATGATCCATAGCCTTTTGCGCCGCCTTTACTTTCTGCTGATACGAACTGACCGACCATAGAAGAAGCGCCGTGAGCATTTTCTTGAAATTCTGTCTCTGGAACAATGATGTTGTCTTCCAGGACAGAACCGCAGGCTGTACAGACGGCATCGCCTCTTGCTGGATCTACTTCTATGTCGGAGGATCCACAATTTTTACATTTCCTTCCAGATGACATTTTTCAACTAAGGAATAAGAATGGATAATAGTAAAATCTATTTACAATAAGAACAACGAAAAAATGCAACGAGATATATTATTAATTTTCAATTTTTAACGACTTATCTATATAGCGTCTATAAAGATGTAAAATAATATGAATACGTAGATAGTTTTCGAGCAAATGATTAGAGGGATTTTTCATCGTAAATTGAACCATAATTTTATTTGCTTGCATTCAAACAATTTACATATTTAAAATTATTGTTAACCTCAAAATAATGTGAATAAATTCTTATTTGATAATTGAAGAATATCAAGATAATAGTGAATATAAATCACATGATATATTTTTGTCAATGTATATTAACACAGATAATTTAAATTGCTATAATTATCTATTAATAACAAAATAAACTATTGAGAAGCTTACAATGGGCGTTTTTAATGTTATATTGCAGGATCCAACAACAGTAATTCAAAAAGTTTAAATAACAGTTTAACATGTAAAATAATAATTTTCATCCATAATGAAATTTATTAACACATAATCATTTTAGACAGTAAAATGTTAACTTATGAAATATAAAAGCTCACCAATATTCGATTATTTTATCAATTTGGAAGGGACACATGCGAGAACGTCAGCCTCAACACTTCTCTTTAAACGTGTGTGGAGCAGGGGAGATTAATGGCGGACCTTTAACAAAAAAAAACTTAATAATTCTAATCGTATAAATATATACATATTTAATTACGTTATAAAAACGGACATATTTAAAATTCCATATATTTATAAATACAGGTCATTATAATTCACCTGTTTGTTCAAATGTTCCATCACACCATATTCAAATATCAAGATTTGGTTTGGTCGGCACCATTTCATGCCGATAAATAAATAAAACAAATGAATTTAATTTAAAAATCAAATTTAAAAAAACACTAATGATTCATTTATTTCACCTCAAAAATAATACTTATTAAATTCAAATTTTATTTTATTTAAATTTCGAATCAACAAATTTTTAAAACAAATGAATATTCGCCGCGCATTTTTTAAAAGTCATAAAATAGAGGCATTCGAAACGTATTATGTTCCATTTTGGATGATAATTTTGAGCCACGAAAGCATAAAAATGTCAACTTCGACGGGGATGAACTGACAAATATTAAATAATTACCGATGCACAGTTTGATAGCCCTGCCGTAGTGTTATGAAAGTAAACGCCAAACGCGAATATTCTGGCCATAACACCTAAAATTTTGTCCATGGCTCGCAAACGTCAAAAATAATATTTCGTTCAAAAATTCAAAAAATTAAAATCAACTTTAAAAAAATTTATATCATCACTGTATTAATATGTGTCAAAGTTATATGTCGCTAAATTATCTATATATTATTTTTTTGATGAAATTAATTTCAGCACTTAATTTTATTATAACATCAAAAATATTAATAGTTCTCATCTAGCAATTATTTTTAATTTGATGCAAATTTTTTCCACAATGTGGATTTAAATATTAAAAAAATTATATTATAAATTTAGATATTATTTTACATTAAAGTGCTGTAAAATAATCTTAATAATGCTATTTAAAATAATTATTCTAATATATAAAAAATTATCTCTCTTTGTTCGTATGTATGCGATGCCATATCGTTCATCAGGTTGCGATAAATCTTCGTTTACTTATTGTTTGAACTTTCTGCGTGTGTCGTCAGTGTGGCGTGATGGTGATTCGTGCGTTCGCTCGAGAGGCGCCGCTATGGCGCCCACCATTATAGATCACGATAAGATATTCTAATTTCAATTTTTTTTGTGGAGTCGACTTATTCCGCGTTATTAGCGTCTGAAAACGTCTTGGCATTGAGGATAATACTTTAAAGCTGTTGATAAATATGGACAGCGATCAAATCAGTTCAAGTGAAGATGAATTCGGTTTTTCGTTGTTAAACGAGCTAATTACCTCTATATATGAATCCAGCGATGATGATATCAGTGAAAATGAAACCGACAGTGAAACTGAGGAAGATGCAGACAATTCACAATGGGTACGATGCAGAGAATCCGAAGAAGTGCTGCCAAGAGTACAATTTGTATCCGGCGAAAAACCCACAGGACCACAAATAGCTCCAAATATAAAAGAACCAATGGATTTCTTTAAGCTGTTTTTCACCGATAGCCTTGTTGAAGAAATAGTTTCAGAAACGAATAACTATGCGAAAAAGAAATTGGAAGGCAAGACGCTATCATCGAATTCGATATGGAGAAATTGGCGTGACGTGGACTGTGAAGAATTCTGGGCATTTATTGCAGTTATAATAAATATGGGTACTATGCAATCGGTCAATTTACAAGAATACTGGTCGAGGAATAGCGTCAGTTATATTCCTTTCTATTCAGAAACATTTACGAGAGATCGATTCAGTCAGATATTCTGGATGCTTCACTTAAAAACCATTTCAGCAGATCGTACTAATCCGAGAACACGTCTGCAACGAGTAAGTTACTTTCTGGATTACATCAATTCAAAGTTCTTGGATTACTTTATACCTGGAGAACAAATATGTTTAAACGAGTCGATCATCAAATGCAAAGGTCGAATTTCATTCATTGCGTACAATCCAAAAAAACTAACCAAATGGAGTATCACAGCTTATAATTTAGCTGATTCGAATACTGGTTATATTTGTAGTATTCTACCTTGTTATGGATCTCTCACAACAGAGCAATTGGTGAGACCTGATCTACATGTTTCTACGAGAATTCCAATACACCTTTATAAAATATTGCTAGACAAAATTCCTGGTGCTCAAGGGCATCATATGTTTACGGATCAATACTATACTAGTTATGTTTTGGCTCAAGAATTGGCCAAACTTAAATGCCATTTTACCGGGATGATCCAAACAAATAGGAAGGAATTACCAAACGAAATTAAAAAACTAAAATTCTTAAAAAAATCCACGATAGCTTATCGACGAGGTAACACTCTACTTTTAGCATGGAAAGATAAAAGGAACGTCGCTTGTTTGAGTACTAGGGATAACGCAGGAGTGACTAACGTAAAAAGAATTTTACGAAGCGGTGTGGAAATCAACATCAAGAAACCTAATATCATAGTAAATTATTTAAAATATATGGCTGGCGTTGATCAAGCCGATCAATATGCTTCAACGTATTGTTTTCTCAGAAAATCCTTGAAATGGTGGCGTAAACTATTTTTTTTGGGCATGGACATTTGCTTGATTAATTCATACATACTCTATAAATTGGAGAAAAAGAAAAGAAATGAAATACCGCTTACTCATTTGCGCTATCTAAAAATGCTTATTGAGCAATTGAGAGGAAGCTATCGTCAAGCTCGTGATCGAACGTCGACGTCGAGCACTAATGAACCCCGACTAAATGGAAAGCTTCATGTTGTTCTGAAAGGTGTAAAGAGGGGTTGCAAGGTCTGCTCTGACCGAAGTAAGCCTGGCTGCAGACGTGAAACCTCGACTTATTGTGATACGTGCCCTGACAATCCGAGGATGCATCTCGGGGATTGTTTTGTAAAATATCACACAAAAACTAATTATAAAGTGTAATATTTAACAGATTTGTTTTTGTAAAACATAAATATATTATTAAAGTTTTATTATTTGTATATTTTTGTTTGTTCTTGAATATCTTCTCAAGAAAACCCAAATGAGAAGATGATAATCTCAAAAGGTATAGGCTGCAGATTAGGAAGAGCTTTTACCCGATGATTCAACCAGATTAGGAGTGTCATTAGTCATTCATTAGTATAAGCGCTTCATACTGCGGATCAGAGTATTGGACACATTTTAATGTCCCTGAAACCTTCGGAATTCGTCGAAATGTTCGATTTGTATTAAATGAAAATAAGTATAACCGGGTACAAGGCATAAAAAATGTAATAGACACCCTCAGTTGGTGTAGGAGCGAATCCGAGATGCATTTAAGCGTCACGTATGTCTTCACCCTACCCCGGCAACGCCCTAACGAGGAAAGGGGGGGACTGGACTCCTTGCACTCCAGAAAGCCCTTTCTAGTAGTCAAAAAGATCATCTAGAGTAGTTTTCCACCATCTCCATATGAAAACTACTCAGTCTTTACAAACCTTCCACACTGCCTATCGAGACGTAAGCGAAAGCATTTGTCAATATGTTTATTCAGGATACCCATTGGGTGAGTGTTCGAAATAAAACTCGGTAATGCTACCTTCAATATCGAGCGAATGAGGAGGTGAATGTATGATACAGACGAGATGGATATAACCCCTCCCTGTGAATGGATATTGAAGAGGCCCATAGTTCTGCAGTGGACTGTTAGAGGCTGCACTATGATGATGACATATGTAACACACAAATATTTACCTTAAAAAAATCTGAACATAATTGAAGAGAAAATAAATATCTATAGTCTTAAGTGTGAGCTTCTTAAAAAATATCGCCGTATCATCAATAAAATTTATTTTAATTAAGTAAATATCTTAAAATTGAAACAGACATATTTACAATTCAACAATATAAACGTATATACATTTAAAACATTCCACAACAAGAAAATATTTAAATTTCGTTTTCACAGGATGTCACGCTTTGACTATTTATTGTTGATAAATACATACGTGCATTTTAAAATGATATGTCGTTTCAACATACGATACCCGAATAATATATGTTAGGATAACGTTATTATCACCGTGACAAATCTTCCTGTAGAAACGTAATTAAACTAAATAATCACAAATAAGACGTAATTAAGAGGTTCACTATGGACAGTCGCTATTGAGAGACTGCGATTGATAATTATTATATTTTATATATAGATAGATAATTGTAAATAACGCAATGAAATATTGCAAAAATTAAGTGATTAGATTTATGGACAAAAGTATATTTCAATGCATGTGTACAACCACATATTCGTCACAACAGATTTTTGAAATAGTTTCAAGCTATTTATTTTTAAGAGGTATCTTTTGCCTATCATATAATTCATTATCGTATCAAAAACAAAATTACAACAGTCGTGATATGTCAAGGTATGTATCTTAATAACAAATATATTCTTATTAAAAACATTACAAATAAAAAGGCGGTAATACAAAATTTAAAAGAAAGCGAGCGGCGTTTAATTTTTGTTATAAGATTTATGCAATTAAGTGGAATTTATTAATTGTTAAAGCATTGAATCAGATTTATATTTATGTTTTGATGTATTTATAAATTTGCATACGGTGAAAGCTGCACTATATGAATAAATTAAAAAATAAATAAAATAAGAATTCAGCCCGAGCCCAGCTTGGGTCTGAATCCCAATCATCGTAATCTAGACTGCCCGTCATCCATGCGGACCTCTACAATACATATTATAATGGGTATTAAAGCCCCTCCTCTATTCAAATTGTTGTAAAGATTTCACAATATAGCAATAATTTGCAGTGGAATTATTTTACAATTTAAATCAATACGTAAGTAGACACATAATATTAATTATATAATAATTAAAGAGCGTGCAAAACTCATGAAAACATACTATCCAAAATTTTGAGAATAAAATTGTTCAATTTCATAGATTAATAACGATCTTTCGAAAAACATTTGATGGCACATAAAATAATTCAACAACATAAAAAAAAAATTTAACATAGATGAAAAATATGAGACATAATAATATTAATACTAATAACCTTATAATTCATTAGAAATATAATAAAAACGTTTTAGTTTTATTCTACATATTTATTTAACCCTTTTAGCCTTAGCCGTTTGATAATTTATAGAGATACGTCGACATAGGACACAATTGGATCAAAATTGTTAAAAAACGACTGAGGTTAAAAGGGTTAAGAGAGTATTATCAATATATAATGCTGCAACATGATGCTTTAAGCAGTCTGATAATATATGTTTAATCATAGTAATAGATTTAAGATATGCGGAACAAAATTAAATGTTTTTTCATTATAATTCAATTAACAGAAATGACGTTAAAGAATATGTCATATATACCACACTTTAAAGAAGATTTACGTCAAGAATATATCTCCATTCATGATGTCATATTATGCCTACTGTTTAAAATTGGAAAGATTTAAGATTACAATACCTGTTGCATTGGTTACAGTGACTAAATCGAGCTTATGTCTATCGACAGAGCTTTTGAAATGACAATTAATTACTAAAAACGAAGTATATAGCCATATTGAGGGTGAATGCTATATGTTGCATTGCCGTGAGCGTCAATAATAAAGATATTGAGCGGGTCCAGGATATGCCAATTTGCCAAGTGAGAAAAATTCGATCTTTAGAAAAAAATACATATGTCGACGTCTACAAAGCTGTTATGCGGAGGGCTAGCACTCGGCAGACGGAAATTAAATGAAATAAATTAATTCTGGTATGACCGACTCAGTTGCCGCATCACTAAAAAAGATACAACTCCGTAAATAATTGGAATTTTTCTAATTTTAAATTTATACCCATTCAACTCTATCAATCGATATTTGATTATTAAAAATAGACCCCGATTTACATTCATAGCTTAGCGATTTTCTATTTATCAATAATTAGCCCTAAAAATATTTGTAATGAACTGGAGGGTGAAATTTAATTTAAAATATAGCCATGGAATCTTTTAAATTTATCTAATAATAGAGACATGATCAATGCGACATCAATAAAGTCATGAACCATATGGCATAAGGGTCATGGACATGTACGGAGGAGTGTCAATTATCAGCTTCGTTCGAACCCAGACATGGCAGTAAACATATCGGAAGATCTCATTTACGCTGGGACATAGACATCGTATGTCTGGGCCTAGGCAATTAGCAGGAGGAGACATAGGACAGATGGAACTGGTGGCATATGTTGTTTGTGGCTGGGGCTCTTGTATAGGGTTGTGTGAGCCATTTATGTATGTATGACATCAAATGCATTGATGGCCAACTTGTAAATCTCGATAAAATCGGTTTACTTGTAACCCGTAAGGCAGGATGATCACAGGGTTGCGAGCGCATTCCAGTGATTCAGAAAGAGCATTTTTGTACGTTGAGCAGGGAGAGAGAGACAAAATGTAACGCAGTTCGGGAGACAGAGACGGAGAGCTTCCTACGTACGATAGCACACAATATTCGATCATTTCTTTGGACCGTGCAAGCCTGCTAGTTTACTTCTGAAGGAGAAGATTTTGCAAAAGGAGTGGTGATACTTAGTTAATAACACCGCTCCAGAACAGTCAACGGGGAATAACAAAATTGGTCAACGATAAGAATGATGCGAGTATCTTAATTATCAAAACAAACGCCTGCTCTCAAGACAACATGAATGAAAGTCATCTTATTTTTGTTGAAAGAGCTTAATAGCTTATCCGACGATAACGATTTCAGTTAATTATACCTAAATTTAATGACAGTTAAAGATTTTTTTGTCGATTAGTAAGTATGAACATTTTAGAGCTTTTATTAAAAAAATGTAGGGGTACCTTTACGGCACGACTTTGCCATCGATACATGAGTGTATGATGAGACACAAGACACCCGTCTCTGTCTGACGATTTCCGGTCTGATAGGGTTTAGGTTAATTTATTGAGCTTGGTTCATTATCAAGCTTGTTACACTCTGCGGTGGAGCTGATAGAAAAGTGGATTTACATTAGAGCGTAGCATGTCTGCTCTCCGGTTCAAAAGGGTTAAATTTTCTCACTACTCAAGGGGTCTAATATTCTATTTAAATTTAAAATTTTGAAACAGCATGGGGGCTCACGTTTTTTTAAAGTAAAAGATAATTGGTAAATCTTATATTTATTTAACCAAAACAGAATCCGAGGACAAAAAAATGAGCGCATAGAACTTTTCAGTGACACCGATAAGATAGTTTAAATGGCATTTGATCTCAACTAAATTTATAGCAAAGAGAATATTGAAAAAAACACAAAATGTTAATATTCAAAAAGATCTCTATCATCTGGAGAAAGTTTATTGTCTTGAGATAAAAGAGGAATATCATAATAAAAAATCTAACCTTCATATTATACTCATCTTTGGTCATTATTTAAAAAAAATATATGGGTTTGAGATAATATTGGACCGAACATTGTAACTTCATGTACTCAAAATATAGAATAAGAAGAAATAAGATTAATTTATAAGAAAAAATAGGAACTAAATAAGTGGTAACAGACACTAGTAGAAGTATATCAAGGATTTATAAAATTATACTTTCATTAAAATACACGGTGAATCTGAGGACGATTCATAATTTTATTCTACTCTAGTGAAATATTTAAGGCAACCATAAACATCAATGATTTTCATTGCATGAATGATTTTCGTTAATTAGTAGGTTTGATAATTTAAAATATCATTTAATTTAAAGATGTTGTGGTTGTTTTACGGAAGATTTATTATTTCTTTACTACGATTGGTTTATTCAAAATAATAAATATATAAGTCTACTAGTTAATTAAAAATGATGCCATTTTTATGATAAAAAGGTGCTAATAAAGAATTTTTAAAATATATAAATAAAATTATATATACGACGGAATTGATTCATAGAGATGAAAATCATTTATTTTGTTACTTGAACTCTAAATAATTGCCTAATTATCTTTGGAAGGTTGGATGGACCATCCAAGAATACGTCGATCGAAGCTTCCAGAGAAGAAATTGACATTTGCAGACATATCTTCAGACCACGCCACTGATGTCACCATGCGTCTATGACCCTATACACGAAGAAGAATTGAAGTTTATGTTATATTTAATGATGTCATAAATTTAAAAAGTGATTTACCATTCTGCTTGTTCTTGGAAGCCTTGCCATTCTTTGTCCGTGTAAATCAAACAGACGCACTTGCCTATTATCATGTGGAATGGCAATAAGTCCACTAGAGCTTACAGCAACACGGTTCACACTGGAGTCAGACCGAATTGTAGCAAGAGATGATCGCATATTTTTCAAATCCCACACCTTAAAAACAGTTTTTTATAAAAATTATACTCTTAATTAAGGTTTAGAAACGTTTCATTTAAGACTTTTTTATAAACGTAATATTACTTTAACAGATCTATCGTCCGATCCCGAAACAACTTTATCTTCTCTCGTAAAAACTGCAGATGTAACGCTTCTGCAAATATAAGTAATAGATTAGCTGATGAAATTAGCATTCGAAATAAATGTTTCATGCGATATCCAAATACTTACTCTGTATGACCCTGAAATACCGAAACAGAATGTATTGGTTCACGGAAATCCCATAAACGGAATGTTGTATCTCTAGACGCCGTCACAACTAATCGCTGCGAATGATGAGCAGATGCATGTGTTAATTCATGATCATGACCTTAAATAATATACATAAAATCAATCTTCACTGGAAAAATCTTTAAATAAATCAATACTAGTTGATTTAATGTTAAAAAACCTGTTAAACATTGCAGTAATTCCCCAGTTTCAACATCATAAAGATTGGCTGTTCTATCCCAAGAAGCCGTAATAACTTGATCGCCACCAGTTAGCCAATCGGCTGCCACAACAACACCTGTATGTCCGCCAAATTCTACTAATGGCGTTCTTAAGCTTTCGGGGCGATCTGAACCATCGCCTCCAAATCCAACGCCAATAACGTCATCAACACCCGCATCAAGTTCCTCCTCTGAAGATTGTCCTCTAAGAAGCTACAAATAGTAAAAAGAATAGAAGAAAGAAGAAAGAATATTGAAAAATATATAACAGTAAGCATTAAATAATATATATGGTCTTTTTATAAGGACGCTCAATTTTTAAATGTAAATAAATCAAGTAATGTCTGAGATATCCACTAATTTTTTTTTAAATGGAAAAAACCTTAAAAATGCCATCACTAAAAGCAAAAATGAAGCAATCAGCGACTACCTCAATAGGCTAACCACCATTTAAGCCACAGAATATTCACTGTGGAAAGCTACAAAATAACAAACCTACCTCATTACGGAAAGAATGGTAAAGGAATTTCCTACCAAAGGATTTAAGTTTTTGGTACAAATATTCAATGCGGTACTAAAAATGGACTATTTTCTCCCGCACTGGAAAGTGGCTAAGATTATTCTAATCTCCTAGTCTTTTTTTTCCTGTGGGAGGCGAATCTTCGCACCCATGGTGTTCCACGGATGGGCTTTTACAAGCCAAGACATCCTTCGCGGGTAGTGTAGGATTGTACCCACTAAACCCCTCCCTTGTCCTTCTCTGTCCTCCTGGTATTGTTTTCCACATTGCTTCAGGACAGGTAGTCTGGCCTTAGGTGATTGGCCCTATTCTATTGTTGGAGAGGCGCTCTGCGTCTCTTTCTTTCACTGCCCTCTTTGGCGCTCAGAATCTCTTCTACGTATACGCGCTAAAGTTCCCAGTTCTTCTTGTTTTCCATCATGCTGTGGACCATGTTGTCGACGTTGAGCTCGCCCCGTAGTCCAAGGCCCTTCTTCTTTGCCTGGAGGTCAAGCGAGTGTATTCCAGCGATCACGAGCACCGCTTCTTCAGATATAGTTCTGTATGCTGCGGTGACTCGGAGCGCTAGAGAAGCCTGCTGCTGGACCCCAGCCAGCTTCCTTCTGTAGCTTTCGTGTCTGAGGGACTCATGCCATATCGGGGCTCCGTACAGAAGGATCGAGTGTATTACCTCGTCATGGTACGTCTCCTGCATGACTTTTGGCCCTCCAATATTGGGCATGAGCCGTCCTAGCTCACTGGCCACCTTCTGCACAGCTGCTTCAATATGTTTTCTGAAGGTCAGCTTGTTGTCCAAGAGGATCCCGAGGTATTTCAGCAATTTGCTGTATTCAACCTAGTGACCGTTCACAACAAGGCCACTTGACCCTCAGTCTTCTTCTTCTACTGCAGATCATTGCTTCCGTCTTTTCTGCTGCCAGTTGCAGGCGATTTTACCGCATCCATGCGTTGATTCTGGCAAAGGCTTCGGTAGGACAGTTATGGCAAAGATAAAAATCACATAATGCACACAATTTTTCTTGAACGGAGCACTGATATTGAAAATTTGATTATTTGCACAAGCTGTTCAACATTTTAACCTTCCATGGTGATTTGCCGTACACTACCGAACAATTCACAACAAATTTGATTGCTTTAACAACATGGCCACTAAAACTTAAATTTTGAACGTCCCTATTGAAAGACCCTGTATATCGAGAAAAAGTATAAACATACAGGCAATTCCCAGTTAACGGCAGCTTGCCACACGTGTGCAGTATTATCGCCACTGCTCGTTAATGCTATATCTCTTGATGGATGAAATCGAATAGAATTTACTGAGCCAGCATGACCTAGATATTGAAGTAGACATTTTCCATGTTCCACACTCCATATTCCAGCAGAGTGATCTATAAAATACGTAAGATATATATGTAATGCTTTTTACAATATGTGATATTTTAAAATAGTTTTAATATTCAATGAAAATCACCTGCTGAAGCTGTTCCAATTAAAGGTTGTCCCTGGTCGTGCTGATGAAACTTCCCATACACCGTCTTTATGTCCAGTGAATTCCTTTATTAGCAGACAATTAAAAGTCGGTGCCTTAAAACTTGAGACTATTTTACTCGTTTGGACTTTCAGCTTGTGACTAGCTTTGACCTTTTGTGAACTTTGAGATACTAAAGACACATAGAAAAAGTATTAAATTATCAACATTTAAAATATGTCTGTACAAAATACAATGATTTTTTTTCTCAAATTCTTGGTAGCATTTTAAATGGGTATTATTAAAAAGAAATGTGTATCCAAGCAATGGAGTTATTTATAAATATAGAATAGCTTATAATCGGCATCAAAGTGTGTCATTTTGACTATGTAATCAATTGAAACGGCCGTAGTAACATAGGTGTGGCATCAATTAGCAAATTATCACCTTTGTGTATAATGAATTTACAAAGTCTTAGATTATAAAAATCTTGCTGATTCAATATTTACATATTATAATAAATTGTGTTTACATTTCTGTTTAGGAGTTTTTCCTTGCACATCAAAATCTACAGTGTCATTGCTCGGTTTGTCGCCAATGAATGATTCTCTTTCTAATTTTTCATTTAATAGATCAATTTTTTCTTGCACTGGAATGAAAAACAATTTAAATCTCATTTTTATATTAAAAACTAAAATAAATGCATTTAAAACAATCATTCAAGATCAAATACATACAATTTAAATTCTCCGTATAAAGAATATCAAATTCCTTTTCAATTTGCAGAAAAAGGTCATGTAATCTTGAACGAATCATCGGAGGAATAGAGCACTCTGATTCTTGGTCCATTTTAAATAAGTTCGGTATAATGTCAGAACCTTCTGCGAGACTTTGCAATCTTCTTTTGCTAGATTTCATGATTGCCTGTTATATAGGTAATTGTCCTAAAAATATATTAGTCATATGATTCAATAGGCACTTTCAATACTTGTTAACGAGTCAATAAAAATATGTTTGAATGTGACATTTTTCATTCGTTATTTTCCGATATTGATTTCCATTATGAACTACCGATAAATATAAAATCTTTAGTAAGCACATCAATATAATACATAAAGAAGAAAAAAATTACATACAAAAACGATTCAAGTCACAGAAAAATATTTTTGGCTGTAGATTTGGTAAGATTCTCTTACATTTTCCCTAAACATCGACTAATTCTAATGCTAGAGTTATGGGATTATCACAAATCATAAAATAAACAGGTTCGACCTTATGAATATATGATGTCTTGTCAAGGCCAGCGACATATTATGAAAAATAAACAAACAATGAAAATCTTACAGACACAAATCGACAGATTTGCTTAAGGGGAACAAGACGAAACGGGGCCAAGAGCCCCACAAACGATCCCCCACAAGTCCACCTTGGCTCTTCGCTCTACGACCCGTCAATACAAAACTGCACTGCTTTGAGGTGGTCATAACACAAACGTCAATTGGTGTATAATTACAATATTATATCAATGTTTACTTTGCTCCACTAATATATTTAATTTCTTTATTATGTCATCTATAAATACATTTTTTTCAGTGAAATAATTGTATCGTTACAGACGATAATAATATATATGCAATATTTATGATAATTAAATTTAATATATACGAAGCACAAGAAAAATATTTTTATATCAATTTTATTAATAAAAATATGCAAAATAGTAATATTTTGGTTTTGTAAAAATTATTTAGATTTATAGAATAAACATTTTAATAAAATTATGTGATATAAAAGTTTTGAGGTTGTGTTGAAAATATATTTTGGCTCAATATTTAGTGAGTAGGGACTATAAATAAATTATTAATCAATGAACGATATTATTGAGTAATTGTTAAATTTTATATAGTGCTATCAATCTATTTTAAAATTAATCGTTAAATTGGTCAATGACATAATTATTTTATATGGCAATATCACAGTCGGCTGCGTTGGAGTTTGGACATAGCGTCTAGTAGTTGGTAGAGGGGTAGTCGCTAAGGATAGGCGTTGCCTCCATGAGCAGCATGGCGGGTAAGGGCGTCTATTGTTGATCGATAGGTGGCCTGATGATGTTTCCAGACAGCAAATACTAATTGTGAAAACGCTCATTTCAGAACTCTACAGCCGGCACAATTGTGCCTATTGTCAGGAGGAAGTCTCCGGGCTTAGGGTGCGATGTGCCGAATGTCCAGACATGGACATCTGCCTGCAGGTATAAAATGACGTTTCGTTTGTATTAAAGGAAAACATTCCTTGGCGAAATTATTGACTGCAGTAATGCTCATGAATATCGCTTGTAAACAAATGTCTCAATATCAGCACTCTTCGTTTTGACATTTCAAACGTCAAAATTCGGCACTCCGGATTGTATATTGTTTTTTTTCTAAAAGACAATATATTCAAATGATCTATACTATTTAAGAAGAAACACTAATATAGCTCACATCTTTAAAAAATGCATATATAATCGAATGTATGTTTATATTTACATGATGTTTATGTTCAAAAGATAGAAAATACCGGCTATTGAATTTGGCATTGATAAAAAACTGTTATTACAAAGTATAATAATTAATTTAAACACTGTACTACAATATAAAATTATTATAGTTCATTAAGATTAATGAAAAACAGCAAATTATTATAAGATACAACACTATATTCGTTATTATATGAAATATGATCAAAAACAAATTGACTCCGAGGATTTTGATTCTATCACAATTGTTCTGTATTTCGTTTGAACGATTATTAGTCAATATTCTAAACATATGGCCAATAATTATAATCGAAGGTAAATAGTCATGCAGATGTTTATTTTTGATGATGATTATAATGATAATAACATTTGTAAAAATATAGTATTGGGTGTGTGAATAAGTTCCTGCCATTTTTCATGAAACATTTTTTATTAAAATGTAATAAAAAGCAAGTAAATTATAGTATTGCCCATTGCTAGCCATTACTTTTGCTTATCTTTCTGGTAGCATTTGAATTCCGAATTCTTCTCAGAATCGATTGATTTTTGAGAATTTTCATATGAAGTGAAATCTATGCAGCTCAGCCGGGCCGTAAGTTGTTGATTGGAAAAGTGGTAATCAGAAGATCATCCCAATTTAGGGTAGTTTTTGAAGTTCCTGTTCTATCAATTTTTGTTATTTTGGTTTTCATCTTATTTATGAATAACCCATAGATTTAATTTTCTACTTCGACACAATGCAGTAAATGTTTGAGTTCTTCCTTGTTGGCCGCTATGAGTGTGATGTCATTCGCGAATCTCAAGTTATTAATTTATTCCCCTCCTATGGAGATACCTCCTTCCCAGCCATCTAGTGCGCGCCTCATTATATATTACCTGTATATATTAAATAGCAGCGGAGACAGAATGCAACCATGTCTTAAACCTTTGTTTTAAAGCACTCTGATAGGGTATCGTCAATTTTGATTTGTGAAGATCTGTCAGTATAGAGTGCTCTGATCATTTTTATCATGTGACTAGGGACTCCCATTTCCACAAGCACATTCCACAGAATATCCCATCTTACACAGTCGAAGGCCTTTGTGTAATCCAAAAAACAAAGCATCATGGGAACATTGAACTCTTGGGATTTTTCAATAAGCATTCAGATGTTCATGATCTGTTCCCGGATTCCTCGTTCTTCCACGAATCCTGCCTGTTATTTGGGTATTTTCCATTCTATAAGGTATTTAAATCTATCCTGTATGATGTGTAGCATTATTTTGCTGGCATGCGCAATTAAAGAAATTGTTTGATAATTTTCACAATTTGCGTGTTGAACCCTTTTCGTATATAGGAATGATTGTAGAGTTGATCCATTCATTTGGCCACATGCAGTCATCACATATTTGATGTAGTGTGCGGTATCCGTCTTCTCCAATGTTTTTAAGGATCTCTGCGGATGTTATCGGGTCCTAGAGCTTTATTATTTAATGGCCCTTAGTGTCTCTTCATACATGATGTTGGGTACTTTTGTGTGTGACAGTTGTAATATTGGTGAATTCTCTATGGATTGTGATCGGTCCTTGTATAGGATTTTACAGAAGACCATCTCCTTGTGACATCTTCGCGTTCGCTTAACAGTGAACCGTCTTCATTCTCAATCGTCCAATTTATTGTATTTATCCTATGCAGATTCATACAAACTCTTTACCCTGTGATGAGTAAGTTAATTTTAAATTCATATCTTCCAAATTATTAAGAATTTTTGTGTCCAAAAACTTATCTATTATGGGAACCAAATAAAAATCCGAGGGAGGAAGATCGAGGGAATAAGACAGTTGCAATAGTAACTCTAATGTCCCTAATTTTTTCCTTGTATTGCCATAGTGCAAGATGACATTGTGCTCATTGATGAGTTTGGTCGCCAATAAATGCCGTTACACAGTTGAATGAGTTGATTCAAGTCTTTCAGCTAATTTATCAATGGAAAGACTTGGATTTGTCTCCATTAAATCTCGTAGAACATTGATATGCAGTGTTTTAGGCCACCCACGACTTGGTTCATCCAGCAACCATAAAATATTGAAATCTGACAAACCACTTTTTGCATGTTTGTTCGGCCACACAGTCATCTCTGTACACACCACAAATGTCTTGAGTAGCTTTCCACTATTCAGAGGAAAACTGTGCAGTCTTTGCAAATCCCACACACTCCCCTTTGATATGATCATCCAGGTGGTCCGCTGGGTGAGCATTCAAAATGAAATTCGGAGACATGCTATCTTCAGTATAGAGCGAATAAGGAGGTGAACATATGATACAGACGAGATTAATTTACAGTGGACCGTTTGTGGCTGCACTATGATGATGATGACTATTATTAAATAAATAATTAATTTATGTAGGGATTATTGATTGTGTCATTAATGTATTACAAGATTTTATTTGCGTTATTTTTTTCAGTGTTTTTCGGCTGGGGCAGAAATAGGTTCACACAGAAATGATCACAGCTATTATATAATGGTAATTTTCTATTTATTAATACTTATTTTATAAGCACAGGGACGTTTGTTTATCATATCTATCGATGTTAACACGTTCGCTGCATTCAATACATTGCGAATACTCAGTCATACGCGCCGTCTGTGTACTACGCATCCAATGAGTTATTTTTGCTTAACTATTTGCATTCATGTCTTAATATGAACAGATTACTGAAGAATCATCTGCTTTAGATATTTTATGATTTTATGTGATACTGTCATTATATTTATAAATCAATAATAAAAGGATATGTTATAGGATTCTGGAGCAGTGGGTATATTTCAAGGAAAAGGAACATGGTCTGCTAAGGAAGAAGTGCGCTTGCTAGATGCCATAGAACAATTTGGCTTTGGGAATTGGGAAGACATATCCAAATACATTGAAACAAAAAGTTCTGAAGGTATAAAAATAATAAATTTGTAAGTGTTTATCAAATATTATTAGGACAAATTTTTGATTGCTCGATTTTTAATGTAGAATGTTGAATGCTGCTTCGTATTGTATATAATGGAAATTATTAAATTCATTTTGTATTTCAGAGGCCAAAGATGAATACATTTCGCGTTACTTAGAAGGAAGCATTGGGCGTGCGACCTGGGGTGGCGTTGAAGCTCCAATAAGACCAGCGCCTGCTTGTCCTGCACGCGATGATGGTCCTTTAGGTCCCGAAGCTATAGCGAGATTGCCTCCTCTTGCAGTGTCGAACGAAGAAGCTTCCCAATTGGGATATATGCCAAACAGAGATGATTTTGAAAGGGTTAATATAACTTATTATCTCCTGTTCTTAATTGAATTACCATTATTATCATCAAAAATATTAATGAGCATTTTTTCATTACAAAATCATTAGATAGAATGGTCATCACTGAAAAATAAAACTGAATACCTACACAATACACATGTTTGCCTTTTATTTAATATTAACAATATTATATGTTGATTATAAACTCGATTGATAATTATTATTTTTCATTTATAGGAGCATGATCACGAGGCTGAACAGATTATTTCTTCTTTGTCGCTGAATTCGGAAGATGATGATCTCGATATAGGTAATTCATTCTTATGTTCATATTTTAAAATAAGCTCCAGATGCAATTTTAAATCATCAACTATCATCAATTAGTGCAAATGTCTTTTCTCTCTGTAGTTTTTTCATCTAGCTATGACTTTGAAGACTAATATGTTTATAAAACTACAACATGAATCTGCTAAATGTCTTGCAAAATAAATTTCGCACACAAAAAATGATTGTAATGTAACGTGGAGGCCTAAAATAAATTAGACTGTTCAATACAGTGCACGAAATCAATAAGATTCCGCCGTGTAGCTTCATACGGGTAAGAAATCACACCACCATCTGACCAACATCTGTTCAGGGACTTGGTCAGCAAGAAGCCTCCGTTTACATTGCTATTTTTTGCCACATTCTGCCTAACGATTATCATTACACGTCACTCCACTTTATTGAACGAATAAATACATTGAGCCGACTTCTGATCTTTGCTTCTTCAACGCTTCCATCCACTATCCTCATCCGTAGAACATCCCCATCCCTACAAAATCCACCAGGTTCCGCAATTCTGATAAGTTTATGTAGTGAGCAGAATGGGTAAAAATACCTATACGCTTGACTGGTGGTGGCTATATGCCGGATGGATATTTGTATCCGTTTTATAAACTTAATTTTACAGCGGAAAAGGTTCTATAAGAATACTAAGTAGATTAGTTAATTAATCTTTTAAACGGATTATTTTTATTTTTAGTGTTTTGTAGTTGATTAATTTAATTTTAATATTTTTAGCTTTGAAGTTGTCTCAAGTCGATATTTATACACGAAGATTAAGAGAACGGACGAGAAGAAAAAGACTCGTCAGAGATTATCAGTTGGTTTCTGTTTTTTATAATAACATTAAAAACAGAGGAAAACCAATCACAAAAATGGCTAAAGAGAAAAAGTCAGTATGGTTTAAATAATCACTTTGATATGAACACTGGTAAATTGGCTCTCTTCAGTTGATTTTCAATTTTTATTACTTGCAGAGACTTCATTGACAAATTAAGACCTCTCACGCGATTTTCATCCCGGTCGGAGCACACCGGAATCGCGGCTTCGCTCTGGCGCGAGCGTGAGCTACGTGTTAGATTATCGGAGCTGGTCCGTTATCGTCGAAATGGCATTACATCGTCCGAGGAGTGCGCCCATTTTGAGAGGCACGCCGCAGCGAACGTCGGAACGACTAATGCCCATCCGGTGAACGCCCGTGCTGCTGCCCTCGCTCGCATGGCGGTACATGTGCATGCATGCTTTTCATCATATTCATAATGAAATATTTTCATAAATATCGTGCATGGCATTAAATTGCAGTCTGAAAGTCTCAATTTATGAAGTACGAAAAAGACCAAATGCCTATATTTATGAAATTAATAATCAGAACATTAAAAATGCACAAAAACCAACATTCAAAGTCAACATTTATCTTTATTGATGTTTTTTTAAAATACATTTTTGTGTATTTTTATTTCCCCATTTTCATGTACCATATCATTTCAAATTTCTCTCGCACCTTTTTAAACTCTTGGGAATAAGACGGATTGTTTTACATATCTATAACAGGGATTGTTAGACGTCGACCGCTAAAGTATTTTTGGTAGATTGCAGTCCTATAAATATATATATTGTACTATTCCTTGTTCAAACAAGTCAAAATTTCTCATATTTATAACGTACTGGCCGAATTATCGAGGCGCAGCTTTATTTGTCTTAGGTTGTACTATCATAGCTCCTCCAGTAGGCGACGTATCCTCAGGGCGAGATTCCCCAGACTCATGGCTGCCGCAACATCTGTAACGTCACCAAAAGGGTTTTAATAAGGGGGCAAATTTCAAAGACCAGATATTTATATCTATGTTTATTTTCCAATTTGGATTGGCGGCCGTTACAAAGGACTCCAGACTGAACTCCATCTCAAACTGAATTATACAATTCTCTTCTTTTATACTCGTATACAACCTCCCTACTCTTTTTTGGATGCTTCTCGGAGCTTTACATCTGCATCGATTTCTGTGTCATTTTGAGGAATGTTGTTTCAATAATTTTATCAATTAGTCGCGCATAGAAATAAAAGCGTAGCTATCCCTGATCAATAAAAGTGATTCTGTTTTTGATTTACACATTTATTGTTTTTCTTACTTCATATTTTTAACAATCATTTGTGGTGTATGTGTAGTATGGTGTGATTATATTTTCTAATAATATCAATAGAAAATTTTGTGTAATCATTCCATTTAATCATTTCAATCGTATTTTACACCACATCATTACATATGCAGCTTTTAATTGGTGCTTTAAAGCTTCAGCTTTTTGCTTTATTTTATTATAAGATAATTAAACATTGTGAAATTTAAGCGCTAGTTTAACGTAATATCACAAATAATTACTTGCTATAGTAACTTTGTGTTTTTTGCTAGATTTAGTGGGTTTTGAAATAGTATACATATATATAACACATCACTCAATAAGTTTGTAGGATTGTTTTTGGGACGATATTGTGAAAAACCGTTTCCAAATGAAGAAGGAAATGGTTTAAAGTGAACAAAAATCCTACGAACTTACTGAGTACTATATTAGAGTCATGTTTATATATTTTTAATTATGTTATAAAACGAGTATCTGATCGCAATCTGATCTAAAGGTTCAATCTCTTCTGTACAATCACTATGGCTTTCAGATTCACTATCCATTATTTGGATTTTTCGTCTTCTTATATCTCTAATGTTGTTGCTGTCTTCCCATGGATAAGTTGGCTCAGTAACTTTAAGAGAAATATTCCGATTACCAAGAAAGTTGAGCTCGAACTAACGTCGAAAGCAGAGTCCAATCTGCAGTCGCGAGTGTTTTTGGGATAAAACAACTTTGTTGCCATATAATACATTGTGTCACTCGACACCTCATAACATGATCCACAAAAGGCCAGGAGTAGACTCGTGACTCGAAGACTCACCACTCGAATTGTCGCATCACATGCAGTGGTGCCTGAGAGGCACCGCTTGAGTGCAAAGGGTTAATTTACCTTTATAATAATTACTAACAACAATCAGATAATCGTTTCCTAATGTAATTAAAAAAATACATGTATTTAGTGGTATTCTTTTTCATCTTTGGCGTAAATATTTTTTCTACGTTTGGTTATATTTTTGAGTGAAAATCTCATTTTCTTGTCTTTTATGGTAATGTTTGACGGTTGTGTTAGGGTAGCAGTGGATGCACAATTCAACAGACTCCCAGCCAACGCGATCTCAGTCCAACTCATCAGCAAAATCAAAGAAAAAGGTTAAATCCTTTATATTTTTTTACTGTGTTTTGTAATTGAATATTACGATGTTCGTTTGCTTATTAAAGACATTGTTCAAATTTCAGAGAAGGCGAAGACGCCTCAAGTTCCACAAGCCCAAGGTCCACACGGGACGCAAGTACCGGATGTGGATGCTGCAGAAGGCGCTCATGTTGCAGCAGCAACAACACCAACAATTGCTGCAACGTCAATGCTCACCTACTCACTTCTAACGAAGTTGAGGTACTTGCACAACTTGATCATTCAATCAATATTAACATATGTACACCAGGGTGCTTGTTTAAGCGCGTTTGGATATTTTATTAGGGTGTACCAAATGAACGGTCGGAATTTGCAAGTGAGAATTAAAACAAAAACCTAAATTACTTATTTCATTTTTATAAAAGTCCGCACTTTTAGATCCAATAAATTCTTCGAACTCTTGAATTGTCTCGGCCTAGTTTTGGAACTTCTTATTTTTTAAAAGGGACACCAAGTGGCGAAAAATATGAAAATCTGTTGGAGAGAGATCTGGCAATTAAAGTGAATGTGGTAAAGTCTCATAATTTATTAATTTGTTGTGATGTATATTTAATTCTGGTGTAATAATGTATTATGCTCTTATTTGTAACCATGAGCTTTTTTTTTGATGTATTGAAAGCTTTGGTGAGTGTACTGGAGATTAATCGACATTCAACCTCTGTCCAGATCTTTCACTGTTGTTGTTTAAATTCCATTTTTCCAAATGGGGGTTTTATCATTACCTTCTGGCAATTCATGCGATACCCACTTATCCAGCTTTTTATCCTTTGTTTACCGAATTTTAAATCTTCATCATATTTTCATATTAACAGAACAAAATTACTCTGTAATTGTTGCTAAAGATAATTGAAGACTATAGTACCTTAGTCTATTTCAAATAGTTGAACTTTTAAAATATTGCCCAGAATCTCTCGTGGTCGATCTCCAACTAATTGAAATTCTGAATCTTTATTTGGTTACAATGTTATATTTGGGGTACAGGGTGCACATTTGTATAAAATGTATGTATTAGGGTATAATACAGGGTGCGGCAACTTTCGATTTAGAGTGCGCATCTCAGATAAGGAAGTTTTCCTGTCATATCCTGTATATTGCCTTCAATCCTAATCCCTTGTTTTGTGACTTTTTTAGTGTTTGTCGTGTGTCGTTGTATTATTTTTTTTAAAATTTGAATAAAAATATCCCTGACGTCTTATTAAATAGATGAGCACATCTTTTTTGTTGTAACATAGGGCTTGGGGCGAGTTCTGTTGTTATTTGCTCTTTTGACTAAAATTGATTTTTGCATCCTTGGTTTGAATATAAATCTCACTTTTCATCTCCAATTATCAGATTTTGTCATTAAAATTAATTTTGCAAGTACAGTAAAACCTCGTTGTAAAGGACCTCTATTTAACGGACAAAAAATCCGGTCAAATGTAAAAAAATTAAAAACGCTGCATGTCAACAATTTTAAGCGGCTATGATAATCACGTCATACGTCTAGCATTAGAATTTAAAACATAATGCTGTCCTGCTCGTAGACTGTACCTAGCCAGAGCGATAGTATATTAGGGTATTCTCTGATATAATAACGCGTAGGTTTTGACGCAGCACACTGATGTTTGCTATGCTGGCCGGGGACTTATGCAACTCTACAACAAATTAACTTATTTACTTAAAGTGAATGAACGCATTTGGTACTCCAGTAAATTAATTTGAATTTTTGCAACCCTACAAACATTTAAATATGGACAAATGGAAAAGAATCAATCAAATCATTAATTAAAAATTATAAAAGCAAAATAAATACATTTGCGTTAATGTGTGATGTAGGAGAAAATAGCAATCACAGAAAACGAACCCCCCCTCCTCAATTAGTCCATTATATCGAGGTTTCACTGTACTGTTTTTTTTAATTTAATGTTGCATACATCATATTCATAAATGTCTATTTTATTTTTCAGTTGTGTAATTCACTTAATCTCCCACCGCTTCAGTATATTACGATGAAAACTGTACTCCTGCGAGGGAATAACAGTGGTCGAGTACTTTCCCAATCTTCTACACCCGACTCTTTATATATCAAAAATGAGCCCGGTGAGTGTAATTCATCATCGACGACCGTCGAAGCAGTCATTACGAAATACCTTCAAGCAAATGGATGGATCAACGCCAGCTGACAAGAGGAGGTCCCAATGCTGGACGACGATAGTTGTTTTGATTTGTTGCAATATTTACCTACCGAGGATATTTAGTTTTGTTGATTTTTTATTATAAAATTATTTGAAATCGTCTGTGCTTCTTCTGTGATTGGGCACATTATAGATTGTATTTAATTAAATCAAATTTATATAGGAAAGATGTTTATATAATCAAAAGTCGCCGATTAATACTCAAGCAATTTAAAACTACCTTTTGGGCGAGTAGCATTTTGGGCTATCCTAGTTGTTGTTTTTTAAAATTAAAACTAGTTTTTAAATTTGTAATATGGTAAATGCAAAAAAACTGGGTGTAAAATGTAGTAGAATTTTTGGAAATATTCGTATGTGATTATAGTATATACTGACAAAGATAAGTATTCAGTAGTTATTAAACTGGTTATTGTAGAAGTAAGATACACAGTAGACCCCTGCTTACTCTTACTAAATTACTGTACGCTTAGGTATATTAGATATTATTCTTCCGTAAACGCTTTTGTATTCGTTTTACTGTTTTTTTATATACTTGTGTAATATAATAACTTAATCATAATTTAAATTCTTTTGTGAGGAGTTGACTTCAGTTTAGAGATGACAGGGGACTATTGTAATGTTTTCCGAGTCTTGACGCAAAATGAAGACGGACGTTTGTTTACAAAGAGTTTTTTTAAATTTATTTTATAAAGAAATTTGGTATTTGGTTTATAAATACTATAATTATTTTTATTTTATTGAACACCAAAGTTATAAAATATTTAAATATACAGTCGAGTCACAATGTAGGCGTTATGTTCTTGAGATATCGAAGATGTGCGACTTTATATCGCATGCAACGTATGATTTTTCCGATTGCATAAACCAGGGTAAAATTTAATATTTAAAAAATTGTATGAACGATATGTTAGGACTGATTTAAGTAAGTCGCAATATACGACTTATGCATTTTTGCTGTATTTGGGGAGACTTGAAATGATTTGGTTGACCGATAATTATAATTGACGCCATTCTGATAAATCTGATTTTGAATGAAATAAACTTAGATTTAGTCTTTAAATTCGTACGAACAAATTAATTTTGTTAATAAATATTTTTAAGGGGTTGTATGGATTTCAAAGCATGAAAAAAGCATCCGATTGACTTGAAACTGGAAGAATATTTTTGATATATTGTACTATTATGGATTTTTTTGAAATGTCAAAACCCGCGTAACCCTTTAAATAAATCATTGATGATCCATTCTGAATATCTTAGATCGATTTAAATATTAATTAGTATTTAATCTTTATACAATACTTTTAAATCATCTAAAGCGCTTGAAGTATGCAATTATTATTTCATGTTTTTCATCGTAATCATGGATTAATGTTGATTATTAGACAGATTTAAAAAGTACTTTTTTATAATTATATTGTACATACATTTGCTGACAATCTTGATTGAATTAAATTGCTTCTTAAATGAATGGATATTTTACAGTACACCAAATTTTGGAATAAAATTGCCGCAATCTTGTCGTGAATTGCTATGAAAGGGTAAAAAAAAACATCAATATTAAACGTAATACAACGCAAACTAGATATTATAAAGCATGTTGGCTTTTTAATGTGCTTTTGATGCGACTTAATAGACATTACATTCTCAATGTGAAATAAAATGGCTTGAAGTATAAAATATTGATTTTTATGAGATTTATATTTTAATGTATGTATATAAAAATATTGTTACCATTTTATGTACTTAGGGTAGTTTTTTCCATGATATTCTAATGCAATTTTCTTGCTTCTTCCAAAAGACGTATTACATACGTATGAATGCCGTACCTAATCAAAACAATGAAATATTTGTAGGTATTACGGCATGAAATGAATGTGAATTTATGCGTAATTAAGTGTATGAAATTTTATCAAGACATTTTAAATGAGGGAATATTGTCGACCTCGTTGATTTGTCTTGCTTTAAAAAATCAATTTAGAATAAAATGTAATGTTCAAATTGTGTCTTAATATTTTTTATCAATCGTAAATATCTTTTGCAATTTTCTCCGTTTATTTTGCTTAATGTAAAAATATACATTGGTATTTATTTTCTGTTTGAATCATGTTATTATAATGTTGTAATATAATAAACAATAAAGTTATATTAAAAATTATTTGTTACTGCTGTTGGATTTTTGTCTCATAAGTGTGCGATGCGATTCTGTTGGTTTCGGCATTTCTGTTAAAGGCAGCGGAAGCGGATCGGAATTTAACCACTCTTGTTCTAAAGCCTGAAATATTAATCTATGATGTATTAAAAATATTATTTAATAACGCGTTAGATAAAATAATTACCGCTGCCGCTGTCGTCCGTTTAGATGAATTATAAAATAGAAATCCTTCGACGAATTTAATCGTTTTTTCACACGCCGTCGGTAGAAGTTCGTTCCATGGAGTCGCTTTTGATTCGGGGAACGTTATTTTATTATAATCCGGCAGCGATGTAAGATTAGGCCAATTTTCTTTTGTCGGAGTTCCTAGATTATGCAGAACGATGGCTAATTGTTCGATATCGGATTCGCCCTAAAATGCATGCGCATAAAAATATATGTATATTTAAATGAATGTATTAACGATTGCGGCTTACAGGAAAGAGCGGTTGTTTGTTTATCATTTCCGCGACTATACAACCGACCGCCCAAAGATCGACGGATTGATCGTAATAGCGAGCTCCGTATAAAAGCTCAGGAGCGCGATACCATCTAGTGGCTACTTGATGTGAATACGGTCTGCCGCCTTCGCTCCAAAACAATCTGGCTAGACCCAGATCGGCTATTTTTAAAACGCCCTGATAATTTATCAACAAATTTGCCGGCTTGAGATCCTGTAAAAGTATTTCGTCGTGTTTCATAATTCATTTCAAAATGTGTATAAATGTATTTTGATTTGTACCCGATGCATGATGTTGTGGCTGTGAAGATAATTGACGCCTTTTAAAAGCATTTGGGTGTATGTTTTTATTTGGGGCTCGCTTAAAACACTTTCAGCGTCGTGTAATAACTCCCACAGTCCCGAACACATGTATTCCAAAACCAAGATGAAGCTCATTCCTCGAGGAAAGAAATCGTACAGTTGAACTACCTGCGCAACAAACTATGATCACAAATTTGTATTGATTTATATATTTAAATAGAACAAAATGTTTTGACTCACGTATTTACAATTTATATGCTGCAGTGTTTTGATTTCACGCATAACATTTAACGGTATGCCGTCGTCTAGATTTTTTAGCAATAACTTTTTCAAGGCGACCTTTTGACTTGTCGGTAAATGAATGGCTTTCAAAACCAATCCGTGTGCACCTTCACCGATTCTTCCTATAATGGTATATCTGTCGATGTTTTTATCAGTCGCGACATGATTATCCATTTTAGAATGATATTTAAGCTCTGATTTAATAACAAGCGATCTATAGATGCACATCACATTGTGAATTTAGTGTATTTTGTTGAGATCTTAAAGCAGATTGTGCATTGTAAAAGTCAAAGTTTGTTGTAGTGATACAAATGGTGTGTTGCTATAGTAACGGTTTGGTCAAAACCTTTAAGCTATTGTAACATGGTACCGTATATATAAAAATGATTTTTTAAGGCATTTTAAATTGAAATATTGAGGAGAGGGGTATATTTTAAGGTTTGATAAATATTGAATATGAATAAAATGTATATGATTTTATTTAAATACTAGTGATTAGAGCCGTTATTATATAAAACTAATATTATATGTATGTTTTAAAATAACATTCAAACATAGTCCCAAAAGTACCCGACCTAACGTATAGGTTTTTAAAAAAATACTCGGATAAAAAGTGTCTAGACGCAACGTTGCTTTCGTAATCGTACAGATAATTGAAAACGCCGCAAAAGGCCTAAAAGAGGACGGATTGGTCACAAGGTTTGTATGTCCAATCAGTCCGCTTTTCGGACCGCTGATGACGAATGAGCGCCTCGCGATCGGATGCCATAACTGAACATAGTTGTCCGAAGAAGACTGATCGGGGGGGGGGGGGGGTTTAAATTTTACAATGTTTAAGTGATAACGAAGAAAACAATATTTAGACAACTTAGTATTTATTATAAAAACGGACAGAGTCAGTGTTAAGTAGAATGGTCGAGTAAAATTAAAACTATGTGCAACTCTACCGGGTCGGTATTCTGCGTTTTGCGCTCAAAGCCCAGTTGCGCCCGCGGCGGGCGCCTGCTTTGCCACACAAAGAAAGAAAGTTTTTTGCTTTAATTCTATTTATTGAAGTGCTTTCATATATTTTTTAATTACGTTAAAAATGGTATACGATCGCGCTTAGTAATTATTTGAGAGATGAATTCAAATGTACCTCTTTTCGATTCTCCTGTTCACTTTATTATTTTTGTTTGGCAGGAGACTTCCTATATTTTTTCCCGTTCCAAAGATTATACTTATGCCGTGCTAATGAAGTGCTTTTGGAAAGACAATATTTTCCACGTAGTGCCTACCGTTTGATAATAAATGATTTGGGCATGAGCAGACCGTATACAGCTATCCATGTGAGAAGCATGCACGCATACCCTGTGTTCCTGTGCTTTATTGGTGCTCACACCGGTGCATTTTATCACGTTGATGCACGCACCCCATATTGAAAAGCACTGTTATCGATGCAGTAAGCTTTTTTACAGGTACCACTAAAATTTCGTTTCAATCCATTAGCTGGTTCAAGAATCATATCAATATCACAAAAGAAGTAGAGTTTCATGAATTTCTTGCGAAATCATCCGGACTTTGGGCGAAGTTTAGTGTGGAATACCCGGAACTCAGGCGAAGCTTAGTGCGGAACATCCGGAGTGCAGTGTTAATGTTTTGTAAATTTTCGCCGATAGTGATTTCTACCCTAAAATATATTTTTCAGACCATGATAGCACCGATTATCAGAGTTTTTTAATCAATTGTTACCGCCTCACGATATAGTCCACCGAAGACCGAGTACTTGACAAATACATCGACGGTTGTAGTGCTTTATTTACTTTAGCAACCACCGGACCAATATGCGCCAACATAGTGCATACGCTAAACGTTTTGCATAACAAATTGCATACACAAACAATATTTTTACTACGCCTATGTTATTCCTACAAGTGTAAACAATAAGTTGCTAAAGTTTTATCACAATCGGATGAACGATATGACAGTGCATTAAATACGAACAAAGATTAATTTTTATATATTAGATACAGTATTTTAACGCCAAGTTAAAACTCTGAACTCTTTCATTTCAAATTAAACCGTTTTCATTTTACACATTGTTCAGTCTTATAAACTTCAATGGCGATTTGCCATATACTATTGAATAATTCACAATAAATTTGACAGATATTGTTTTAACAACACAAATTTTGAGCGTCCGTATTGAAAGACCCTGTATATGTGTTATAAATTTCATTAAAGAAAAGATTCATCAAAAAAACTTTTTGGCTTTAATCAACATCCCGTTGCCCTGGATAGGGCAAAAGAACATTATTAGTTAGAGGCGAGCTAATAGAAAATGTTCTCGACTAGTGTTTACGGACGAATTTTCTTATCACGTAAGGCCGAAACTTGGCCTTTTTTCCGGGATACCCAATACAAAGCAGGGGATATCCGGTTGTTCCGGTTCTGGCGTTGGAAAATGATTTATGTATGTTTATCCAAGTTGTGGAACATGTGTACGCGTTGGCCTGACTCAAACAGAGCCCATATCCGTTTTATTCTCTAGCACAGAACGACCCAAACTATTTGTGCTCTTGACCATCCTGATCATCAAATCATGGATATTCAGCAAAATAGAGCAAATATTTTTTTATTTTCCATTATAAATTGATGGAAAAAATATATTCGATAAGATATGACTATGGGTAAAAAATGGAAAAAGATACGCTTCGCCTGGCTTGTCACCATCATAATATGGAAATTATGTTAGAAGCTGTAGTAAGTCAATCGCTTGGTCCGTCTAGTACTCCTGATATCCAATTGTTTAAAATGTTTAAGAAGAATTGGGACAAAATCATTAATTTATGATACCGCATTTTCAAAAATTATAGAAAATATTGATGCAGACAGGGTTTTTGTTGTTGTTAAAAAACAACTTAAAATATATCAACCTGGTGTTATGCACCCACCTCTCCTGGTACATTCCTTTTTCATTCCTTAGATTATCATATCTGAATACCATAGAATAAATAGTTATCGCGACAATCTTACTATTGCCGCCAATAGGCAAATTTTTCTTAATAATCTATGAGTACTCATCATGTGCTGGATCTTTTCCGTTGTACTATACTATTTATTATTTGCGTGGACAGATACAATTTTATTCAAATATCAATATATATATTAACAATGTCCAACTTCTATATCTTATATTACAAAATGATATTTTATAATCTCTTTGTTTAAAACTTGTATATATATATGTTTATATATTTTAACTCCTAAGAATCTGGAGTAGTGCTCAGAGAGATCATGCAATCATGGAAAAGGGATGGGGGCGATTTTGTTAGAATACAGATATAATAGAGTTGAACAATTCGAAGAATCTAAAGTATCGTGTCCTCGTTCAATAGGGTAAGGTCGCTTCCATTCCGGTGTCAAATAGCTGATTTTTGTAAAAAAAGCCCCGTATTAAATGGATTGATCATCTGATACATAAGTAATTGATCACAATAGATCTCATGGTTAGCGATGTGGTTATTTGTTTCCATCCAAAGGTTGCACAGAGGCGAAGTTCGGCAGCGTTTTCGATGCTTTGATTTGTATGACGGCAATTGATACTCGCCAAAGTTTGGCAATTATGGCGCTTAAGGACGACCACAATTTATACGGGAGCCACCCTCGCAGTTATCGTGTCTAAATGTGGTAGCTGTGCGCAGATTCTGATACTAGATCGTTAAGTTCGAATAATAATACGCAATATATTATCTGCGGAAACTTTTAACGAAGCGAGTGTTGCTAACAGCAGACCCGATTAGGTAACGCGCCATTTAACAAGCTGCCCCCTTTCTTCTAACTACCGAATCAACCCCTTGGATCCCGTCCTTCTACCTACCCATTAACTTCTACCATCCTCGTTAGTCGCCTTTGTGAAAGTCTCGTATTAGCCTGCTTGCTCGGATGCATCTTCACCTGCATGCAATATTGTCAAGTTTGTCCAACTTTACCTGGCGGTAGCCTTAAGGGTTTTTTTTGCAATAAATTTTGCTTCAACAGGATAAGTACATATATTAGGGTGTCCCATAAGTTTCTTTCGTTTTCATATTTAGATTGTCATTTTACTTTAGATTGTCTAGTTGGAAACAATATTTTGTTGAATTAATCGGTTCACCTTGCTGAAGTAGCTCATAATAAACTACCCTCTTCTAGTCCCACCAAATGCATGGCAAAACTTTTTTTGGATGTAGGCCAGGTTTAGCTACAGTTAAAGCTTCTGCACCCTGGTCCAAGACCATTTACGTTGGATATTCTTATAGATCAACTTTCATCTCCAGTGACAAGTCTCCTCAAAAAACGTTGGCTATTATGTCGTTGGAGAAGAAGATCGCATGTTGAAATACGCTGAAGTTTATTTGAGTCAGTCAGTTCATGAGGAAGCCACGCATCTGAACGATTGATGTAGCCCAATTTTGTCAGATGATTATGGACAGATGTTCGTGGCATTTCTAACTTGTTAGCTATTTCGCGAACAGTATATCGCGGGTTTTCTTCAACCATGGCTATGATTAGATCTGTGTTCATTTGCGAAAGAAACTTATGGGACAGCCTAATACTATGTACAAAAATTAAGCAAATTTGAACACAATTTCTATTTCTAAAAAATGTTTGGTTTTGAAAATTAAAATTAAATATTAATTAAAATTTGATTTAAAATTAATAATATTCAATTTTTATTACATTTTGGCTTTATTTTTTTAAAACATATGGAAAGAGAATTTTGATCCATCTTGCTTTAACTCGTTCCTCGCCTCGTCTACTGTATACGATGGACGTTTTCTTCCTCCATTTAAATACGATTTAACAAGCTATTTATTTTCTATCTAATGTAATTGGCACATGCCAATATAAAATAAACAGAATATAAAAATTATATGTTTATATATAACATATAAAGATATAAAATTAAAATAACTAAAATATACATATACTATGCATAAAATTATGTTTAAAGTAAAATATAACTTTATATTATGTTACCACCTATTAATTAAAACATTTATGAGGTGATTTTGGACAATATCTTGCGACCCATTTTAGATTTATTTTTCGCTTCCTGGAGATTGAGAATTTGTCAGTCAGACAAACAGTCTCCGAAAAGCGAATCCAGCGTCTCACTGTTATGTATTTCTACGATTTACAAATGTTAACTTTACGAACGTCTTTCTATAATATCTTCCAGATGACAACTGTCTAAATATATATTTATATGATAAAAATATATTAATAAATATGAATTTTATTTCATCCAATTAACACATTCGTTGACGCCTGTACAAGTCATTATTCCGTCTATTTGTGTTTGAATATTTTCAAAACCAATCCGAAGTAGGCTTTAGCGATCGACATTGGTAAATAATTAAAAGATTGCCCACCATTTAAGGATTTCGGTTCGAGAAAATTGAATTTTCCTGTAGAGAATTTAGACATTCGGGCTTCGGGCAACACTCCCGTAAAACTAACATTCCACTAAATTAAACCGTGCAAGCACAATGGCTGCTTAATATTCATGACCGCTATTTTGATGACGGGAAATTAATTACGAAAAGTGATTCCGTCCTGCATAAAACGGGACAAAAATTCAATAAACCGGCTGTCTGCAGCAACAAGTTTTCGCTCTTCAATTCTATGCCGTTTTGCAGACGACGAAGGGCAAAGCAATTTTTGCGGAATTCATTCGTGTAATTTAAATTTCGGCATGGAGATGTGATGGCGCTTAAGCGGAGTGTGAATAATTTTAAATGCCAAATTAATAGCCTGAAACAACAATATACACTTATTTTTACTATTTTGAAAATGACGCCAAAATCGTAATGAGAAATGATCCTGCGTATTTGAGAACATATTTCATGTTTGTACTTGAAAATTTTAAATTAATGAATCTATGGCGTCGAGTCAAGTAAGTATTAAGCATGCTTTATCATACAAAAATAGCTAGAGATATTATCTTTCTGATATATTAGGTTGTCCCATAAGTTTCTTTCGCAAATGAACACCGATCTAATCATAGTCATGGTTGAAGAAAACCCGCGATATATGGTTCGCGAAATAGCTAACAATTTAGAAATTCCACGAACATCTGTCCATAATCATCTGACAAAATTGGGTTACATCAATCGTTCAGACGTGTGGCTTCCTCATGAACTGACCGACTCAAATAAACTTCAGCGTATTTCAACATGCGATCTTCTTCTCCAACGACATAATAGCCAATCTTTTTAGAAGAGGCTTGTCACTGGAGATGAAAGTTGGATACTCTATGACAGTGTTTCCTAACCTTTTTAGTCTCGTTACCCCTATAGCCTATCAGGGAAACTGATTTTACCCCCCTTTAAATTTTTTTTGAGAAAACAAATATATATACAAACAAATAGCCTTTATTTATTATGAAATTGCAAAAACTATAGGAAATTACATTTTAACATACTTTCTTCCATTAATTTAACCCCTAATCAGATATGACTATATATCCGTCAAGACCAAGTTCATGCAAGTGGGTATGACGGATATTCCGCATTGTGAAAAACAACTCAATAGAAAATGAGGATATTCCATTGGATTTTTGCGTACTGAAATGTAAAAATCTCGGAACTGTCTTGTTCGATTAATATACTATTTTCGTATATAAATACTATGGAAAAATCGAAAAAGGCGAAAAGATGCGTCACTATGGATGACATTTTAAACCAAAACGTTGAATAGCTATAAAAAATGTTCCTGCAAAAAAAAAAAAGATTTAAAAGAAAATTCAATCTAGTAATTTTTGTCAAATTAATTTTTACCCAAAATATCTCAATCTGTACTCTTTATAAAATTAAAAAAAAATTGCTTTAAAAAAAACCGCATAACTTCGAAATCGCACAAAAAGAGATTAGAGTGTAATTTACGTTTATAAAAACGCCAGATCAAATAGATGTTTTTTGATGAATATTGATGCAAAATTTTGAATATATGTCTTTCGATATCGAGGTGATCTTGAAGAGCAATATTGTAGCGAATTTGAAGCTTTGATAAAAATCTGGAAAATATTAAATTATTTTGAGTATACCCAATCTGAAGTAGCGTGGATATCTATAGTGAGTCTTGGGATCCGACCGAACGTCTTGGCCGTGGGAATGCCTGATTTTCCCTGTCCTCTGTATCCCTCCTGTGTGAACCTTTTTTATGAACGGATTCAAGGAAGTGATCCGTTTGGAAGTATAAAAATAGAATTCCATATTTAATTGAATGAAGATTTAAATATAAAATAATAATTATTTTTAATTAAAAAAAAACAGTTTTGGTTGATTAATTGGAATATAAAGCACTTCATATTGATCATTTTAGATTGTGCTCGGATTAAGGATATGTTGTTATAATAAATATAATTTTTATGGCAGGTTAACGTGATTAAATTCCCTTTTTGAATAATGTTCAACGATTCGTCTCTCTCTCTTAAAAAAAAACCATTAATCACAGAAAATCTGGCAACACTGGTCCTGAGCGTTAAATTTTTGAACCACGCTTTTCATGTCTAAAGAGTGACGGAATCCAAGGTATGCTATTGCGCGTTTTAACAACGTCTTACCTTTGATTCCATTGAAACGTCATTTATCAATTACTGATACTTGAAGGATGCTTTTAGATTATGGAAAATAATGAATGGAAAACTCAGGTTAAAGGTCTTGAGCTCTTGGAACGGAATATGTTGCATATATAATAAAATGTGATAGATTTAAAATGGTTTATGCGTCGGAGCTCCGCCTCGGCAGTGACAAACTCGGTAAGAGTGTTAGTTCCGTGTCGCCACCGCCAGGTGGTGGTGGCCTAATGGAGTTCGGTAATTAACTTTAGCGGGAAAGCGCAGTCTGCTCCCAAATTCAATTTTACGCGCCGCTATTTCCCGCCAATGTAACGTTCCCGTATATTTATAGGTTAGTTTAGGGCAGTTGCGTTCACGCTATACATACATATATACAGCCAGCAGCGTGAATAAAATAGATTTAGCTGGATCCACCTAAATTTTTTGAAATTCTTTGTTGTTGAATTATATAAAACAATAAATATATATTTTCATGTGACAATTTCCCATTGTCTTCCACATATGGTTGAATTAAGTTAATATTCATTGAATATGAATTTTTATTTTTAAACTAGCTGGCACCCGGCGCGTTGCTGCCACAGAAGTAATCATTCAGAACAAACATACATTTTACACAAGTATAGATTTTTATATTTAAAATGTACTGTAAGCTAATTTTATACTTATATTATTTGAGAAAGTGCAAACAATAAGTTGGCAAAGTTTTATCGCAATCAAATAAACGGCAAGGCAGCGCATAAAATACGAACAAACAAATTTTTATTTTTATATATTCGACTATGTTTATGTTACTCGCACAATCTTTAACAATAAGTGGACGAAGTTTTATTGCAATTTGATGAACGGTATGGCAGCGCATTACATACGAACAAAGAGACATTAATTTTTGTATACTAGATTACATTTTAAATTTGTTTTTAATTAAGTACTCATTGGTGACTTTGCTTTGCTTATTTTAAGAACAAATATGTTTAATATAATTTATACAAATGTATATATAAAGCCCTACTTTCCAGAAACTCCTCTTTTTGTATTGAAAAAATCAGGGCTTCGCTCCGTTTCGGTTCAGTTTCAAACATTTATATTGGTACGGTTCCGGTTTTCGTTTCTTAAATGTTTTTATTTGTATGAAAAATTTACTTTTCAGCATAATTTAGAACATTTTATTCCTTCTTTTATAATAGGAATTCCATATACATAGTGACTAATTTATTTTCTTAGATTATTGATGATTCGTTAGTTAACGTATTGCATTATTTTCCATTTCTGCTTCTAAAAATCTTTCCAGAAAATGTCTAGAATTTTAGATATAGTATATAAGCGACAAATGTCATATATAAATATATTAATTTGATGCTCATTGGCAGGAAGTTTGGGAGTCTCAGGTTGGACTACACAGCACTAAGAAATAAATTTAAATTTGGGAGTTCCAGTCTGACCCAGTTTTGACTTGTAGGTAGTCTCGCGGTTAAGCGGTTGGACTCGTAACTCAATCATCTTGGGTTCAAGTCCTACAGGAGGTGTGGTTGGCGGCTACATTTTTAAAACATACATTCGCTATGAAAAACCATGTAAAAATGGTTGGCAATAATCCCATAAAAAGGATTGCTAAAACTCCCAGAGTCCCAGTCTGGGTACATGGCAAATATTAATGTATAGAAGAGAATTTGAAGTATTGATTTAATAGGACAATTAACAGGATGAACATAAATTAAAATTATTATTATATTCCACACGCACAGTTGCGTGGTTTATTGCTTCAGGTCACGTGTAGCGCGGGCTAAAAGGTTATATACCAAGAACTGGCAGCATAAATTGAAGATCATCTTTTTCAAAAAGTCCAGAAACACGCTAGAACACAACTATTAAATTATTCACAAGTATTAGATGACATTCAATTTATGCTGCCAGCTCTCAGTCAATTATGATCCACCGCATTACGCGCGCATCCTTTTTCTTTCCGTCGGGCAGTGAGACAGAAGGTTGTTGGTGAAGCGGCCCCGCACAGTACAGATTGGGTGCCCGTCGGCGACTGACTGCTTTGGAAAGCACCGGTATTTATATACTATAATATTGTCTCACCCTTTCGCTCTTTCTCTTTTCTCTTTCTATTAAAATCAATACATTTTATTTCGCGCATTGAAAAAGAAAGAGAAATGAGAAAAAGAGAAAGGGAAATGCAATATTTGAGTATATAAATACCGGTGCATTTCAAAGCACAATCAGTCACCGATGGGTATCCATTTTGTATAGAAGTGTCTGCATCTGACACCAGTGCCTTCTGCGCAGCTAACCTCCCAACTCACCGAGAAAAAAACTTACCGTGTCTTTTTCATATATTTGTTAATCTCGTTTTATATCGATTCGTTTAACACGATGATTAGAGATACGTGTTTTTAGCATCTATTTTAAAAAAAAATAGCGTTTATATTCTTGAATTTAGCGTTTTGGAGCAAATAAAATAACAAAATTTAGCATCTATTTAGCATCTATTTCTTAAACACAAATTTGAAGTTAAATAGTCTAATTTAAACATTATTTGCAAAAAATATACATACATATATTGCAAAAAACATTTGAAATTATTTAAAAATAGAAAAACATCAATTAAATTTACATAATTATTAAAATTTATCATCGAGCATGTTTCTATTGACGATTCTTTCAATCTAGTACGTCGATCGTTCACAATTAAATTATATGAACTGAAAAACCTTTCTACATCAACATTATTTGCAGGACACCAAATTGATTGAATGGTTGCATTGCCGAATTCTTCGTGTTTTTCCCACTAAACTAATTTTGTGAGGCCAGCATTTAAAATGTAGCATTTTATTTCCAATTAAAACACTGAGACTTTTATGGCACGCAATCATATAGGGCGCCAAGTCCGAGACAAATCCTAATATGTCCGAATATGAAATTTCATATTCTTTGAGAGTATCTACTATTGTTTGCGAACATGTAGTAGCATTTGCCACATCCAAAAAATTACATGATGCCAAGTAGACATTTTGTTCACTGGCAGGTAGTACTGTTTTAAATAAAACGGCAAAAACACAGCGCTCCATCTTGTCTGAAGTTTCATCGACCACTATTATGATAGATATGTTTTTAATTTTCCCCATGACTTCTTTTTTCATATCTGCTCCACATAATGGAACATATGTTCTTCTTAATTGATCTGCACATGGCAAATCACTCGGTCCCTGCACATCCATTTCCAAAAACATTCTTTCACCGCAGGATGGTTCAACTTTTCCAGGGGTATGTTGGCTTTGAGACACGCGCTAACCGTATTTTTAATGAATATCGGTTTTTATTGTCGTCTATCTATTATATTTGCTATTGTCGATTGATGAGTCTTATTTGTGGCAGGTGTCGAAGCTTTCTTCTTGTGTCCATTTGATTGGATATGTTTTGTTAAATTGTCTTTCTTTTTCCAATCTAACTGACAATTGCAATGCCTGCACATTAAAATATTTTTATCATTCACATAAAATCCATCTGCCTTGTAAGCTGTAGCTCTCTCTTTAACTGGTTGACGCACACGTCTGGAATAACGATTTTCGTAATTTATGAACGTAAAATTGGAGTTAAACCATCGCTAAAACACACAATTATTATTGTTTTGAATCAATGACATTTATTGTTGACAGTAGCGTTATCTGCCTCATTTCAATTCTTTGAGAAGTTTGAGAGTTTTTGAGCCGCTTACGTTTGTTTTCGGTTTGAAGTGTCCACGAAGACGGTATGCATTGACTTATCTGGCGCAAAAAGCAAGTATTATCTGCTGACGCATGATGGGATTTGACGGCTGTGTACGTCAAAGCCTTAATACCGACATTTACTCGACCCATATTCTTGAGACTAAAACATATATTTTATTGATTAACAAACGTTGGATAATTTTTAAAACGTGACATTATTTAAATTGTGAAAAAAAAAACTCACCAAGTAGTATATTTAAACAATGTTATGAATGATTACGATACGTGCCTTAACCTCACAACCACGCAAATGACACAAAACAAGTACCAACCTAAGTGTGTGACATCATAGACTATGGACAAGAGTTGAGCATAGAGTCTGGGAAGATTATCTTAGTTATTTTTCAAGATAAACGATATTTTGAAAAAATATTTATCAGTTTTAATAAAATTTCGCATCTATTCGCATATTTAACAATTTCGCAACAATTTCGCATTTATCGCATTTATCGCATCTATTTCGCATTTATCGCAAAACGCGATAATCACGTATCTCTAACGATGATCTAACAGCGCGTATCTTTCGTGTTAAGCGAGGGATGGGTGTGTATAGATTTTGCGTTATTCATTTAACAAGTTTTCATTCACGTTTATAACAAAAAGGCGACAAAAAGCATTTAATTTAACGAAATTGAGCTTGGAAAGCATTTAAATCGTGCTATTTATATGGTCCGTTTTTTAAAAGCGTATTAGTCAACTTTCTCATTTAAACGTCGTTGCTCGAAAGAGAGTTAAAAAAATATTGACGGAAAACTACAAATTGGTTTAAGGTAAAACCGCTGAGCTGTTCCAGGAAAAACAGCTTGAAATTTCATCAATAAATACCATAAATGGGACTAATTTGTGTGCGCTTAAGAAATATGATTTCTGTCATCTGTCTGGTTGCGGCTTTAAATAAACTAAATACAAAGCCCGCGTTGAGTCCGACAATGGATACAATTTAATTTTGGGTGTTCCCATGGAAGCACCAATGACAGGTGACGCAGTCAAGTATTTATCAATACAACGCTTGTGATGTCGAATATCATTGGTTCATGGAGACTATATATTTACATCCCATTGATTTTAATCGAGAGTGAGCATTTAGGATGTTGGATCCACGGTTTGAGCGTTGGCCGCAATTATGCTCAAGCCATTTCATGCATTTGGAAAGGGCTGATTTGCTGCAAATAGCTCAAAGTGCTTCGGTTAATAGTCATATTATCAGTATGCGAATCTCAATTTGTCGCTTATGAATATCATAAAGCTCTCCATAATATATTATATCCATCGTTGGAGGTAAGCTTTTGGTATTGACGCGAATGTATATTGACGGGATCGATGAATGCGGGAAGGACAACAGCATCCCTTGTTCCATTCTGAAGCATCTGCAGATAGCGCGATGGTATCGTTTCATTTTATTTGACATTAAAGAACGAGAAGGGTGGGATCATCTATCAAATTTATACGCCATTGTTGATACAACCCGATGTGTACACATGTCGAGCAGAAAGCCGAAATATGTTATATGTATGTTGCGTGAGGGTCGTTTCATTTCGTGCATGGACAACAAAGGACGAGAGAATAGAGAAGCTTTGGATTTATTTCATTCCAAATTCGACAGATTCTTCGGTTGACAAAAGACTTTTTCGTTGATTTCTTGCTTTCGACTCATTTCAGTAATGGGACATTCGGGACGCACAATCTTCAATAATCAAATTTGAAAAAAATGGAATAGTTTAAATTAAATTTGCAGTGACATCTCTGAACGGGATGTGCTAATTTCAAATATGGTTTATTAAACAACCCCTTTGTCAAATAATCAAATGATTGGGTTATTCCCGGATCCTACGCTGACGCTTCGTCGAGTGACCACACGGGTTCATTCACTATCGGATCGGAGGAAGGTTTGGAAGGCGGATGAATATCAAGTTGGATGACAGTGAGAAGTCATTGATCTTATCCAAGATATATTTACATTTAGAAAGATATCCCAGTTGCGAGACTCCAAAGGCGATGGGGTCCTATTCCTCGAGCTTGGATGATGTCATTTTTATGTCAGAAGGTTATATTAACAAAATTATAATATAATTCCGCAGGACTTCAATTTTAATATTTTTGATAATATATTAATAATTGTGCTTATCATTTATCAAACATGGATCGATTATGGTCATATTAAATATTTCAAATATTTCATCAAAAAATAATATTATGTAGCGTGGGCGATTTACCATCCCCATGTAGTAGCGCTGTTAACAGCGACATCTTCCATCTCTCTTCAGGTGCAATGTGTTATTTTAACAGCGCCATCTTTTGTGGCGCGTGCATCGTTGCCGGTTGGATAGTGACGCACAAGAGGCGGTAGTTGGGTAAGTCGCCGGTTGGCCTTGACTGCGGGAAGATGTCCTTCTTGCAGCCAATAGTTATTTAGAGAAGAGCGTTTTTCTATTCGACGCCCGTCTATTCCCATCCATTATTCCAGCAACATCACAGCCCGATAGAAGAACGGATCCGTGCGCTAGCGTGGCCATCCTGACGAGCACGTGAGGGCGGGGAGCCGCCCCAGGGATTCTGCCCCCAAAAACACCCCAGCCTCAACATTACAATTAAATGAATGAATTAGGAAAATATTTCAAAATGGAGACTTACGGACAAACAAGAAAGTAAAACAAAGAAACTTTTAAAAGAGATTGACATCGACATTTAAAAAAGATTTTGAGTATCGGAATCGGAGAAAACGTAATACTTTTTGTCCCGACAAAAGTGTGTTAATATATTGCTAATTGGTGACCACCAGTTTGTATCGATATACGGTTCTAGAAGCATGCATTTTCTGGTAGTATAAATAATGCCCAATAACGTGGAAGATGATGTGAAAGCGTCTTCGGTGGTGTCAGATCATGGCTTATCAATGGTCGAAAATTCAGAAGCATCTCTATCGTATATGCAATTCAAATAAATAAGAACTTTGGACTCCTCATTACTAAGAACTAGAACAGCGAAGAACAACTTGTCATGTATGTATGTATGTAGGTCGGAGAAATCTTAGCTCATTGGAAAAGTCTATTTTATGCATTGCCTTTTTTTCCATTTATTAACGGAAATTGTTAGGCTTAGATGAAGCCGTGATTGTGTAATATATAATAAAATAGACTTGATACTGATGTAGCGCTTGCTTTATGCTATATGTACGAATAGACACACACACACACACAGTAAAAGCGGCGCGGCGCATGCGCATAGCGTGTTTATGTTGTATATGGTGGACATGGAGAAATTCAAAACGATTCTCCCTCTCTTTGGGATCAACTACCGCTTGGAGTTTCACTTTTCGTGACGTTCAGGCCAATTTGCCCTACCGCGCCTATAGAGCCATATCAATTAAATTATTCCGTTTTGCAATAATTTGTATCAGCGGTATACTGTTCATGGATGCTGTGGATGCGGCGCATCCCCAAGAGATCTTTTAGGAATATTTCGTTTTAATTTATTTTTGGTTGTCACTACATGCCATTAATTTGTTCTATACTTCGTAAGAAATTATAATGTGTGTCTGTCTGACTGTTTGTTTTCCATTACTCTACTATTTTGTTGTCCGAGTTAAACCAAATTGAAATATATGTTTAATGAATGGTATTTAATACAGATTTTAATGGGTATCGCACCCTTCGAATATATTATATATTGTCCGGTTAGTCTTCTAGATTCTGCCATTATACATTCAATAGGTTTAATTGGACATATTTGCGTCAATTTGTTGATGAATTAAAAAAAAAGATTAAGCTTTACATATTGAAGATCAAAAAACGTAAAAATCGTCGAGCACATGGTTTACAACCAACGCTTGTTAAAATTTCTCCTGAGCCTTAATCATTCGTAAAAAATTATATACATTTAAAATGCGGTTCATAGGGGGGAGGGTTGGTTGATTTAGTTTCATGTGCTACCACTCCTAGTTCCACTTCATTACAGGTGGAATATTTCCATTTGTCACAGAGATTGTATCAAATTAGTGAGTTCACCCGCAATAAAAATGCAAATCCGCCCCCTTGACATCTGCGCCCCTCCGACAAGCTCCATAAAAGTTACGAATATGCCAGAAAAATTACCTCTTTTTCCTCCCCTCATTTATGGGAGGAATAGATCTAATTCTGTTCGGAACATAAATTACCTGATTAGGGAGACTTTCTCACCTTGGAGAGTCGAATGATGCTCCGGGGCTGGTATTCATTTCGTTTTGGAGTCGTCAGCATGAGCAATTCCAGTCTACCGACTTTGAAACTCGATGTTGAGCTTATTTAAAATTTGCTTTATATTATAGTATCATAGGGCATTGAGTTGTGGAAGCATATGGTAGATAGATTGAACGCCTACAGCAGAAGATTTCAATAGATATAAACGTTCATGATGGGCTTAAATTTCGGATTTCGCTGAGAGAGAAAATAGTTGAATTATCATGACGTCTAGTTATAAATATTTTTTAAAATATATATTGATCCAAATAATTCCTTTTTTATTAATTGGAGCATTTTCTGTTATGATAAAGGACAAATATACGAGAATAGTCCCAAAAGTACCCGATCTGCCAAAGAAAACACAAAGAATATCTTTATTTATCAACATAGTCTCCTTTTATCTCGATATGCTTTTTCCAACGATGTTTCAATAAATGCAATACCCTATCTATAGTGAAAACTGTTGAGCTCCTCAAAATATCCACAATGATCAACCTTCTGCTCCAGATACAATTGTTGATCGAACCGTCTTCGCCTTCTTTGGAGTTGATTCTCTTCTTTTAGGTCATAGTTTTGACCATTTCCTTGTCTTAAATGTGAAGTGATGGATACAAGTTTCATTCATAATTATGCAAAAACTCGACTTTATTGCTTTGAAACATCGCCAAACACCCGAATGAATCTTATTTTTTTATCCACTGTGAGCAAATGCGGCACCCATCTTGCGCACAGCTTTCTCATGTCCAAATTTTCAGTCAATATGCGATATACAACATTTTTAAACGCCTATCATATCTGCTAGCTTGTGCACTTTCAGTCGATGGTCATCCAATATATATTTTCCAGGTTCATGTGCAAAACACACTTTGATACATCTTTCGGCTGCCATTGCTTCCATGTCGACTTAGTACTGTTAAATGGCCATGCAATGTATAATTTCACGACATCACATAAGATTCACTTTTTAAATACGTATCCTTTTGGTCGATAGTCTTTATTATTTCAGTGATATTTATATGAATTCCAAATGTGACATACATACATGTCATATTACAACATACACAGTGTGTAGATGTTATTTTAGCCATTGGAAAATATTTTTTCGATCGCTGCGAATATCTGCTGCCATATATGAATTTATTCATACGTTGGATGTGAAAATATACGGACGTAAAACTCCCACTGACGATGAAAAGGTTTAAAAACATTTTAAATTTGTCGACTAAAATCACTTTTGGCTATCGCTGGTGGCTCGAATCTTTCTGAATTGGGCTTCATTTTTAATTTCGGTTGGCAGAATTGCCACATAGCGTTTCGCTGAAAAAGAGGTCCTCGAATAGGCAAGGCTGACCTGAAATATATGTATACATATTGAATGCTATTGTATATTGCGAGTTGTTATTTAATAGTTTAAATAAATTCATATTGAACTTCCGTGGCTTCATCCGCTTAAGAAATAAGTCCGTCAATATTGAATGTATGTCGGAAATAAATATAGCCAGAATTAATTCAACATGTAAATCTAATCGAATCAATTGAAAATAAAGTGGATGCAATAGTAGAACTTGTTAAGTATATAAGAGGAGAAGGCTTTAACGATTTGAATGTCGAGGATATTCAAGGACTATTGGTCGATGAAGAGACTGATGAAGCAAATTGAGCAAAAACGGCATCTAGAAAACCCAGAGGACCTTTCATTGAACGAAGCACACAATTTAAACGGTACAATATGGTTCAATTCCTTATATTTTAAACTTAGTTTAAAGTATAGTCGTTTTGCATCTAGTTTTGATATTTTTATTATTCAAGCGTTCCTATGGAAATGTAAATATACTCTTGAAGCATTTTTAATGATATTTTCGGAATAATTTGCAAGTGGAAAAAATGGGCATTGTCGAAAATCCCCTAGATTTTCTCGAGGTATTTTCTATATGGGGGGGATTCATGCTCGGAGGTATTGGTAATTGCAAATATCAAGGATATAACACGTACAACATGTATCTTTAACGTTTACGATGGATTTAAAAAAATATATTAAATCGGCTTCGTAAATTTTCTAGCTAGGGAATTATTAATATTTATAAATAAAAAGTCGTTTGTTGAATCGAGCGATTGTTTATTGTTAAAAATAGTAGAATTCATATTATATTTTAGTATAAAGAGCACTCCATTCTAAGACATCCAATATTGCTAATATTTAATTTAAAAAATTCCACTCCCAAATACCATAAATTACAAAAACACTAACGTATGGGTCCGTTCTTTTTTCGGATCATGTGTGGCTGGGCGGATGGATGGGCTTCAAATTGAAAGACTCTCTTCTCTAGGTAAATTTTTATTCAGTACGAGATAAAGAATTTTGGCTGCGAGAAGGACGTCCTCCCGCAGTCAAGGCCAACTGAAGACTCTCTCGACTCTCGCCTCCTGCGCGTCACTACCTAACCGGCAACGGTGCACGCGCAAGAAGCGATCGGTCGGTAATTGCAGGTGCAATGTCCCCGCAGCGCTACAGAATCTGGCGCTATTAAAATAGTACTTTGCACCTAAAGAGAGACGGAAGATGTTACTGTTGATCTGACGAATTAAATTGCTATTGCTATTGTACGATAAAGAAAGGTAAGGAATTCATACAAAAATATAAGATAGGTTTCATCATATAAAAAACGCTTAAACGAAGCCTTTGATTTCATATTAAATTTGAAAAAACCCGTGATTTTTTATTGAGTTTTATTTTTAGTATTAATATGTTTTTTCATATTGTACACAAGTATTTTGAAGGTTTCTTTGGAAATTGAGAGCACTTGGATCCAAATAAAATTACCTATGTCAAAAAACGGATGACCGCGCGGATCTCGTACGGATGGGAGGTAAGTGGGAGGGCGCGACGACTCCACCAGTTGGAATAATTTACTGTGACTGAACAAAATGGCCGACAAACACGCGGAACTAAACACGCTGACCATTAGAATCCTACCTATACGCCCCATATGACTGAAAAATGACCCACGTATATGTTAGTTCATGGATCCTTATTATGAAGATTTGGGTTCAAATTCTGATTATGGAAATATATTTCTATGAACTTCCAAGTCGAATAATCTTATACCAATTTATTCATATGTAAAGTAAAAATGTACATTATTAATTTATTATAAATAATATTATCTATTATTACCCAGTGTGAAAGCAGTAGATGAGTTCATTTTAATTATTTTTCCACCCTCAAAGCTCTATCTTTTTTTTGCAGGGTAAGTCTAATCGATACGCTTTTCTAGTGGTTTGTTTACTTGTTCTATTAATCGTTCGTTTCGTATTCGTCCCATTCGTATTCAAGTCATAAATTTGGGACTTACTGAAGATGGGTTGGACCGATTAAGCGAAATGGGATTAATTGTGCGAAAAAAAGAAATAGTGCCAAGAGGAAGTTGGTCATGTACCTGCAGCAATGTTGAAACTTTGTGATTGAAAATTTGCACAAAATAAGGCATTCAAGCCTCAAATGTGACAAAGATACTTGGCAAAAATTAGCATCAATTTTAATCCAAGTCACAAATTGCAACCCTTGGACATCGCCAATCTATCAATTCATTGCTCATTTTGATGATGTGCAAACATCCACGATATTATCGATCATCACATTACGTCGTGTACGTGCAAATTTTGCAGTCGTAATCTCGAGATGTTCGTAAGGAAACGTAAGATAATTATAAGGGGCTTAAATTTGACGATAATCTTATTAACGGGGGAAATTCAATTAAGACTAAATACAAGAATGGGTACTTTAAGACTGCTCAAAGTTGTCTTCCTAAACAAGCAAAATTAGCACATAAATATTTAAGCATCCCTGGTAATGAACGCCATAATCAAAGAGCGCAAATGACAATTCACGGACTAAAATTATTGTCACACTCGAGCCGTTTTGCAAAAGTTTTGCAGCTTTTTGCCAAATTAGTTGCCAAAATTTTGCCATCCCAGATTGTATTAGAAAATAGTCTACGTATGCGTTCTTTGACTACATTTGAATTGTGTATTCGAGCAAATTTGACTGCGATATCGGACATCAAATCATAAAGGGGATGATGATCATCATTTTAAAATGATACTTAAATAATTTTTGTAAATTTAGTCTAAATGCACGAATTAATTTAAAATCTCACTTAAAATATGATTGCAGGATCAAATCCATTAACTAACACAAGACTAATTAGTATTAATTATTGCATATGTATTCCGATTCCCTCATTTTACTGTTTGGGCATGTGGACGTCATCTGGGTGAGCCAAAACAGGAGGCCCAAAGAATTTCATCGACGAATCTAATTTTTTCGCATCACATTGCGTAACAAGATGATTTATTATTTTTTATTTAAAGCCAATGGATTCAAAGATAAAAGAAGCCAAATTCAAAATTTATATGGATCATAATACCAAAAAGTGTATTAAAAGTCTTAGTTTCATTGTACGATTGTTATTACTATAATAAAATAGGATAAAAGGACACCAAATAAAATTAATGCTGAATTAAAAATTCAATCAACAGACTTGAATGACTGCATTCCCTCTTATGGGACTATTGTTAATCAGTTTTACATGGTTTTTCATAGCGAATATTTGTTTTAAAAGTGTGATCGCCAATCACATTTCCTGTATTACGTACAGGTAAAATATTTTACCCTTTGCCTTACTCAATATTCTTTAATATATTTATTTTCAATGTATTCTCTGGCACTTTTCTTGGTGATTAATTCGCTTGTTTCCGTTCTCTATAGTCTCGCAATTTGTCTGTGTGAAATTATAAGCTAAAAAATTAAGCTATGTTTGTGTAATATATAAAAAAAATGCTATTGGTTGCGTTATGTTGAGTATATACATAGTAGAGATGATGCGACGCATGCGCGTAACGTATCTATGTACGTATGTGTGCGAAAGAGATGGAGAGAGTAGAAATGATTCTCACCTTATTTTCGTGTTTGGAGCTAAAATCTTATATTAAAAATGCTTGAACACTTTATTATAAATACATGCTTACCTCCATTATATGGATACGCTCGACCATACACATCACGAACCACATTCGTTCTCATCCACAATCTCCATGAACAAATTTGCTTTGTTAATATTTGAAAATGAAAAAAATAATATGAACCTCTTTTAAATTTACCCCTTCGCATCCGCCATATGAAGCATTCCCAAAGGGGTGTGTTCAAAATCGAGTCTTTCAACCGGCAGCTTGATAATTCGCATTCGCGCTCTTTCAATTAACCCGACCTAGTGTGTGGTCGAACAGATTCATATTGAATATGGCGTGATGAATGTGGCAACAAAAAGGTAATAGAGCCAGCGACGCGGCCATGGCCATCTGTTATCAGGAGGAACTGGCTGCGAGCAGTGATTTATTGCTGCAGAGCCCATACAATCAGATGGCTTCAAACACTCTGACGTCACACCAGAATAAAATATGCCAGTTTGTTGTTCTTTTTTCCCCCACAAAGTTTGTTTGGAAAAAAGGACTACAGAATGGTGCGCAGGATGAACATGATACGACACAAAATACAACCACATTTTGTTGCAAGCGACTGTTATGATTTTATATGTAGGTTTGATGGTCTATGTCCATAGGATGTACATGAAGTGCTGTTGGATTTTTTAAAAAAATATTGAATCTAGTTGATATATATTTGCTTGAATATATTTAAACATAAATCATTCATAGACATATGTTGTCCTCTTTCAACAAAATATAAATGGTATGCTGTGAGGCGACGTGAAGTATGTCTGATAGGTTAATTCATCAATTGAGGACGAATGAAACTTCAATAAGCGTGATAGGGCAAATTGTTTTAAACATCACGAAAAGTGAAACTCTAAGTAGCAGTTGAAAGGAAAGGGAAAGATAATCATTTATAGTCTTTCCGTGTTTGTTGCGCATATTATACGCATGCGCCGCGCCTCTTATATTTTGTGTGTGTCTATACGTAGCACAAAGCAACCGCTAGACCAATAGCTTACCTATATTATTATATATTACACAACAAACAGCTTCATCTTTTAGCAAATAATTTCCATTTAAAATCAATTTTTCCCAGGAACTAAGAAGTTTTATTTATACCGCACAAAAGTCTCATGCATTTTTTTGATACGAAAATATTTTTGTAAGATAAAGACATCCAGACTTTGTTAGAATTCTATTATTTAAAACTATTTAAAAAAATCAGATCCCACATTTTCAAGACAAAAATAATTGTGTTGATGTAATATATTTTGGCGATTGTAGAACAATGGCTAACTTGCTATCATTCATTCCTATTTTGAGTAGGGTTATCAGGCGTCCTGATTTTCCTGTCATGAATGTCCTGACGACATAATAACAAACATATATTTTCAAAAACAAATAACATATTTTAGCGCAAGTTTAGTGTTTCAGTTTAATTTAATAAAAATAAAAATAATGGGGTCGATTAATTTGTTTTTTGCACTATTTGTAGTTTAAGGGTTAAATTTGAAACCAAACATCTTGCATCAAAATCTATAAGAACAATGTCAAAATGGTAGATATATATAATATATTGATTCCCACGGGTGTACAAACTACACGGTGAGTGCTTTATTAAATTTTAGATATATTTTCATTATTAAAGCGTTCCCACGGAAGCACGAACGACGCAGTAAATAATACTTAAATTAAATTATTTTTTATGGGAAAATTACTCATTGCTCGATGATTAATTATATTCTGATATAAATGCATATTTAGAAGCGTTGGAATAATCTATGAGTTTGCGTTCATTTCGTCATGCTTCCAAGAAACGGTTCGTATTAAAAGTCTCGCAGTAGGATCTATTTAAATTCGCCAAAACAAATTAGATTTTTTTTTGGAAAAACAGCTCACCTTTAATTTTGCAGCATATTTTCTCTAATCTAACGGACTGATTGCCTTTGAAGGCTTTTGCTCTATGTGGGATTATTTTTTATATTCAACTAGACTAAAGTTAAATTTGGAAAATAGCATATATAGATGAAATATAATAAATCCGCGAAAAGGTTAAATTATATACTATTATTAAAGAGTTTATCTCTGAATAAGTTCGTAGGATAACTAATAAAACAAATTATTCTCAGGAATATCCGATCCAGACCGATCCGATCAGGAGTTGCATATGGTTTTTATTTTATTCAACCCAGCCGGCATAAGCCCGCAATAAAATAAAGACAACAACAGTCTTCTTCAGACGAATTCGTTTCATAATGAGAGTTTATAATAGTTCTGTAGTTCATGTATGGCATTCGATCGCGAGGTGCTCGCTCATTCGTTATATCATCGGTCCGAAAAGCGGACTGATTGGACATACCAACCTTGTAGTCATTCCGTCTTCTTTTAGGGCTTTTTGCGGTATTTTCTATGATCTGTACTATCACGGAAACAACGTAGCGTCTAGAGTCTAGACGCTTTCCAGGATTTCCGGGTGGAGGGGGGGGGGGTTAGATACTTGCCACGGGGGCTTCATACCCTTATTACGGCTCTGAATACTGCATTAAAATTAGTGCAATTTTGCTATTGATACGATCAGCTGATATTTGCGTTTTTGGTCGCTATGGGCGGCTTTTGCCGGTTGCTGTCCACTCAGCTTGCTGCCGATTTGGCCCTGGAGTGCAATTATGAATCCATGTTTCCTCCATTATTTGAATTATCGATTGTTGTTTTTGATCGAGTATGAGCAAACACGGTACCCACTTTGAACAAAGCTTTATCATGGTCAAATGTCGATGCAAAATGATGAATACCACTTCTCTACTATTTATCTTGATGGAGCAGAGTTCGAACAATACTTGTTAAGACATTGATTTGATTAAAAGGCAATTTTTCCAGTTATAAAAATGCTTTATCAGCACATGGAATTGAGATTTTTCCATTGGAAAATTATAAAAGTACTGTTATTAAAATTACTGTAACTTCTGAACTAAATGTCAGATTTTTATGAAATTTTTATTCGTATTATTTGAAAGTTGCTATTTTCTAAAAATCATATGGATTTGTCAATAGTGGCCTCAAATATATGTCATCCTACGAACTTATTGAGTGATATATTAAAAAGTGAAAAAGTTTAGTTATTCGGTATCGCTGTTGAAATGACTATAATTTATTTTAATTGCACACGACATGTGAAAATCAATTCAGTGGGGTGTTTAAAAATACATTTTCACACGCTCTGCGGTCACCCAGATATTGGGAGGACTAAGGGCGGGGGGTGTACTTATTTTATAATAAGATTCGTTAGGGAGCCACTAAAAATTCATCTCGCAGTATGTAAAAAGCATCTCAAAAATAAAAATATAAAGTGAGTCACAGCGGCTAAGTTCATGATTGGAATAGAAATTTTGCGGAAGGATTTTTCCTACTTCTCTGCTCAAAATTGAAGTAGCGAAATATAACGAATGGAAACTTTTGAAACGCGGATACTAAGAGGTAACCTGGAAAGAGCTTTCTAAAGAGCTTTCGCAGAGAGGCTTATTATTATTATTTCCTCTCCGTCTACGAAATCACTGAGGTGACCTCTAAGTTTTATGGACCTGTGCAAATCTTATTTTGAAGCTCTCTTAACGCTCGTATTTCGTTAGGGCAGGGCATCCGACATGACTTTATTTAGAAATATTTCTACTCAAAAGTTTGCAATCGAAGCGAAATTCCATGTGAGCTTTTCGGAGATGGCGCGACAGAATTTAATTCGATAGGTTAATTTTTTGAGCGTTTAGGGGATGATATATGCAAATTACACACGAGAGAATGCGTTGTGAAATGGTTAAAATTTCATACCTGCCCCAACCACACAGCATGGGTCCTAAGTAGGCTTGGAAAATGCATTTCGTCGGTGTTGCACGCGCTGCATAATGAAACTGCAAATAAGCTGCACGTTACCTGCATGCGAATGTCTCGATAAGAATCTGTTCGCATGTGTTCACATATATCTGACACCAAACATGGCGAAATCTTGGCTTTCAAACACATTTTCATTTATAAAACTCGATTTTAAATCAAGCACATCGTATAATAATCACATTCTCACCAAAAAAAATATGTTTAATAAGAACCATTAGACATGTATAAAGCGTTTGATACATTATGCTATGTTGAGATCTCGCGGTGAAATTATTTATTTACCAAAAAAAAAGCGATTGAAAGACTATATAAATGATGATAAACGATGTTAAAAACGATTTGAAAAAATATATTTATACAAAAAAAAATTCCATTTGTGATTAAATTAACCAAAATGAATACATATTTTTCAAAAAGTGACTATTTTATTGCGTTATCAAGAAGGCATAGCGATTCGTCGGTCATTTTTATTGTGTTCGATCAAAGTGTACGGTAACCATCCTACCCCATAACACCCATCCTATTCGTCGCCGATGAGCTTTAAATGTGTTTGGACAAGACGACAGACATCAGATAGCGACTGTCTGGATTGGGGGGTTCATTATTAATCGAACCAATTTCTTGCGCTGCTGTATGGTGCTGTTCCAGGTTACTAGCTACACAAAGAGTGTCTTCCGCTGATCCTTTAGCCCAACGAGAAACGCTACCCTGCAAAGCATCCAGGTGCCCACCCCTCTTGCTCCATGCCCTCCAAAGGAGGCGAGGTTTCCACGGAAAAGATCCAGCTTCAGACCATGTGCACCCGAGGGTGCGATAAAGGGGTTCTTTCGCGGGTTCACTGCTACCACGAGTCCAACCTCAGTTTGAAGGAGGCTGCAGCAGATGACGGACAGCAGGGGCTACCCCTTCCTATGGTACTCGTATCGGTTCGGTCACTCTTAGTACCTAGCCACGGAGACGAGTCGCTGTTCGAACAGCCTAAAACCGTTTCCCCCTGTTTGCTTGGACTGTTGAGGATAGTGGTGAAGCTTTGATACAGTCTCCTCCAACTACTGAAATCGGCTATTCCACACACTCCTTTATGGGTGCTCAGCACAAGGTGACCTGCGTACTCAACTACGAGGCTACTTTCACGCACTTCTACTCTATATCATTACCCCAGGGGTCCAACCGTTGCCCACGGGCGTAGGGTTGGCTCCCCTCCCTGGGGTTTTATGGGTGGTCATCGCGGAGTCCAACACCCACCCAGTATGTGTTTGGATAGTGGTCCGTGGGAATACCAGTCTTTGTGATAACTTTTCGATTGTTTGCTGTGTATTTTAGTGCATTGATATCAAAAAAAAATTCCGGTCCTCCCATTTTCGGTTAATCCTTAAAGCTTTTATTTTCCGATTTAAATTTCTAGAACCAACATTGATATCTGTAGACTCACAAATACCACAAAAACATATTTTTTAACAATATTTCTATAAAAGAAATCTTTCTATGATGTTTCCGTCACTGTGTCTGCTGTGTGGCTTGCACGACCTCCAGACCTGACACCAGTGGATATCTTTGTTTAGGGACATGCTGATTTTCTCGTGAAGGAGAAGTGTGCCACGTTTCCCAATCGGTCAAAGATTGACCGTGATTGAAAAAGTAAAAGTTCAACTATTTGAAATTGACAAATGTAATAAATTCTTCAATTACCTTTTGATTTTTAATCATTTTTGCTTTTTTTAACAGAATAGCGTCAATAAAAAAACCGTTAGCTTTTTGTATAAGTTTAAATTGGAGCACAATGCGGCGAAAGTATTTGGAACCATTAATTGAGCATTTGGAGCTGGATAAGTGGGTGCCGCACGAACTGTTAGAAATTGAGGCGCTTGGAAGTGTTTTCTTCGTTGATAAATTCAAATACATAGCAATGGTAGTAATTAACACCAGAAACAAATAGAGGGAATTGTCACGAAGTTTCTTCCGAGTATTCCGATAACTAGTTTAAAAACAGAAATGAATTCAAGACTTCAAATAAGTTACGTTTACTTGAATTTATTACGAATAAACTTTCTAAATTAATTTACGAATACTGAAAAAAAAGGGCAAATATATTCAAATATTTGTTTGAACCCTAGTCTGGACACAAACTGAGCTCAAACATAAGACTTAAAAATGGCGAATATTTTCGGCCCCCCCCTAATATATGTAATTTTCATTATTTAAAATCATAAATAACACTAAATTTAATTTTAAAATGGTCATATTTTGAAATGATACACATTTGTAATGAACCCCATAAAAGACTCTTGGACATGCAGAAAGCGTTCGGATAAATGTTGACTTAGTGAACATTACATCACAACATTTATTCGTCATTAATAATGCAAAAACTGTAATGTGAATTTATTTGAGATTGTTTTCCGGGATATTATGAATAAGGATATAGCTAAAACAGTTTTTTATGTCATTTTTAAGGGTTCAACAAGATACTGAAGATAAAAGCTTTTTATTCATTATGCATGCAATCTATTCGAGAAGCAAGGATAACGACGGCAGTCAGATTACGAACGAGATTTTTTGAGCTGAATTTAAAAATAATACATAATCTACAATTCCAGCAACTGATCCTTTGTGCTCAAAGATGTACGAACGAAGGATACACAGGGATTAATTGATGAGTCCGAAGGGATGTGGCCGAATCGACATGGAAAACAAAAAACTCTTTGATTCATCGATTATTAAATACACGGCTGTATGGATGGAGGTGTTCGTGCCCAAATTTATATTTCAGCAGAATCGACGTCCGCCATTGGATATTTGTAGCATTAGGTCGCCGTCGGTGATAGCGGCAGTAAATATTACTATTGCTGTTAATAATTGGCAAGCAAAACAACCCTCCGTCTCGTGGTCTTAATTGCAGCCCCTACAGTAAATATTTGTCAACTGTGACAATTGTGTTAGAGCTTGTTCTGAGACTGCCTCAGGAAGTAAAGGATCCGGTACTGCGAGACTTAAGTGTGGGAGTTGTCTTAATACTCTAAAGAGATTCATCAGCGAAAGACAAGAATATTATTTTTCCGCAGGGATGTAAATATGTAGCAATTGTAAAGGATATACAAACATTATTCAATCAAGCCTCGGATTGTTTAATGACAATTTTCATGAAATATATTGTAATTTGTATATAAGTAGTCCATATATAGGGATCTTCAATATAAATTCAAAAGTTCCGCAGAAAATCGCACAAAAAAAGCTATTACATAGTAAAAGGGAAGATGCGGTCCATGGATTTTAAAAATCGCATAACTTTAAAACAACTAAATAAAATATACCCAAAGTCGCACAAAAAAAAGTTAATAAAAATTTTGAAAAACAATAAGGCAATTAAAAAATACATTTTTCAACAATATAATTTATAATTAGTAAAGATGTTACTACAGTCCCTAACTAAAAAAAAACACAAAATGGTGACTGTTTAAAAAAAATTCAGTCAAGTCGTTTTAAGACCTTATTTTGTCACAGTTTTAATTTTTTTTAAATTGTTTTTTTTTGAAAACTTATTTTGAAGAATGTATTTTTAAATGTCGAAACAAGTGAAAAATGCCAAAAAACAAAATCAGTTTTTTCAAAAATCTATACCAGAATAAAGGGCGTGGTCGTAATTTAGCGATATCAGATGCATTATGATTTACACAGTTCCAAATTATAATTTTGTTTCCAAATTTCGGTTAGTGTTGATGATTTATTTCATATTTTATCCAAAACATTTCGAAACGTACTTTTTATGAAATAAAAAAAATAAAAAAATTGCATTAAAAAAACCGCATAACTTCGAAATCGCATAAAAAAAAGTCGCACAAAAATCATCAAGGCTACTCATTGAATGATCTTTGGTACACAATGAATCTATTTTAGGGTGCATTAGCCAGAATGCCTTGTAAAAATTAGTATTATTAGTATTATAGGTACTTTATATTAAGACAATCCTAAATATACAATCAATTTTAATGTCGTGCATACAATATTAACAAAAATATTCATTAAGTGTGACAACCCTGAACATGAAATGTTCAAAATACGTAAATGATCCCGCGGGATAGCATATGGTATACATGCATATGTTAGGACACACAAGTTGCCTTTAGATAATAAAATATGTAAGTCAAACCACTTTTTTACGCAATTTCTAACATATCTAGTAGTTTTTAATTTTTTTTGCAATATACATAGTTATGTATATGATATCATTTGATCGCTAGCAATTTTTGAAGGAAATATTATGTCCAATGATGCACGTGTCGTTGTTGCACTATAGATTGTTGTACATTTTTGTAATGTAATTAACAACGAATCCAGAGTTACTTAAAAACGAATCAATATGATAACATTAACATTCCATGGTTCTCACAGCCCTATATGAGGTTACTGACAACGCATGCTGCCATTTCCGTTTGTCCTGACGTTTATGTCTAGTTGTCTACCCCAGCGTAGACGAGGTCTTACGATAAGTCTACTGCTATTCGGTCCCGAATCTTGTATGATACGAGGAACTCTGTGAATCGGCATCTATGCTACATGATCTGTCCAATGTAGATGGCGCGCTCAGACGAAGCTGGTAATTGATACTTTGACATACATGTCCATGACCTCTCGATTGATCTTTTTGACTTGAGAGCATGAGAACTTGTGAGAAATTAAATTATAATATATTAAATATGCATAAACTACTATATATATACTCAGTATATTTAATTGCTATTTACATGTTGAAATGCTTATGTAAAACCGTTCGGAAAATTGGAGAATTTATATCCGGAAAATTGATTTATTTTCGATTGGAGGCTGTATAAAAACAATGAATGCCACAAAAAAGCATTTTATCGCTATTGGGCTTTGGACTCATTTATTTTTTTACAATCGAAATGAGTGTTCTGCCAATTTGCTGCCAAATGTAGCAGATCGACATCGCACTCATCATTTATGGCACACACACATCAACTACTATGCGGGATCCCATCCCAGTTCAGCTGCATTAATCCCGTTTCATCCATTTTCCAAAACTCGCCCCCCACCCCATGCAAATATATGCACGCTATTTCATTGAAATGCTTAATAATTTAGCAACTCGCTAATATATTTCATTGAGTGAAGCATTAATATAAAATAGCTTCAGGATGCGAGAAGGAGGAAGTTGGCTATGACGTCACGCCCTACCGAAGGGGATGTAATTAATTAAATGCCACCCACCTGTCACTGTTGCCACAGTGCGAAACTATGAAATTGAACATTGCGAGATGAGAGGACATTTTAATAATTCCGATAAAAGATCGCCCCATTCAAACATCACACCCCGAAATTGCACCCCATCCCATGAAACCACAAAGAGATGTTAATTAGTAGATAAAACAAAGCCAAGGGTCGGGGTATATTTTTTATGCCGTCATTTGCTCGAGTGCATGAGAAAATTTAATATTGTCGTCACCTGAAATCGAAGGGGTTGCTTTTGCAGTGGCGCTTGAATCGTAAGGGTTGCTTGCGTTTTCACTTTGAATGATTAATTGCTCTCATCTTCCAGGTCACTCCTTATCCATCTGGCTGTAACCTACTTACTCGAGTCAGGCGTACTCCACCATCGATCCGGCAGACTTGAGTGGCCTCGAACGAAAATATCTCTGGTGTTCTTCAAAGAAAATCTTGGAAATTGGATGGAAATTCTATAAACAATAACGAAATATTGGCCTAGTATATATCTCCCGGTTTCATTAATTTATAATAAATTATTCCCTGCATATCCTATCATATGCACAAAAGAGCCCTTTTATAGTCAATTTTGGCTTAGGAGTTGGAATTTGAGGTTTTTCGAGAATTATATTAATATATTTTTTTAAAATATTATCACAAAAGAGTCGTTTGTAATGACTAAACCATTTTTTAGCATTTGTTGTATTCGGCCAAGGTGTGCGGTACCCATCCTATTCCAGAACACCCATCCTACTGATTTTGCTGATGGCTATTCAATGATTTCCTTAATCTTCTATTGCCTGATTTAAATTTCTAGAACCAATATTGGCATCTGCGGATTGTAAAGAGAGCAGCATACAATGCAGGATGTGAACATAGTTTCAGGTCATATTTTTTCAGTGTTGATTAATATTAATTTTTTCAAATGATCTATTAAAATATCTTTTTGTTCATTTAGTAATCGATACAGAATGTGCTCGTTATAAGCGTGAAATATAGTTTTTACAATACTCTTTTATTACTATTTAAGGCACGATCGCTCGTTATAGCCGTATTTTCAACACAATAATACTCGATAGCTAATATGATCGATGTATTGAGATCAAAATTTAATTTGGATCATACAAAGGTATATAAAATATATGAGCAAAAATAAATTAAATGTTTATTAATATATTTTTATATCATTGCAGTGTTTAATGGTAAACTGTTTGTCGCCTTTATACATACACAGATGTATAGAAATTTGATTGGTTTATCTGAAATTAAGTTAGGTTGTATTACATTAACTCCATTAACGGTTAGTTACCTTTAATAATATTCAGAATTTGGAAACATCACCTGCTTAATTAAAATTATACAGGTATCCAATTATAATTCTTGCATGTGTGAGGAAACCTTCTGTCCCATAATTGAAGTGCTTCTTATATTGTCAAGTTAATTGCTTGTTCATCGTTCAACAATTTATTGTAGTGGACTGTCTGTTCATAGCATATTTACAGCCTAATTTGAAACTTGATGGATTTAAACGCTGTGATGTTAACACTTGAATTTGATTATCAAGTAAAAATGATAATGTGGGATAAATTTAATATTATAACTTTAATTCATATATCAAATTAAAGATTGCCAATTTGGATTATTTTTTAATTAATGAAAGTAAATAGGAAATGCTTTGAATTTCCGCCCTTCCCCTAACGTCGTAAATGAGCACAAATGTTGGACTATGAACTTCCTCTTCGAAAATTCGTCTAATCTCGAGGGTGGTTGTATATGCCAGGACGACATCTTCATTTTACTCTTAAAGCTCCATTATCTCAATTCGTTACACCTTCCAAGCAGGTTCGTTCCCTTTGGTTACCCTAAAAAGGTTCCCCGCCGAAAATACAACCCCCTTAAATACACCTGCCCACACAGAAATCTTTAGCAAATTCCTTAACATCAATGTTTTAATAAGCTTCGTGTGTATATAAGTAAATATTTGGGGGAACAAATTAAATTGTGTGCGAAGATTGGACATCGTATGCTTCGATACAGTAAAGATGATATATTAAAAATAACAGTTATTTCAATTAATATATGAGAGTATGCTATGAAATAAAGGTGTGATTGCATGCATGTATTGTCGGTGTGTCCATGGGTAACTCTTTGAAAATAAAATTAGATTATATTGCAATATGGCGGCGGTGGTTTTTCGGTAAATAAATAGTTAATTTTAAAAAGTTTATGTTATATGAGCATTTCACGGATTTAAAGGATATCGTTTTCTTTCAAAAATCACTTTTTTTTGTCTTGTTAAATTACATGAATTGAAGATTTTAGGATGGATACATCCAAACATGTATCCATCCTAAAAAAGCTACGGCCCTCCAAAGATCTCCATACGGCTAAAGATGCTATATTTTGTATGTTCACCACTTATCATCCGTATAAATTCGCTTATCTGTCAGGACCGTCGCAGCGTGTATGAAGCTTGTACATATATAAATAAACACTGTCGATAGTGCACAATATTCGGTCATTTGCTTAAGTAAACATAAACAATTCACTCGAAATCTATTTGTTATCATTTACATATCATTATAAGTCGATCAATATGGATTGATGATCTATACAGTCGTACGATGTACGCAAGATACTCTCTCCGTCTCTGTCTTACATTCATAATCTCTGAGGAATAATGGAAAATCATTCACAATCTCGGTCCTGCAAGATTCTCTCTCCAACTCTGTTTCTCTCCAAACTTAACGTGCAAGAAACTTGTAAGAACTTAACGTGTATGAATTCCTTTTCCGAATCACTGGAATTCGGACACAAAACTGTGTCTTACCTACTTAAGGGATTAAAAATATTTTTTAAAAAATGAATGATTCATTGCGGATCGGTTTATTGATTTAAATTAAAAATATTTGAACTATGTATTTCAAAATCCAATTTACATCCAAACAACATCGGAGAAGACTTTCAGTTGAAATTAATTGTTCTTCATGCGAATGACGAGTTCAAGATGATTTGCAAAAATGAAAATTTAATTTCGTTCAACAATAAATGAAGAGAATTCGATTATCACAAGCTTAGAAAAATATTGAGCCTTTTCTAAGCTAAAATATGTAAAATCAATCCAATTTTTTTCGATCAGTTCCTCCATGTTTTTAAAAATTCCAATCATGCCCGTTTTTCAAAAAGTTTGATAACATATATTTTAATTCAACCATTTAACCGTATTTTGTCAAAGATGGATTTTTTTTTTTGAAGAAACGAATAACACCCAAATGCATACGCACTCCATGCGTACACGATCCAACGCTTGTACGCTGTCCATGTGTGTTTCATATAAGATTGTATTTTTAAATGTTTAAATTCCTACATTGATGGAAATACCCTATAACATTTTACATTTGGAAGGTCTTGTGGACAAACGTTATTTCAGTCGTATAAATTTGTCAGAATTGTAGCTTATCCCTGTACAGCGTTGCCGACATTTTTCTCCCTTTGACATTTGGTACTTGTGGAAGAATAAGAGACGATGGCGGAAATATGGCGTAATGATCCAGCGGCAGGGACGCGTATGCGCGTCTGTAACGAGATTGAAGGGCACGGTTTTTGAGGCGGAAGATTAGCGAGAAGATTGAGGGGCAGGGTCGCGACAAATTCACCGTAATGCCGCAGCTCCGCACATTAATTTCCATAACTAACGAGAACCTCCTGTCGAACCACCCTATGCAAATCGCCCTCCATTAACAGTGCGCACGCAAAATTTCATTAAGCATCTTAAATAAATCAAAGGTGAGGCTTTTCAGCTGAAATCCTCGCCTATTAAAACAAAAGCATAAGAAAGATTGCGGAAGCGCAAGACAACAGCCTCAAAGTATATTGTTTGGGACAACATACTTCTCAAACTTGCCATGGACCATTAGAACTGAATGTTGATATAATGAAGTAGTTCCTGGATGCACACAAAGAAAAGCGGAAAGAAATTATATTTTTTGATATGAGGAAACAAAACAGCAAAGATGTTGTTGGCGACATTTATAACATTTTTCCAATGAATCAACATATTGTCTACAACTTTAACCAGACATTTGGTAGACTGTAACAATCGTCATTGTCTTCAATGGCATTCAAACAGCTTTAATCCATTCCGGTCCTATGTCGAATCTCATTCGACATCGATTTCTACCGCATGGGTCTCATGTCGAATGTCATTCGACATATTTTTTCATCGTTAGTATTATTGAATTAAAATGCAGCGCAACATTTTTTCATTTGTATTGATTAGAACAGTATATTAACTATAAGATAAATTATTTTTTTCCTCATTGGAATGTGTAACTGTCTACTTGGAAGGGAAAAGAAAGGGTCGTTTTACATCGGCACGGTCGGCACGTTAGCCGAGCTTTGCTATCAACAGTTACACTTGCTCCGAGTTATTACGGAAACTATTACTGATTTTTAGTATTTTTTTTACCACTCCACAAGGGAAACAAAAAGACTACAGTGTGCTCTTAGAGAAACATTCCCGTCGGTAGGAAAGCCTGGGCTTTGCATTGGTGAATGCTTTGAGCAGTATCACACTTTGGAAAAAATTAAGATATAGTTATTAAGGTCTTCAGTATTTATATTTGATAAATAAAATTTATTTTTACTACAAATCGAGTTTTTATTAAAAAAAAAAAAATGGAAAAAAACAGTTTCTTCTAAAATTTTGAAAATCTATTGTGGACCTGTTGGGAACAATATTTTTTTTTTTTGGGGATTCTATAGATATATTTATTTCCATTTTGCTTAATATTATAAAAATTTAGCAAGAAATGTGCCTGGCGATCACATTTTTAAAAACATATATACGCCATGAAAAATCACGTTAAAATGTTTGGTAACTCTTATAAAATTTGGTAGTTCTGCCCTACATAATGTGTATATACTTTTTCTTTAGTTTCATGGCTCAACATATTATTGTTTATGGTCCTACGTATTCTTTTTGTAATGGTTCACATTACTGTGGTTAAAAATGGTCATAGAAAAAATGTTTTTTTGGGTTAAAAAAGGTTTACGACCTTCTAGTAATTACACTAAAACTGTACTAAACTATATTTATTATTTATGGTTGTAATTATACAATCCTCTTTTATCCACTCTCATCTTAAAAATTCTAAAATAAGACGAAGAAATGAATTTTTGCGAATTAATAGATTTAAATTACATTGAACAAGACATTGTAGATCGGTTTTATTATTCCCGGATATTATATTATTGCTTAAATCTCTTTCAGTTTGAAAATATCAATCGAATAGAATGAATCCCTATTATTGCATCATGGATGTATGTGTTATGTGCAAAGTAAAAACGAGCATAAAGAAAGTAATGAGGAATCAAATACATTTTTCGTATTATCGGTCAACCACTGTCCTGATATAAACACCATTTTTCAAAGAATAAAATTTAAATTGAAAGCATTTTTTAGAAATATACATTTATCCATATTTTGCACGGAAGTATTCTCGGTATGCAAATAATGATGCATCTATGTACAAGGTAAGAAAGAAATGTAAATTTAAACCAACGTTTTGCATCAGGAGTGCCTTTCTGATATTTCGTTTTGGTAGTCTTCTCTGCAAAATATTTGAAAAGAATGTAAATCATGTTTAACATATTTATATTAATATACATCTTGAATACATCTTATTTATTGTATTTAAAGCATGTTTAAAAATTTATTTCAAAATGTGGTTAAAAATCAAAAGCTTACCTCTAATATTAGGTGTATTGAAAAGTCTTTGCCGATTGTTTAACAATGAAATAATTTAATTTAATTTTTCATTTTTATTTATAAAATCTTACAAAACACAATTTACTTCATTATTACCTACCATTTACCACAGGTTTTCTATTCCTCTTTTGAAAAAATCCTTTGGTTTTGAGTCGAAACATGTACAAATATGATTTTGATCGACATTTTTTTCTATTTCTGTAAATAATTTATAAGCAATATAGACTTCATAAACCTAAAGCTTTTCATCACCGTATGAATATTTCGTTTTAAACAATGTTGCTCTAATTTAGATCAAAGACGAATGCCTCCATTGAGGGCGGCTGCATGAGAATGTACGGTTGCTAAACTTGCACAATGGTGCACTTTCAACTTGGGTCATACCGAAACAAAGTTGCGTTATAGGAGCAAGCATATTGGTTTATTCATGTAAATGCTGACATTGCATAATGTCGACGAATGAAAGAGCATTTTTTTACAAATAGATATGAAAATATAAATCATATTTTAATAACTCCCATTATAAAACGAGAGGAAAAATTATAGCCTGCGGGCAAAGTAATTTATTCACTTTAAATTAACATGCCTCAAATTCTTAACTTTTAATAAATAATAGCACATCCCAGGGGTGGGGTTTAATATACTGATAATCAGCCATTGAATTTTTTACCACCCCCCATTCTTATATTTTCATAATTAATGTGGTGATCTCATTTTTGAGGCATAATATTGATAATGTGATTATTTTGGTCCTGGATTGAACTAAATTGGCTAATTAAAATGGATTATTATAGTATGGGATAAATAATATTGTAATGCTTTGAAGGTTACAATACTTCAATCAGTTCGCATACTACAACTTTAGCCACATCTATCGAAGCCCTAGCAATTTTGTATCGAATGTATACGATGTTAATTTAACAATAATCAATGTAAACTATTTGTAGACAAAAAAGCAGCTTTGTAGATTTTAATTTAATGTCGGTATGTACAATTATTAGTTAGGACGGTCGCAGCGTGTATGAAGCTTGTACATACATAAATAAACACTGTCGATAGCACACAATATTCAGTCATTTCTTAAAGTAAATCTAAATAATACACTTGAAATCTATTAATTACATCATTCACATATCATTATTAGTTGATAAATTTGGGTTAATAATCTATACAATCATACGATATACGCAAGATACGTTTTCCGTCTTTGTTTATCTCTGAGCTCAATGTGCAAGAATATTCTTTCTGAATCACTGGAATTCGGACACAACTCTGTGTTTTACCTCTTTAAAGGTTTAATGAGCAGCGTTAAAAGCTTGGTAGACTATACTTTTCATGGGGTATGAATCTTGATTTATCATTCCTGATGCCTGACTGTTTTATTTCTGAAGGCGCCAAGTCTAACCCCCCCCTCTGTGGTAGAGCATCTTCACTTGCCAGGAAGAAGGACGGATAAAAAATCAGCTCTGAAAGGTAGTATAAATTCATTAAAATGTTTTGTGGTTGATTATTTGAAGATTGAGGATCGACATCAACTGTTTTATAATAAAGCAGGAGTGCTGCTACTACCCCATCGCAATAAAGACTCGACGGTATCACATTTACACCCTCCCCTCTTTAATTACATCATTTAAGGACGTCTATCCGTGTCAATTTATTCATACAATATTAACAATGTAATGCGAAATCAGGATTGGATCTTGATTGATGTGATTGGAATTGGATCGTAACTGAGCGCAGATTAGATTCAATTGATATATCACGATTGTCAAGAAACTATGTAGTTTATGAAGGAAGTGTAATTACTCGCTTTATTACGTACTTTGAGAAGATTAAATCCCGATTGTTATTCTGTAGAGTTCTTCGATATCGATTGTATTGAAAGCAATTTAATTATTGGGGCGTGTGTCTTTTTCTTGATTTTGCACTCTTTTTCACAATAAACGCAATTATTAAGACATACTCAAGTGAGTATAGTTTAGACATAGTCAAGTAACTATGTTTTTGTTCCATTTTCTTCTTCTTTGATTTGCGTAAAATACATAATGTCTAAAAACGTCGAAGTCCATTTAAAGTGTCGTATGTTTCTATTCATTTATCTTAGCAAGAAAATAACTAAAGCATCCAAAATTATTAGTGATCTTTACTTAGAAGTTTTAGCACCCAACAAATCTCAAAATTGATCCCGAAAGCTTAAAGCCTGAAAGTTGGACCGAGATCGGAATGAACCCTAAATGTGTAGAATGATTTGTTTGAATCATTAGTTGACTCAGATAGATACCAAATTATTGCAGAACAATTACACGCAGAATTGGTGTTTGGATTATAAAGAACGTTAGATGAATACACTTAAACCTTTTTTTGTGCGGTAGATGCGTTTCGCGGAAATTCGTACAAAAAGAAATCGCACAAAAAAGGTTATGACTTACATAGAAAAAGTGAAGGATTTTAAAAACAGCATAACTTCGAAATCGTACAAAAAAAAGTCGCACAAAAATAGGTTTGAGTGTATATGTTATTAGGAAGACAGAAAATCGATTCCATTTCATTATAAAACTTGTATCTGAGTACAAGAAGTGGATAGTTTATGATAATTTTAAACCTAAAAAATGTTCTGATTTAACCACTTATTATTTTATATGCTTAGTAGGATCATCTTGGTAGGATTAAAAATATGTTTATATATCTCTGTATAGTAGTAGTTGATAAAATTCGTTCAATTTTCGCTCATGTTTCTTGGACGTCTATGCTACTATCAATCATCTACTTGGCTCACATTCTGCTACTTGGAATTTTGTTGATTAAAACAATAATATTTTATAAACTTTTAATATTCCAACTCAATAAGGATGCTTCATTCTTAAATGTAAATAGAAAAACTTGTGTGTAAAACATTCACTATTTTTTTTTATTGAAAGAAAATTTGATGGCATTAAGTTTGAAATATAGCATCGTTCAAATGTCCGCCGCGGCTTTGCTTGGTGGCACGTATTCAGGAGGTCCAATTTTCGATGACTTTGTCGCATAAATCTGGCCGATTTTGTGCATTTTGATAATGTTTTTGATTATTATCAGACCTTCAATTATCGAAGCAATTGGCTCAAATTTAGGGATGATAGTGGAATTAGGATAATTGGTCGACACGTCTGGGATAACGAATTGCAAATTACTTGGCCATGTCACGAGTCGTACGGGCGAAGAATAAACGGTGGGCAAAGTAAAAGCTAAATAAACACTTTTCGGCCGATGTTAATTATATATATAAATAAAAATTCAACAATTTCAGAATGCCTCAACATTAGATTTTATATGACACGAGCGAAATTCATTAGCTCAAACGAGCAAAGTTGGATCCTTTATTATTAGGATGTGGGGTAGAACGAAATGCGGTAGGAGTACCTGCATGCACGGAAATGCAATTCATTTTAGATATACGAGGAAACTTTGACTCCTGGCAGCTCCATCTTCAAACTTTGACGATAATAATCATCAGCGAGGTCAGCATTATACGATGCACAGTGAGACATGTCGATTCTGCTCACCAAAGCATCAATAGACGGGTTTAAGTTGTATCGTCAATGGATTTACAGAAATGTGGGTGGAATTTGCGAAATGTTACTTGTGGTGCCGGGATATAAGAGGCGTATAATAAAACGAAGGACTTTGGGATCCTCATCGCTCTATCATGATAATTGAACATGTGCACAATGCTTGTATAATTTAATAAAAACGTGAGATTCTCGCGACGTAGAAGTGAAACATATTAGCTTCTAAAAGAAAGTTGATTTTATGCATTCCTTTTTTCCTATATTTTTACCAAAATTGTTGATAATATATAATAAAATAGGCAAGCTACTGGTCTAGTGACTTTATGTAACGTATAAACACACACACTATGATGTATGCGATGTAGATGAAGAGATTACAAATATCTTTTTGATCAAATATATATATAAGTTTTAATCAGGAGATTGGGAAAAATTTTGGGTGTTTTTCTAAGCATTAAGTTTTTTTAAAAAAAGTTTAAGGCCGATGAAGTGTAAGGAGTAAAAACATGCTTAGATGACACTATTTAATATTAAAAATATTAATTTTATTTTGGCAAAATGGCGATTGTTTTAAAAAAACCCTAATTTTTTAGCTTTAATTCTTCAAAGCTTTAAATGCTTTAAAAATAGTTTAAAATAAAATTTTAAAACAAATCTGGTAGGAGCTATAGAAAATTATATATAAAAAGTTTTTACTAAATTTAAAGTGAATTAATTGATCAAAATTTGAGATATTATGTCAATCGTCTTAAAAACGCATTTAAAGATTTCATTCTGGTAGGATCGGCTTAGTTGCCGCGATACTAAAATAGCTATAACTCCGTAAATAATTGGATTTTTGAAAATTATTTTGAAATACATAATTTTAAAGGTCTAAACATTTAAAATATGCAAAAAAAAATCGAAATCGATTTTTTCAAAATTCTAGACCAGAAAACCTCGCTGAAAATTGCAATATCCCTTTAAATAAATCATCTATATCGCATAGCTGTTGACCCTTAGATTGCTAAAATACGATATATCGAATACGAGTAATTTCTGTGCATTGTAGTGCATCTCGCTTATACATTTGCGCAATCAAACAAGAGAGAGAAAGATAGCAAACAAACTTCCATTTATCAGCAATTTCCATTTAGCAACCAAAGGGTTAAAATGATCAAGCTCATTAAATGCATCAACATTTTTATTTATATTATCTATAATTGAATTGGGACGGATTAATTAAGATCTAAAAACTATGTTACAGCAAAAATTTCATTTTCAAAAATTCCAACAATGTTAATCCTTTAGCGGCGAGCGTGACCATATGGTAGTGTAGCATGGGCGATTTAATATCCCCATGCAATAGCGCTGTTAGTGTGAGCGGATTAAATTCTCTAGATTAACAGCGATATCTTCCGTCTCTCTTTAGGTGCAATGTGTTATTTTAACAGCGCCATCTCTTGTAGCCCTACGGAGATATTGGATCTGCATACCGACGGATCGCTTCTTGCGCGCGCACCGTTGCCCGTTGGGTAGAGACGGGAGTCGGGGAGATTCTTCGGTTAGCCTTGGCTGCGGAAGGTCGTCCCTCCTGCAGCCAGATCTCTCTTTCTCTCGTGTGGAATAAATAGTTATTTAGAGAAGAGAGTCTTTCTATTCGACGCCCGTCTATTCCCAACCATTCGTCCGGCAACATCACGGCCCGATAGAAGAACAGACCCGTGTACGCTAGCAGCGCGTGGGGGCGGGGAGCCGCCCAGAGCATAAAACATTAAAGCCAAGACTTAATCTAGTTCAAAATTAATCCTGAATTATTTGCCAAATTAAACGATTATGATCATATGATCAATGTAATTTTATCGCTGCAGGCTTCAAATAAATATATAGAGTTTTATTCAAAAATTTAAACTAAACATTATATATTACTGAAATTAAAAATTATAAACAAACATACCTGATTACATATTTTTAATATGTACAAATGGCGCTATATGCACGCTGAATAGTTGGTTGGAGGGGGCAACGGCAGATATCATAGCAAAGTGATTTTTTCCCAAAAATAAGCCATTCCTACTTGAAAAGAAATAGATTTAAATTAATTGTGCATCGATAAAATTGCGACGATTTCTATAGGAGATTTTTTAGGAATATAAGATTATATGTTAGTATCTTATTACTTTAAATATATTTTGAATAAACTTGTTTGCATGGGGTAAAATCTATTATTTTAATATTATATCATAAATTTTGTTGCAGCCCAACCATAAATAGGCCTTGCCCAACTTTATTTATAAGCGAAAGTCTCTTCAGTAATTTGAAACGCCATCCTTTTGAGGTGAATAATATTCCAAGGATGTGGTTACGACGACGATGCAAATAATTTTGCATTTTTAAAAACGTTTTTATTTTATTTCAAAGAGATACCTCTACGCGATGTTATGCTCTCGCGAATGAAAATATACATTTTGAAGAGCATGCATAATTTACAAGGAAAATACGACTTCTTGGCATACCCTTTCTTGATATAATAATTAAGGGAACTGCTCCCCGTGACGGACGCACATCCTGTGCCATAAAGCTTATTTTCCTTTGTATTCCACGTCAAAAGAGGAAAAATAAATTATAGAATTGAGTGAACAGAGGAATACATATGTTTTTGCAGAGAGTACTCTTCGAAGGGCTTTAACTATGACGCTTCAATGAATAATGTAATTTATGAACGTGTGTGCCGTTAGGGGTGAGTTCGGGGTGTAAAATTTGCGATCAATTTGGGTGCTTAAATATGGAAATTTTCATAAGAAAAAAGATTGATGCGGCTTATATTATACTATGATAGATTATATTAAATTCTGAATTACAGTGATCAAACTCTTGTATCCCGCATTGGAAACATTGCGCTGTTGTAAATATAACCTGTCCATGGTTGAAATTGTATTACCTTCTACTAAAACAAAATGGCTTATATCATTTGGATGACTTTTTATATAAAGCAAATTTTGCTTTTTTAGTTTGTAATGGATTCAATGCTTTTATCAGTAGGATATTTCATTAATGATTGGCTTTATCTGAGATTAGTTTCAAATATATCAATATGAATATTTTTGTTAGGTTATCCCGAAAGAAAGCCATTATTATTATTTTTAAGTTCAACTAATTTTTTCATTTTTTTTTGTTCTAGTCAATATATTAACAACTAAATTCCCCCACTCCTGCAAATTTTCTATCTCCTTTTCAAAGAAACTAGATGATTTTTACTGAAAATACGAATCCAAATGATAAACTTTAGTCATATATCTTCCAACATTTAAAAGAACTTTCCGAAGTGTCAATCCTGTTTGGCGTTGAATTAGAGTTTTTTTTTCTTAGAAAGTCAGTATTGTTTATACAATCAACCCTTCTATAGCGCCTGACATTGATTGTATCATCGTATACAATCTATTTATCGTCTTTAGTGATAATTTACGGGGGAAAAGGTTGTGTTCTTTATGTTGACAAAAATTATGTACATATATGTGATCAGTCACTCTATTTTATTATCCGCAGATAGTTCGTGCGGCATCCAAATATCTATCCTTTTGTGAACGTGTACACTTGATATTGGAACAATAATTTTATTTATTGACGGGGATTTAGTTAGTTATTTTTTTATTTTTGTTATTTTCTGTTGATCGATTTAAAACATCTAAATACCCGGCATGCGTTTCAATGCCATAATCGCTTAATAATTATTTGAAAAGAAACGCAGTACGTAATTTATTGTCTTGCTCTTGTCTTGAAGCCTGACTTAACCACCGCATTGCGCGCGCATCCTTTCTCTGAAGCCCAAACTTCATTTCACCAGACCAATATGCGCCAACATGGTGCATTCATACAATATTTTTACTATGTCTATGTTATTCCCGCAATTGTAAACAGTAAGTTGACAAAGTTTTATCGCAATTGGACAAACGGTATGGAAGCGCATTAAATACGGACAAATAAACATTAATTTATGAGGTATACTTATATTATCACATTATGATGTATACTTGTTTGACGATTGTCATATTTTCGCTCAGAATTTGTTTGATTTCTTTAATGTTGAAAGACGCTAATCCAAATCCGTATTCTGGATTTGCACATAAATTTTAAAATAAAAAAAAAATAATTGAGGAAAAAATATTGAAAGTTGAATGGAGATCAGAAAGAAAGCAAGAGGTAACTGGTCTTTTAGAATGTATCATTTTAGACTTTCAAAATAAAGATACAGATTTATGAAGGATATCATATATAATATCTATTCAAATCAAAAAATTCATGAAAAATAGTATTAATAACTCTTATGTTGCAAAAAATTGCATCGGCCGGGAATCGAACCCGGGCCGCCCGCGTGGCAGGCGAGCATTCTACCACTGAACCACCGATGCTTGTAATGTTACCATTCGCCTTAGTAAAATAGATGCGCGCGCATCCAAACTTAAGAAGATAACATTGAAAACATGAAGTTTATTGAAGCAAATAAGATATAAGATGTGTCCAAAGAAATTACACTATACAGTCAGTCTCGATATTCAATAGCCATGTCTAGTTATTAAAATTTCACTTGAAAGAATATATTTTTATATTCTTGCTTTCATTGCATGATATATTCCGAATCAAAACTGTATTTTCGTATGAAAATAAAAATGGCAAGTGTTCGGAGAAAAACACGTCGTCGTTTCCGGAAAAGATCGGAAGACATAGATTATCCTTATCACGAAAGCTCAACTCCTAATAGCCAAGGCAAAAGCCTTCTCGAAACTGCCAGGTTTCTGCTTTGTCATCGAAAAATTATTAATATTTTTATTTGAGCGATCAACTTTACGGCAGCGGAGAAGCCAACAAATTAAACGGGATAATCCCGCAAACTGGATTATAAACTTCGGGATAACACTTTCGCATCCAGCCTCCCGCGCCGGCAAATTGCTTTTTTTCCCTTAAAAAAGCAAACAAGCCCACCTCGGCGGGTGCAGCGGAGGGGAAGAAAATAAATTGTGAACGAATACAGAAAAAAAATATAACCGGTAGATTGTTAAGTATTTTCTGGATAATTAAATTATAAAAATGGGGGGGGGGGGGGGAGATTGAAACGGGATCGGGGGTGGTAGCGAAGGGCCGGTCCAACGGGCGAGAATATTATTAAAACTGCTTCAAAAACACGTTGATAATGCGTGATAAACTGGCAACATTAAGGAAATGGTTTTCCTTAATAGCGAAGCCTGTTTTTAATGCCTTTTACATTCAATTGGCTTCTCTTTGTATTTATATATAAAAATAAACAATAGCCTTATAATGAATGGACTAGTCGAGCTATAATGCTTTTGTGAAACTTGCAAATGATTTGAATCTGTTAATATATACCGTATTCATGCTTATTTTATCTCATTAATGCCTGACCCAATTAATAGTATTAATATCATTTTTACACGATAAAAATGTATATAGTAAGAAATATTCCGCTTAATTGGGGCAATTACCACATAAGAGAGTAATTTACTCAATAATGGCTTATCTAGATTTTTTTGCTTAATTGGGTCAACTTAAGGTGTTAAAAAAACGGCAATATTGGGCGCCAAACTGATTCTGTCTGAACTGTCATTTTGTAGATTTAATTGGACATATTTTACTCTTAATACTTATTTGGAGATAAAAATAGGTTAGATACCCAACTAGATATAAAAATATGTTAGATAACCTCTTATCTAATTCATATCATCATGTAACGTGGGTGATTTACCATATACCCCACGTAGTAGCGCTGTTAATCTGAGCAGATTTAATTCGCCAGAATTACAGCGACATCTTCCATCTCTCTTCAGGTGCAATGTGTTATTTTAACAGCGCCATCTCTTGTGGTCCTATAGAGACATTGCACCTGCATACCGATGGATCGCTTCTTGCGCGTGCACCGTTGCCGGTTGGGTAGTGACGCGCAGGAGGCGGGAGTCGGCAGAGTCGTCGGTTAGCCTTGACTGCGGGAGGTCGTCCCTCATGCAGCCAGCTCACTCTCGTGTGGAATAAATAGTTATTTAGAGAAGAGAGTCTTTCTATTCGACGTCCGTGTATTGCCATCCATTCATCCAGCAAAACCACGGCTCGATAGAAGAACGGACCCATGCGTTAGCCCGGCCATCCCGACGAGCACGTGGGGGCGGGGAGCCGCCCGGGGACTCTGCCCCCGAGAGCATCCCCACATCAACGTTATAATCACACGAATATTAATTTTAACTAATCTATAATATTCAATTTTCAAAAACATTGTTAATAAATAATGATTAAAAACGATTCAAAACAAAAATAAGGAATTCTACTCCATCTTTCTATTGTCATTTTAAATAGAGATATTTTTAAAACCGTATTTCTATAGAAACTGAGTATAAAAGCTTAAATCTCAAAATCTTGGTTATTTTTTGGCTTGCCAAATTTATTAGTAAAACAATAATTTAATCCTTTGATGAGTATGCGCGCACATGTTGCGATCGCACTCGTATGGTTCAAAAAGAGTATGCCCACACATGTTGTGAGTAGCGTTCCATAGCGCTTTAATTTAAATGTCTTGCTTCTATTTCAATACGATATTATTTATTCAAATTGTCAAACATTACATTTACGATCTGTTTTATTGTTTTGTCACGATTCAAATGAATTTCCAAAAATATAAATAAAATCTAGGAAGACGAAGAATGAATAAAAAGCAAGGTTGTTCAGGGTTTTAAAATATTGGAAGTCTTTTTTAAAAATATAACTCGCGAGCGACGGTTTGGCAACCAGTTTTATATAATATAAGATTTAATGGGCTGAAACATTTTATTCGAAAGTAGATATAAAGTTCTCTAGATTTTATTATGAAAAAAAGACGTTTGCAGATAAAACTCAACGTGAAAAGTCTAAAGTTTTGAGCCTTTTAGCATATTTTTTATCTTCTGATCGAATTTTCTAGTAAAATAAAGCATATTTCATCAAATCTTATATGGTCATATAAATTGGCTTGCTAACAAGTTTTGCAACCATAAAAATATGTAATGAATCCCATAGCACAATTTTGGCAGCGTTAAGTGATTGTTATAATGGAAACATTTTTTTTGTGAAATAATAATATCTAATATCTTCCACCGCCCGCACCAACTATCAACATCATCGTATATTATACGTGGCTCAATAATTAGATCTTGAATTGAACAAGAAAAACTTTATATTCTCTATGTTGTTGCGATATAAGAACTCCCGCTTTGGCTCACCCAGATGATGCTCTCCTGCTAAAATTGATGGATTCAAAATTATTTCGTATAGTTAGATGATTGCAAATGTATTGATGATTTTTATGATGGTATTTGGAAAGGAGTGGTTATATTAAAATTTTTGAAATTGATTTTAAGCCTTTTTTTGTTTAAATTCCGAACAAGGTCAACCCATCCTTTCTCGCCATTATGAAGTAGGACCTGTTTGCGTAGACGAATGAAGCCTTCGTGGAAATCTACCGAAGAAGCGTCAAGCTCATATTGTTATTCGACAAGAGGAGCCGCTCATTAAAACCCTCCTCGTCCGGATCCGGAACATCCCTGGAAAGAAAAACAAAAATTCCCTGTCGCCAGTCGACTTTTCCTCCTGCCTGGGAATTATACAAACAAGTCACCGCGATACAAACTCAATTATCCCGCCCGATTGTTACGGCAAATATTTTCCTATATTTTTCATCACTGCAATTCAATAAAGTTCAGGCATGGTCCCGGGCGGAATATCAATTTTCATGTTAATGAAAATTTTTCCTCGCGCCAAAGCGACAGGCATACCAATTTCCATCGTCAGCGTTCAACCTCAATTTTGAGTCAAGGCTCGTACAATTTGCATACGTACACGATGGATTTCGATTCGAAACATGGATACGAGTCGAATCCTTTACATTTTTCATTTAATCATGGTCGGAAAATAATGGAGGCGATACTACTACGCTAAAAATGAATACAAACCAGTCACGGCGGCAATTCAAGGCGGCTCTGAAAAGGATATGCGTTTCTATGAAATTCATTCATCAAATGTATACAACGACTTGCCTATAGTTTTTCTATTAAAAACATATTCAAAAATTCCAGTTAATTTATTCAAATAAAATTTAAGAAATTAGGTCAAATCTGGATTGAGACAATCAATCATAAATATTAATACTTTTATATAGGGAATCCAATCCCGAGCCAAAATTTCGATCCTGGAATCTAGTTCGTTTAAATGCTAGTTCGAGTTGATGAATACTTATATACCATAATACTTTGATGTGATTCGTGATTATATTACGGAGGAATACAAAAAGTCTGAACCCCGTATCTATTATATTTCATATCGATATTCGCATTATTAGAGTAGAGGTGTAGTAAATACATCACCGGTAGGGAAATGTTATTACAATAATTTGAAAAACATATATATATGTATACATAGATTAGACGGTTATTGCCCCTAGGCGTCACCTAAGCTCGCCAATTAGTAGTTACGCCACTGTTTCCAAGCGTCCAGATTTCGGCAGGAATGTCTCAATTTAGTGGCCTTCATCGTGCTGGTGAGGTGTACGACTTCTGTTAGATAAAAATTTATATCCCGAATTTTTCGGGATTACGTTTACTAATCCCGGGATTCATGAGCACCTAAAACTGTCCGGGATCCCGGGATTGAATTCCCTACTTCTATACATCTAAATTCATTGATATGATGATATTTTTTATCCACAATCATGAATCGATTCTGAATTTTTATAACACGAATCAAAGATCTAATTCAGTATATCTTGCTTACAATTTTGTAAAATCATTCAATGTAATCTCTCAATAACTCCCGTTTCAAAGTTTCTTTTATCAACTTATTCTCCATGGATATAGATATTATAAATAGTGTATTTTCTACTATATCTTCCAAAATGCGCCTCCTTGTTTGAATTCATAGAAACCGATAAATTAATTTATGAAGAAATTTGATTTGTTTCCTCCTCCTTTAACTCATTCTCCTTAACATTCTTCCCTTGTCCTTTAACTCATTCTCCATTTAACATTCTTAGATTTTAGATTTAGGAATATTATCAGAGACTCATATCTTTCAGTATTCGCTCATTAGCGCGGTCGAGCGGTCGTGCATTAATGAACAATTGATAATGTATTATTGTCACAATTAACATAATGGATGGACTGATTGCGTGATGGGCGAAATGCTCCGAAGTGTGGCTGGCGACTGCACCCGTACGGAGAGCCGTGAAGACCGACGCGCTTGTAGACTATTACCTAGGGAGCGCCCAGGTAAGTGTCGCCAGTTTTTGATTATCGGTTCTTGGAATGTTCGAACCTGGAACGGTCCGGAAGGTTTCGACGCGACGATACGCGAGCTGTCCCGCTTCCGGGTCAACGTGGCGGCGATCCAGGAGCATCGACTGCTCGGTAGTGGTTCGATGATCCTTGGGGAAGCTGCGGTGTTGTACAGTGGTGACGGGACCGTGCGCAGGTCGGGAGTGGGATTTGTCTTGGACAAGAGGACCCTGTCGTCAGTGCTAAATTTTAACCCTATTAGCGATAGAATTTGTACGCTGCGCATAAGAGGAAGGGGGCATAACTTATCCTTGGTGTGTGTGTATGCTCCCACGGAGGAGACAGTTGACAGCATCAAGGACGCCTTCTATGAACAACTTCAGAAGGCGTATAGCTCACTGCCCTCTTATGACGCCAAAATAGTATTAGGGGATTTCAATGCGAAAGTAGGCAGGGAAATCTTCTTCAGGCCCACAATCGGAGTCCATAGTCTTCACGAGACGTGCAACGACAATGGGGAGAGACTAGTTGATCTGGCCACTTCCGTCGGGCTGATTGTCAGTAGCACCACATTTGAGCATAAAAATATCCACAAGTACACGTGGTTGTCTGCCGACGGGGTCACCCGGAATCAGATTGACCATGTGTTAGTGGATAGGAGGCATAGAAGTGGTGTAGCGGATGTCAGAACGATGCGTGGGGCGGATTGTGACTCTGACCATTGTCTCGTAAGAACTAAATATGCCTTTAGAGCAAATTACAGTAATTTGAAACGCCCACTAAAAAGGTGGGACGTCGATGCTCTGAGGGATCGTGGGGTGCGCATGGACTTCGAAAAACACGTGTCGGAGGCTTTAGAAACGGGGGTTTCGGGGGAGAGCAGACTAAGTGGCGGCGAGGTCAATGTTGAATATATGTGGAAGGAGATTAGCACCGTAATACGCGGGGCCGCAGAGGCCTGCGTCGGATTCGGAGGGGGTAAAAAGGCCGAGGGGTGGTTCGACGAGAGCTGCGGGCGTGCGGTTGAGGAGAGAAAGCGCCTGAGGATCTCATGGCTTCGCTCTCGCGCGGGTGTGGGCAGGGTTGCGTACATCCGTGCGAGGAGAGAGGCCAGACGAGCTGTCAGATCGGCGAAGCGACGATTCTTGCTTCGCCAAATGGACGAACTAGAAGAGTCACGAATGAGCGATAATAGAAAATTCTATAAAAAAATTAAAAATATATGCCGTGGTGACTCGACTGGTTCGAACATGGTGAGGGACGAGGGCGGAGCTTTGCTGGTCGGAGTACAGGATGTTCTCAGGTGCTGGAGGAGATATTTCAAAAGCCTCCTCAGCGGCGCGCCGGTGGACCCGGAGGAGCAACCTGAGGCTTTAATAAATAATATTGAAACCACTCCTCCGACTCTGACTGAGTTTGAGACCTACGTGAGTGGTCTCCGGGGAGGGAAGGCCGCGGGGGTGGATGGCGTCCCGGCGGAGTTCTTGAAATGGGGAGGACGCCCTCTACTTGAGAGGCTGTATGGGCTCGTGATGTCAATATGGCAGAGCGAGGTCATGCCTTCTGAGTGGAGGACGGCAGTAATATGCCCCATCCATAAGAAGGGGAATAGGCTCTTGTGCTCCAACTACAGGGGCATATCCCTTTTGAATATTGGATATAAATTATTTGCAAGAGCTCTGATCGGTCGGCTGTCTCCCATCGTGGACGGACTTCTCGGGGAGTATCAATGCGGTTTCAGACCGGGCAGGTCCACTGTGGACCAATTATTTAGTGTGCGAATATTCTCTGAAAAAATGTGGGAATACGGTGTTGATTTCCACCACATATTTATTGATTTTTGCAAGGCCTACGACAGCGTCAACCGGGAAAAACTTTGGAGGACCATGTTGGAGATGGGAATCCCGAGTAAGCTGGTGAGGCTGTCGAAGATGTGTGTGTCCGGTTCTGTCAGTGTAGTTCGCTCCAACGGTGCACTGTCCGAACCTTTCGAGGTAACGACGGGAGTTAGACAGGGGGATGCCCTCTCCCCATTACTCTTTAATATTGCGTTGGAGGCAATTATGAGGGAGACTGGCAGATCGGGACACGCAGATCCATGGAGTGATAATGTGATGCATTTGGCCTTTGCTGACGACATCGACGTCGTGGCTAAATCGAGATCGGAAGCTCTGGCGGCGCTTACGTCTATCGACGGGGCTGCTGCTAATTTCGGCATGAAAATTAACTATGATAAAACGAAACATATGATGGTATCGAGGGTGAATCCTGGGGGTTACGCCTCCGTGAGTAGTAGTAGTGTAAATATTGAAAGGGTCCAAGAGTTCAAATACCTTGGATCCGTCCTCACGGAGAAGAATTCAATGAACAACGAAATAACCTCCAGGATTCAAAACGGTAATCGGTGCTACCATGGCCTGAAAAACATACTGGGGAATAAATCACTATCGGCGAGAACAAAGATAAAAATTTATAAAACACTAATAAGGCCGGTAGTGGTTTACGGCGGGGAAGCATGGACCATGACCATCCGCGACGCGAATCGCCTGGAGAGGTTCGAGAGAAAAATACTAAGAAAAATTTTCGGACCCCTCCGGGACGAGACCTCTGGCGCCGAAGTCATGAGGTCAAATCGTGAGGTCATGGACATTTATGGCGAAGCGTCAATAACAAGCTTCGTCAGAACCCGCCGGCTCCGATGGGCAGGCCATGTGGCACGGATGCCGTCGAATAGAGTCCCTCGAGCCATTTTGAATTCGGGGCCGAATGGCAGTAGACCCGTCGGAAGACCTCGTCTACGCTGGGCTGATCAGATCAGAAAAGACGCCGCACGTCTGGGCCTGGGAAATTGGAGGGAGGAGGCCCAGGACAGACGAAAATGGCGGCAAGCGTTGTCGGTGGCCGAGGCTCTCTTATAGGGCTGCAGGAGCCACCAAAAGTAAAGTAAAGTAAGTACTCATATCTTTCCAATAAGTCTTTCAGATAATTCTCCTCCAGTTTTAATAGTTCCTGGTTTTCTTGATAGCATTTACACTTCGCTTTTTTTATTTTATTTCAGATATTCCTAGTTTTTCATGTATAATATTGAGATATATACATGAAAAATATTAATAATATTAAAATAATACCTTATTGAGATACCTGCATTTTTCGTTTTTTTGGGACATTTTTATTTCACTATTCAAGTATAGTACTTTCAGGCATGTTTAAATAATAATCTTTAAGTATCAACACAGAACTTACATTGCTTTGTGATATTTAGGCGTTACATTTAGATGATCATGTATAAATACTTATCATTATCACCTGATTATCGTAATCGTCTCATTTTATGATCTACCTAGTGCCATATTTATTTTTATGGAATATTAATATTTGACTGGTTGATTTTAGTGTCGAAAAATTGTATGAAAGTTCTTAATTCTATGAATAATTACAAAATTTTCCTCGAAGGACCGAAAATTCTGTTTGAACGTATTAAATGCTCGTATCTATGCTTTTCCAGGACACAGGGTGTTTTCTTTCATTCGAGTTTGAGTTTCATGCATTAGATTACATTGCTTATTTTGAGTTTAAGCCCTATTTTAACGCCCCCGTTTAACGGGCCCAGAAATCCGCTAGGGGTGGATGTAACGGAACGTCTTCCCTTTATTGATTTTTTCATTCAATTAGATGGGGTGAAATTGCCGCGGCGAATCAAAAATTAATCGCTGTTTAGTCAAGTTTTTATTAGATCCGAAAAAGTGGGTATTGTTTTTGAACTTTAAGCGGTTTTAACTTTGCTTTTTACAATCACTTTTCCTCGCCGGGCTTTCCGTGGCTCGGTACTGTGATTTAAGACCTCAGCTACCATAGGGCTCTTACTGAAATCTGATTTATAGAGCAGTATTTCTTTCTACGACTTTTCGTATACCGTTGGTCTGAATTTACACCGACTGCTCAAGAATTCAAAAATGTATATATTTCAATCGTCGGCAATGTCTTTCAATCAAAGCGAACAGGTAGTCTTCAAAGAATCTAAATATGATCTCAGTCACTCTTTCCAAAAAAAATGATATCCAAATTTAATCACCTAAAAGTGATAATAGCAACTTTTCAACAAGACAATAGAACCCTTACTTAAATCTATATCATGAAAGTATTATTTATTCCGTTCATTCTTTATGATAATTTACGTCTGGGTCCAGAATGGAGTTTTCTCTTAAAAAACACACCTGATATTAAACCGGGAATGCCCGGGCTTTCCAGCCATACATCAACATTCTGTCAGCGTTATTGCTCAGACAAAAGCTGCACTCTAAATAATATACGTCGACGTTTTCCAAACTGTGTTGCGCGGAGCAATATTGGTGCAGGATGTATGGGCAACGATACATAGGAGAGCTCTTATGATGAAAGTCTTTGGCCTATTTTTTAAAATGGCACTAAATTGGAGCAAATATTATATCAAAAGCTACCTAATTCCATGTTAATAAAAAAATCATTGTAATACGTACATATCATTATTAGTCAAAAAATTTGGGTTAACGATCTATACAATCGTACGATGTACGCAAGACACTCTCTCCGTCTCTTTCTTCCAGTCATGAATCATTGGAATTTGGACACAACTTTGTGTCTTACCTCTTTAAGGGGTCAATACTCATTATTATATATATACAGCCTTCATCCATCTTACAACCAATCCTTAAAAAAATAAAAAATGTAAATATATTGAAACCCTTTCATAATCAATTTTTATCGAGACACGGTTCAGGAAACGCGTGATTTTTGATATTTAAAAAAAAAAATCAATTTCAATAAATGATAACGATAATTTAAGTCATGCTGTTCTTATTTGATCATGTAATAAATACAGGGATGTTTTTATAACACAGTGGGAAGCTGCATACATTTATCGATGATATGCTGATCCCGGAATCCCGGAAAGTTTTGGATGCTCATGAATCCCGGGATTAGTAAATGTAATCTCAAAAATTTCTTCTCACCAAAACGATGAAGGCTACTAAATCGAGACATTCCTGCCGAAATCTGGACGCTTGAAAACAGTGGCGTAACTACTAATTGGCAAGCTCAGGTGACGCCTAGGGGCAGTAACTGTCTAGTCTATGTATACATATATACAATACATATAGGTTTTTCAAATTGTTATATTAATCTTTCCCTACCGGTGATGTATTTACTACACCTCCACTCTAATAATGGGAATATCGATATGAAATATAATAGATACGGGGTTCAGAATTTTTGTGTTCCTCCGTAATATAATTACGAAACACATCAAAGTATTATAGTATATAAGTATTCATCTGCAGCAACGAAAATAAATAATTTGTTAGGAAATCGGGAATTTTGCAAGTTTTAATTAATATTTATCAATGTAATTTCTTAAACTATTGAAAATTCCGATCCCGGGATCCCGGGACTGATCCCGGGATGGTCTAATGCAATTCCGTGATTCCGGGATCGAAATTTTGGCTCGAGATTGGATTCCCTAACTGTTACAATAGTTGTTTGCTTATTTTATTATATATTATACAAACATAGCTTAATCTTCTATTTAAAAAAAAATGTTAACAAAAGTAATTTATATCAAAAACGTCCAAAAAAAAATCTTAATATTCCAACGAAAAATGTTCTTTATATGTTAAAAAACATGGGATTTATATGAGAATGTGTGTCGTTTCTTATTAAGATATGAACACAAACAGTATGTTGAAGAAAAAAACGTAATAAATATCAATTTGTTATGTAAGGAACGGTTGAAGGCAGGCCCTTGACATAAAATTGCCTTTCTCTAACAAGGCATTGCGAACAGGCGTTTCATTTATTGGCTGTCTTAGCTTTCAATATTGCTTGCGATGCTCGCATCACTAATAATCCGGATTAAACAACAAGATGCTTCTTCGAAACAGAAAATCCCTCAAACATATTAGTTATAATAGTTCTCGCCGTCGCCATAGAAACTCGTGGGGCGGCCCCTGGGGTGGCATAATTGTTTATCAACCCTTAAGACCCTCTACGCCTTCAGAAATATAAGCCCATTCAATGAAACACATTCACCAGATTGGGCGCCGATTCACTTTTGCGATCTCCAAGAATCAAATTTCATAAGTTCAAACATCTTATTTGTGTTCGCGGATCGATTTCGGAATATCTTCTTTCGGCGCCGCTTTCTTAGGACGAATTAACATCCATCGCCGGAGTGAATTAATCTCTCCATTATTTGGCATAAAACACCCCCTACATATCGATCGGGAGGCTTCATATGAGCTCGCTTCAAATTTGAGGTTTCCCCTGTGAGCATGGCTCCTTCATAAAATCAGTTACAATTCATTGTCGATTAAAATATGATCGAATGAATTGAAGATCAACGAAAATTTTACACCATCAAACAAGAAGTTCATGTGATCATATAGTAACGCTCATATTAAATAAAGGCATGTTCCATGAGTTAAACACATTAGAATTGTATATAATTTTTAATGAATGCAGTTTTCGTTATAGTTTGAATTTCTTGAAATTAAAAATTGCGCGAGACTTATGGAAATTATTAGTTAAAATATAAAGTTGTGTTTGTGTTTTATATAATAAAATAAGCAGGTTACTGGTCTAGTGGTTGCTTTATGCTACGTACACGCATACACACATACGCAGTAGAGAGTTTTTCGCGCATGCGCGTAGCATCTCTATGATGTATGCGATACACACGGACATACTGCAAATGATTCTCTCTCTCTTTCTAATCAATTGTCGGTTGCAGTCGGAGGAAGTGAAGAGTCGTGCTGCGCATGCGTTTAGCACAAGGTCTATGCAATCCATAGGCTAGAGACGATTCGTCCTTTTTTTCTTCTTTTTATGAACTCAGAGAAATGGAAGCGTTTCATTTTTCGTGACATTTGTGCCTATAAAGATTTCACTTTAAAAGTGAGACCTCTCACAGTCTAGTTATCTGCTTTGATCGCTAATGCATTGTTTATTTTTGTACGCCTATTAATGAGTAATTACGCTAATGTGCGATCGGGTTCTATTATCGTTTATGGTAGGATGATCGCCTATTTGCGAGCGAATTCCAGTGATTGTGCATTTTTACACGTTGAGCTCGGAGACAGAGAGAAACGGAAAGAGTATCTTGCGTACATCGTACGATTATATAGATCGTCAACCCAAATTTATCGACTAATAATGATATGTAAATTATATAATTAATTAAATTATATAATTGTGCACTATCGACAGTGTTTATTTATTTATGTACAAGCTTCACACACACTGCGACGGTCCTGACAGATAAGCGAATATATGCGGATGATAAGTGGCGGACATACAAATATAGCATCTATGTTTAACTCAATTTAAAATTAGCTCATTAATCAAAGGGTGCTCATTAACCATATTCGTTATTAGATGTATACGATCTTCATAGTAGATATTTATAGCAAAATGATTTTTCATGTGGCATTTTCTCAATGCCTTTCACTTATATGTAAGTTAGGTTATTTGATGATAACCTTTTAGTATTGTATGCTTACGGAGGGAAACTTTACAAAATATTGAGCATGAGGACATTGTACTCGCGCCCCGAAGAGGTTAAGCGAGTTTTATTTTATCATAAATTTCTTGCAATCTAAGAAGAAAGAAAGGCAACATCCCACCGCCGCGGAAGGCAACGTACGTATCGTTAAAAATATAAAGAATTTTCATTAAGAAGTAAACAGTGAGTAAAACATAAGACGTTTTAAAAACATAAATTCATTATCTAAAGTGTTTTTTTCCTCGTTTATGGCCGAATAAATAATTTCCACGGGGATGGAGGCTTTTAATTAACCTTAATGGCCGATAAAGCCTTAAAATGTATACACATTACAATGTATAAATAAATATATTCGCTCGGCATGAACACCTTTCTTCCTTGCAGTCGTTGCTATTAGCCGTAAATAAGAGTGACGCTTAATTTCCTGTTTAGTCATGACAATTTTAGCTAAAACGGAAGTGCCCGGATAATAGAAAAAAATGTGCCGACTCAGTTCAAAATGCGAAGCAGAAAATATGGCCGCCATATTTAGTCGCGTGGAAATCAATTCTCCCGGGAAAAGAACTAAATCACTCAACGAATTGGTCCCGGGGCTTAATTTAAATTTATATGTTTTGTTGAAAAGCGTATTTAATTTCGTTAATTCATTTCAACGGATGTATTCAATACGCAAATTTCAATTTAATTTGGAAGATACGCGAGTAAATTCATTACGTTATTGGAAATGTGTATGCGCATGCGCGAAAAACGCCTTAAAATGTTGAAAATTTCTTCGATTGTTATACACTCATTGATGTCATATAAATATTCAGTATTTTTAAACTAATCCCATTATAATTAATTTGTATCGAGACACGGTTCAGGAAACACTTTTTTTTACTCTCCGTAACATTTTATTCAATATGAGAGAGAGAGAGATCTGGCTGCGAGAAGGACGTCCTCCCGCAGTCAAGGCCAACCGCCGATTCCTCTCCCGACTCCCGCTTCCTGCGCGTCACCACCCAACCGGCAACGGTGCACGCGCAAAAAACGATTGGTCGGTAATTGCAGGTTAAAATAGCACATTACACCTAAAGAGAGACGGAAGATGTTTTCGGTTTGTGTTCAAGAAAATTGCATGGGGATGCTAAATCATAGGATAGGATTATTGTAATGGGATAAATTATTGTTGCATTATTGATTGAACAGATGCTCCTATCGATGTCTAATACGAAAATTATTTGTAAAAGTCTCGTAGGAAAATATCACAAAGCCTCCAAATCTTTATGATCCAAAACGCATTAGCAAATGTGAATAAAAAAGGCGTTTTGGGCGTCGCACGAATTATCCTCTGATGACAAAGAATATCGGATGAGCGTTTGAATTTTTTGTTCTAGACGAAGCCAAACAAAATCGTTTTGGTATCATGTTCTGATCGCACTTGCGTAAAGATGTAAGACAACTAAAGACAACTAAACTCTGTAAGACGAAAAAGGGTGGTTATTTACAACAAAAATGGACGACCGCAACAATAAGGGATGTATAAAATCGACCAATTCTCTCGAGTTCTTTAAAGTGACGCTTATTCCTTCAATTACGATTGGCGACCCTATTCCGTGGCTCGCACAGTATTCAGATCTGACACCATTGGATTTCTTTGTCTGAGGATGTCGAATATGATTAATTTACACGATAGTGATGCTCACGAAAGAAATCCTAATTGAAAGAATAATCGCCACCTTTGCAAAAACGAAAAAGGTGAAATTTGGGGTATTTTTCAAAATGTTGGAAAAAAAATCTATTACGATAACCCTGATACTTAGGACATGCGGCCTATGTGTGATACGTAGTAAATAACTACCTTAAGGCCTAAAAATAATTGCCAGTTCATATGCAAAACATCCTGAATAATACATAAATGTTTACTTTATGATAATATAGGACGTTAGGCTGAAAACTAATGCACATATGATTGTAGAGCGCGAACAAAAACAAATAGAAAGATCGGACAAAAAGCAAATTAAAGTATATTTTTTGCATTTTGTTTTATTTTTATTTCGTCGTTGTAAAATTCTTTCGATTTGTTTCGAATCCAGGACTTGATAGCTGGCTTCACTTAATCATTCAAGCCATAGCGATTACTTTTTAAGTTTTTCTTGAGTAGGAAAATATATATATATATTGCAAGGCGCTAAATTAGGGGAATAATGAGGGTGTGGATTCGGTTAAGACTTCAGGTTTCCCAGAACCTTTCCAGTTATGAATTATGTGACGTGGTATTCATCCATAGTCTATCATCAATACGGTTTGCGATACACTTTTGAGTGATTTGTTGTTCATTTTGAATCAAATCGTCGATGAGTTTGCGATATTTATAACCTGTGATAGTGATAGGATAATTATCATAAATAGTAGAAATAGGAGCAATTTTTTAGGCAGTTGAAAATTCAATAACAGTATCCTGTTTAACTCGCGATGACATTGCACTAGAACACGTCTCTATCAAAAGTATAGACTTTCGCTTTTCGAAGTATACTGGATGAACTCAATTACTTCAAATCTCAAATTTAAAGTTTAAGAGAAATGATACTTCCATATGCTATCGGGTGTGTTTTTTAAGATCATTTCATTCCCGGTTTACAAGCATGTGTGCATTACTTTTCAGCCTCCACGTTAATGATCGACAGCCGTCACCAATATATATAATCTATAGCGGCTATAGTAGGCTAGGCTCTGGATCTTTAATTTAAAGATTTGTGTTCAAATTCAGATTGTCGAAAAATATGTACTATTATGTATCCTTGATAGGAAAAAATAAATACTGAATCGATTAATAAAGTCGGATAGGGCTTCATATGATTGACTAGATTTCGAATTATAATTTAAATGGGATTGAAAAATACTAATAATTTAGCTAATCATTGATAAATTAACCATTTGTGAAAGGTAATAATAAATTACTATATAAATAATTTCCTATGGAGATTTTCTATATATATATGGTATCTTAATACATTACCGTCGGCTTGCGTATGCATTGTCTTTTGCCTGATTTTTCGGACTTATTTATGAAAATTTGCAAAGAATTGCTATAATAGAAAAAAAGGAAATGTTTTTTACATGTTATCTGACATGTAGCATCGTGTTGCTTATATATAAATATAGGTAGGAATATATAATGTTATCCAGAAAAATAAAGCTCCAACTGCAGCACAGGAGAATACATTTCACCATGTATACGGGCTGATAATTGAAGAACATGTTTTAACAAAAATACAAAGCCCCGACAGCTATTTGGTAGACCAACTTGATTTTCATGAATTGTGAAACTGATAGCATTGTTCGATGTACGATGCATTGTGCGATGGCTATTTTGTGTAGAATAATTGCAGATTTGTGCGCCGCTACGTGCATACGTCGAGAGACGTTTCATTGTTAGCGCTTATTCCTCTTCAAAGCTCAGGGCATGACTAATATTATATGCTAATCTGATTTGAATGCATAATACGCCTAATTGTTCTTGGTGAGCCATTAACGACCTTTATGCAGAACCGCAGGCTTAATGCACACGATCCAGCCTAATGGCGCGATCGCCCTGAAAAACTTCTGCACAAATCCTCAAAATCGACAAGGAAAATACTAAAGGCACCAGGAAATAAAATATTCTGTTCCCAAAACTTATTTAACAATTAATTATCACCAAATAAGGGCAAAGTGCAGACATTATTATGTTTTCAAATTTATGCATGTCCACAATATCACACTTCATTGAAGGCCTTTGATATGTCAAAGAACACAGTCAACCAATTTATTGAGCAGCCAGAATTTAAAGAAGAAAGCAGAAAAGAGTTTTAGTTACGTCAGATTAAGTATTTGTAAAAACATACCATGATTGCGTTTTGCGGTAGTTCTAATACCATATGGTTATTTGGGATTATGCAATCATATTCTTATGAACAATCTATATATAAAATGAATCTCTCTTTGTTCGTATGTAATGTGTTGCCATATCGTTCATCAGATTGCGATAAAACTTCGTCCATTTATTGCTAAGGATTGCGCGAGTAACATAGGCATAGTCGTCTCTAATATATAAAAATCAATGTTTGTTTGTCCGTATTTAATGCGCTGCCATACCGTTCATCCGATTGCAATAAAACATTATCAACTTATTGTTTACAATTGCGGGAATAACATAGGTATAGTAAACATATTGTTTGTTATGCGAGACGTGGCATTGTAACGCATGCCAATAAGGCAGTAACACTTGGTCTGGCGAATTTGCATATAACATATCAACGCCTAAGAGGATTTCAAAATAGTATCTTTACAGTACGACCTTGCCATCAATGTAAGAGTGTATGATGAGACGAAACACATCCAATATGCGAGAATACTCTTATATATTACTGGAGTTTGTACGCAACATATGCGGGATTACTCATCAACGGGATAAAACAAGCATTATTAATATATGCATCTTCTGAATTTAATTGATAATGCTATGGAAGCATTATGAATTTATTCAAGTGAATTTACAAGACAAGAGATATTTTTTAAGCCTGTAAATTTGACTCGACGACGAAATGAAGCTCACGGCTGCGGTTGTTGTTTGCTGAATTGAAAAGTCGATTTTCTCGTTGTGTGGCCAATTTTCGCGATGATCAACCGCCGAAGTTGCGGACGGGAAAGCCCCGGCCGTAATCAAGGCACCTTTCGAGCAGCACTTTGTCGCCATTATCGGAGACAAGTATTTCATTACGGCCAGTCGGCAAGCATTACTTAAGCTTCACTGATCATTCGGTATTATGGGGATATAACAGCAACACCATTGTTTTCTATTACACCTCGCCTTGCTTGCTTAATGCCGAGCTTTTGCAGCTCCCCGTTTACTCCATAAATGGTCACCAACACCTTAAATGCAGCCCCCAATATTGGAAACACTTTGATATTGGCATATATTGTTTCGGTACTTAACGGTTGGATTCCCCATATTGTTATAATATGTATTTTAGTATAAATTAAAAAAAATAAATAAAACGACATGTATAATATGTTATAGAGGTCTGTTTTTTTGTAAAAGTGTTGGTGTGTGAACGGGTGTGAGTTAGTGAAAACATTGGGTTGTCGAAGCCCACCCCCCATTGGCTATTTTATCTCACCTACAACAAGTCTAACACCTCAGACTAAGGCTTCTTTATCTTGTAGTCCCTTGAGGATCAAAGGATCAGGCGACGGGACCTGGGATACAAGAGCGCTTTCTTTATACGTTCCGAATGTTCGATATATTGTTTACCCGACTGTTTAGGACATTAAATACGAAATTGATATATATTTTGAAAATATTCAGAGAGGCATCCATTATTAATTTTATATTTTTTCTGCTAAATAAAAAAAAAGAAAAGAGCAGAACATACTTTTTTAAAATACCTAATGTTAATATGAATATTGCCTTCATCTAATAATGGATATGGTATCGCAAAAATAAGTATTATTGTTAATATAATTAAAACAATATATATCTGTTTTCAGTAACATCTGCCACCGCCCGCATCAACTCCCTGCATCGTAGGTAAGCCACACTTATATTTGTTAATATTTGATATATGATCGCCATAATCGTTTTATACCGATTACTTTCTGTCAGCTCCTATCAGCGTAAGACAATTTTCAATTCGAGGCAGAGTCAATTATAAATAAACACTGTTGATAGCATACAAGACAACGGCATTTCTTTACATAAACAATACACAAAAAATCGAATAATTTGCTCCTGCTTTAGAAGGAAATGATAATTGGACAAATACTCATTTAACAAGCAGCGATGAACAGGAAACAATTAAATAAATAAACACAATCGATAGCAAAAAGTATTCGGTGATTTATTTGGGTAAACACACACTAGAAATCTGAATTATTTTTAGTCGATAAATTTGGACTAACGATCTATAAAATCGTGCGATGTATGGGGGGAAACTCTCCATTACTGTCTCCCGAACTGCGCTACGTTCTCTCTCTGTCTCTGTCTGTCTCCGAGCTCAATGTACAAGAGTGCTCTTTGGGATAAATGGAGGGAGGTCGCAAGCCCTGGGATAGTACTCCTTTAGGGGTTAAAATATGTTCTGCGAGCACAAGCACCTTATTTAAAAAATGAATAGCACAAACAGTATAGGAGATCAGTATAACTATTTTTCCATGTTATAAAGAAATATTTAAAAACAGTTTCATATTCTCAAAATATCTATTAGATTCATATTTTCTCTTAAAGTTTTTTTCTTATAATAACTTTAAAAAATACAATTTTCTTAGCACCATTAGCTTTATTGTTGAGATATTTGTTTCAATTTTCGACATACTACAGGCAGAGTTTTGACACTTTATATGTTAATTAATTAAGTGTCATCAAGGAATTAATAATATTTTGTATGAATTATTTTAAAAATCTATATATAATATATAAAAATGAATGTGTGTCAGCGTGCTGTCGTGCGGTTTGCTACGGATACATTCCTATACCGTTCATCCGATTACGATGAAACTTTGATGAGTTATTAGGCGTGTATCTAAGAAGGTTTTTAAATGAGTACAAAAAAAAACTATAATAAATTTTGCGATCGTTTGACGATCGTTTGAAAAATAGCATCAGTTGATGCGTCCGAACTCGAATGAAGTCAGTAAATGGCCTTTTAAAAATATATTTTCCACTGGTAATTCTTTTAAATGGAGATTTACTTCATTTGAATAAGTTTTTGTGAGAAAAAAAAAATCGCTCAAATCTTATTGCCAATGCTATCGTAACGATAATAAATTTCTGGTAGAAATTAGTTGAGCTATGATTAAAGTGTCCCTGGAGCCGGTTTCTCCTCCCAGTTCCGGTCATAACGTTCAATCCACTTTTGTTAGCTTCCTTTGATCCAATCTCGGATTATCAAAGGAGGACATACATTTTATCTAAAATTGAAGTTTTCTTATCTAGTTTTTGAGATGAATAAGCGGATGGCAGTGAAGGATTCTGCATCTGGCATTTCGCGTATTAACCGAGAGTAATCACAAAAGAGGCTTTGAGGCCCCCGTCCGCATGATTGCGGACGAAAAAATGTTTACTTATGAAAGAGGCCTATACAATTATAAAAGAAACCGGTCCCCATCGCAAATGATACAAAGGAATACAGTTTTTGTTTGAAGAACTCAAAAAAATCAATCACATAAATAATATCAACTCAGATTTACGTCAACCAGTTGACCAAATGTAAGCAATATACGCAATAAACATCCCTTGTCAGGCTAAATCTCATCATATATCAATATAAAAGTCAATTGATATACAATTATCATATTCTGATCAAGTGAAATTAGGATGTGATTGAGGCTGCCATTGCTCACATGTCTACCGATACTTTAAAATTAGATCCCAGCTATTTTTTTAATAGATTATTATGAATTTAAATCCATCATGGAAATTAATCTTTATGTCAAAAAATTCTATCTTCATAATCTTGTACTTTTTAATGGGAAGGCATCAAATTAAATCTTTTACTCTTAGAAACATTTCTAAAATATGACGCTGTAAGAAGAAAGCTTATTTTAAAAGGCGATTTGGGGATTAAGTCCCCAAAAGGAATTTTATATTTGATAATTGTATGTCCGTTAAAATTGAATTTTTCACTAAGTATACACTATTGGGGGGACCCAAAAATATTCGCGTATTTAGTAAAAAAAGTTCAAATTTATTAATAACAAAAAAATTATATACAATATTATAAAATATAATTGCCTTCATTATTCAACATATTTTCCCTATCGCTTTGGCAGCTTTTTTGTAAAAAAATTTCGGTTATAAAGTCCATGTCTCTGAAGAAACATCCCCGATATTGATAAATTTGTGATTTTTTTGCTAATTTAAGAATTCAAATTCAGTTAATATATCAAGGGTCTAAAATACTCTATTTATTTTTTCATCACGCCCTGTTTGTCCGGTCTTTCAAAGCCCCAAAGTTATCTGAAACAAAATCGATCCCTCACACGAGAAACCCTCGTTCTGTGTGAATTATTCGATGAAATTATTTTATCTTATCGTCTCGCATTATAGGGAACTTTTAAATTTTCAGCGGAGTGGAAATTGCTTTTCTTCATGCTCCTGTTTAAATATGGCGTGCATGAAAGCCTTCTTCTGTGCAGCATGAACTTTCAAGCACCACATAAGATATGGGTGTGCATTACCATTTTGTTATTTTTCTTTTTGTCCGACGGGTCGGTGCGTTTTGGAAGACCGCCGCAAAAGTTTCCAAAGACCCAAGCTTGCTCCGAATATAAATATCATCATATTGTGGAGCTTTCTTGTCGTTGAACATCATGCGGCCGGGCTTTATGCGTTAAACTCCGTATTGAATATTGTCCAATGAAGGATCGATCGAAGGATTTTTTTTCAATTTGTTTCTGAATGCTCTTTTGTAGTCTTTCATAGAAACATTGCCATGACTTTGATACAATGTGATTAAAAGACAAATTTCTTATAGATTTAAACTCAAGACGCTTGAGTTATGAATTCATGATTAAAACTGTGTAATACAATAGATCTCAATATTCCAAACAAACAAACAACAAAAAACATGACATGACAGGATGTTATGATACTATCAGGGGCTCTCGGCTGACTTCTCAAGTCCCTTGCGCTGCTTTTGTCGCTACGACAGTATCCGATTGTCGCGTTATTCAGCTGCGGTGACCGTATCCAAAGGTCACTCAGAGCACGGGGCACCCCGTATCAATTATCTAGTATGTAATTAATTTATTCTTTCGATCCTCTTGAGCATATGGTGGAATTATGGTAGGATAATACACTTTGAGTTTCTAAATTTAGGAGAAACTATCAATGCAAAAATTATTAAAACTAAAAAAGGCGTGATTTTGCATCATCATAATTCATATACGCCAGATATTGCACAGTCTGAGTATTTTTTATTCAAAGTTCTAGGCACTTCATTAAAAATAAGACGTTTTGAAATCTAAATGAAGTTGAAATTCACCTAAATAACTATTTTTCGTCAGTCAGCCTCTTTTTATAAAAGAGAGATTGAAACTTTGCCTGAAAGATGGCAAAGAGTTGTAAATAAATTCGAAATAATTGATTACTTATGGGTCCACCTAATATTTCATAGTTGATCTGACTTTATTACTTTAAAATTTACTTTTTAAGAATCATGAAATTAAGAAAAATGTTTCAAGCTATATATGCATTTTTACAATGAAATATGATGAACGACATTTTTTTGAATTTCTGGTTAAGCTGGGTCTTTTTAATTGTAAAATACAATTTTGCTTTGATCGTTTATATTTTTTAAAGTAAATAATTTGTTGTAAAATCTATTAATCACACAAAAACACCTCTATTGTGGTTAAGCCGGGCTTAGGGGTTGAAATAAGTGTATCATTTATAGACAGACAGCCATTATCTTTCGTTTGATTTATATTTTAATAAATCATTCAATTCTCATTCCCAATTATAATTTGATGAAGAAATGAATAGAATTTGTTTTTTTTTGCATATTTGGGATGGTTCTTTCATGGAAGTGGTTTAGTTATAAAGTCTTCCCGATCTAAGCGCATTTTAAGTTCATTAATCATTTTGAAAGTTGGTCTTAGTGGTTGGTTGGTCATGGTTTTGCATGATAATAGAAAATATGTTAAGTTAATACAAATGAAAACATTTAAAAAAATCAAGAATGAACCACCTGGAGCAAAATAGAAAACAATATTTTTTTCCGGGACCAAAACCGTAATCGAACCGTTATAAATGCTTGGAACGTAATCAAAGCCGAAATGAAAAAATAACGGTTCAAAGCCCTGGTATAATCAACCATTTCACACATGACAAAAATTTATATATAATGTAATCATATCAATTCTTCATTCTGCATACAGGAAATCCTCAGATTCTGCCAACTCGAAAAATAATAGATAATTTTAGAAATGCATAATTGTATGTCATTGTTGTACAATCGCAATTTTGATATGAAGAACTGCTTATTGTGTATGGATTTATATCAAAATTAACAATGTTGGACAGAATGAAATCCACGATTTTAAGTTTGAGGTTTTTATAGGGTATATGCATAGTTTTGACCATAAATCTACGGCCTTATGGTATTGCTCAGACAATACTCGTAGTAAATGACTACTTTCGACTTACATCAAATTCACAAAAGCACTTCTTTCATACGTATATTAAACTTCGAAACGCTTATTTAGAATTGCAAATAAATAACCAGTTTTATTAAGAACTGTTATTAAAATAAAGCATGGAAAATAAATAGATAAAAACATACGCAGTTCTCCTAATTTGCTTAGTTGCTTGCCGAAATATTACCTAACTGAAGCTGAATCTTTTAGTCATTTTTTTCCATAAATATTTAGATATACTTTTGGATTTTTTAAGAAATTTTACGCACATATTTATGCTTAAATCCTTTACATGATTTATTTGTATTAATTGTACTTCATTGTTCACTTCATAATGCAGAGTTTCCCAAAGCGTTTCATCAACATTGCCTCCACACCATAATAGCCGTAGGATGCTTCATACACTGTTGCACACATTCAGCTTTGAAAGCTCCTTCTGCTCTTCTATGAAAATAATGATGGCATTCATCCATCATTGTGGAAACTGCATCATCACTGTAATATATTTAGAGCACGAAAACTAAATTCCTGGAATTAGAAAAGAATCCACGAAATTTCGTATATCTTATCCTTTTATACTTTTGTATAGAGCATCGATCTAATCTAAGGCTTTTAATTCAACCTTTTTTAATGGATGGTTCATGAACTACTAGAGCTTTTCAACTCGACTCTTTGAAATTTGATTATTTGTAATGTTTTTCAACTAAAAATAGATAATCAAAATTAACTTAGTTGAAATTGGAGCGTATATATATAATATATTAGTTAATTCCTGGAATGCTTATAATGGCAATATGCTTTCATTGTATTTTAAGCAAATTAATCGACTTAGTGTTGGCGATGGAGAGCAAACATTGTGAATAATACACGTTTTCATCCCCTTTAATATTTAAGGATGTTTTCCTCACTGCGAATAGATACAATGCTCTCAGTTTGCTAGAAAAATATCGATTGTGAATAGCCTTTGCGGCATAACATGTGATACTTACTTCCATAATGCAATCCCGGAATTTGTACTTTAAGTTGGAATTTATGGTCTGGTGAGAAATTGGAGTTTAAAAATCTGAATACGCACCCACCAACTTAGTAAACTGGGAGGGCAGGACCGCAAACCCGTAAAGCGCACCTGTGCACCGGGAATGCGGTTTACGAGCAAAATGCAGGTTGTATCAACAATGCACCACTGGAACAATGCACTCGGGATGGTGTATTTATTGCTACCAATAAGATCCTTATTAAAAATCCGGTCACATATACCATTTACTGCTGGAAAACGCTTTTCGATTGCTCTATAATTCTCAAATTGTTATACCATAAGCTGGAATAAGCAAACTGGCGATCGAGTCAGCACGTTAAGGGTAATCAAACAATCGTTTTGTTGCTACGTATGTGTAATAAGTTATCGGAAACAACCACAAGATCAATAAGATATCTCTATATCGGCTAACATTGAATACATCCATATAAAACTATTTTAATATTTATATCTGACAAATTCAGCAATATTACAATGCACAAGACGAGAGAATTACAACATCGTTCTGTAATAGTGATTAGCTTAGATATGTTCACGTCTTAATCAATGCTTTGTTTGAGAAATGGTGATTGAGTAATTGAGGTAATGTAATTAGGTCATCAATGCTCCTACTTAGATTAAGCCTTATATTAGCAATTCTGTATAAAATATAAGTAATGAATAATTAACGTTTAAAAACTGCTTTAATAGATACCACATATGTCATTTTTGACTGCTGATGCATAGTTGATGCGGGCGGCGGCAGACACGAATGCTCCTTTATGTCATATCTGCTAAGCTATTAAGGTGGTTCTAAATATTTTTTTATATACAAATTTATAAATATAATTCCTTTCATTATTAAAAACATCTTCTCATCTCATCAAATAACGTTTTTTATTGTCAATACAGGATTTAGGCGTTTGAACTGGGGGTTCTTACCGAGAAAGGCATTTTTTTGTCTTGTATTATCGTATATTTGTCATTACCAGTTACAATACTATTTAAAAAAGGACTACTTCATTGTCTCGTCAAGAAGGTCAAGGCGTGCGTTATCCATCCTACTCCATAACACCCATCCTACTCCATAACAACCATCCTACTCCATAACGCCCATCCTACTCCATAACACCCATCCTATTCGTTTTGTCGTTGAGTTTTAAATGATCGCAATGGGATCCCCGTCTTTTAGATAACCGCTCGATTGTATGCCGTGGATTGTATTTCAATCCAAATTTAAAAAAATAAAAACAGCTTACAATGCCTGATGTGGACATAGTTAGGTTCAGATCAGAACATTTTATGTTTAATGCTTATAGGGATCAAAAACTTAGTAGTTTTTATTAGATTAATTTTAGCTGAGAAAATATTATATCTATTTGAAAGGGTGTCATATTACGCTTCATAAGATTATACAAAAGAGTGTAGGGTTCCACTTCAAAAAACGTAAACAGTTATTGCCGTGCATCGAATTTATGCACCAAACCGAGTGGTGAGCGAGAGTCACCTTTCGAGCTGCAGCATCAAATCATATGATGAGTGAGAGTCACCTCTCAAACTGCAAGAGGTTAATAGACAAACAGATAGACATACTTTAGGTAGATAAATATTTTCTGATTTTAAGGATAAAATATTGAGTTTTTTATAAATTAAATATAAAAATCATTTATTTTTAATCATTTTTTCTCTATAATTCAATGTACGTTCAGAATTTCAAATGTATAAAAATAAAATAAATAGTTTCATTGTCAATTCTCGATAATAAAATGTAACATCTGATGTTTGCTTTAGATAGACAGGTGAGTTTCGTACACTGTGACGTCTATGTTATTGTTTAATAGGCTTACTACAAACCTACCGTTGATTGACAGAGGGAAACGTGGTATAGGGGTTGAAGAATTAGCTTGACAATTTTGTTAAGGGGTATTTAAATATTAGCCAAACGATATCTTGAAAAAATCTAATTAAATTATGTGTAAATATGATTATTTTTAGCGTAAAATATTTTTATAAATTTGAATTTTAAAAAGCGGTTTGATTATTGCAACCTTATTATTCATTGGCATGCTCAAAATAATAATGCCATGAATAATTCATTTACACTAAAATATTCATACTTAGCAGAAATGATTCGAAATGCCAGATTATCAGTATTATTATGGATGAAAATCAAATACCTTGTATGTAGATCATACGTTTGATTTCAGTATGTCGTGGTTTTAGATAAATTAAGATGCCTCGAAGTCTTTGACAAATATTTGAGTTGTTTGATTCAAAATGGGCGTGATGATATTCTGTCCGTTCCCAGGTAAGCCTCACGGCCATTAATCATCAGACACGGAACAATATTGCTGCCATAATTGCCAAGTGTGTAATAGGCTCATGTAATATTATGTTACCCTCACGAAGTAGACAGAAGCCTCACCCGAAACTTCCATTCCGCTGAACAGGCTTGTGCCAAGTTCGCATGACTCGTTACAACACGAGTCACCATCTTATTAATACGATGTAGGTCAAATATAAAGAATATTCGATACGAAATACGATAAAAAAAGATGAATTGGTATATTAACCGTTTCATGAGTACTCACGGAAATATCCGTTTTGACCTTCACTATTCAGAAAGGGCACTCTTGTGCATTGAAGCTCCGAGGCGGACAGAGACAGAGAGAACTTAGCGCAGTTCGGGAGACTGAGACGGATAGCTTCTTCATATGCATCGCATGATTGTATAGATCGTTAAGCCCAAATTTATCGACTTATAATGATTTCGATTTCAAGTGTGTTATTTGTTTACGCAAAGAAACGACCGAATATTGTGTTATCGAGAGTGTTTGTTTATCTTCTCTGCGTGTTGAATGAGTCTTTGTTCAATTATCATTTCCTTCTAAAGGAGGAGCAAATGAATCGATTTTTTGTGCATTGTTTATGTAAAGAAATGACGTGGTCTTGTATTCACTATCAAGTGTTCATTTAGAATTGACTCTGCCTCGAATTGAAGATTGTCTTACGTTGATTAGGAGCTGACAGAAAGTAATCGGCGTAAAGCGATTATGACATCAACGACTTCGTCGATTTTAAATTTGCTCACTAACGAAAAGGTTAAGAGGTTAAACGAGCTGACAGCCAATTATTGCGCGCGGAATGGATAGTTGATGCGAGCGGTGGCAGAAATGCAGCTGTAGATAATTGAATTTTCTGCGCTTCACAATTGGGATATGAATGCTTAATGTACAAGTTGCGTGTAAGATATCCACTCAATTTTTATTTTATTTGAAAGAATGTCAACATAATATAGTTTCATTTATCAATTATATGTATGGAGATTTTAGAATATATTTTTAAATGTTATTTAATACTGCAAAGCAAAATGATTACGCAAAAACACGTTGCCGGATTTCAGCGTGTTAATATGAAGACACTTTATGAAATCTCGTTCTTAATTTGATAATTTAAATTGAAGGATGTCTTTTTGATTGCTCGGACGTCTGGTCTTCCTCGGGATGGATTAAAAAAAATTTGATTGAGTCACGAGACGTAATTATCAAATTTTCGGCGGGCGTCGTAAATCGAAAATGTGATGACCCCCATTAATTATCCGTTGATGTGAAATGATCCCGGTCCTCGGCAGTTGTGATATCCCGTCACCCGGTCCAATTAACGATCCGCCAGATACCGGGATGATTTAATGTTCCAGGATTCGTTGTCACGTCATCGAATGCAGGTAACCACCTGGAGATTAATCTCTATTAACTAATTTATTTCTTGCCGACCTGTCCAATTTGATCGCGTTAAGTCTCTTTTAAGCTATGAACTCAGAAAGGAACATATTCTTGCGATAGTTATATTGAAATCTGGAATTTTACCGCAAAATAGTTTTAATACGGCGCTCAAATTATGTCTTCTCATTACTAGCGTAAAAGATGATAATTTTGTTCGCGAAATTAAAAAAAGTGGAAGTCTGCCGTGGAAACTTTTCTAAAACCTACCAAGGAGAGACGTACAAAAAACGTCGGAAAAGTTTGATGAAAACTCTACTGAAATTAATATCTGTTACGGGACTTCCTAATTGTCTCACGCCGGGGGAGAGACTTCCTCTTTGGAGCTGAACTTTTTCCAATAATAAAATTGAACGGGTTAATTGAACTGTTGGCCTTTTACAAGTGAACTAACTGTACAGGCTACTTGTTACAAATTTCCATTGAAATACGGAGTTGCTTTCAAATTCAAGTACACTTTCTTGAAGCTTTGAGCTTCAGTATTAACGGTATATGTAATTCAAATAGATTTTTAATATCAAGTTCCGTGCAGAATATTGAATTTGACCGATTGCGTTAATATAATATATTAATACACTTATTTAAAAGTTGGAAATAAATGCTTCAATTACATGTATAGTATGAAAATAGAGACATAAAGAACCCCCAACACCATCAATGTGACTGATAAAATTCCTTTCTGTTAAGACACGGACTAACACTCGTAAAATTCCCGTTTTCCCGACAAATTATTTATTTCCGTCGTTGCAAATAAATACTTATATACTATAATACTTTGATGTGATTCATAATTATATTACGGAGGAATACAAAAATTTTGAAGCCCGTATCTATTATATTTCATATCGATATTCCCATTATTAGAGTCGAGGTGTAGTAAATACATCACCGGTAGGGAAAGGTTAATATAACAATTTAAAAAACATATATATGTATTGGTAAAGTTTAAAGACATGTCGCGTTTGATACAATTTTAACCCTTTTCTAAAGCAAAAAAATATATTTTCACAAAATGGTTACTGTTTAAAAAATCAGTTTTTGACTCTGTTTTTTCACAGTTTTATTTTTTTTTAAATAGTTAAAAATAAAATTTCGATATAAATATGGTAGAAACAATACATAATTATATAATAAAGGCTCATATCAAATTTGAAGTAAATAAATTAATTAGAACTTGAGATATAATGTCAACCGTTTTAAAAAAAAGTATAATTTTAGAAATTTAGATTTGGAGGATATATTCTCAATATTCTATGCTTTATTTAAAATTCTATACCAGAATAACTTCTTAACTTAGATTTTTATTTGGAAATCCATGAAATGATGACCAAACACTAAACATCAACTTTGGATAATATACATATTTGTATAATTTTTTTATTGAACTTTAAGCGCCAATATTAATTACAATAGCATTGATATCATTAGCATATTTCAATTTAAATATAATTGACAGAATCATTGATTTTATAAAATTTATAATAAGTTATTTTGTATGCAGATTATTTAATTTGCTATGAATTTATGCGTATAAATTTACGCATAAAAATATGAATATAAATGCCAATTTGATTATGTTTCAAATGTTAAATGGTATTTCAGGTAGTAAATATGTGTTTTTCAAGAAATTTATATTAAATTGGACATACAAAATTAAAAAAATATCGCACTTATTATGAAGTGCTGAAAAAATCCGAAAAAAATTATATTAGGGGTTTCCTTGAGGATACACTACAAATTGTCAATGAATCGCCCTCAAAGAGAGAAATTGGTGAGTACAATAGATAGGGTTGTGTGTATTCGGATGGGTAGAATGGCTTCTGTTTTTGATGAGGCGACACTTGGTTGGACTGATTTGTCGTTAAACAACGGTTGGTTTACCAGAGAATTCCTTCTCTACCAGGACTTTGTCGTTGTCATCTGTCCATTGGTCCAAAAGGCACAACCGATCGTACAACATCCATCTCCATATTATTATTTACGAGGATGAATTACTAAGTGACATTATAATGTCGACAAATTATTTCGGATTTATTTCAAGATCACTTTTAACACATTCCGATCGGGTGGCATTAAGACGAAATGGCGAATTGTAAATTCAACAGGCATCCTTTCGAAATCCAGTACAAATGACTTGCATTTTTAAAAGTGCATTCGCGTCAATAATTACTTTTGTCGATGGCACTGAGATGGAACCGGTGTTGTCAGCAAGAATGGTCCATTAGATGCTTTGCAAATGCAGCATCCAGCTGTTTCTAAAAAAGAGCATCGTCTCCCACGCCATGTAAATCGACGTGAGTTGGCACGTCCAACACTTTAACAATTTGTTGGTTGAATAATCTTGGCAGCAAATTGGTCCTTTGATGACGATGCTTTGGTTCATCAGGTTCACTGGGTGGCTGAAGTGAATTTGATTCAGACACAGTTTGAGGTCTTCAGCGTTTGTGTGCTCATACACCGTGCTCAGGGCTAATTTTGTGGAAAGGTATTTTTCAATTTTTAATCTTTCATCCCCTATGATATAGAAGCAATATTAAACCATAAATGTAGTACTTTCAATTAATATTAAATGTATGCTTGCAAGTCTTTTCATAATAAAAAATATATTAAAATCATTAAAATTTATGTGGTTTAAGGGACTTTTCTATATTTTTCTCCGTGTATCAGAAAGAACCAACGTTTAAGAATACGTTTAGTAAATTCCAAATCGATATATATATAAAAATTGCAAAGTTATAGATCGACGAAGAGAAGCTGTGGAGAAGAAAAATTTTAAACGCGTTTTTTTCGAAACAACTTTTTCCAAACTCACGGAAATGCTTCCACACTCCATAATTGAGTATTCTTTATAAAATTTGGCAAACACGTGTATAATAAACGTTTTCATCGTATAGACTACAATTATTTAAAAATATTCAAAAATTTTTATTTAATGTACAAAAAAACTACAAAAAATGTTGGTAAAAACAAATATTTTTTTTCGATCCCTCACTATTTTTTTATTTTTCAATATTTCTTTTTGATTATAGTCTAAGTTATAGACAATATTATATAGCGTAAAAATATGTTAAATTTTTTTGCTGCAAATTACTTGTCCTGGATTTAGGACTTCCGTGGTAAAGAATGTCATTGCTCGTGCACTGACATACGTGGCTCCTCTCACTCTCACTACTATACTTTGTCAAAATTTAAAAAATATTTTTATGTTCAACAAAGATCAATTAGTCAACACATTTATATTTAATGCTTTTCGCATAAAAAAATGTTAAAAAACCGATCATTTTTAAGCCCAACAAGGTAGAAATGTCCCTTAAGCTTTCAAGTATAAGAAATCAGACACCGCAAAGATATTCTTTCAGGGATGAAATAAAAATCTTTCTTGTCGGTCTATTTGCCTTCTTCCAATCTTTAAAGATTCGCACTCTGCCTTTTTTTCAATTCAATTTTCATACAATGGATATAGTTACATAAAAGATTAAGGTGTGTTTGTGTAATATATAATAAAATAGATAAGCTATATGCATCGAAGCAATATCACCCCATGCTACAAAAAAAAATCCAATTAAATGCTTTAGTTTGAAATTTCTTATTGAACTATTTATATATATTGTAAAAAAAATATTAAATAAGAAATATTTCATATTCATACAACCATGGCAGTTAAATATCACATTTATAACGTTGAACCAAGCCCTTTACTAAATTTAATAGCATAGTTTTGCATTAGGACAAGTTGAGAAAATAATATGGACGGATTTGTAAAGTTTGCTGAATTTATAATAAGAAGAACTGATGACTCAAAGCATAAAAATCATATTTTGGATACATTCTTATAAAATAACGATAGGGTACATTTTGCTTTGATGAAGAAAAATATGATTTTGGAACTTAAATAGCATATTTTACTGTATGTATTATTACTTCTGCATAATATATTTGATTGATGTTTCAAGAATATCAGAACCATTTTTCATTGATGAGATCTGATCAGATTTATCTAATATTAAATTCAATGTTAATTAGCCTTTTTGGTTTATGTATAGATGTGATTTGTATAAATATTCCAAATAGGCTTATTCTCAACATTATTTATATCAAATATGAGACATTAAAATAAATTCGAGCAGACTGGGTGTCTTTAGATGGACATGTCTAAAAATTAATTTTTCGGAATATCTTCAGCTGACTCCCCCATGGGGGATCTGAAATCCCTTCTGCAGCTTTGGATATTCCGATCACGCGTTCGTGGGAGGCGTTTTGGCCGTGTTCAATGTAAATATGTCTTATTTAATCGATGATGATACACGACCCATCCAAAGGTCAGGAATATTGGTCGAAATATATATACATTTTATTCGAAAAACACGTTGATTTGGCAGGGGGTGCTAGAAGAGTCACTTACTTAAATTTATATTCAAGTCCCGTGAGATTTTTTCGAAAGATTTTATTCACGGGCGATCCTCAGCCTCCCTGTATAAAAGGGTAGATGAGGAGAGCATAAGATCAGCATGTCGGCTTTTGGAAAGTTATTGAAGCATTTTTGAATAATAATTTTATTCCGATACATCGGAGTCGATAAAGCGAGTGGTTTTAGATCTTAAATTTAGTTGATAGCGATATTGAAGGCTTTCTATTATTTGCAGATGAAAATTTAGCCCGGGAAAAAAAGCACAATAAGATCATCCCAAGACATATGGATTTACGTGAATATTAATAACGCCCAAAGATTGAATATTGCGAAGAGCTGTTACAAATTTGATATTGTAGGCTTATATTTAATAACCTAATGAATCTATTGAAATCCTATTCGAATAATATTATTCCTGTTTTGATCACCATATAAATATCCTTTATCCCGAGGAAAAATTTTTGAGTAAATGTTTTGTTGGATCTATAACATTATTAAATAAACTTGCAAGTTTAAAATTAAATAATTAGATCTTAAAGATAAACAGGATAATTTTAATATATTCACGAAGATCATAAGCCAATTTTATTCAAATAATGAAACCAGAAAACCGCCATAGTAAGAGCAACATCTTCCGTCTCTCTTCAGGTGCAATGTGTTATTTTAACAGCGCCATCTCTTGTGGCCCTACGGAGACATTGCACCTGCATACCGATGGATCGCTTTTTGCGCGTGCACCGTTGCCTGTCGGATAGTAACGCGCAGGAGGCAGGTGTCGGCAGAGTCGTCGGCTAGCCTTGGCTTGGCTGCGGGAGGTCGTCCTTCCTGTAGCTAGATCTCTTTCTCGTGTGGAATAAATAGTTATTTAAAAAAGAGAGTCTTTCTACTCGACGCCCATCTATTCCCATCCATTCGTCCAGCAACATCACAGCCCGATAGAAGAACAGATCCCGTGTGTTAGCACGGCCATTCCGATAACAGAATGAAATCTTATAAATGCGTTTTTCTAAACTACTTTTTTCAACACAGTTATATTAACACAGACTATAATGAAATCCTTACCTTATTTTTTTAAATTCCAGATGACTAGGAAGGTTGGAATAGGGTCCATCAGGATACGCACTTTTTTTACCTCCACATTTCACCAGACTATATATATATATATTTTTTTTTGATATTCTGAAAATATCAATAAATACCTGGTTTTTTATCGAACTTGAAATAAATCCTAAAATTTGTGCCTCTAGACTAGAATACCCTCTAATAAAAACTTATATAATATATGTGCGATAGGGCGAATTTTCTTCAACATCACGAAAAATGAAACTCCAAGCGACATTTGGTCAGAAAGAGAAGAAGAATAATTTATAATCTCTTTGACTTCATTGCTTACATCATAGATTCGCTACGCGCATGCGTCGCGCTACCTCTACTGTGTATGTGTGTGTTTATACGTTACATAAAGCCACTAGACTAGTAGCTTGCCTGTTTTATTATATATTACCAATAATTTTCGTCAACAAGTAGGAAAAAATGAATGAATTTAGGAGCTAAGATGTTTCACTTTTATCACTCGAGAAGCTTATGTATTGTTTACGTAAGTTTTTACATATATCATACACATAAACAGTAGATGAATTGATAGTTTAGCATTAATATTTACTGTTATCATTTTTTATACGTTTTTATATTTTAAGCTTTTAGTTAAAATAATATTTAAGCCAATTTTGTTCATAAAGTAAGAGGATCATATATTAATTATTTTCAATTTTCAATTTACGTCATTTTCACTTAAAAATAAATAAATCGTTAAGCATCCCTCGTATGCTAGCCACGCTTTTCAATCATCCCTCTAATCATGATGTGGAAAAAACTTCAAATAATTCTGAAAATCAAACACGTAGGTCATACGGTTGTTTTCACGACAAAGATAATAAATTTTCAAGAGCTCCACGGTAATGAAAAATATTAATACAAAAGCGAGAGCGAAAATTTCATAGCTCTGTACTTTTGAGCGTGTGAGAAGATTATTTGTAATATTTTTCTGAAAATGAGGTTTTGTCTGCAGCCCACGTAAAGTGACGCTTCGTTAAAGGATTAAATTGGAAAATGATGTAAAGTCTAGCGTCGAAGCCTTTTTATGTTCGCATGCCAGTAAGAGAAGAGCTCAGAAATAATGCCATAATACAACAAAGAGAAGAATAAAAGCTTTTTACTTTATGTGCGTTATTATGAAAAATAGCTCGGCCCTATTTGAAGTTGTATTTATTTTTCTAGCAAGGCAAGAAAGAAATATCATGTCGACTGGATTAGAAAATATGGCTGAACAAAGTTTACGCGGCGATATCCATTAATGCTCGCGCCGTGTAAAAAATGTTGAACTCTGAACAAGACTACAGGAAAAAACGATTGTAATATAAGAAAAATCCATTTGGATCATCCGAATCTCTTCATACGATGTAAAACAATTTTAAATATGATCAAATTCCATCAATACGAGCGTTATTCTAACGAGATCACGGTTATAGCGAGCAAACCTATGAGGAACGATTGTAAAATGTAATTTTAGCATTAGTATTTTGTTTTTATAAGAAGCAACGCATTGGATAGTATCGAGAAATAAACAAAACATCCAGGTTTTTTAAAATTAATATTTACCTTAGAGAACAATTTGGATCGGGTTAGTATATCATGATGGTGAAATAGCGACCTAAAAATGGATAGCATTGTCAAATATTTATAAATCTTAAAGAAGAGGAAATGAACCCAACTGTTATATTTATTATTTTATTATGAGCATCTTATTTCAATAGTTCAAACTTAGAGACATGCGGTATATTTGTCTATTTGATTATCTCTTCTCTAGATAACTCTTTATTCAATACGAGATATGGCTGCGGGAAGGACGTCCTCTCGCAGCCAAGGCTAACCGATGACTACTCCCTGACTCCCGTCTTTTGCGTGTCACCATGCAACCGGCAACGATCGGTCTGTATTGCAAGTGCAATGTTAAAGATGAAATCTAGCGACGATGTTTCACCGTACATGTCCATGGCTTCCCGATTAGACTTCATAGCTTCGGCGCCTGAGGTTTCATGCCTTGTTAATGTTTCATAAATTTATAAACAAAATGTTTTTATAGGAGTGGAATGGATATTTTGTGCCAATGGTTAAATATATCCCAGATTTTATTATAAGACAGTGATGTAGCATATGGAATGGTATTCCCAAATGAAGTACACCATGTAATATAATTGAACGGAAGCGTTGCAATGCTGAAAAATAATTTTTGCTGGATGAGTTTGATATATTTTATGTAGCATATATGTATGACGCACGTGCTATTTTCATTATGCCATTCAGGTACCTAAGACCCAGGACCTGAAGGCAGACACGTGGCGGAAAGCTCAGCGAAACGATGGCAAATTGCGACACTCCAGCATGCCATGATTAGAGGTTACAAAAAATATGATCGAATCGTTGCAAACTCAAAATTTGTATTTCTCAATTTTCGTAACTTTTCCCCGGGCAAATTTTGCGGAAAACGGAGATTTCGCGTGTTTTTTTTTTAATTCCACTTTTATGCGAATCCTCTCCCGTTTAGCACTCCTATAACACGTATTAAGTAAAAAGATTTCAGGCCGAGATAAGCCCGAGGGCTTCGACCCAAAACGGGACTCAATATTGATTTAGAAAGTATTTTCTTTCACCTGATATTATATGGCCCAGGGAGAAATTCGGTTTTCTTCATCACCGATTTTTTTCAGCATCACTCCCTTTTTACCTCCGGGGGCAAAAAAAAGGAGGCTAAATCTGATTCCATTCGCACGCTTACCGTGCCTTCCCGCTCCATTTGTCATTCATTTTCCTATGAGATGAAAAGCAAATCTGCAAGTTTTTTCATTCAGATGATTCGACTTCCTCTTTCATGCTTTGTCTGCTTTGAAAAGATAAGAAATGTATAAATTGTGTTTATTGATTTTTTTTCTGCGACGAAATCATCTTAAGTGGTATTTCTTGATTAAATATTTTTCTTCTTGTAAAGCATCAAAATGTTCGACATAAATGCACAACTCATATAAAAAAAAACGGACATTTGTTTGAATATAAGTTATTATATTAAAAATTTTCCGCTATTATTCTACCAAATGGGGTTGCTTCTTAAATGTTATATTCATATGTGCATCATTTACAATCCATACAAATCCATATTTCTCTCAGAATCGCGTAGTGTGAGTCAATCTTGTATATCAATAAATGAACCTTGACACTGTTGATAGCACACAATATTCATTAATTTATTCGCGTAAACCTAAATAATCCACAAGAGTGTCTTCACTTTTTGTTAAAAAGACTACATTTATTGAAGCTTTAAATGGAATAATTTAGGTTTTCATTAAAGTCAACCCTCTTATAGCGTTTCCTTCATTTGCGGCGTCTTTGACGTAAGCAACTGGTAGAATACATAAGATCAAAGTCTCCTTGCGCGTGTTAGTTACTTGCATTTGATAACAAACTAAAAACGTAGAAATTTTGTATGTGTACTTAATTTTCTGTAGCGTTTTGCTTCTATAGCGTGGTCCCTATCTCGACGCTATAGAAGGGTTGACTATATTAATCGATATATTAGGGTAATCGTTATCGATTGATACAGTCGTACGATGTACGTAAGACACTATCTCCATCTCTGATGGATAAGAAGCTTCTCAAAGATCTCGTCACCGTAGTAAGAAAGCAATAAGTAACATCTTCTGTTGCGCAACGCGTTATTATTAGTTTTTATTTAGGTAGCTGTCAATGGTAGAACGCATTCATCATCTATCTGCCACGTAGAAAATCAATCAATAAAATATCTTTCGTGTTCCAAAATACCACAGCTATCGATTTTTTAGCATTCAAAGACACCAACATTCTGGTGGTAATGTGGGATTTTTACCCACTAAAGCCCAAAAGTGGCAGCGATGTATCCCTCACGGGCTCCCAATTGTTTCTTTCTGAATGTCATTCTTCTGCTGTTGTTCTTCGTCTTGTACGTTCAGCATCCTCCTTCCGCCGTATAGCGCACTGTCGTGTATTTACACCACGCATTCCATGTCCTAGCATCCTTTAACATTGAAGGTGAGCTGATTCCCAGCTCCTGCCGTAGGATGTCCCTTTCAGTGCTCCATGCTGGGCAGATAAATGTCGTGTGTGCAGCATCGTCGTACTCTGCTTCGCAGTGGTGGCACTCCGGGCTGGACTCTTTGCCTATTTTGTGCAGGTAGCTACTAAAACCGCTGAGCCCAGTGAGAACCTGGGTTAAGTGGTAGCACAGTTGGCCGTGCTTCCAGTTACCCAGATTCTCAGGTTCGGTATTAGCTCATGCGACCATCGGTCTTTAGCGGAGTTATCCCATTGGGACTGCCATGCCGCTATGGTGCTTTGCTTAGCGTTGTTCTTGTCTTCACCTTTCTGTATTGCCAGTCTCTTGTAAGCGAGCAGGTCGATTGGCGGTATGACAGTCAGTGCCAGGACGGTCCACCTTGGAGGAGCCACCTTGATTGCGCTCCTTCTCTGGACTCTGGCCATGTTGATCCTGGACATTTAAATTTGTAGTGCCTCAGCCCATATCGACGCGCTGTACAACAGTACCGAGTGCACTACCTCGTTGTAGAGTCACCTCCTGCATGTTTTTGGGTCACCAATGTTGGGCATCAACCTGGCCAGATTCTCCGCGATGCTGACCTGCCTTCGCTACCACCTTATCTGTGTGGGCGACGAATCGGAGCTTGTCATCAATCTCCACCCCCAAATACCGAATGAATCTCGAGTATTTAGTCTCGCAGCCTTCGATCCTCAGGGGTCTTATATTAGAATACCATAACCAAACTGTGTCTCAAATCTCCTCAAAATTTTGCTTGATTTAAATCAATCAATCAAGTTTCCTGTGCTATACATTTAGCCACGTCTATCCTAACCCTAGCCACTTTGTATTGCAAGTAGACTGACGTCCATTTAACAATAATTAATGTAAACTACTTGTAAATAAAAAAACGGCTTTGTAAATTTTAATTTAAGGCCTGTATGTACAGTTATTCTCGTTTCAAAAATTGTTATTAATGTCCGCAATTGTTGAAAGTTGTGTTAAGAGTGAAATAAAAGTTACTAGGGATCAAATACTTTATATTTTAATCAAGACATTAACTACACAATAACAAGAAGTGCGACTCATATTGTTGATAAATGCCTTGCAAGCCATAATATTTATTATTCTTATATTATTAATATACCAGAATCTTACGCATGCTTTAATCTATTTAATACAATATAATACATCAAGGGGTTAAATAATATATTAACGAGATTATAGTGAAACGCATATTTATGAATTGTTCGAAGCAAATAATCTCCTCATATCTGTTTCATAACCAGAATTTCTAGGTAAGCGAAATATGATCAGAGCTTTAAATAGTTTCATTATAAATGTATACTTTCTGTAATTCTTGGTAATTGAAAATAAATTTGGCTTGGAATCAAAAGATATTCAGTTCAAAATTATATTAGAATTAATCAGCAAGTTTTCAATACGAGATCGTAGATAATAAATAAAATACCACGAGGTATTTGAGATAGGTTTATTTTAAAAGTTTTAATATTCATGCAGAATTAATATTTGATGTAGCTTTATATAGAAGATCTGGAGGTGAAATTATTAATAGGAAAACTTCATATAACTCGAGATAAGCCGATTATTCTAAATTGCCAGCTAATAATTCGGAAGATTTTAAATTATCATTTAAAAATGTTAACAAAGGAGTACAGTCAGTATAAATTTCATCAGTTGATAAATAAAAATACCAAGAATCGCTTTTGTATTGGTAAATCTATTAGGTATATCGATAAGTCCTTGCCGATTTTGTGTCCAGAAACGGAGAAACTATTGTTTAGTAATACTATTGAAGGTAGCGTTGCTTGCAAGCGAACCCGCTGTTGAGAGCATCTCGGCGCAGCAATCCGTAACAATGGTCCCGACCCGCGAATCGGTTGCGATGAACGACGGAACACGTTTTTTTACACGAACAATTTAGTGATTCTGCAACACGACAATGAACGACCATATAAGGCGAAGACGACTGAAAAAATCAGGGAATTACAACGGGAAGAACTTCCACACTCTCCATATTCACCATATCTGGCTCTGATGGATTATCATCTTTTTCGATTGGCATATTATCTAAAGGATAAACGCTTTCGAAATGCAATTGAAGTCAAATTATAACAAATTTGTACATATTTCTACTCAAAACTAGAAGAATTTTTCATTAGGTTTTGTAAGTTTTTGTAAATAAAAATAAAGATATTTTAATAATCATTTTTTTTATTCCCATAGATCTGTTTTTAAATATTAAGGCTGATAGAATAAAAAAAATATATTGTCATAGCTTTAGAATAACTAACCAAATCTTTATATTTGCAACAAAAAGGGAATGAAATATTCGATATACACATTAAGATATAAAATCACTTAAATGATCGACAAGCAACATTGATGACTAGAAATTATAGGCTATAGTTAAACTGAATTCATAGATTACTCTACAATGCTTTCTGAAGCAAGTACATATATCCTTTTAAATTTATCAACATATTCAAATTAGACTAGAAAAGAGTTGATAATGAATTCATCTGCTTAATGAACTATCTAAAAATGAATACTGTATAATGTCATTTAGTTAATGAAATGAAACTTTTATAACTGCGGTAGGGCTAATTAACGTATGAAAAGTAACGTTAAATCCAATTGGTTGTCTATTTTATTATATATTACACAAACACAGTTTAATCTTTTATTTGAAAATTTCCGCGTCAACAAATGGAAAAAACTTTTCCTAGGAATTAAAAGATCACTTCTATTGTATGAGAGTTTCATAGATATTCTATTGTAAGATAGTCATAATGAAGACTCCAATATTAAATTATTCATCATTTTTTCATCATATTCGTTTGTCCTATTATCTAACGATTTTCACTCGGATATTAACAGTCGGACATTTAATATAAAAACTTGATAGAAATGCCTTCAACAAAATAAAAAATAATAAATTGGAATTGATATAACAGGATGAAAGTTTTTGAAGCGTAAGTGTATAGAAAGATGCTGGAAATATCATGAATGGATATAATGTAGAATGACAGTTCTCCAAAGAAAGGTTGAGAGGTCTTAATAAGTCTCAAGCCAAGTAAACTTCAATGAAAATAATATCACCGTATGTAATTCTTAGTAAAATGAAACATAAGTCAGACGAAGATCAGGTATGGTTCAATGATGATTTCAAATCATCAATAAGAACAGTTATGGGCAGACATAAAATGTAATCGTCATTCGATTATTTTCGAAGAACTTTGCCGATTGTTACTATTTTTTTTGCTGAAATTATATAGTAATTTAGAGTCCAAAAGTCGCTTTTGTTTGCTACATACTGAGAAAGTTTGAAGATGTATTATTTATGCGATCAGAGACAATGGTAAAGTTTTAAGACACCTGTGTCTTCAGTGCGAAAATATCTCCAAGATCAAGAATACAGCATCGTCTTTGCATGCAATATTTAAAATCTCCAAATACAATGGCCCAAAACGACAGCGATTGCTCGCGCTGTCTCAAATTCATCGGGAATATATGCATTCGAGCAATTCCGGAACAATAGTAAATTCTCATTATTTTTCATCAGTATAAATTGCAGCACATCCCTGGGCGAAGTGCTTATACAAAGTTTTGTCGCTGGTGATTAATGGTGAAAAGTTCTCGAGCAAAGCGCCGGTGGTGTTTACCTTTACAAATGCCACAAATGACTTCATTCATCAACAGTTTACACCGCGAAAATCCTGAAAGTTACACGGGACACCTGTTTTTTAATTTATTTTATTCCCGAGCTGAAAATTTTCTCCCCTTGCCTTTATCGACGATCAAATCGAAATAAGTTAAGCCGCCAACTAATTGATGATCCCTCCATTTGATTTGGGATTTATATGTTTTTGCACCGTTTGAATGCGGGAATATCATATAAAATTGGATGAAAACTTAGCTAAAAGTATGGTGCTAGTCATACTTTTTGTAGATTTGAACGTACGACGCCAAAGATTTAGCAATATGAGATTATTTACAGATACGTAGACAATTAAGTCAAATCAATAGTCAATTATTTTATGAACCAATATATTAATATAATTATTTAATATAGTAATTTGTGTAAAAAGAAACTATTATATTTGAATTTTTCATACATCTGCCGTTGTCCGCAGCATCAATTGCATTGCGTGCATATATATATTGGGCTATAAATAATGGGATCAAGAAGCTTCCTTTATATTTCGAATGAAGGGAATAATGAATAAAAATAAGATATTCCATTTGTATTTTTATAAATCACTAATAAATTTATACAGAAAAATTCCCAGTTATATTTGAATCTCAGTATATTTAGCAAGTAATTTAATATGCTTATAGAAAAAGTAAATTATATGAGGTTATTAGTTAAAAGATGATACTGTGTTTGTGTAATATATAATAAAATAGGCAAGCTTTTGGTTGAGTAGTTGCTTTATGCTTCGTACATATATACTAGATGCATTGCGGCGCATGCGCGTAATATGTTATGATATTAACAACAACAACATGGGGACCCTCCTCTGATCCTAGCTGTGTGTAGTTAGCGAAGGGCAACGAAGCCCTCGCTAGGATAAACGCGTGGATGCGTGAGAATCGCCTGCAGCTAGCGGTGGAGAAAACGGAGGCAATGATATGCAGCAGGAGAAGGAGACCGAGGGTCAAAAAGCTTGTTGTGAACGGTCACGAGGTGGAATACAGCAAATCGCTGAGATACCTCGGGATCCTCTTGGACAACAAGCTGACCTTCAGAAGACACATTGAAGCAACTGCGCAGAAGGCGCAGAAGGTGGCCAGTGAGCTCGGACGGCTCATGCCCAATGTCGGAGGGCCAAAGCCGTGCAGAAGGAAAATCATAAATGAGGTTATTCATTCAATACTTCTGTACGGTGCCCCGATATGGTACGAGTCACTCCGTCACGAGAGCTATAGGAAAAAACTGGCTGGGGTCCAGCGACAGGGAGCGCTCCGAGTCACCACAGCATATAGAACAGTATCAGAAGAAGCGGTGCTCGTGATTGCAGGAATCCCGCCACTGGACCTCCTAGCAAAAAAGAGGGCCTTGGACTATGAAGATCCCAAAAACCGCAACAAACATGAACAGAAACTGAAGGAAGCCTGGCAACAGAGATGGGATCAGTCCACAAAAGAAAGATGGACCCACTGACTTATACCGGTCGTAAGTCGATGGAGGGCCAGAAAATACGGCGAAACGACCTACCGCTTAACTCAGGCGCTCACCGGACATGGATGTTTCGGAGCGTACCTAAAGCGGATTGGCAAGGAAACATCTGCCAATTGCCACCACTGCCAAGCGGAGGTCGATGATGCAGAGCACACCATCATTAGCTGTGAGGCTTGGGCACCCCAGAGGAAATTGCTGAAACAAGCACTCGGGGTAGCCGAGCTCAACGCCAACAACATGATCCACAGCAAGATGGAGAGCAAGAAGAACTGGGACCTTTGGCGCGAATACGTGGAAGAGATTCTGAGCGCCAAAGAGGGCAGTGAAAGAGAGAGACGCAGAGCGCAACAGCCTCTCCAACAATAGAATAGGGCTAATCACCTAAGGCCAGACTACCTGTCCTCCCGAAGCAATGTGGAAAACAATACCAGGAGGACAGAGAAGGACAAGGCCGGGTTTAGTGGGCAGGCACGACCGAACAATCGTGAATCCTACACTGCCCAGTTTCACTGGGCGTCTTGCGAAGATTTTCTCGCCCACAGAAAAAAAAAAAAAAAAAAAGCTGTGTGTAGTTCCCGTTATTCGGGATCATGCCAGTCCGCTCGCAAAGTTCACAGCATGGTGCAAAACTGTGAATTTAAAATTTAATGTCCGCAAAAACACGCTCTTTATTCACTTCTTGCGGCTACTTGCGGTTACTGGCCACTAGGAAGGGCCCCTACGACTTGAATGTGAGATCATAGAAAGCCCCGGGGATGCATTTTTCTTTAAAGCTTTTACAAAAAGTCCTAAATGCTCTAAAATTAGAAAAGGCAGCTACAAAAATTCTGTGGTCAACCGGTCCGAATTTCGAGCCACTGACACATCGAAGGAGCGCCTCGCCATCGGACGCTATGTCCAAACATGTCCACAGAACATTGATTTTTTTTACAAAAACCAATAAATTTAGATATACAAGAGGGGGATTTTTGTTATACAAATGTATCAGTGATATAAAAAAAATTTAGAGGAAAATTCCGGGTTATATTTGAATTCGCCTCATGCATCCGTTTTATCTAAATATTTTCATCAAAAGGAGTAAATAGCATAAAAATGAATAGATTTTCCTATTGCGTATTGCAGAATTTTCAACTTGCGTCATTCATGCTGATAGTAAATATGAGGGTGATTCTTCCAACTTTCCAAGAAATGTAAAAAACTTCGAATGCGCAATGTAAATTGAGTTTTGGAAGAAATTTATTTGGGGCTGTTATCGGTTGACCGTTTATAAGGGTCCGCGTCTTGGTTGCGTTTACAAAAAAGGAGCACCCCAGAATGGAGCTTTTAAAATATGGTTTAATAGCGTTATGAAAAACAAAGCTTTCGTATGAAAAAAAGGCCATTCATAGACGGTATTTTTAGCAAACCTGGAGATTCAGTGGTGGCTTTTTTGTTTGAACACGCAAATTTAACGAGAAAAAAGTTTTTAAAGCGTAATTGAAATGAAAAATGTTGAAATTGAACGTGGATTCCATTCAACGATCGTAGCGCACAATGGGGTCGTTTTTGCCCGGTAAGCACTACTCGAAATACGTTTGCAAATTTTGAATGTTTGAGGAGGACTTTTTTTCACTTAAGCGCTATTTATTGCGCCTGTTTGCTTATTCGAAAGCAACAATTAGTTGAGCTGTATGATTTTACGAAAGTATATCACACCGATAAACTAAATGCGTCAACTAACGAAGACATGATAGTAATATATCATTAACACTAATATAACAGTTTTGGAATTATCTAACAACAACAAAAATTGGTATTATTATGCTTGATTTTATGGTATGATTATATTAAAGATAGTGAATTGATATATTATACATATATTAGATTGCAATCCATTGAAAAAAAAAGATCATAAATAAATACAGCAATGTATTATAAGCTAGGAATGATCAAGGAATGCTTAAATGACATAATATTTGTTTTAATAATGTTTATTTGTTTTTGTCTTCAAACAGACAGAGATCCCAACTGCGAGACTTTTCGATGACGATCCTTTCCTCAAGCATAACCAAGGCACTCAACTAATTCCTATCATCGAAGATATGAGTTTGTATCCTTGTATAGGGCACTGGATTGTAATATTTACTCAAAGTGACCAAGGTTCAAAATATATTAGGTTGGGGAATAAGTTCGTAGCGTTTTTATAAACAAACTTTTATTTAAACAAAAATCAATAGTTTTAACAATTAATTAATTAATTATGTATACGCCGTGGCTGTTTACTACCTTCTCTCCACTTCTCGATCAATTTGTCGATGTCATTCCGCTAAAAATTGCCCGGTCAGGTATCGAAGAATTTGTTAAGCCAGTTTTTAAAGTCGTCTTTATAGTTGAAGTTAACGCCTCTCATGTGATTCGATAGGGAGCGGAAAATATGGTAATCTGTCGGTGCAAGGGAGTGCAGCTTTGACGACTTGTGCAACATGAGGCATGGCCTTGTCGTGAAGGAGTAGGAATGAGATTTTTTCAGTTGAATAGCTTCTATTACGCAGTATAGCTAAACTATGTAGAGCTCCTTGTTGACCGTGGCATTCCTTTTGAGCATTTCTTAATGCACCATGCCCTCTCTGTCCCACCAAACGCAGATCATGGCCTTCTTTGGACGGAGGTCAGGCTTGAATCTCGGCTTTGACATATCTCCTGGAGCCACTCATTCCTTTTTTTGCTTCACGTTTAAGTATAGGCACCATTTCTCATCTCCCGTGACGATTTGGTACAAAAAGCGCAGATTGTGACCGCGTGTTGCTTGATGGTGGGCAAGATTTTGACAAGCAATTTGTTAAGCTCGTGAGGCACCCAAACTCTCAATTTTTCGGCAAATCCCATTGAATGAAGATGATTGAGAATCTTTTTATGCTTACAATACATTTTTCGGCCAATTCACGACTTGTTTGGCGACCGTCTTCCTTAAAAAGCGCTTTTAGACAATTCGAATTCAGAAGATCTTTAGATTTTAGAAGAATGAATATTATATAATTTATCAAAAAGTTGTAAAACAAGATAAAAATAAAACGCTACGAACTTATTCCCCAACCTGATAGAATAATATTTTAGTGCATTTAAGGTGAGATATTTACTTTTGACTATACAGAAATGTCTGTAGCTTTACATAATCTGCAATTGTATTATACATTAAAAGTGAAATTTTCTATACATTTAATTGATATGTTTATCAGCGTTTTTATGCGATAGTAGAAAAATATTTGGCATTGATTCCGTGACCATGGGCAGACCAACGTGATCGAAATACCGGAAGAATCGATTGTAAGCTAATCTGAGCTGCAGGGTCTTTATTAATTTTGGCCATAAAAATAACGCAAAATAAATTAGAATTATGAGGGAATTTTCAAACAGTTGATCAGAGAGGCTTTCACGAAAATAGTCATCCCCTCAGGCTACATCACTAGCAATTTTGAATTTAATATACTGTACTCTACAAGTTAGTTATAACATTTTTTTATATTCAAGCAATTAACGATCCAACGAGCAATTATGATAATAAAAATTAAAATATCATCTAGCATAATGTCCTCCACCAGTTGGCATTATCTGGGAAACATCCTGTTAATATGGCAGTCAGTTGTTCGATAAGAAGATGTCTGCATGACATAATTTTTTGGGTTTTATTTACTTTCTGACTCTGAAAGTATAGTAAATGTAAATTTTTACTCTTTAAAGATCGCAAATATTGATATTAAATATTCGTGTTATTTAAACGTAAATGTGTTAAAGTGGTGGACATGGTGTGTTCTGAGTTGATACATATTGAGTTTATATATGTTTTTTTGAAGTTTATTAGTGGAGCCAAAGGTATATAATATTATTCTTGATGTGAATAAATTACATGGATTTTAAAAAGTCCATATTAAAGTATTTGTATAGTTTTTAAGCAAAAACTCGATACAAAAGGGAACTAAATTCGATAAAATGGCATTAAATATTTTCCAGGATACACTTACTATCCGGAGGCAAAAATCCACTATAAATTTTACGAAACACCAAAAACTTGGTTCAATGCCCATCTCACTTGTAATAGAGAAAATGCTACATTAGCAATGCCACGAAACTACATTGAAGCTTCAATTTTGAAAGATATTTTACAAAATTATAGAGAAACAGAGTTGGTACATTTAGTAGATACACAGTTGATCCATCTGGGATTTCATGATTGGTTTGGAGAATATGAATTCATCACAGTTGAAGGTGAGTTATATGCAATAAAATCTAGTTGTATCATATCTATATTATCTTCTAAATTTTGCGTAATTGCAGATGCCAATTCCAACAAATTTACAGCATTCATTCAATATTAACGATCTTCCATGATGTACTGAGTTTTCAGTAGATTATAATATTGGTTTCTGTTTAAGTATTATACATAAAAAATAACATAATAAACAGCAAAAATCTTACAAATTGCATGCAAGAAATTAATAATCTCTTTTTTAAGCTCGTTATCATCTGAAACAGTCTATAACTTGTATGAATTTATGATCCACTCTTCTGAAATATTCAAGTATTAAAATATTCACCATGTGATTCTGATAGGGTTTCCAAATGAATCAACAGAATTTTTCTATTATTTTTCTCTAAAACCACATTGCTTTAAGAGCTCAATTTAAGAAATACAACTTGTTGAAAATCTTCAATATATTTACTACGTTTGCTTGAAGAGACCTTTCGAAAATATGAGCAAAGTAAGTAAGCATTTGTAGCTCCAGAAAATATACTTCCCCATTTTAGTCAATCATAATAGTCAACGAATTATTTTATAAATTTTATTATCTTTACACATTCACGAAGGATATATCTTTTTATATATAAAATCATTCCATAAATTGTAATGTATATGAATGTCTTCTATGGAGATATTCTAAAATCATATGAATGTATAGTTTCTTGAAATAAAAAGTCATTAAAAACTCATTCATTTGATTGAAAAAGAAATACGTCAATAATTCGAAGCAGCGAGTGGATATAAAAGCACAAGGATATAATTGGATCATGTTGCTATATCGTGCAATAAAACACCATTTTTCCAGGTGATCCATTGTATGATGTTTATCATAAATGGACGACAGGAGAGCCGAATAATAGAAAATCTGAAAAATGTGGATCTATGCATTGCACAGGAGGACTCAACGATATATGCTGCTACCGTCTGAAGGGTTTCATTTGTCAAAGGCGAGATCCAACAGACGAAGACCCGCGGGAAAAGCCTTGCAATGGCTTCATACCAAGATGTAATTTGAATTATTTTTAAACTATTTTTTTTTAATCATAAAACATGCTTGTATATTGATTGCAGCCTATAGATATGCGACGGGCTTGAATAAGAGCTATAAATTGCATATGAGCCCCAAGAATTGGACCGACGCAAGGGCCATCTGTTATGCGGAGGGAGGACACTTGGCCATCATCAAAAATAAGAAAGAAAAAGAGTTCTTACAAAATATGATGAAGGATCCTGAATATAGGAGTCCTTTGGTCAAAGAAAGATATTTTCATGCATTCTTGGGGGCACATGATTTATTTCGAGATGGATTTTTCATAACGGTCAAAGGTATGTATGCATAATTATTGAAAATATGCTTTATAATAAGTTCATTTAGTAAATTCAGTTATTTTATGCTAATACGACCACAGGTTAAAATGTTATGACGATTTAAATGTGATGTATTTCGACAACCCTGATATTTAGGACATAGAGCTTATATGTGAAACATAGCACAAGATTCCCCTAACTCCCAAACGCACGTGGTTCCGTTCTACTCTCGGGCCGTTATGAAGCCGGGCGGATGGATAGAAGGAGGTGGACGGGCGCCGAATAGAAAGTGTTTCATCTTAGATAACTTCTTTATTGATCATGAGAGATCTGGTCGCGGGAAGGACGTCTTTCCGCAGCCAAGGCTATTTGACGATTCCTTGCGATTCCCACCTATTGCGCGTCACATACGAACCGACAATGATGCGTGCGTAAACCGACACAATGTGTTCGCAGCGCCACAGAAGATGGTGCTGTTAGAGACGGAAGATGTTGCTGTTAATTTAGCGTATTAAAACTACACAGACTAACAGCGCCACTGCATGGGGATGATAATTCGCTACAATAACATGAGAAATAATTTCGTGTAGTAGAATTGACCCTTTGAAACATGCGGTTTTACAATCTGAGCAGATTTAATTCACCAGATTAACAGTGACATCTTCTGTCTCTCTTTAGACGCCATGTGTTATTTTAACAGCGCCATCTTCTGTGGCGTTGTGGAGATATTGCGTCTGGAATACCGATCGATCGCTTCTTGCACGTGCACCGTTGCCGGTTGGGTGATGATGCGCAGGTGGCGGGCGTCGAGAACAGTCGGTTGACCTTGACTGCGGGAATACGTCCTTCTCGCAGCCAGATTTTTCTCTCTTTCGTGCTGAATAAAAAGTTACTTAGAGAAGAGAGTCTTTATATTCGACGCCCGTCCATCTCCATCCATCCGTCCACACACCATGATATATATTAAGCGGATAATATTTAAGTCGTTTTCACTTCTTATGATACTTGTCAAAAATATATTAATTTAAGCTCATTTATTAAATAGCAATCTATTTTTTGTTTTGGAAGGTGAAGAGTTAAAGTTAAGCGCCTACAACTTTTGGTCCTTAGGAGAACCAGACGGGGGAAAAAAGGAAAATTGTGTCGGTATTAAAATGTTTGGTCATTTAAATGATTATAGTTGTGATCGTCCCGCTGTTTTTTTCTGTGAATTGTAAGTATACATAGGTGTATTTTATTTAAATACAAATTTTGCCTTGATATTTTACCACATTTCCATAATTAACATACATTGTCCAATTGTAGATATACACCGCAGTATGACGAAGAAGTTTTTATGGATGTTAACAGCATCGATGGAAATTTTTAAGCAAATACATTGAATTTAAATATTATATTATTTCAATATAAGAAATATTATATATGATTAACTATGTATATTGAGTCATCAGGCAGAACTAAATCATTATTTAAAATGATTTTTAAAAACATTATCTTCCCATTTATTAAGTTATAGTTGCTTGAAAAAATAAAACAACATCAAATTATCAAGACATATGAGCGATAAGAAAACATTTGGCGAGGGAGAAATGAAAGATTATCCTTTATAAGGGATGATCACTCACCATGTAAAAGGACCTAGGGCTAAATATTGACCTAGTAACTATTAGACTTATGGAGCTCTATTCAATTATTGATAAAATGTTTATTTCACGTTTTAAAGAAGATATTTTGCAAAAAGAAAAATACAGCTGGAAATTTAATTTTAAACAATGTGTGTTTAAAAAATTGTATACTATGTAAATATAATAAACGATTATAGAATCCATTATAATAAGCAAATATTGTGCTTGTATTAATTACATACATTTTTCAACTATACAATATATGAATTTGGCGACATCCTCCCGTGGCGTTGTGGACACATTGCGTCTGGAATACCGACCGATTGCTTCTTGCGCGTGCACCGTTGTCGACTGAGTGGTGACTGGTAAAGCGGGAGTAAGGAAAAATCGTCCGCTAGCCTTGGTTGCGGGAGGACGTCCTTCCCGCAGCCAGATCTCTCTCTTTCGTGTTGAATAAATAGTTATCCAGAGAAGATATTATTTTTGTTCGACACTTCATCTGCTACCCGGATGCTTTACCATTTTCATGGTATAAATTTAATTAGATTGATTTAATAAATTTCCATAAGAAATTTGCACAGGGATAGAAGATATAATTGGTATTTCATATATTATAAGGGAGAATTATAGTTATTTTTAAACTTACTTTAATTATTGCTACAAATCAATTACTCATCGGTGGTTCAGCCTGAGATCAATGACCGCAATATTTACTTTTTTAGATCCAGAAATTTAAAAAAATGAGACAATCGATCAAAAATACTAATACTTCTAATCTATCAAATTTGTTTAGAAGGGGGTTATTGGAAAGTAAAATTACTATAGGCGCGGTAATTGACTTGAACATAATGATAGACATGCTACGCGCATGCGTCGTGCGCGCTTCTACTGTGTGTGTATCTATACGTAGCACAAAGCAATGACTAGACCAGTTTGCGTATTTTATTATATATTACACAAACACAGCTTAATCTTCTAGCTTGCAAATTCTGATAACAAATGGAAGAAAAACAATGCTTTATTTATTTATTTTGGGTATTTGGACTTATCCTTACCTCGTATACCTTTATTACTTCATTACAAATATAAGCGTATTCCTTCTTAATAGTTATTTTTATATAACTTCCACAATATATATCATAACGCGCCCTTTATCCCCAAAGTCACATAAAATATTTTTAAAATATGGGCTATTTTATGTATTCTTTAATTTATAGCATTTTTACATAAACATGGATAAAGTAATGAGCAAAATAAATTACTGCTATTATAATGGGAGGTGGAATAGCGCTTTTTTTTAAATATGGGCATTTTTTGTGGAGGATGTGTTAAAGGGAAAAATCTGTATGAAAATCATGGAGTTGATTTGTGGGGCAGTAATTTCTCCCCAGGGGTGGTAAACATGGGCAGTTGGCTCGCGGGCTAACATCCATAACGTTTATTGCCGTAGACGTAACTCACCCTCATACGAACAACCGCTGTCGTCTGCAATTACTTATCATGTACAGTGTGTGAGGCGGGCTTTATCCTGACCTAAGGCAACCTTCATAATAAATAGCCTGCATTAATGAACCCATACACGAGCGCTTATCTTTATAATAAACCACTATTAATAACTCCGATAGAGCGATAACCGGCCACGGGACAAACGAGATCCGATTTGTAATTTCAATTATATCGGATTTGTCTCCGTAAGTACTCAAGAAACACTCCTTCGATTTGCGCGTAATCGATTTGTTCGACTTTGGTTTTACACGGTAAAATTATTGCTTCTATTCATCAGTCATTTTTCTTCTTTTTAAAACGAAATCCGCTTATTCAAAACATACATCCTTTATAAATCATATTTATATTTAGTCAATAACACTGTTATGTTTTTAAATGACGAAAAATCGTTCATTTAGTCTTTCATGGCCGATACTAATAAATGGTTAATTATATCATTGCTTATATTTTATTTAACGTGTGTAATTTTCATTTAAATGCTCAAATTGTGTACATTTTTTGTTATTTGTTCAAAGAAAATTTGCTTCTCTCAGAATTAGAATATTTCCACTTCGTCTTCCCCAACAATTTGAGCCTTTGCATAATTGTTTCTTTGTTGGGTTTGGTAGTTTTGAAACGCTGGCACGCCCCTATTAAATATTCTTTTCGCAAGGTCTCCACATTTGCCTTACAGTTTTAAATTAAATTTCCATTGAATGGTGTGCCGGTTCCGGGATGCCACCCTAGAACCCTGGAACGCTGGCATTTTATTTTTTATTAGCCAATTACCTCTGCCGGCTGCAGCCAGCACACAGGTGAGTTTTAATCTACAGCCGTTTGTTCCTACCCCTTGTCCCACTAAGCTCATTTTAATATTTTCCCAAAGACCAAGGAGGGAAGCGTTTCGTGTTGGACATTTGGGAAGCTTGAAATATTACCACGGCAACCGGCCCACAGAAACATCCAACGTTATTTAAAACTAGATCCAAATAAATATAAATATTAAGAAACATATATATTTAAAAAAATATGCATATCATCCATATGTGCATATGAAAAATGCTGATGATTCATTCCATGCCTTTCGTTTATCGATCGAGTGTCCGTAGGAATGCATGGAAAAAGCCATTGGGGATCCATTGAGGCATAATTGGACTAACTTTGGACGATACTGACGTGAAATTGGATGAAAGCTGTCGATCCAAAATTAGCTTCACCGAAATTCATAAAACTGGATATTTCATTTGGCAGCTCAAAATACAATCATGTCATTATTTATGTGGTGAAAATTAAGATCAATATCATTTATTCCAATCCTTGGGGACAAATATTTGGGTACATTATAGAGATTCTGAATGCAGAATGGAGTTCAAGCAGTAAAAATACAAGACTTCCATCTCAATTTAATACTAATATAATACACACTTTGTGTAGAGTGCTAAGAAATGGACAGATATCGAACGATGTGCCAATCTGCATTCGCGCGGGGCGGTTGTTAACCGCCTACGAATATTTCCACAGCACCGCGGAAATGAGTTTCTGGGTGATAAAAATACACTTGGATCTGTTTTTATGCGATACATAGTTCCAAGGGAAGTCGCATATAAAAAAATCGCATTAAAAAACTTAAACTATAAAAAAAACTGAGGGTTTCATTATTTTTAAAAATCGCATAACTCCAAATCACTGTGATAGAATGTACCAAAAATCGCATAAAAAAAGTTTATTAAAAATTCATATAAATAAAAACACTACATATTTATCTAAAAATTGCTTTATTAATGTCTATTTTACTCATATACATACTAGTGTATAGATCGTTAACCCAAATTTATCGACTAATAATGATATGTGAATGATATAATTGATCGATTTCACGTGTAATGCTTAAGTTTACGCAAATAAATGACCGAATATTGTGTGCTATTGATAGTGTTTATTTATTTAAATACAATTTTCATATACGCTGCGACGGTCCTGACAGGTAAGTGGATTTTTACAGAAGATAAGTGGTGGACATCCAAATATAGGATCTAAGTTTATCATGATTTTAAATTATCTCACTACTCAATGGGTTAAACTTTGCAATGATTTAACCATTCATTTTTTACGCGGATCGTGACTTTTTTTATGCGTATTTGCATAAAAAAAAGCATTGTTCTCTATAGAAAAATGAGGGATAGGTTCCATTATTTTTGAGAATCGCATAACTTTAAAATCGCACAAGTGTATATACAGTTTTGCTAATGCCAATGATTTTAGTGACATTTAAAATTGGACAATTTTTTTAACTACTTAGCACCAACGTCTCACCAGTGAGTATCTGAAATTATTTTACCGAAAAATACATATTTTTTTAATACCTAAAAATTATTATGCTGGAGACACATATTGATTTATACAAACATATCTTTACATTTTATTTTTTTATAAAAAAAAACATAGCGACTCACCGGTGAGTCACTAGTGGTTAAGTGATTAAATTATCTTGGTGATTATTTTAAATTTATTTTTATCAGTTGTTAATCTATATTATATATATGCGGACGTTCAAATGGGTTTCATAATCTATGTAATTTCCATATCCTTATAAGAGAATCTGTCCTGAACCTCTTACTTTCAATTATCCATCGATCATCCAATTGTCTTAGCTGACCTGATTATACAAATGTAGACAATGTCATCTAAGACAGGTTGATTGTGATTTTGACCAGAATCTAAAACGTTTCAAACTAATCTAAAAGAGATGGCGAGTTAGCAACGAAGCTACCAATTTGTCGTACATGTCCATGGCTTCCCCGTTAGATCTTATCGCTTTGACACCTGAGATTTTTCCCGGAGAATTCCAAAAAATTGTGTTTAACAGGATTGTAGTAGCATACCTTAGTAAGACATATTTTGCTTTGAAAGAAGAGCTTTCCATCTAATCAAGGAAAAACTATGTACCTCAACTTTCCTCGTTTTGCGAACCATAAATGTAAAATGCTGACGTCCACTGTTTCTAATCCGTCTTAATCTTCTCCGTTCTTCTACCTTGTACGAGTCCCGTTTTCCTTTCATTTCCGACATGAAGACACTTTGTATCAATACGCATTCAAATATAATGAAGGTGGATTTAATATATAAATGAAAAATTGTATAATTTTAAACAAACCGAATTTATTGTCTCGCGGTAAAGATTCATCATATGGAACATTTTTCGTTTGAAAAATATATTTTTTGTAATAAATTGGACCAAGGAAAGGATCTTATCATGAATTTAAGTCTGCAAAAATATCAAATCATATATATTTTTTTAGAAAAGGTCGGCTCAGGCAAAGATAAAAAGCTAATAAAAATAGAAAACCATTTTCCATTAAGCTAAGAAGTCACAATTGTCCGTCATGAGTTTTTATGATAATCCTCATCTAAACCGCCTTCCTCTACTTTTCTCAGAGAAAATGCTGCGCTTTAATAATGTAAAAATATATGTACAGGTGATGTTTTTACTTGGGGGAAACGTACCCTTAAGCCAAGGATTAGGAAAATATTAACTGCTATACGCAACTCGAATTAAACAACGAAATTTAATACTGTAACATTTATAAGACTTAAAAACGAGCTACTAATGAAGTCGATCTTGAAATCTTTGTGATTAAGCTGGTAATTAAATAATTAAAATTCAAAATGTAGCTGATGGATTAAGTGGCCATAAAAAAATATAAAACGAGGTTGTTCTAGTCCAAGCTTTTCTTTATTCACCATAGAATTGGACAAGTCATGGAAGCCAGAAATGGCGACAAAATCAGAATTGAAAGATGGTAGCCAAATAACATTGCCATCCGTTGTTTCCTAAATCGTGTCCGATATATGTCCGAAACATTATTGCGAGCATCACGTATGTATTTATCGTACTCCTTGCACGGATTTGAACTATTGGGGTCTCTTAAGTCCAGAAAGCTCTCATCAATTAAATCAACGTATCGAATTGTTATTCACTACATTCCAATAAACACACTCGAATTCTCTATCGAGAAGACGATGTAAGTGTGCTTTGATATGTTCATCTGGGTGACCTATTGGGTGAGCGTTCATAGATAAGCTCGTAGGGCATTCAAAACCATCAATATTGAACGCATAAGGAGGCAATGTGGTATGGTTGGAATCCATTTATTTAATGGATATTGAGTCTGATTATGTATTACTTTCAAATTTTTATCGTTCTCTAGCTTAGTAAATAGTGTATATAACGATTGGAGTTATTTTTTTAGGCTGTAGAAGGTAAATATCAGAAGGCAAATATAGTGGTTGCTTTATTTTTTTAATTTAAGAACTATTCTAGAGAGATATTACTATAAGGTCACGGTGGGAAGTTGAGGGCTCGATGCCCCACCTGCCTTACGGTGGTCGCTATCTTTGTCGCTGCGACTTGAGAGCATCTCAGTGCGATACGTGATCAATCACGGTGAAATCCGTAACAATGGTCCCGACCTACGAGCCGGCTACAATGAACGACGGAATACGTAATAGAACGATTTGCAGGTGTTGCAGGTGATCAATAAAATGTCAAACAATCGGCACAACGTATTTATGCAATTAACCCACAGTGGGTAGTTGCAAGCAAGCGTGCGGGGTGAAGAAGCAAAGCGAGAACCCCCCCCCCCCGCGGTGTGGTCGAAAAGTTGGTTGTCCGAGGAGATCCTTCTCAGTCGAGATCTGCTCGAAAGCTCTGTCGTACTGGGCGCCTTGATAGTGATAGTTTATAAGACAAAAATATTTGTTAACACTTTTTAATCGGGCGTTCTGCACGCGAGCTCGCTATTGAAGCGGGAAAAAAGCGCACTGCGTACGACAAAACGTTGTCAAATAAAGATCGTTATTAATTTAATATTAACAATTTTTTTTAAAGCGAAATTTTAAGAAAACAAAAACAAATCGCTGAATTGAGTTACAAAATAAATGCTTAATATAGTGTTTAACAGTATATAATTTGAGCTGTAGTTCTTAAGACTACTTAAAGAAGATTGTATAAGTTTAATACCTTATTTTTTATGGGTAGTCTTAAAAACACGTATCAAGAAAAAAATTACGTGCGAGGCATATTCAGAAAGTAAGTGTACTCTGATCAAAACGATTGGCACACTCATCATCGCAGGAATATGATAGTACGTAAATTCACGTTATAATTCTGTCACGTGAGAGCCAAGTGCTGTGATTCGCTCGACTTGAAGTGACTTGAATTAGAAGGTAAAGATTTTCTGAGATTATAGAGATGAAAAGGTGGCACATTAAAGGTCTGAATTAAAAAACAGTCGTCAATTCCATCTGCCAAAATATTTAAAACCACAATTTCTGTCCAAAAATCATGGTCACAATGTTTTGGGACCAAAAAACCATAATTTTGGTCGAATTTCTGTCTTGGGGGAGACCATCAATGAACAACGACATTGTGAGATTCCAAAAAACTCAAAAGAAGCATTCATAACAAAAGGAGGGAATGCTGACGGGATGGGTATGTTTGTAGCACAATGCCCGCCCTCACATTGCCTTAGTCACCTAAGCAAGTTCTTCGAAGGAAGAAGAAAGAAGCTTCTGCCATGGCTCATTAAACGCATTGAGCGAGATGGCGATTATATAGAAAAATAGTCAATAAGTGTATAAACCATATCCTGTATTTTTTTAAAATCAAATACACTTTTTTTAAATATAAAAATCTAGTACACTTACTTTCTGAATAAGATATAGTTTTTGTATGAACTTTTTTGCCAATATACTTTGTCTGCACTATTTATCAGGGCTTCGAACTTTTATTTTTTTCTTTTTAGTTTTCGATACGGTTCAGTTCGAAATATTTATATCGGTTCGGTTATAATTTTTATTTTTCTCTTTTTCAGTTTTCGGTCCATTTTCGAGTGGTTTATTTTCGGTTTTCGTTTTCACAAAAATTACGGTTTTATCGGTTTTGGGCTTAAGGTTTAGTTTCGGTTCAAAGTCTTGCTACTTATTTCACATAATAGTACTAATCATAAAAAACGTAGTACTATGTGACCCGACGAAAACGTGTTAATTGTTGTTTTCTTATTTCCACAAAAAAGGTATCAATTCAAAAAGTTTTTAAACCACTGCCATACGATATTTCATTAATGCTAATTGTTATTGCTTTGCTTATTTTTTATAGCTCATTCACCTGTTAGTTCGTAATGGTGTTTTTTTTTGCTATCCCGTGGGCTCGCAATTAGCCCACGAAGAAAAACAAAAAAGCAATCTCTGTCGGGACTTTCTTTTAAATATAACGTAATGCCCCGCTAATACGGCGAGAGTGGAAAAGCACTCTGGAAGAAGAAAACCTCTTAACACACAGTACTGAGAACTCACCAATGCCAAATGCCTTACAAGCGAAGTAATTTACTTGGCCGCCTCTTTGAAAACTCGCTGTGCGCGTTGAAGGCCTGCGAAAATCTTTTATTAGTTTTTCAACCCTTAGAATAGTTATCTGCTGAAGAATTTAATTATGAGACGGGAAAAAAATCCAAATGAAAATATAAAGCCCTACTTCCACTCAGAACAATACCAATGCTTAATCAATATATGTACAAATTATTGACATTTTTTAATAATTTATGATCAAAATATGAAAGTTTGAGTTTTATTTATCGCTGCGCAAACCAGTTGACAATCCTAAGAATCATCAGTAGAAAAAAGGTGCCGAATAAACTTATGGTCACTGCAGTAATCGGCATACTAGTCATCATACACATCATAATGGGACATAATAACGTTTTATATTTGTTATCGGATATAGGATCATCCCCATAGGATACCTTTCTAGTGATTTTTAATATGCTGGTACCCAGTTGTCTTATATGTTTCACCCATTGATTAGTAATCACGCATATATGCGTTTGAACTCGAGTGGTAAAAAAGAGCATTCTCGCACATTGAGTGTGGATATTAGTGAATCGCTGACAAGAGACGGAGATATTGTCTTGCATCTCATCATACACTTGCACATCGATGGCAATATATAATAGTATACTATGCTATGCTGAAAATAAGCGAGTTTTTAGATTTTTTTTAATACTTTAAAATATAATGAAAGTTTAGATGTGAATATATAGATAGCGTACGAGTAACTTGTTTGCGGCAATTGGTTTTTTTCGAATGAACTAATTTATCCTTATCTTCCTAGACTTGTGAATTTATAAATTTCAATTTAAGATTGAGTTTAGCAAAATTGTTTTTTTTGTTGAAAAATATTGTTTATTGGTTTGGTTGTTTTGCTTGTATGAAATAAACACTGGACGAATTGTTTCGTAAGAGGTTCTCTTCCAGTGGCGGCACATTTACTCGGTGATGAATGCCCTCCTCCAAGGAGTGCCCTCGAGACAACAAATTGTGATTGACTTTGGAGTGGCTGCAGAACGATATTTAACATCCTCGTTCCTCTTCAGCCCCTACCCGCCCATCGCGCATTTCTTTTGAGGTACAACCCCTAACAAGAAAGAGAGGGATAACGAGAATTCCCCGAGGAAACTATGGAGACAGTATAAATGCTACAAGTACTGGATGTTATCTATTTCATTTACTACCATTAACTTTTCTTTACAGCATCGAATAAATCTGCGTTCGGATCCCTTTTAAAGTTTTTTTCTTCTTTCGGCGTATCTGGCAATCAGAGCGAATATTTATATGTTGTCCAAGTTTTGCGTTATCTGTTTTTGTAAGTGATTAGTGTTTTATGCAAATTAACCCATTTATCACATTCAACTCGGGCTTTTTATTGTTTGCATCTGAATATTGCTCGGAATTAACCCTTTGGATGCGTGTCGTCTTAAAATAAACCTTTAAATTCAAACTAAATTTAAGTGGCAAGCCCTTTATGACGTTCCAAAAATCTCAATGCTTGTAGAAAACCATTGCTTTAAAAATATCCAAAGCTTGAAGACCTGATCCATTCCTTCCTCCAATTTTGGCAAAGAGATAAAACAACATCTCTTATCAATTTATAAAGATTTGTCCAGAGATGAATTACTTCAAAGATGCTTGGGTGGCCATAGACAAAATGCTACTGAATGTTTAATTCGACTGGCTTCATAACACCTGCATTCTGGTGTAAAAATCATTGAAATATTAACATACATTGCTGTTGGGATATTTAATAATGACTAGAGCTTCATTTTGAAGATAATGAATACATTAAATATTATTATTGGCAACTACTGTAAAGTCTTTGCTGAAAATACTGATAAAGCGCGGTTAGCGAGGTAGAACCGTAAGAGTCTTTCTAAGACAAAAGCAGCTCGTAAAGCCTGAAAACAACAGTTAGTTGAAGATATTCAACTTTTTAGGAAAGCTGAAGATCTATTATTCACTAATAGTGATAGTTTTGTCGTATTGAAACTTTAAACAAGATTATCTCGAAACCGCATTTTCAAAATATTCACCAGTTGCAGCTTAAAGTTGTTGAGCGATCTGACTGAAATTTTGGGATATTTCTCACTATAATATTATCTAGTCAACTAAGCATAAAGTTTTAAGGTTTTTGCGTAAATAAATTATTTTTTTGGTGTAAAAATTATCAAGAAAATGGTAAAAAATATGAAAGCTTAACTCAATAGCTTAATTGAAAAGCTTATAACTCCACCATTTTGTTTTTAAAAAAATAAAATAAAATAGCACTTTAAGGTTGTATTAAAATAATGTCAAAAATTTAAAATGATACGATTATTTTATCACCATTAAAAATCATTTTCATGCGTCTAAAGGGATTGCCCCCCTTAGTCTAGAATCTAAAAAATTGAGCACAATACATTTGTTATAATAGTCCAGGTTTTAGTAACCCATAATGAATCAATCAAATTATATCCAACCAAACAAAAAGCAGCCAAACCTTTTTTAAGCTTGATAATGGTGTAGGGGTTGAAATAGATATCTGGTTTGAATAAAGCAACTGTATTTTTTCTTCGGATTGTAGTATATGACCGATTCTTCAACACTAATTATCTGTTATCCACACATTCAGATTCATATCTACATAAAAGAGATGAATAGATGTTTCTAGTATTTTTTCTAGGAATTTTCTAGTTTTTCTAGGAATATAATTCTATTAGCGACGTTAAAACATTATTATCTAATTTTAGGGATCTTTTTTTATTTAGGTTGTCGTCTTTTGATTTAAATCCCTTGTCAATTAAAAAAATTAGATTAAATTGTGTTTGTGTAATATATAATAAAATAGACAAGGTACTGGTCTAGTGGTTGGTTGATGCTACATATAGATACAGACATAAGTATAGAGAGACTACCATGTCTTTTTATGTTTCATTTAAAAAAAAAACAGCATAAAATACCGCGAATATGTCTCTTGGATCTTTGACATTGAAATTTTTATTATTCATTAAATATTATTTTTTTGATATGAATAATATGCTGACTAATCAAACATTAAAATAAAACCAACAATGTTGTGTTTGTACTTGACGGCCAACGGCAATAAATAAATATTTAACTATAATAAAAATTCAAAGGATCATCGCTTAAAAAATCGATCTGGCCGTTCTTCAATCTCTTCCTCCGCGTCCTTTTTGTTAAAGATAAGTTTCGCTGTGTCCTGAATACTTGAACAAATATAGAATACCCTGAGTTCGCGGTTCATTAATTATTCATTCAATTAATTCAGCAAGGAGCCCCACGTGAGTATCTATCCAACACGTGGAACTTCGTACTAGAAAATTTATTCATGTCTACGAAAGTGTGTAAAGAAATATCCTCCGAAACCAAATGTGCTTTCAAATTTTGAATGTTCTGCTCGAGCTATACTTTGTTCAGAATACTTAGATAGGGGGAATAAATCATGTCTTGCAAGGATGCCACGAATGATTAGATTTGCAACGATAATTAAAATATCATTTAAAACTACCGATTAATAGATCATCACCGCGACAAAGCTACTGCGTGAGTAGCACAAAACAACCGATAGATCAGTAGCTATTTTATTATATATTACACAAACACAGCTTCATATTTAAACCAACAGTTTCCACTAATAACAAAACAAAATCAATGTATAGAATCAATATTTCCTTGGAGTTAACAAGTCTCACCTTTACCGTAGGAGGATCTCACGATTTTTTTTGGATTATTGTAATGCATCTAATATTCATAACCAGTCACTTTTCGCCACAAAATATTTTGCATGAAATCTAAAAAGACGAGTTCATACACAATATTTAAATAGCAAAAATTGCTGAATCATGAATAGTAATATTCTAACATTCATACTCAAACTTTTCATATATTTCTTTGTATTTTCTGTTAATTGAGAATAAATACATGTTTTATTCATATTGTTATGAAGTATTCTGTGATGTATTATTATTCTGAAAGCATCGTAGCAATATTGCTATAGTGGTTGCAATAGCAGCCTTCGCATTTTGGTAGCGAGGAGTTCGGTTTATGAGCACGCATATTGCCGTCTGCCAAACGAGACGTGAGAAGGAAATTAGCAAAGACTTGGTGCATCATCGAATATGAGTTCATTCAAGCCCTTGTGTATAACATATACTATGAAAACATGTATTAAGGTACATCCATCGCATATTATCCGCCAAACTAAGTGTTACCAATTTAAAATGATATTAATGTGTCAATTTTTCCAATATATTCATCGTTTATGAAATATTTTGACATGAAAAGGTCCTTATTACGTATTGCCATTCACTGCTCCAAATGATAAATATTATTCGAATTCGAAAAAAATGTTAATATTTAGATACTTTTCATGGTTAATGTTAAACATTTGTTTTTAGGGAGGCTGCTAAATTATTTTATAAGGGTGATGCTGTAATGGCCTCCTTGGCTAAAGTTTTGCATCTGCATTTTGTCATAAGTATTAAAGTATTTTTGCATTGCCTACATATTTATGAGCATCCATCTACTCAATGTTGGGAGTCTTTTATCAAATAAAAAAACACAAAGCATTTCTTCAAAAATGACTTTCTCATTCCTATGGCAATATAAGGTTTATAGCTCTCATCTGTTTAGTCAATGTATTGTAAACAAAGAGAAATAAAATCCTTAGATGGAAGGCAACCGCGAAGGGACACCAATGGAGTTTATTAAAAAAATCGATAGGCAGACTGGGACAGAAGACAAAGATGAGTTATCACAAGGTGGCGCTGGGCGGAGGGTGGCTGTTCACCGCTAATGAGCTACAAAAACACGCCAGATTCTTCTTGGGGAGAGCAAATCAAACATAGGACCACCCTTGGTACAATATTTGTCTTCCAGAGCTAGGGTACAGGGTCTCACGTGCCTAGGAGCTTAAGTCAGCATAATGGAAACGACACGTCTTTTTCGAGGGCGCTGCTTGCGACCCACCTGTCGCCGGAATTAAGAGCTCTGCCAAATTATTTGGACGGACCATTAAAACCCTCTGCCATCTTTCTGCGTGTTGATTCTTTGAGTAAATCTGAAGTTATGTTTTCCTGTTTGAGCCATGAGTATAAAAAAACGAACACAAATAAGCCATCGAAAACAATTATAAAACCGTAAAATATATATAAAATAACAACCTTTTTGATCCGATTCCAGATTCCGAGAATAGTGCAAAATATTGGAAATAATTTCAAATCATAGATGACTTTATCTTAATGTTTTAATCCCGGAATGAACGTTTTCTTCAAATCAATATTATGTGCTTTTAAAAATGCAAAAATGTGAATGATGCATTAAAGAAAGCAAAAAAAAGAGTTGGTCAATCTATTCAGAGTTCCATAAGAGATACCCAGCTGCGAGACTTTAATATGACGAACCAACTCATCTTTCCGCTTGTGAAAGCATTCGATCCAAAATTTCCTGTAGAGCTTTTGCCATTAACTTGGAAAAAAATGTATGCAATTTTCTTCCATGTATTTAAAATATTTAGGTCAAAATTTTCATAATTTTAATAAAGCTTGTGAGATTTTTTCATTATCGTTGTAGAATATATCTTATATTCTGAATGAAAATAAATTTTTAAACCAACTTCTTGGGAAAATTGGCTTGAACGTCACAAAAAGTGAAACTTAAACCGGCATTTGATCGAAAAAAAAAGAGTGAGAATCGTTTCTGTTCTTTCCTTCTTTGTCGTATACAATATAGACATCATATGCGCATGCGCCGTGTCAATAGCTTGTCTATTTTATTATATATGGCACAAATACTATTTAAACTTCTATCGCACTTTTTCGATTGTCACGATTTTTTAATTATTATAAATACAATTTAATTTATTGCTTGTTTTGATCAGGGAACTTTCTTAAATTGTCATATATTTGCATACAATTTAGATAGATGTTACAAATTACACTCAAACTTCTTTTTGTGTGATTTTTTTTTAATGCGATTTCGAAGTTATGCGGTTTTTTTTCAAATAATTTTTTTTTAAATTTTATTAAGGCATGTATCGAGATATTTAGGATAAAATAAATCATGAACATTAACCGAAATTTGGACAAAAAATTGTTTCTACCAGATTTATGTAAAAATTAATTTTTTATCTATTTAAAAAAAAATAAGGCCAAAAAATGACTTTTTTAAACAAATACCATTTTGTGATTTTTTTAAACGTTAAGAATCTACACAAAAACATGATGAAATTGACACTGCGCATTCTATTTCTTCCGAAAATAATATTTGAGTCATATTGGAAATCACAAAACAATTATTATTTCTCTAGTGGATGTCTGACATCAAAGATACTAGATGTTAGACATCTTTAAAATTTAACCAATGATGCAAGACATCCTTAAAATGTTACCAAAAATGTTATTTTTTAATTGCTTCGTTGTTTTTCTTTGATTTTTAATAACTTTTTTTGTGCGATTTTGGATATATTTTATTTAGCTGTTTCAAAGTTATGCGGTTTTTAACCGTTTTAGTGCCAAAAAATTAATATTGTTTGCTTAAAAATGCCAAAAAAATGCTTTTTTTCAAAATTATGCAACATCATAATTATTCCATGGATTTTGTTCATTTTTTCGCTATTTTATAAAGGAATGTTGAAGACGAGTCGACGGAAATAGACGATTGGCACTATAACGGTTAAAATCCATGGAATGTATCTTCATTTTTTCTATGTAAGTCATAGCTTTTTTTGTGCGATTTTCCGCGGAACGCTTCTACCGCACAAAAAAGATGTAGCGTTTAATAGCTCCTGCAGCAGATATTGATTTGCTCATGACTATTATAAGACGATGATGGATTAATAATGAGCTAAAAATATTTACATATGCATCATATGCTCCATATTTTGCCAGTCATCTAGCCTTTGCTCACACCTAGTGTATATTATATTCAACATAGTCATTTCAGCATCGCATGCATAAGGAATTCACTTTGCCGTGTTGAATCTGAAACACGAAAATCTCAAATGCAAACACCCAGACACACAAATATATTCACACAAGAGCGTCTAATGTCGCATAATGAAATTATAACACATTACTGCAAAGAGCTACTCAGGATAATGTAAGGGCGACGTCACACGGGGGTGAATTATGAGTGACAGCCTATAGGTTTTTAATATCAGTCTCGAATTACAGTATCCGTTTTTATCATGCGACCTGTCCTATGCGATTGTAAACGCTTTTAAATGACTGCGGTCCTATTATATATGGAAAGGGCGCACGCCATTTTGATATTTAGCCAAGTGCTGCCGCGCACGGCGTATTAATGAACCATTAAGAGCAAACAGCGCTCAAAGGTCGCACGCGACAAAAATGAGCTGTGGATATTTGAGATTTGAAATCAACCTCTAATATTGCGGGGTAGTTTATATTAATCGTTTTTATGGCGGAGTTTGACTTTGCCTCTAGTTTTCCGCATAGTCGCTAAAGTGTCGCCCGATGAAGTTCCACTTACACTTATGAATATTTAAAAGGGGCCTTCCTTGGCCCCTCACCCCTAAAGTCTTCGGCTAATTAAGTTATTGGCTTAAATTGGTTCCGCCGCTAACCGAGCGACGGGTTAAAACTTGGGCCATTCGGATTTAACAAGCCGCGCAATTGATCTAATTATGGCGTTTCTTTGAGACTTCGTTCCTAGCGAAAAGACGATTATATGGAATGATTATATTTAAAAACATAAATTAAAGGTAGCAAAATGATTCATGCTAATGAAAATGAACTGAAAATAATAAAATAGACTTATCTTGATTTTAACTACCGCGGGTAAACGAGGGACGAAACAAGAACAGTAGTAACTTAAAAACAAGGTGAAATAACAATAAGACAAATTGATGTGTATAAATGCTTCATTATCAGACTGTGAAAGACCTGAAAAGAAAATGATCAAGTATTGATAAAAAGTTGCATGTCTTGATCGATTTTTTTTTCAGAAAGAGATCCCTGCTGCAAGACTACAAATGATGCCAGCGAAAATAATTCATCTTCCCGCGATCAAGGTCATCTGTCAACCCAAAAAAGCGGCACGCAGGAGTATTATTTGATATATGAACATGGATGCAAATTTGATTAGTCAACTTTTAAGCAACTAACTGCTGAGAGATCTGCTTATATCTATGATCCAGCAAATTCCATCTGTTTAAGACTGCATGTGATTTATAATAGGATAGTTTAAATTTAATCTTTGATGTCAAAGTTCATAAGTAGATATGCTGGGTATAGATCACATTTCATTTCAAATTAGGGACAATTTGATCAATAAAGGGACGATTATTCGATGCATCGGCAGTCCAAAAGACGAACAAGCTGCACATATTGGCCTCTCCATCACTCCATTGCACTTTAGAATCTAGAACAATTGTATGTTTGAAAGCTAATACGATTTGCTATGGGTGATGTGAATCTGCTTTCAATAGTTATGAATCGGCTTCGATTATTTATGACTTTTTTTTCTTATTTGGTTTCTGTTCTTGGTTAATTCACTTGGTTTATGAAATGCCTCTATATATTTATAGTTATCAAGTTAAAAAAAAAACAAAAAAAATGAGCAAAAAAGCACTTTTTATAATGTTTATGGACAAGACAGACATCAGACATCGACTGACTGACTGGATTGGGGGTTTCATTATAAGTTGAACCCATTTCCTGCGCCGCTGTATGATCTGTTCTGGGTTACCCAGGACTAGCCACACAAAGAGTGTCTTCCACTGATTCTTTAGCCCCAAGTGAAACCCTTTTGCCCCACGCTCTCCAGAGGAGGCGAGGTATCCGCGGGGAAGACCAGCTTCAGACCTTGTACATCCGAAGGTGCGATGGAGGAAGAAGGACTAAGGTTATGCTAAATTCAAGGGATTCACTTCCGCGGGCTCACTACTACCACGAGTCCAACCTTAGTTTGAAGGGGACTACAGCAGCTGATGAACTGTAAGGACTACCTCTTCCCCATGTTACTCGTATCGGTTCGGTCATTGTTAGTACCTAGCCACGGAGACAGCCTAAAATCGTTCTCATCTGTTTGCCTAGGCTGTTGAGGTTAGTGGTGAGCCTTTGACACAGTCTCCACCAACTACTGTAATCGGCTGTTCTACACACCTTTATGGGTACGCAGTACAGGGTGACCTGCGCACCCAACTCTTGTTAGCTGGACTATCTCAGCTACGTTTGATGGGAAAACCGACGAGGCTATTTTCGCACATTTCTATTCCACATCGTTACCCCAGGGGTTCAACCGTTGCCAACGTTGGCTTCTTCCCCTGGGGTTTTATGGGTGGGCATCATGGAGTCTAATATCCACCCGGATGTTTATGGACAGTGAGAAAGCCTTCAGCACAGTACGCACGTCTGCAATATTTTTATTTTTTTGGAGATAACTTTAACAATTCCTTTTATGATACTATTTCCAACCATTTTGACATGGTTTTTCATGGCGTATATATGTTTTTAAAAATATGGTAACCAGCCACATTTTCTGTAGGATTTATATGGATAAATTTACAGAAACTATGACAAATTCAATGGATGAAAAATGAAGAAATGCTATAAGAAACACAATGTTAATTAAATGATTTAAATTTGTAATTTATTTCGGCAATGCAGATTGTATATTATAAACCCTCCTATAGCGTTCACTTCGTTTGCAGCAATCTCAATGACTTCCTCATGCGTGTTAGGCACATGTATTTGTTAACAAACTAAACACGTACAAGTTTTGTATGGTAGCTTAATTTTCTATAGTGTGGTCCCTATTCCGATGCTATAGAAGGATTGATTGTATTTATAAAATATTCTGGATTTAATTATATTTTAGTATAAATTTAGTAGAATGTTTTTTTTTAAATTCGTTCGAATTTGTCTTTGATAATTGAGCGATGATTGATCTGATGACCCAGATGGGCCTGGAAGCAAATCCGATTATCCGACTTTTGTCGCGATTCTTTCTTAAATTGAAGCAAATTTAGAACACAAACACAGACAATTCAAAATAATGTTTCGTAGGCGTTACTTAAGAATTTTGTACGCTTTTAGCAAATTGCGGCACTCTGTTTGAGAGCAACTGCTAAGAGAACCCAGCCGAGCGCTCATATTTGTATTCACTTCCCTCAGAGAGCGTGTAAGCTTTGTAAAGCCAATTTTCTAATTATCTTATCCTCACTTGGATGTCAGAGAAGTGCTGAAGGACAGTTGACCTTGAAGAACACTTCGCTAAGGACTTAATTCCTTTGAAACTTCCACTACGTATTCAGAGAGTCTTGCTGCAAGTTGTGTTGTGCAATTAGAAATTCAATTAGCTGATTAATTTGGCTCCAGTTCCAAGTCTGCATAGTGCAATATTCAATTCCTGTGGAATTATTTTCGAATTTTTAAGCATTCCGGAACTGGGAAGAAAATTCCTTTTATCCTGCGTGAATAATGTGGATTGACATTGTTGCACGAAAAAAGATAAGCACTCAAAGACTTAAGCAGGAGATTTCAACCCCTAGCCAAATAGAAGGTATGTCATTCCCTATAAATACAAACACTCACTTAAAGCTGATAATGGTTTTGCTCCCCTAATGTTTACTTGCTTGAACTTGAGATCAAACGACTAAGGTTCATGTCAAATATATAAATACAGTGTACTTTGATTTTAAGAATCTTCAATGAGTTCCTCGGGAAGTGGTCGAGATGATTAACAAGCTGTTTACCCTGACATGTTTTCCTACGGGTTATACCAAACCAATTATAAGTCAATAATTCAATATGTGCCTATATCTTTATAAATGTGCAAATCTATAATATCATCTATGCACATCAAAAGCTAGTATTTTAATAAGAATACATATATCATAAAGTTTGGAAATCCTTGTGTACTATATGATGTTAGCTAATCAAGGAAATCAATCACTGATCCGATTTTGATTCACATGAGGAATTATGATTAAGATTTAATTTCCCACTCCCCCACAAATTCGACAAGTATTTGAAGGTTCGTTCGACTATTTTCACGCTTCGCGAATACCCGAATGCGGCAGAAAGAGCCGTCCCTCAAACTCCCTCAACTATTTATTTATGTGAGAGGGAATTGGTTGCACTTTCGGAAGAGCACTTTTAGCAATTTGGATACGTATTTACCCATGGCTAATTCAATTTCTCCCGATAAAATACGATCTCCGAGAAAATCTCATCTGGGATACAAGAAATATGCACTCGCGAAAGAGTTTCCCAGTTGAATTATCTAAGTAGCATCTGCTGAATGGGGAAAACTTGGCTGCCGGAAGAACTGCCGTAGCGTTTCTTGGATTCGGTCCCAAAAAACTTAGCCGGCATTTGGCTGCCAGGACATTCGTCTCCACAAGATGATTCTTGTTTATTAATATAAGCTGTTGGAAAATGACAGTCAATTTTTTAGCCAATTGTATTAAGGGACGTTTCTGCCTTGTTGGACCTAAAAGTGATAGGTTTTTTAACATTTTTTATGCTGAAAAGCATTAAATATAAATGTGTTGACTAGTTGATCTTTGTTGAACATAAAAATATTTTTTAAATTTTGACAAAGTATAGTAGTGAGAGTGAGAGGAGCCACGTATGTCAATGCGCGAGCGATGACATTCTTCACTACTGGAAGTTCCTAAGTCCAGGACAAGTAATTTGCAGCATAAAAATTAAACATATTTTTACTTTATATAATATTGTCTATAACTTAGACTATAATCAAAAAGAAATATTGAAAAATAAAAAAATAGTAAGCGATCGAAAAAAATATTTGTTTTTACCAATATTTTTTATACATTAAATAAAAACTTTTTAATATTTTTAGATAATTGTAGTCCATACGATGAAGACGTTTATTATGCACGTTTTCGCTAAATTTTATAAAGAATGCTCATCTATGGCATGTGGGAGAACTTCCGTGAGCTTGGAAAAAGTAGTTTCGAGAAAAATGCATTTAGAGTTTCTCCTCTTCTTTGGGCTATAACTTTGTGAATTTCATTTATATCGACTTGAAATTTACTGATTGTGTTCTTAAACATTTGTCCTTTTCAATAAACGTCTTCAATCAATAATCTTTTTTTTAACTAACTAGACGGAAACATCCCTTAAGCAAATCGACAACTTTTCCTTCAAACACATTTGCCTTTAGCAATATTTATTTTTAGCTTAAAAATGTTACTGTATAATCATTCTGTAAAGGCTCTAAATATTTATTAATAATTAGAAGACATATTGTTTCAATTTTTAAACTGATTTTGAAATTAAATCTTGCATAAATTTTTGCTCTAAACTTTTAATATTGATTTCAGCAGGTAAATGCTACTAAATTTATTCCTAGATTTTAAAAATATGATAATAGAATTAATTACAATTAAAATTTTACCTCTATCCGATCTTTCGAACCTCCTGCCGGGTTCATGTTCACGCATTAACACGAACCCGAATATATTTTTTTAAAATATACACAATATATTTGGATATGCATTTTTATACTGTGTTCCAAAACAGCGAGCGGAGAACAATCGTTGCCACTCGGATTTCGACCAGAGTAGTTCTTTACTTTTTCATGATCATTCGCTGTTCCAAATTAATACCTTTTTATGTTATCAATCATGTTTTTAACCGATTGGAATTTTGCTAATTAAGTATAAAACAATCGCAATATGTTACAAAGGTCATACAGAAATTAAGATTATAACATGAATGCGGAATTGAATAATGCTATATATTGAACTATTTTTCAACGTAATTATCGCTAAGATCGAGACATTTCTATAGTTGGGCTACTAGATTTTATATGCCAGTGTCATAAACCTCCACAGCCAACCTTCTTCGACATCCTGATCATTGGAATAACGTTACCTACCCAAAACCCTTTTAGTTTAGTTAAAGGTCTAAAGGTGACAAGTCGAGTGAATAGAGTAGGGAGGAGGATGACAATATCCCATCCAAACGATGTTAACAGCTCCTGTGAAACTTGCACGGTGTGGGACTTGGCATTGTATGCTGGAGGCTGACTCCCCAGATCAGCATTTTTCATCCAGATCCAGATTTCATTCAGCATTCAGATGAATTTTTGGGTGGCTGGGGAGGATCTTGATTCATAATATCACTACCATAAACTTTCACGAGCTTATGATGGATATTCGCGATGGTGACCCTTGTATATTATAATTAAATGCAACTTGATAAGCTCGTTATATCGTGATAGACTCATACTTCAACCATGCAAAATTGGATGTAGTCAAAAATAAAACGAATGCGAAGAAATTTGTGGAGATATGTATACATTGAAAGTATAAGATTTCATTGCGGCAATATTCAGAATAAGCTCGTCTTGAATTTAAAATAGACGAAAATCTTTTCAGCATAAGACTGCAATTTTATCCAATTTTGTTTTTCATTCGCGAAAAGTTGTTAGCAAGTTGAAAATGGTACACTTAAAGCTTTATCGCTATAATATTTTCCACTTTGGATCTGGAAGCTCTTCCGATGGGGCCCACTGAGGCAAAAATAAGTCGATTAAATCGAGATGGTTTGTTTAAAGAATGCCTCTAACGTTGCAAGATATTGTGTTTGGGAAAACATTTCAAAGAATTACATTAAAATTATGTATTTTTTTGGATCGCAAAAATAAAGAAGCAAGAGAGAGGGCTAAGAAGAAAAATTAGGATCATTATTAATAGCTTTTTAATGTATTTCTTCTCTTTTAAGAGGTCATTACAAATATTCCATAGGCTGAGGATCTATTAATAAAATAAAATTGTGTTTGAAAAATATGGAATTTTTCAGATCAACTGCAGGATTAATTTTCAAGCTTAAATAATTTTTCATATAATTTTTTGTTTAGATAAATACATTGCTCTTTACAGTATACATTTTTAGCAGTTTTTGATATTTAATCAAGACCTGTTGAAGTCATTTTCTTTCTCATGGCCACTCATTGGTAAAAAGTATTGGTAAAGATTTTTATGTGATAAAATACCGGATCATAAGTCATTCGGATTATAACCATTATTTTAGTTATCTGAAAAGAATTATACTTTTATATCTGATTGAGTTAAAAAGCATAAAAAAGTAGTAAATAATTTTTAACAAGGACACACAAGCTGACGATAGATGCTTCGTCGTGCATGTCCATGACATCCCAATTTTAGTCTATGACTTGGGGTCTGAGACTTGATCCTTCTTTTATCGGGCCGTGATGTTGCTAGACGAATGGATGAGAATTGACGGGCGTCGAATAGAAAGACTCTCTTCTCTAAATAGCTATTTATTCCACACGAGAGAAAGAGAGAGAGATCTGGCTACAAGAAGGACGACCTTCCGCAGTCAAGGCTAACCGACGACTCCCCCGACTCCCGCCTACTACGCGTCACTACCCAACCGGAAACAATGCAAGCGCTAGAAGCGATCCACCGGTATGCAGATGCAATGTCTCCGCAGGGCCACAAGAGATGGCGCTGTTAAAATAACACATTGCACATAAAGAGAGACGGAAGATGTCGCTGTTAATCTGGAGAATTAAATCTGCTCAGACTAACAGCGCTATTGCGTGGGGATGTTAAATAGCCCTCGCTACAATACGTAAAATATTTAATTGATGAATTTAAAAAAATGTTCATTCTTATTAAGATTTGCTAACCAATAACAGAGCTATATTGGTAACATTTGGCCAGGTGGTTAATAGTTTTAACATTAAATAAATTATGTAAATCTTTGCGGATATTCCCCGCTTTGCTAAATAATTTTATTACTTCATATAATAACTGAAATTCCTGTCCAGCTATGGGTATTAGCGCAAGTTTCTTGTCCAAAAGCGCTCATTGCTTCTGCCATTGTCGCATTTTAGGCCATCATATCTTGCTACGCCGGCCCTTCACATAATAATCCAAGTTAGAACGAAGGCAAAATATTTGTGTTTGCTTAATGTAGCAAATGCCGTATCAGATTTAACAAGAAAATACCTCGGGGGTGAACACGAAAAGTGTAAATGGGGAGGGGCTGGACGAAACAAGTTCATAATTCGGCGTAAGTACCCATTTGGACCATGATCGCCTTAATGGAAAACAAGAGGAACAAAAGACTTCATGCCCTAAATCTCCATTTTCCCCGTTCGGCGATCAATATTTGATTAGGATAGAGGGTGGGCTGAAGGAAGGATACATACGTAATCCTTCCGTATGGTGGATGTTTTCGGAGGAATGCACGTACATTCGTTTATCCGGCTGAGAAGTAAAATTTAGATTTTCTTCTAATATTATTTTATGCTGTTAAATATTTAATGCTCTCATTAAATACAATAGAAAATATGATTGAAATGACTTTAAAAAAATAATACCGAACCATTGATCTGAAACAGTTGCATATTTGATAGATATACTGGCGAAGCAGGTAGTTTGTACGGGTTACGGCCGATTTCATAGTAATGATACTCATTTGTCATATATTAATTAAAATTCTTTTTGTTTTTAATGTATATTTATTTAACTTCCATGTATGATTGAGTTTAGGGTGTCCCATAAGTTTCTTTCGTTTTCATATCAGGAAAAAAATGTACAATAATTTGTATTACATCAAAATTTATTGAATAATATTGATCCATTTTATTCTATCACCTTTCTCCATCTCTTCAGAAGCCTCATAATGCATTCTTGCCAAAATTTCCCAGGTTTGTTGGCAAAATATTGATCAAGGTACATTTTTATATCATTTTTTGAATTAAAATTTTTACCACGTAAAGAATTTTTCAATGAAAGAAATAAATAATAATCTGAAGGGGCAATATCCGGAGAGTATGGAGGATGAGGTAAAATATCCCGGTCAAATGATAATAATTTATTTCTGACGAGCAAAGACACATGAGGCCTGGCGTTATCGTGATGAAAAACAACGCCTCGTCTGTTCGTTAATTCTGGCCGTTTTCTAGCAATTGCATCCTTGATCAGTGTTTCTCAACCGGTGCACCGCGGTGCACTGGTGCACCGCAGGCTTATTACAAGTGCACCGCGAAAAAATAGGTAAAAATGAAAAATTTTGCAAAACAGTGAAAACCGAAAAAGTCGTTGGCGAAATTATGAAAGTCAACGAAAGAGTTAATGTAATTTTGAATTAGCCAAATCAATTGCGCGTATGTGAACCGTTTAACGTAGACTTTGGGTATTCTACGCCTCGCAGCCGCAGTCTGTTCAAAGTGGAGTAAATAAACATGCTGTGGAGAAACAATCGTCTTTGAAATACAGCACCATCACCCTGTGGAATCCTTCTCGTCAACGTTACGGGAGACGCGGCAGTCGCAGGCCGTCAGAAGCTCTATGAACGGAGGTAACTGGGACTGGTCGACAGAAGCAACACGAACATAACTGGGCCCCGGTATTCAGCTGAGAGTTCTCGCCTACCTTACAATGGATACATTTATTACCAAACGAAATCGTGAATCAGACCAAAATATTAATGACACAGGGAGTACAAGTGAAAGAAGTAGAACGATATTACTAGACATCATACGTCTCATACAAAAGAAAATGTATCCAGTAAAATCAGAAAAAATAATCGACAATATTCTGAAGAATATTTATGTTTCGGTTTTACGTATTTTTACGCATTATGTATTTAACTCAAAGTATGAGTATATTTGAAAACTTCGGTATTTCGGATTGATATTGCGCTATTCGAAAGACTTACCTAAAACAAAGAATTTAAACATCCATTAGACCAAATATTTTGTGTGTATATTTTAGATAACAAATTAAATGATAGTTCAAATTTATCTTGTAAATCTTATTATCCTTACCTGAGAGCTCTTACTGCATGAATTTTGAAGTACTGGACACCTTTGGAATTTGGCTCACCAGCAGTTCTTTTGAACCACACTGTACAATTTTTCACAACGTCCATCTAAACTTAAGACTATTGATTGATCAAGGCTGGTCGATTTCGTAATCAAACACTTCCAGATTGCTTTTATATTAAACACGATTTCATACCTGAAATTAAATATTTGACACATTTTAGTCCAATTATTTAGCTGATGATATATTTTTAAAATGATATATGATGTATTTTCTTTAATCTAAGGAAAAATTGATGCTTAATGAAGCTTTTAGCTATGAAATGCTAAATGAATCACTTCCGAATATCGTATTTTATATATACATTTGAATGTTAGTCGTGACTTTAAAAAAATGATACAAAAATCGGACCTAAATCCTACATCTTAAAATAGACATCTTGATTTTCCAATCCACTATGAGTATTATTTCCGATCTGTGTTCTTGAAATCTCAATGCAATTGTTCAACATTAAACATTTCGATAATAAGCCTAATAATCGTATTACAATATACTTAAAAACTATGACTACTTGCATCAATATTTTAGCTGCATGACGATCAGGATACAGTCTGGAACACGGATCACATTCGGGAACGGCACATCACTCTGTGTATTAAAAAGTATCACTTAACATACGCACATGCACATCCTAACCTGTCAAAATAAAATATAGCTCTGCACCGAATATTGTTGCATAACATAAACTCGACGCCTAAACTGGACGGACAAATTGAAACGCATTTATGACAAATTATTAATATTTATAAGAAAAACTATTTTTTAAAAATCATGGGATTAAATAAGCTGCTGCGATATATTCCCAAAAATATTATTTTTCTAAAAAAATCACCATCCTTTCGTTGCATAAATATATTATTTTTTAATGAATTTCAAATTTGATAAAAATATTTTTGGGAATATATCAAAAGAGCTCATCTCAGAGAGAATCTCATGCATTCTTTCAATAGTTTTTCATAATAATTTACATTTAGTATTAATACATTTATATTCGTACGTTCAGTTGAGCCGTCGAATTCTAGGCGACAGTCAGTGCGTGTTCGGTTCTTAGGTTATACGGTTTGGCTTAATCGTCAGAGGGATATATCTTAATAAATAAAGTGCAGTGTTGTTCCAGAATGCGTCCCGTACTCCAGGATCTATCCTGAACGTCATGCAGCTTCGATACTCAGGCAAGTGTTCTTAGTTTTTTAAGTGTTTTATACTGCGACTTATAGTAAATTGGAGGTCCTTGATGTCTATTTTAAGATGTAGGATTTAAAGCCGATAAATTATGTTTTTTTAAAGCCACGATAAACTTTTGATTTTATTGTCACAATAGACTCTTACATAGAGTGCGGAATAAGATGTCGATGGTTGAATACAGTAGGATGGTTTCAATGGGTATCTGATGAGCTGTGCGTCTGGTCGTGGCGGAATCTTCAAATCGTCATGCAGTCTGACCGCTGAGGAAAGTTTCATAATCATCATCATCATCATCAGTGTGTTCGTCCACCGTTGAACGCATGAGTCTTCATCCCTCTCGATCCTCCGCTTTCCTCATCCAGCTTCATCCTGCTATTCTTTCGATGTCGTCAGTCTTACAGGGGTTTCCACTCCAACACTTTTCTTCCCCATCGACCGTCGTTTCTTCGACACATTTGTCTCCCCCATTGCCACTTAAGTGTGTCAATTCTTTCAGTAGCGTCTACTACTCGAGTTCTTCTTCGAATATCCTCGTTTCTGATTCTGTATTATAAAGACACTCCGAGCATAGATCTCTCAATGGCACGCTGGGAAAACTTTATTCTGTGTAAAATGCCTGATATTAGATTCCACGTCTTCGTGGGTTAACACTGGGATGATGCGTTGGTTAAATGCTGCCATCCCAGTGGTATTCGTCTGTCAATTTCTGTTGAGAAATTCTGTCGTCCTAGTTGTATTACTTGTCCCAGATAAGTGTATTAATTTTCAACCTCAATTTGTGTTCCCCCAATGGATATCGCCCCGAAGGTCTGAGAGTTGTGACTATTTATCATGGCTTCGATTTTATCCATGTTCATTTTCAGACAAATTTTATTTGACACTTCGTTTAGGTCTTGGAGCATGTCTTGAAGCTTTTCAGACGATTCGGCTATTAATACTATGTCACAATTTCTCCACTTGTGTGTTGTCAATACTGTGTCGGCACTTTTTCCAAGATAGCAGTTTAAACACATCTTCCAAAGCGTTTATGATAAGCTTGGGAGATAGTTTATATTACAGCGTTGTAGTGAGTCTAAAACTGCCCAAGAAAGACCGTGGCTGATTTTATTTTTCGGTTTTCTGGATGATTTGTCTTAGTATGTGGATATGCTCGATTTTACTAAAGCCTTTTCTAAATCCAGCCTGTTCTCGAGGTTGAAATTTGTCAAATCGATCTGCCAGCCTATTAGTTTTAACTCTAGAGAATACTTTATATATATATGGGAGAGAAGCGAAATTGGACGATAGTTCTTAAGCAATGAATTGTCTCCTCTTTAAAAAGTAATACACTCCAGGCCTTCCCTATGTACCCTGTTAAAGAGTTAAGATTTAGTTGTTTTTAATTATTAAGAGTACCGTGAACCAGTGACCTGCCAAACTATGCTGCATCTTTCAAAAACCATCAGTAATCAGAAAGAGCAATATATGGAGAACAAAGTATCCCTTGAGCGTTTCCAAATATTTTTTTACGAATTTCGCGACATAAGATCGAGCGTTATCATGCAGAAGAATAACTTTGTAATGTCATTGTTCGTATTTCAGCCATATTTATTGTAAATGACAGCTTAAACGAATCAATTCCGGCCGATTGTCCGTAATGGAATTGCTAGGTTGCAGCAGCTCATAGAGCACAGCCCTTTTGGTTCCACCAGATACACTGCATGATCTTCGAATCGTGAATATTTTGCTTCGGTGTTGATTCACAGAAGAAGAAAAGGAAATTATGAAAATTCCTCTTTCAAACGATACAATAAGAAGAAGAATTTTGCATAGCAACACTTTTTTTTTAGATGTAGGGCAGGTTTAGCTACAATTAAAGTTTTTGTATCCTTGGTCCAAGATCGTTTACGTTGGATATTCTCATAGAGTATCCAACTTTCATCTCCAGTGACAAGTCTCTTCAAAAAAGGTTGGATATTATGTCATTGGAGAAGAAGATCGCATGTTGAAGCGATCGCATGATCGCATCGATATGCTGAACTTTATTTGAGTCAGTCAGCTCATGAAGAAGCTACACATCTGAACGATTGATGTAGGCCAATTTTGTCAGATGATTATGGACGGATGTTCGTAAAATTTCTATCTTGTTAGCTATTTAGCGAATAGTATATCGGGGGTTTTCTTCAATCATGGCTATGATTAGATCTGTATTCATTTGCGAAAGAACCAATTTATGGAACAACCTAATAAAACTGGATAGGATCTATAAGTAACTGACGTAATTAAACCTAGATTGAGACAATCGATATCCATTCCTTAAAATTCAAATTTAAAATCATTTTTGGCTTCAAGATTTCATAGCTCAATAAATTGATCAACAATATAGTAAAGTTCTAGTAATATTAATTGTGTGCTATCTAATTTATTCCGATGTGATATTACACATATTATTAAAGCGCCATATGCTTTAAACTCGTTCCTGTTATTCAATTCGACCTTATTTTGAGACGATTTACAAATATATTGCATTCATATTTGCCATGTTATTGCAGCGACCGGCTTATCCTTTAATACAATTTCCGGTCTTGGAAAATTCCTTTCCATCTCCGGATGAAGAAGGTCTTCGAAGCCTAGAGGCAGGATGAAGAACCTACTCTCCCATAGCTTCAAACACTGTCTGCAAACAACTCTATTATTTCCCTGTATTTTTCAATGCAGAGCAGGATATCCTATTTACTCTCCTCTCGCGGCACACATATCCGCTTTTCTGTATTTTGTACATGATGCGGAAAATATTATTTATATTACTGACTTTAAGCGATCCTTATTCGGGCGTATTTTTAGAAAAAATGCTGCATCGTTAGCTCTGATATATATATTTTTTTATTTTTTCACCCCATTAATTCTTACCCCCTGATGGTGGGCACAGGATGGTGTTTTATTGCCGCTTGTTAGCGAATCAAGATATAATTAAAGGAGTCGCCGACTTTATGAATGTCAATTAAATATAATGGGACCTCTTGCGCAAATTGTCGGAGGGGGTGTCAATTTACAACGTTTTGGGAAAATTAATGGTAATTCGCTAAGCCGATAGGTGATCCTGAAGGACGTTTACCTCTTTAAAGAAGTTAAAAGAAAACCTTTTTTAGGACGGGAGGAATTTATTTCATATCGATTAAGGAAATTGGTTGCGACATTGAACGATCGCATTTTTATTTAATGCGTTAAAATCGGAAACAATATTGAATTTATTTAAAAAATCCCCATATGTAGTACTTAAATTTGCAATGATGAAATGGTAGTCAATGCGATTAGTAGCAAATATTAAATTGCTTCTTTTTAATATATCAAATATGAAAAGAAACAGTATGAAATATAACGTCGTTCTAATGTCCGCCGCGGCTTTGCTTGGTGTCACGTATTCGGGAAGGCCAATTTTCTATTTTGTCGTATATGGCTGACTTTGCTGGATGACTTTGAAGTCATCAATTGTTTGCAGTTTATACGCACAGACCTGCAATTTAAGAAAGTCCCAAAGGAAGAAGTTTAAAGGCGTTAAATCGCAAGCTCTCGGTGGCCAGTTCATATCGCAGCCGCGCGAGTTAAACATGCCCTCAAATCGTTCGTGCGGAATGTCCATCGTGGCATGCGTTGTATGGCATGTAGCGTCGTCTTCTTGGAATCACATATTATCGGTATCCATATCATTCAGTTTAGACCACAAAGAGCTGCTTATCATCAATCGATCAAATTGAAAATAAGGAGAAATTGACTACCGAGGTTTCCCGTACACTCTCATGCACAGCAGCGATGTTTTTAACAGACGTTGCGTTTCGGTAACGTATAGATATTCAGTAATTATTTATGGAACAGATTCATTCGAATTTGGCCACCAAACGTCGAATAGTCGACTCCGTAGAACGGTTGTGGCGAGGATGAAAATCGCACAATGCGCGGAACGTTTTCGAACGGATTTTGAAAATTTGCACACATTTTTCAGCTTTGTAAACTTCTATAATGATTTGTCATATACTACTAAGCAATAGACAATAAATTTAACAGATATTGCTTTAATAACATAGCCGCTATAGCCTAACAAACTTAGAGCGTGCGTATTGAAAGACCTTGTATATCTATATATATAAAAAATGAATGTGTGTTGGCGTGCAGCGTGATGTTTGTTCCATATACATTCCTATACCGTTCATCCGATTGCGATGAAACTTTGATGAATTATTGGGTGTCTATTCGATAACATAATCCAATAATGAACCTTGCGTTTAGATGATGTATGGGTATTGGCTGATTTTTTATTAAATCAGAATTCAGATTTTCACAGTGATTCTTTAAATTTAAATCTGATTATGATATGATATTTTATATGGAATAAAAATTGTTTAGAGGGTAGTTTTCAAAGAGATTAGATGCGTGTTTGAAGGAATTCATCTTGTGTAGAGTGCAACACGTTCAATATCAGACACACGTGCAGTTGCTTTCATGCATAAAAATCTTTTCGAAATAAAAAATGGTTATATTTATCCTTGTAGATGACGAGTAAAAAATAATGAAAAATTAAGGGATGTATTTAATATGGATTACTTAAAATAAATGAGTAAAAATGCTCTGTGAATACGTTGTTTCCCTGAAATGGAACTACGTATTGTTTCGATGATTTCCTCCCCAAAGCTCTTTTTAATTAAACGAGTTTCAAATGTACTCTAAATAACGCCAAGGACCCTTAATGTAGGACCCGTCCTTAAAAATAATTCAGATATCCTTCGGAAAATACACGTTTGGGTCGGTTGGTTAACGCTGTGAGCGTCCTTATCGGCTAATGCAAATAAGGGCAACCCGATAGTCTAGCACCTAGAGATTCAATTTTAACTGCCTTTCGTCGTCATGTATGTAAGTGCGTGAATTTTAAGCATTAAATTAAATTTACCGGCAATGGAGCCTTAATTTATTACAACGAGCGTTTATTTGTTGAGCAGCTGTGGCAGTATAATTCAAAGGGCGCGCCATTGTTAATTGCGTTTCCCTAATGTTTTTTCCTTGGCCACCTCTCAAAATAACAATCGCTTAAATTTTTAATGGAAGTTTCTTTCTCATTATGCCTGCGTTGAGATAAAGCGAGCTATTGTCTCAATAAATCCACAGATAGGAAATGATAATGATGTGACCGGGAAAAATTAAAATTCAGCTTCGAAATTCGAATAGTTTTGCCCTGTGGCATATTTGCATTGCGAAATGCATAGTATATTTTAACATATGGAGTTAATGCATGGTCTGCGAAGAGAATAATGCATTTAAAGAGCAAGTAAAGACAAAGTTGGTAGTTTTCCTGTTGGAACAGACATATGCCCTTAAACCTTGGATCGCCACCAGGTCTCACTGCACTCTTGGTTATAAAATAATACAACTTTATTCCAGACAGATAAATTCTTTATATAATGTTTCCAAGTGCAAACTTTTAACATCGAAGAATAATTTATAAGACCATAAATATTAACACATTTTTGTCGGGGAACCACCGCATTTCAAAAATACATGCATTTATGCAAATTACTTTAAAATTTAAAGCATTTCAGATATTTAAATATATTTTTAACCATATTAATCAAAATTAAAAAAAATATATGTTTATTAAATTCGTTTAATATGTATTTTATAAAATGAAATAGAGGCAATTTCGGGACAGAGCCGGGGGCTTCTCCTCGATATTATGTGTTGCTACGATATTGATACGATATTGCTATGCATGCACGCGGGTTTGTTCTGCTTTCGGACCGCGGTGATGCCAAGCTGTGGGATATATTGTAATTGTAATAAATTAATTTTCATTTGCCTTTGGATTGGGGGTTTCATTATAAGTTGAACCCATTTCCTGCGCTGTTGTATGATCTGTTCTGGGTTACCCAGGACTAGCCACACAAAGAGTGTCTTCCACTGGTTCTTTAGCCCCAAGAGAAACCATTTTGCCCCACGCTCTCCAGAGGAGGTGAGGTATCAGCGGGAAATACCAGCTTCAGATCTTGTACACCCGAAGGTGTGATGGAGGAGGAAGGACTAAGGTTATGCTAAATTCAAAGGATTTACTTCCGCGGGTTCACTACCACCACGAGTTTAACCTTAGTTTGAAGCGGACTGCAGCAGATGACGGACTGTAAGGGCTACATCTTCCCCATGTTACTCGTATCGGTTCGGTCATTGTTAGTACCTAGCCACGGAGACAGCCTAAAATCGTTCTCCTCTGTTTGCCTAGGCTGTTGAGGATAGTGGTGAGCCTTTGACACAGTCTCCACCAACTACTATAATCGGCGGTTCCACATACCCCTTTATGAGTACGCAGCATAGGGTGATCTGCGCACCCAACTCATGTTAGGCTAACCCAGCTGCGTTTGATGAGCATACCGACGAGGCTATTTTCGCACACCTCTACTACACATCATAAACACAGGGGTTCAATCGTTGCTCACGGGCGTAGAATCGGAACTGTGTGACTTGTATTGTCTCCAGATCTGACACCAGTGGATTTCTTTATTTCGGGGCTTGCTGATTTTCTCATAAAAGAGAAGTGTTTGCCGCGTTTTCCAATTGGTAAAAGATCGACCCTGATTGAAAAAGGTAGAAGTTCAACTATGTGAAATTATTCAATTACCTTTTTGATATTGTGTCATATTTGTTAGTTGCCAGCTTATGTTAGTTGGGCTACCCCGGCAGCGTTTGATGAGCAAATCAACGAGGCTACTTTCGCGCACCTCTACTCCACATCATTACCCCAGGGGTTCAACCGTTGCCCACGAGCCCTTCCTGGGGTTTTATGGGTGGGCATCAGTAGAGTCTAACACCCACCCGGAATTCTGGGGTATAGAGATATATCCACGTTTTCCGTCGATATAAAGTCCAGAAAAGCATTCTGCATTCTTATAATCTATTTCGCATACAACTTCTTGAAGTAATTTTTTTCCGCAACGACCATCACCAAGGAGACTTCGAAAAATATCAGAAAATTCTTGATGAAGGTGATCAAGCGTCAGACGGCGATCATTTCGCACTTGTTCTTCAATTTTTCGAACAAGTTCGTCAGAAATCACTGATTGATCTTTCATGCTTTGCCTTGTCGTGATTGTCAATACGCTCTGAACAACCTTATTCACTTTGTGAGATGTTGTCGACTCATCACATCACTACCATAAGCTTCCACGAGCTTTCGATAGAATTCATGGCGGTATTGTTTTGCAAATTCAAAAAACGGATGACCGCATGGGTTTCGTATGGACGGAAGGCGGCAGGAACGCGCGACGTCTTCTCCATCGGAAGAATTTACTGTGACTGAAAAAATGGCCGTTTAACACGCGGGGCCAAACAAAATAACCATTAAAATTAATTGAAAGCAATGAGATATTGAGCATAAATGTAATTTTATTGTCAGTATTTTTCTGCTACTAAAATGCTCTTAAAGATTTCCGCTTCTGATATATGCCTGTATGGATGTCTATGGATGGAAATCCTGAGTTCTTGTATTCTTTGCGTATTTCCTACTTGTTAAAAGCTGAATTAGTACCTGAATAAGGAGTATTCAATAGAAATATAACAAGCCATTCAAAACATGGAATCTTTACATTATTGTATAGAAAATCTGACAGCGACAATGATGCGATTATCAGTTGCGCGATGCCTATCATGCACATCACAATAGGAAGTATATCCCATTACGAATCGGTACAGGGTGCTCAGAAATATTGTACTGCTGGAGTCTCTTCTTTCAGTACCGATAAACGAGATGAATGAGTACACAGACAGCCGTTTGTATTATTTACTGAAAAATGCGCTTCAGCCGGTGCTTCGTTGATGGATGTCTGAAAATCATGAAGCGGCAGGTAGTGCGGCCTCGACGAAGATTTATTTACATAAATTATGTGCGTGTCTTGCGAGTCAAAAATGTAAGCAAGACATATCTTACTATATACAGGAACGTATGCCGAATCATTTGTTAGGGTTGCAATCTTCCAGTCTTGAAAAAAATAAAGTTATCGGCGACCCAAGCGCAATTTTTCCCCCCGGGTGATATTCGAAATAAACGATTAATTGCGTGATTACCAAATATAAAACCTTTTAAAATGCGATAACCGGCTTAAAACATGAAAAAAACCATCATTAACCTTCGCAAATTAAATTTGTGTTTTTCCCTTTTGAGCTAAGAGGCAACCTTTGAGGCCCAAGGAATATGAATACATTTTTATCCGGCTTCCTGTTGAACTCGTTTTAATTAGTCAATGAGATCGTTAGGGGGTGCTTTAATAGGCTTAATGTACAATTTCGTAATTAAACACAGCGCTATGAAAAAATGGAAAAAAACGGCGCAAAGAAACGTGTATAGGGAATTTCCGATATACAGTTTTTCATGCATGAGTGAAAATTAAGGTGGGCATTTTGCTGAAAAATATGACAGTTTTCAAATCGAAATTCAAAGCGCTGAAAAAATATTACAGTCCAAATATATTGAATTAAATTCGTTCTAAAATTATATCAATTGATTTGGTATAAAGTGGATATGATGCAATTCATCTCGAAGATAAATGCGATTTCCTTGTTTAAGTTTTTTCGAATAAAAATATTCCCCATCGCATGCATGAGCTTATTTAAATATTTAATAAAGTTTTGTGCTTATTGCATCGTTTGGAGTCATGCACAGAGGATCGTAGCTTTTCATGGTCCACAGCTATGTCTTGAGCGTGAAGGGGCGAAGGTAGACTATCAGGCATAATGGCGTCCTCCCCCTACAGGTCTTGACGGAAATATTACATAAGTTAGCCACCCACCCCCAGCCCTTTTTAATTAGAAAGCCACGTTTAATAAGGAAAAAGAGCGTTTTGAGCGAATTTATATCATGACTTACACAAATTAAAAGAGCGACGAAACGCTTTCACGTAAGCCACGTGTTAAAGAGATTCAATAAATAGGCATCCGAAGAAAACTTTCGCAACTAAAATGTGCGCAAAACAACCACGTAATAAAACTTGATTTAATGGGATATATTTGGAGAAAATAGAAAATATCGCGATAAAATAAAAATATAGAATATAGCAGAACATATATATATATTTGGTTATTATTTATTAAGTTATTAAGGAAACAAGTGGATCAGCGAGTGGTCAATAAAATAAATGATTCGTTTGGATCATAAATTGGGTTACTGTAACTATACAAAGCCACACTTCATTTTTATTTTCTCGTGCTAACATATGAAAGTAAACGTATCATATATTGTATTATAATATACCATTAACATATAATATACTGTTCATTTATCAATTATCTATATGTTTTATTCTTTTCGAGATCTGTTGTGGGTTTCTATCATCAGAGAACTCCTAGAGTATTTCTCGTTTTAGTCCAAAATCTTTTGCAATCCTCTCTTGAATTTTAAACTTCTTTCCATAATAAGATTATTTTTTGTATATAAATACAATTTTAATAGCCAATTATATGCCTTCATTAATTATTTTTAATGTGAAACATGTAGCTACTTCGCTGTAAATACTTTCTGAGTCATTAATTGTGGTAGTTTAATTTAATATTTCGACTAATTCTTCTTGGTTCAACGTACGATCCTCCAATAATTCTTGGATGTCATGAATATCGATGTCATCCAAATCTTCTCCACCAATATCACGACAAATGTTTATAGTCCTTTGATATTCATCTTCTAAGGATTGGATTATTATCAAATCAATTATGTATATTTTTTCCCTCAAACTGCGTTATATAAAGCTTGTTGTAAAAAACACGTCATCATTTATACAAACGCGTCGTATAAAACCGTGTTATACGAGGCCCAAGTGTACTCTGAAAAGCAATATTATTTTTGCAGACTGTAGTTACATGAATAATGTTTCTTAATAATTTTGAGTCAAATTCTTTTTTGCATTTTTGGAGAGCGACACGCATCTAATCATAGAAATTTTACTGTACCCCTCGCGTATATCCCCTAATTTTCCAGTCTCATAAATACAACCCTTATTAACTCAGTGTCTACTAATATGGAAATATTTGATGCAAGCCCTTCCTTCCAGTATTTTACAAAAATGGCCTTAAATCATAGGGTTAAAAAATTCAGATTTCTGTACTTAAATTGGAAATAGTATTGGTCATAACTTGTAATGGCTGAAATAATCTTGATAAAAGTTAAGGTTAGATTGGGTTTGGCTTGGTTAAGCTTGCTTATAAAGATGTTAGTAATTAAATAGTTGATATCATTATTTAATGAATGAATTTAAAGCTTTAAAAAACCCATGATTTTCCTTAATATATTGATTCTTGTCTTTTTATGCAGCCAAATTCGTTTACTAGGGAAGAGATGTGGTGGTTTCCATTGCTTTCCACGTTTGGTAAAGAAAATATAAAATAGTAAAATTATTAATATTACTTTTGAAATGTTTTTAAATACCTGTTGCAAGTCCTGCCATTTTTAGGCGACCCTTCACAATTTTACCCCAGGAAATCGAGATAATCGATCAGAAATATTATTATATCTGATCTCACAAATTTGTTGTCTCCGAGTGTCTGATTTTTTTAATCTTGTGTCATAATTCCTCATAGCATTATTTTTTTAAATCGTTGCAATAAAAACATATTTTTAATTACAAATTATGACTATCTTCTTGTCTAATATATAAAAATGAATTGGGTTTTGTTCATGTGAAATGCGCTGCCATGCCGTTCATCATATTGCAATAAAACTTTGTCCACTAATTACTAAAAATTCCGCGAGTAACATAAGCATAATCTAATATATAAAAAATAATGTTTGTTTGTCCGTATTCAATGCGCTGTCATACCGTTAATTCGATTGCGATAAAGCTTTATCAACTTATTGTTTATATTTGTGGAAATAACATAGGCATAGTAAAAGTATTGTTTGTGTACGCAGTTTGTTATGCGAGACGTTTAGTTATTGGCGCATCTTGCTCTGGTGGTTGCTAAGGTAAATCACTACAACCGTCGATCATATATCCTTTTTTAGGATATTTAAAAATATATGAAAGTGTAAAAATATATGAATTAAATATGTTTCAAGTCCCAAAATACCGTAATCATCTCTTTTTCAGCAAACTGTTTAACAATTTTCCGACCTTAACGAACCTTTTGGGCCCAATCAAATACATAGAGTAGCATCACCGAACTGTGTCTCGATTCCCCTCAAATTGATTTTACGTCTTCGTTTATGAGAAAATGAATAATTATGCGTTGCGCAACAGTGGATGTTACTTATCAGATTCTTTCTTCAGAGTGGGGATCAAGAAGCTTCCTTTGCTCAATTTGAATCACCCTTGTACATACTAAGATAATATTTATATGCTATTCTTTACTGTTTTATGACTACATTTTTAAAAATTCATATATGCTACTAAAACATGTCAAAGTGACTGATAATGGTTTAATAGAAGAAATTGTAGCAAGCAAATCTAGAGTAGATCAGTAATAGAAAAACGCAATTTTAAAATAATCTATGGAGATCTTTTGGATTCCATCCATGGATATGATATGGTATGAAGAAAAATAAATAAAAACCTACTTTGTGACATACCTTTAGGATAGGGATTAGCAAACACTTAAGGCTTTCCTCCATCGCCTGAAGACTATTAAACGAAGACCGGAAATCGCAATTGCAATCATTTTCATCCTCCAGTCGACACTTTGGAAAAACTTTATCCTGCGAAATTTTCCACTAGGCGTTTACTATCGACAGTAAACGTAAACTTTTACGTTTTACCCGAGCCGAGATTGTAACATTACGACGGCTATGTTTTATTAGAGCTCATCATCTCGGCATCTCGCAGAATGGACCCGCTGCAGCAGCATCGCCGGGCTTTAAGATGCTTTTATGGGAAACCATCACGAGGACGTAAACGTTTTTCTTCGCGGTAAATGCTTTTTGTTGATAATTTTCACTCTATAATCATGAAATCCACAATGAAAACATGCCAAATCACGTTTTGAATTTCGAGAAAACATATTTATAAACGAGTGTAGGCAAACTTGCCCGGAACGATATAAGGTCGGAAGAATGCTGGGTTTGACTCTTTATACTATTTAAACTCAATCGTACAATATATATTTTTTGGTTGACCTTATCGAACATTAACTATACGAAGAAGATGATGGGAATCTATCTTATGAAATAATCTCTCAATTTAATTTAATATTAACCCGTTGATGAGAAATCTTTCATATGCTGCGAATGGATTCGAGTGATACAGGAAGAATATTTTCGCACATTGAGTGCGGATATTAGTGAATCGAAGACAAAGACGAGTGTCTTGCGTCTCATCATACGCTCCTATATCGATAGCATGGTCGTACTGTAAAGGTACCCATTTTCGGGTTATATTTGAACTTCTTTCGTATTTTGTGAATATAAAGGGGAAGACGTAATAGAGAGATGTTCTTCCCGCCGGCTTCTCAGTAGTCTCGCAACTGACATCTCTCTTCTAGGAAAACTAAGATCAAACTGAAGATCTGGTTGTTGTGCAGGTTGAAATGATTCTTCGTAATGCATGCCTTTTTATATCTTCATATAAAAATATCTTTATTGAAAAAATTGTTTTCATGAATACAAATAAAATTTTATTCCAAAAGCAATTGTTTAATAAGCATTTCTGGTAATTTTTTTTGTAAAAAATGGATTTTTTTTCTAAATCCAGCCTGAGGAAAAAGGTTTCTGATAGCAATTATAGTTATCGATTGGAGATTTATTCCAAGTTTTCGGTTCCAACCAGACGGGGGAGCAGATCCAGCTGCTATCATGAATTCCACAAGATATTCCTGCTTTAAGAAATTTGCCAGAGCAATTGAACTGTGTTGGGGTTTGCGTGAACCTAACTCGCAATTTGCTTTACATTTCACAAGGAGAGCAGCATTTTCAAATCTGTAATTTAAAACCATATCATTTTATTTTTTAGTTTTATTAATCGCAATGTTTTAAATCGTTTTAAATAACCTTCTATTTTGAATGGCTCTATAGAGAGGTGTTTCTTCCGCGAAGCAGAATTGATCCAAATTCATTTCGAATTCCTCTAAGCATTCAAAATATCGTACAAATTCTTGATGATCCAGATCAACAGCGTGATGGAGTAGATTTAATCCAGTTAAATTATTTTGTCCATTAATGAGATTTTTATCTGTAAAAATGTAAGAAATCAAACAAATCACCAATCGATTAACCTTTTCGTTAGTGAGCAAATTTAAAATCGATGAAGTTGTTGATGTCATAATCGCTTTACACCGATTACTTTCTGTCAGCTCCTAATCAGCATAAGACAATCTTCAATTCGAGAGAGTCAATTATAAATGAACACTTGATAGTGCATACAAGACCACGTCATTTCTTTACATAAACAATGCACAGAAAATTGATTCAAGTGCTCCTCCTTTAGAAGGAAATGATAATTGGACAAAGACTCATTCAACACGCAGCGAAAAACAGCAAGCAGTTAAATAAACAAACACTCTCGATAACACACAATATTCGGTCGTTTCTTTGCGTAAACAAATAACACACTTGAAATCGAAATCATTATAAGTCGATAAATTTGGGCTTAACGATCTATACAATCCTGCGATGCATGGAAGAAAGCTCTCCGTCTCAGTCTCCTGAACTGCGCTAAGTTCTCTCTGTCTCTGTCCGCCTCGGAGCTTCAATGCACAAGAGTGCTCTTTCTGAATAGTGAAGGTCATATCGAAGACCCTTCGATAATACTCCTTAAAAGGTTAATGTATGCTGGGCACTTTGTTGCTTTCATTACTTGTACACATAAATATGGCATTCTTAATTTTGACAGTTTTGAAGAGAAACTTCTAAATACGCAGTAGGGTAAATTGGCTTGAACGTCACGAAAAGTGAAACTCCAATTGACAGTTGATTGGACATATATAGAAAGTTATATGCATGCGCCGCGCCGACTTTACTGTGTGTCTGAATATATCAGAAGCTTGCCTATTTTATTATATAAACTGACTGAGCAGTCTCAAAAATTTGATTTCATTCCGGTCTCTTTAATAATAAGAAAGCATTTTATATATATTATATGACATGGGTATAAAAATACAAGGTACATCCCAAAAGTCATGAAATATATTTTTTTGGCACACCCCTACTGGTCGCAACGTATTCAAACCATTTAGATGAGGTGAGGGAACCCTTAGCTTTATAGTGCACCAAAGTTTGGTCTGCTGCGAGCATCAATTGAAACAGGATAGGTGATTTGATGCACCCTTGTTTTGAAAAATATATATTTCATGAGTTTTGGGATATACTTTGTAGATATGGGACCCTCCACTGACCCGAGCTGTTTATTGGCCCCGCTATTCGGGGCCATGCCAGCCCGCACAACAAAAGTACACACTAAGGTGTAAAACCAGTTAATTTTAAATCATGTCCTGCGAGGACTCGCTATTTCTCCACTGCTTGTGGCCACTTGCGCTCTGAGCGCGGGGGGATAAATTAGCTAGGACTAGCTATATGATATATAAATAAATATACACTTAAAGTAATAGGTAAATAAATAAATAGTATATATACATATAAATATTGGGATAAGGGTGATTGAGTTCCGCTCGCGACCCCGGGAGGTTGCAAGCCTGCTTGAGCCTACTGGCCGCCGGGGGGGCCTCTACGACCCTATCGAGGTCGTAAAAAGCCCCGGGAATGCATTTCCCCCCAAATTTATGGCAGAAAGCCCTAAACGCCCTGAAATTGGAGGGAGTGGCCACAAGGTTTCCGTGTCCAACCGGTCCAAACTCTGGACCGCTGACACAACGAAATAGCGCCTCGCGATCGGACGCCATGCCCGGACATGTCCACAGAACATGGTCTGCGTCCATGACCGGATCTCCGCATGGGCACTCCGAGGAAGGAGAAATCTTAAACCTGCGGAGAGGCCCTAAACCGCCCGTGTCCAGTGAGAAACTGGGACGTCCAGTAATATACTTTGTAGAAATAAGCACATGTTTCTTACCAATTTTCAGAATGTTTCGTAATATATCCGGATCTCCCAGTTTCATTGCCCACAGAGCAGCATCATCACCGTCAACGTCGGTATTTTTTAGATGCTTGATGAAAACTTTCAGCATTTGCTAATATTGACAACAGTAACAGCATTAAATTAATCGGATTGACAGAAATATACCAAATTTGATCTTCTTACTTTTTTGAGCTGAGGATCGCTTGAAAAAATCTCGTTATTAAGACCTTTTCCTCTTTTCGTCAAATCAAGAAGAGGTTGCGCCCCTTTTTGTAACAAAACCCGTACCATATCAGTATATCCTGTTTCAACAGCCTCTTGAACGAGAGATTTTCCTGTGAACAAGTATGATATAAGCAATCAAATATTTTTTAGTCATGCGTTATCAATTTAAAATGCCACAATATAATCAATTTCGATCAAGACGATTAACTAATCATTATCATTCTGATCATCCGCTTGGAGTTTCCGCAATCCGATAGCAAACGGACCCCGTGCGAGGTTGTCTACCTTAAATCGTACATGCGGGGGGGGGGGTGTTGCAGTTCAAGATTTATACAATTCAGGCGTCTCTGTCCAAACGATACAGTCAAATAAACAAGTTTATTTACCAATATTGTTAAGCCCTGTTGTAGTGGCTCCAGCTTTCAATAAAATATTAACTATTTTTAAATTCTTTTCCCGTACACTCATCCAAATTGGAGTTTCCATATTTGTATCGCACATATTTACATCAGCCCCGGATTTAATCAATAGTCGAACCTTGAAAATATAATATAAAAGCTTACTACAGTGAACTACATTATAATATGCAATTTAATGAAGCAGAATCGTAGAAAAAGGAAGGAGTTTAGCACATTAAAATTATTAAGTAATTCATGCATGAGTGAGCGAAGATTCTTTGGTCAAAGTCAATTACTATTTTAAGACGATTGTGCATTGCAGCTAAATGAAGACATGAAGGTTTCGTTGTAGTTCGAGCTTGATTGTTGATATCCTCAGCTTTTATATATTTTCTTAAGCGTTTTATGACGAATATAAAACCGCAAGCCGTTGCTGCATGCAGAGTTATTGATGCAAGAGGATGACTTATTGCATGTGGACCTTGAAGTTTAAGAAAAATATATATTTTTTGTAATTTTTGTATAGTAATTTAATTAAAAAAAATACCATATTGCAATAAAATACGCGATTCAGCTAGCATTATTATTTCCATTTTGGGCTCATAACCTTCCAAGCATTTTTCCTGATAAATCAAAAAAATGAATATGAATCAACGTGAACGTGAGTCGGTGCGGGCGGTGGAAGATGTACCAGTATAGTAAGAATAACAACAACAAATAACAAAAACAGTATAGACTTAAATCACTGGATCATGCGAATTAAATGAGATGCAGTGTAGTTCTCGATATTGGTAAAATAAAAATATTTATTTGAGAGAAAAAGTGACACTTCAAGCAGCAGTTGGTCGGAAAGAGACGTAAATAGAGAAGTAAAGAGAAGGAAATACTTTCAGTTTCATATACACGTACATAAACAAGCTACGCGCATGCGCCGCGTCGCCTCTGCTGTGTACCAGTTACCAGCAATTTTTATATATTACACAAACACAGCTTATTTTTTTAGCTTACAATTTCCATTGTGTAAAAAATGAAATGAAGGAATGGAAAAATACAACGGAGAAAATCGAACAAATCGCTAAAAAAAAGTGCCAACAAGTATATTGGAAAGAAGTAAAAAATATTGACCTAAGCAAATGGCAAAAATCAATTTAATTTTATTGCCATTCCAGCGTACTTCAAGTCCTTCGATAGAACTGCTGTCAATTGGGTTTAAAACAGCTTCAGTAACTCTATTGGCCAGGAATAATGGTTGTGCATTGTTACTAAGTAGCATGGCACATGAATTACCCTCCTGGTGGCCGATTTGTCTTAAAATGCGACTGATGTTTATAGAGCCGTAAATACTGGCATGCATTCAGATCTCAAGAGTTCTTAGCTAAATTGGAATAGGCTTTTTTTTCTCTTGGGAAGGGGAAATCTTTAATAAGACACCAAGGAATTCTTACCCACTAAAACCCCCACCCTTTTTCTCCATCGTCTCCCTTGGAATCTGCTTTCGCATTGCTTCAAGGGGGTGGGTTTGTTTTTCTACGTACCGCTTCCCACTCTATTTCGTTCCTGCTCATTGTGGTGACCATATTGGATATAGTTGGGGTTTTTCCAATTTTTTTCGCTGATTCTCGCCTATCATCTGCCCACTCCTCACATTTGATGCTGGTGAGCTCTGCATCATCGCGATACTCGCCGCAGTGGTGACATTTTGTCGAATCCTCATTGCCACATGGAATAGGCTAGGACTCGATGCTATGATTAGGTGGGTGTTTCACTCTACAGTGCCCATCCATTAAACACCCTTGGAGGGATGGGAGGGAGGGGCAGCCCTATTTCTGTAGGTAACAATAAAATCCCTAAGGTAATAATGAACTGCTGATTACAGAAGAAGCAGGCGGGCTCTGGCTAGGTACTACAAATGCCCGAACCAATACGAGTATTATGTGGAAGGTTATCTGCAGTCCGTTATCTGCTGCAGTCCCCTTCAAACTGAGATCGCTTAGAGTTTTAGCGTAAATTCTAACTTCTTCTTCCAACGCACCTTTAGGTGCATGTAGCTTAAAAGCGGCATTCCTGCGAGAATTTCATCTTTTTTTTAAGGGCGTGGAGCGAAAAGTGTGGGCGCCGGGTAGTTCTACGCTTAGCGTCTCTTGGGAGGATCAGAAGAGCAATGGAAGACACTCCTGTGTGGCTAGTTTGGGGGCACTCGGAATTGAAACGAGCTGTCGTCAAATAAGTCGCAGTCTGTCTAATCTCAACAATCCGTCATGGGCTGTAGCTTCTTTAAAGCTGAGGTTGGATTCGTAGTGGCAGTGACCTCGCTTATTTTTTTCCTTTGAATCTTAGTTGTATTTATTCTCTCCTCCTCCATCGCATTTTAGGGTGCATGTTAGCCAGAAATTGGTCTTCCTCTTAGTATCTCGCCTCCTCTGGAGGGCGCGGAGTGAAAGGAGTGAGCACCTGGAAGCTCTATGCCGAGCGTCTGGTGATCAAAAGAAAGATGGAAGGCACTCTGTGTGGCAAGTCCAAGGACACCCGGATAAGTCGTTGTCCCTCCAATCACACCGTGTCCCGCTTTTGGGTCATTGTCATGGTGATTCAGAAGTTTAGAATCCTGATGCAACTATCCTATTCAGCAGTAGCAAGATCGTTCGCACATTGATTGTGGAATTCATGCAATACAATTGAATCCTATCGTCCATTTAAAAACTTCACCCAATTAGTTACAGAGTTCGTACTATGCCCATAAGGATATCCTTGGTGAACATGTATGTATACAGAAGATACAGATGACAGCATCAACAGTGCCTTTTATGAACAACGCGCAGATGGTGTGTAGCCTCCTGTCATCCAATGGTACTAATGTTGTGCTTTTTATCACTTGATTTAATTTGTCCTCTTAAACAGTATTCACAAATTGCAGTTTTTTTATGAATTTTGAAAAAAAATATATTAAAAGCATCGACATACAAAAACATGTACTTAATTATAACAATAATCATAAATATTGTGTTCACAAGCTTACCTCGCATACACGATTTCTTTTACTTATAACTGATATATCCAAATCATTTTTATCTGAAAAGATAGTAAAATATTTTTTTTATACTACAATAATTTTGATTACACGATTAGTTTAAAATAAATATCTTTTTACCTATAGTTAAAAAATATTTTTTAATTTCTTCGTCTTTCAGGCGTTCTGCTAAAATACGATGATTTTCATTAATTTTATAGCCTTCGTTCACCAAACGCTTGACAATAGATAGCTGAGAATAAAAATGAATACAACTATTTGAACATCGTACACAGTTATAGTAAATTTATAAGAATCGATATAATCTGATCTCCAAACGCAATAAAAAATATTAAAAAATATTAAATGACAACCTGATTATTTTCAATAGCTTCTGAGAGTTCATTGTCTTCAATAATAGAAGATTTAGATTTTGCATGAATAAAATATTCTAATATTGCCGAGTGCCGATTGCCAATAACATTAATCAAAAACGATTCGTCTGAAAATTAATTATCAATATTTTTTTTTCTTTTCAATAAGTTATGTGATACCAACTAATTTTCTGCGAAACATTAAAACCGTGTTGAAAGAATTTCGTGTTATATGAAGGTTACCTGCATATAAAATCATACCTGAACTTTGAGATTCTGATTCAGGATCAGGAGCACTTTGAACTAAAGTTTGAAGTGCCTCTGAGTGAGTATTTTCAGTTGCCCAATGTAATGCCGAAAATCCACTAATTGTATGAGAAGCAGTATCAGCTTTAAAATCAACTAGTAGTTGGATCTGTGATTTTTCAAAAGTATTTGAAAAGTGATTGACACTCTATTTATTTGCATATGGAATCATCTAAAAAGCTAAATTATTTTATGCTAAAAAACAAACCATTTCAACATTGTTATGTGCAGCAGCTATGGCTAGAGGTGATTTGTAATTAGGATCAGCATTGCCTTCAAGAATTGCTCGAGCCGCCTTCAAATTGTCAATTGCAACAGCTTTTTCCAAGCACTCAACACAGCCATTTAATTCCAATTTACCATCTATAAAAATATTTCATAATGCAATGTTTTCAAGGTGGATTATAGTTTAAATTCAAATAGCAATAAATGAAGGCTAACAGTTGATTAGAATATTTAAGATCGTATTGTCTTCTAATATATCAAGAGCTGAACACATGTGATGATCCATAATGCGAGTTCCGTTTTGAATACAGCTTTGAACATAGTCTGGCTGTTGAACAGATGCAGTGAACATATTTGTAATCGTTAACATAATATGCGTAAATTAAAATATAATTGTATACCAAATTATATTCGATCGCCTTAGAAAGCAATAGATCAGTATTTCCTTTAAATTGGTGAAGCACCCCTAAAAGCGCAGCGCATAATTCAAAATCTCCACGCTTCACTACGAAGAATAATGGATTTCTTCCTGGAAATAAAATCTTATTGGATGTTATTAGGGTCATTCAGAATTAATTAGGGTCACATTTAAGATAAGAATACCGCGAAAATCTCTTGTTTGTCTATTCGCGCCAAAATTGATGAGCGTATTAACGACGCTCTTTTTATCAATGTACACTGCGAACATCAGCGGGGTTTGATCGTTGCTGTTTATCGCTTCTAGTTCAGTCTTTTCTTGAAGTAGCATCGAGATCTTAAATAGTTTTCAAATGATAAGTTGAATGAGTTTCCTCAGCGCATTTATAACTGTGAAAATATTTTTTAAAAACTACCAGATTATCATCGTACTCCTTGTAAATGGCGAGATGTAGCGCCGTGGAATGCATGCGTTGTGGTCCATCCAAAGGACACAAACTCTTAACAGATCCCCGTTGAAATAAAATTTGAATAATCTCGCTGTGTTTTTCGTCAGTTGCTACATATAATGGAGTTTTGCCCGTTGAATCGGGTATGTTAATATCGGCGCCTTTAAACATAACCAGCAATATATGATAGCTCTTGAATCGCTTTAACAATATTAAATAATTTGAATTTATGGAAACTAGTCATCAATTTGTCTGTTATACGTTACCATGTTCTATCAATTCGCGCAAAATATTTACGTTTCCATCTTTTACGGCCATCATCAATGGGGTCAGACCTTGTCGGTTCATCAGATTGGGATCACATCCCATTTGTAGAAGAGCCCTCAATATACTAATATCGACGTTATTTTCTACGGCCAAGTGTAAAACTGTTCGTCTTGATAAATCCTTAGCGTTTACTTTGGGATTGAATAATTTTAGGTAGTTAATCTGGTAACATTAATAGATATTAATGATGATGAAAAGCATCAGATAAAGAACGATGTTTTACACTATGAATATATTAACATGTCCACCTTAACGGATTGAGCCATATATAAAATGAATTTGAATGTGAATTTATGAATTTGAATGGTTCCGATTTGAAACACGATTGATATGCGCAGTTGCGCGCACATCTATAATCATATGGCACCTTGTCATCCAAAATTTGATCAGCCGTTTACAATACTTACTATATTAAGATTGTTGTTATAAGTAGCAATATGAAGTGGTGTATATTTGTGCAATCGAGTCCGATAATTAATTTTCGCGCCTTGTTTCAATAAAACTGAGGCAACATCTTCACATCCTTCATTTACAGCATGATGTAAGGCAGTCCAACCTTTCTCATCTCTTTTGTTTACGTTGCATTCTTCTTAAAGAGCAATATTTTACATTAATATTAAGCATCGATGTAATAATAATGTTCAGATTGGTACATACTGTAACGAAGAAGCGTCTCGCAAACCGTAACATTTCTTTGCAAAACGGAGCACACTAATGGAGTAGCTCCCGTAGGATCCAAACTATTGACGATGCTAATATCATGATCTAACAGCACCCGTACAATATCTGTCTATTAAGACAAAATTTAAATGAAAATCACATTTGTTAAACTATAACATTAAAATGAATAACAAATTACCTGTCCTTTGAAGATTGCTTCAAACAGAAAAATCTGGAGTTTGGAATCAGGGCTACAGGCCAAATCTTTCGATATTCGAGATAAATCCAATGACAATGCTGCGGGAATCATATTATTTTATAATATCACTGTATGAACTCTAATTTTTGGACAATTCTTATCAAACATAATTATTATTTGCGGTTAAAAATGACGCAAATATTCGTGTTATGTCCAGCACACTTCGCTCAAGATAGCGCGATGAACGACTGACTTTTTAATACAGATTCTATACTGAATTTAGTGTCGTGAGCGCCATGTCTAAAAATATCATTGCTTATCATTTAACTACCGTTGCTGCGTAGTGGCGTAATATTTTATTCTGGAAATCATATATTTAAAATGTAATAAATAAATAAATCTTTTTTTATATTTTAAACATAATTTGTATATTGTATATTTAACCCATCTACTACCCGACCAAAAAAATTGTACCCAAGGGAATGTCGAAGCAATTTGATATAATTTTGGAGGTTTGATACAAAATCCAAAAGGAACATATTAAAAACTATATTAATTCCTAACGATAATCCTATAATCCTATGAAGCGTTACCTGTCACAAAACAATCAATTTATGTAGTTCTACTTTCTAATATTATTATATTTTAAATAATTATCATCAAACTATTGTTATCATAGTGTAGCCACAAATAGTCCACTGCAGTACTAGGGCCTCTTCAATATCCATTCATAAGAAAGGTTCCATCCATTTCGTCATATTGTATCATACATTTGCCCCCTCATTCGCTCGATATTGAAGTCAGCATGACTATCGAATTTCATTTAGAGCGCTCACCCAGCGGGCCATCTAGATGTACGTTTTGAAGGGCGGTTTCACGACCGTCTCGATAGGAAATATGGGTTGGGGGAGTTTATAAAGACTGAGTAGTTTTCCTCGAAAGATAGTGAAAAACTAGTCGAGATGACCTTGTTGTTTTAATGGAAAGGGCTTTCTGGAGTACAAAGAGACTAGTCCCTCTTTTCCTTGCAAGGATTATAAGGAAATCTTACGTAATGCATCTCGGATTCACTCCTATACCAACTAAAGACGTTTCCCCGTCCAAGTGCAATTTCCCCAAGCGAATTCCAGTTTGACGATTTCAACGGAAGATAATGTTGTTATCATTAAGAAGTGAGATTCTTCATTTATCCCTCCTCAAGACCGTCTGTTTAGACTCTACGATGCCCACATATAAAACACCAAGGGAGGAGCCAACTCTATCCCCGTGGGCAATGGTGGAGCCCCTGAGGTAATGATGTGGAGTAGGTGCGCGAAAGCAGCCTCGTCAGTTTGCTCATCAATCGCTGCTGGGATAGTCTAGCTAACATGAGTTAGGTGCGCAGCTAATCCTGTGCGGAACGAGGAACAACAGCTTATTACATGCAGGGGAAAATGGCTACGGCTGCTTGGCAACTCGTCTCCGTAGCTAGGCACTACGAATGGCCGAACCAATATGAGTACCACGAAGAAGGAGGAGTCCCTGCAGTCCGTCATCTGCTGTAGTCTTCTTCAAACTGATGTTGGATTTGTGGTGGCAGTAAGCCCACGGAAGTAAATACCTTGAATTTAGCTCCTTCCTCCTTCATCGCACCTTCAGGTACACATGATTTGAAGCTGGCCCTTCCACGGAAACCTCGCCTTCTCTAGATGGTGCGGAGCAAAAGGAGTGAGCACCTGGACGATCTGGGCGTGTCTTTTTTTCGTGTGGGGCTAAAGGATCAGTGGAAGATGCTCTTTGTGTGGCTAGTCCTGGGTAACCCGGAACAGATCATACATCAGTGCAGGAAATGGGATCGCACATTTATGATCCCCAATCCACTTAGTCGCTGTCTGTCGTCTGTCATGTAGTCCAAGGGTATTCAGAACAGATCACATAGCAAAGCGGGGCATGGACTCTATCGTCAGTCAATGTACTGTCTGATCTCAATTTGTTCTTTTTCTGCATGACTGCAGCCGCAACTCTTGATAAAATCATCCAATAATACTAGGAGTACACACCATCTAGTCCAGAATTGACCTCATGTGACTACCATATGTTTATAGAGGCATTAGGAGGGTAAAGACTTCAAGACAACGCTGGGATCGAACATTATGTGCGCAACTGGTTTTCAGAACAGCCACTTTCTTTCATCAGTGACGGGATTAAGAAGCTTTCTTATCCGTTCAATGAATGTAATTCAAATGAAGAAATTTATTTATTTTTATATATCACTAATAAATTTGTTTAATAAATTTTCGGGTTATATTTGAACTTCTTTCGTATTTTGTGAATATAAAGGGGAAGACCTAATAGAGAGATGTTCTTCCCGCCAGCTTCTTAGTAGTCTCGCAACTGGCATCTCTCTTCTAGAAAAACTAAGATCAAAGTCAAGATCTGGTTGTTGTGCAGGTTGACGTGATTCTTCGTAATGTATGCTTTTTTGATGATTAATAAAAAATATTATAAAAATATCTTTATTGAAAAAAATGTTTTCATGAATACAAATAAAATTTTATTCCAAAAGCAATCGTTTAATAAGCATTTCTGGTAACATTTCTTGTAATAAATGTATTTTTTTTCTAAATCCAGCTTGAGGAAAAATATTTCGGATGGCAATTATAGTCATTGATTGGAGATTCATTCCAAATTTTCGATTCCATCCTGGAGGATAAGCAGAACCAGCTGAGATCATGAGTTTCACCAGATCTTCCTGCTTTAAGAATTTCGCCAGAGCAATTGAACTGTGTTGGGGTTTGCGTAAACCTAATTCGCAATTTGCTTTACATTTCACAAGGAGAGCAGCATTTTCAAATCTACAATACAAAACCATGTAATATTATTTTTTAGTTTTTTCTCTTTATCATAGTGTTTTAAATTGGAAATAAAGAATTAACTTTCTGTTGTGAATGGCTCTATAGAGAGGTGTTTCTTCCGCGAAACAGAATTGATCCAAATCCATTTCGAGTTCCTCCAAGCATTCAAAATATTGCACAAATTCTTGATGATTCAGATCAACAGCTTGGTGCAGTAGATTTAATCCAGTTACATTATTTCGTCCATTTATGAGATTTTTGTCTATGAAAATATCGAAAATAAATCACATCACTTTTTTGCTTTCATTCCTTGGACAAATTTAGACAGCATGCAATGACGTTGATGTTAATTCATCCGTTTTTAATTTTTTTCTTTTTTAAAAAATAAATAACGATAAGTTGAATTGAAATCAAAAACTACAACTCTCATTTTTTAATGTTAACAAAAAACATGTGTTTCCTGCACCGTGTCTCGATTCAAACTGACGGTTATTGGCGGACGATATTCCGGTTTTTAAACAAGCATTATTGCATACTGAATATGATAGAAATATGGACAAAAACACAAATTTCTTACCAATTTTCAAAATAGTCCGTAATATATCCGGATCTCCCAATTTCATCGCCCACAAAGCTGCATCATCACCATCACTATTGCCATGTCTTAAATGTTCAATGAACACTTTCAACATTTGCTGAAATTATCAACCATATCAAAATAAGCCAAACAAGTATTTGAAGCTTTGATAAAAATGTAAATCCAAATTTGGGACAAAATTTTGTTACCTCCCGGAGCTTAGGATCGCTTAAGACTATCTCGGTTTTAGGATGCCTATCTATTTTTGTCAAATCGAGAAGAAGTGGCACCCCATTTTGTAATAACATCTGCACTAAACGAACACACCCTATTTTAAAAGCCACTTGAATGAGAGAGTCTCCTGTTAATGAATATGGTTTTTTTAAACTTATATTTTGTTGAGTTACATGTTTGGGTTTTTAAGGATTACTTGATTAAGAATGTTATAAATCATTTGAATATTTGTGCTTTTATTTATTTATTTACTTTGTGGGTACGCACGGAGTGGGTTCTGACACCATGGTTACGTAGAGTATTGATCATCGAGTTATTAAGTCTCCAGACTATGCTCCACTGCAAAAATGCTTCCTTCATTTGTCAAAAATGTTTTTAGATATCTCCCGCTTGTGGAGATGTCTTACAAAGGTTTGATATGTCAATATTCAAAATATCAACAAGCTTTTGTAAAGCCAGTCGAGGGTATGCTGTTATTATGTCGATCATCAATAATTTCATTTGGGCGTCCTGCGCAGTGTTTATCTTTAAGGGATGAATTCTCAGTATGGAACGTGTTAAAGCACATATAGTATGTTCATATTTTTACATATCCTTCATCAGACAATGAGCAAACATTATTATAAAAGAAGGTATTGTACCTTTAATATTAAGTCCCGTTGTGGTGGATCCAGCTTTCAAAAATATATCAACCAGTTTTAAATTTGCTTTTTGTACACTTATCCATAATGGTGTTTCCATATTTGCATCATGCACATTTATATCAGCCCCAGATTCAATCAGGAATACTATCTTGAAAGCAAAACGTATGGATTAAAAATAATATTTTGCTCTAGTAAAATGAAATTAAATTAAAACGAAGAAAAAGAGTGTGAGGGATGAAGTGCTTTGATTTGGTGTTAAATAAGCGCAGCTAAAGTCATTTACTATATCGATGTAGTTCCAACGTGCGGCTATATGAAGTGGGGTTTGTTTTGGTGAATATAAAGTCAAAATGTTGAGATCCTCGGGTTTTGAATGTTTCACGATGTGGCGTATGACTTGTAGATAACCGCAATTAGTTGCCGAATGCAACAGTGTACATGCAAAAAAATCCAATTCAAATATGTTTGTACCTTGAAATATAAAAATACTTTAATTTTTATATTTGAATGAAGATTAAAAGCGAAAAAACCACTCTTTACCTCTATACAACATATCATCTAATAGCTGGAACATGGATTCTTCATTCAAAGTATTATACGCTCTCATCTGTTAAATTAGAAATGATGCTTAAGTACACGTATCATGGTACATTTGTTTTAAGAATAAATTTATGTTATACCGGTAATTCGATCTCTTAAAGACAGAGACTATGCACCCGGGAGTTCCGGACTAGCCATATAGATCCGCTAATATTTATAGAGCCAAGGGACTACGAGGGATACCAGCTTCAAGCGAACATGCATTCAAAGATGTGTGACAGGATGGAATATGGTAAAATTTTGAATTAACAACGAGTATCTGTTTTGGTGATTTATAGTACTTAGCCGCGAAAACAAGTCACCTGCTATTCTCAGCAAAGCTATTCTTCTCTGTGTACCACAGGCTGTTGAATATAGTGGTGTCGTCTTTTGCCCAGGTTCCTCCTTCTTTTGTAATCGGTAGTTCCACACTCGATTTTACGGGTATGCAACACATTGTAAGCTACTCACCCAACTTATGTTGGCTGGGTTAATCCAGCAAAGTTTTTATGGGCAAACCAGCGAGACTGCCCCCTGGAATTTTATGGATAGGTACCGTAGAGTGAAATATTCACATTGTTAAATTTCCAATGATCAAAGAAATAATTCATTGGAATTTACAGGAATTCTCATTCTCACTTTGATATTGTAAATCGAAGATTGGATTTCATTCTCGCGCCTCGTGAAGAGAGGAACATTGAGGAACTGTATTTTTTTACAACTCTTGAAAAAATCCACATGGACAACGGTGGTTGCTTATTGTGGATCACATTTTTTTAGTAGACATTGTAAACACCCACTTTACGATGACAACGAAAAACAGATGAACAGCAGTTTATTGTTCAGCAGACACACAAATAACGCCAATATCTCGCACCATGCGTGTTGTTGGTTGGATGATTAGTCCTAGGTCACTATACAGGGGGGCGAAGAAACGGGAAGCGAGGGAGACGACAATGGCGGAATGGCAGATACGATGAGATGCTCCAGAAAAGAGCAGGTGGACTCACACCCTCCTGTCCGACGTAAGGAAGTGGAGTGAAAGGAGACATGGAAGACTGAGCTATCATCTGACTCAGCTCCTCACTGGACATGGTTTCTTCGGAGCCTATCTGAAGTGGATAGGTAAAGAGGCAATGACCGAGTGCCATCATTGTGGGGCTGAGGCGGATGACGTAGAGCACACGATATTCGAATGCAGAGTATGGGATGAACAAGTGTCGAAGGACAAAATTATAGAATAGTTGCTAGAGAATGTGAAAAAATGGATGCCTGGGGGAACTTCGCCTACATAAAAAAAATACTCCATGCGGAAAAAAGATCACCATACAGGACCTTCTATCCACCGTAAATCGGTAAGTTTCACACTTACGTGATGTGTAAGTGTAGCCCCGGAACCTTTTCCAGGAACCCACTCTTTCTACACCGTATCTATCTAGAAGAGCAAGACATCATTCTGAATCTGAATTTTGTCTACTGCACCCAAGGTGCAGGGAATGGGCAGTATATATATACAGTATATAATATATATATTATTATTAATTACTCGTTTTGGTTAGGTCATTCGTAGTACTTAGCCTTGGAGAAAAGTGGCCGTTCTAACATACAAGTAGCAGAGCTTCACTTTGCATGTCTAAGTTTGTTGAATATAGTGGTAGCACCTTTATCCAAGTGGTCCGAGTTTCGGACCACTGACAAATCGAAAGAACACCTCGCAATTGGATGTCATGCCCATATCCACAGAGCATAGTCGGAGGGATCTCCGTATGGACACTTCGAAGTCGGAAAAAGTCCAAACCTAAGCAATGAGACTCTAAACTGCCCGTATCCAGTGATCCAGAATAACTTAGCGACATCTTAGACGGTGCATAACCGAGGGGAAGAAACGCAAAAGTAAAATGTCATGAAAAAAATCATACCTCGCTTAAAATATCTGGTTTGCTCAAACATATCTCTGATAAATTATGTTCTTCTGACATACGTATGGTTGTAAAAAATTTTAATATGTCTTTGTTTTCCAAGCTATTCGCTAAAATACGATGTTTCTTATTAACCTTGAATCCTCCATTCACTAATAGCTTGACAATCGATAGCTAGAATAAAAACGTTTTTGCTTCAAAATTATATTTTGACTGAGATTTTAGAAATTGTTATTGAAATAAAGCTCTTTAAATGGCTCTATAAATATTAATAAATTTTCATTGAGACCTCATTTTTTTCAATAGCTTCTGCAAGCTCATCAACAAATACAGAAGGCTTTGAGTTTGCTTGTAATAATAGTTCTATAATTGAAGAATTTTGATTACGAATAGCAGTGAGAATGTTTGAAGTATCTGAAATTAAATTAAAACGAAAAATTCTTATTTAGGGCGCCTTGATTCTCTCTTTCTATTAGAGTGTATGCTATTTTTATATGAACGTTTTTAATTATACTTTCGATATCGATGACTAAATGAGGATCAGCTCCAGCTGCAAGTAGAGTATCAACAGCATTGTATTTGTTCATTTTAATACACAAATTTAATGCATTATTTCCATATGAATCAAAAAAATTTACATCAGGATTAAATTCTAGAAGTAATTTCATCTAGAAAAAAGGAAATCATGAAACATTAGAACGATGCATTAAAGTAGGGTGGCTTTGAGTGACAGATTTGTAACATTAATTGGAATGCAATTTTTGAGGAATATTAAAATATTGTTTTTCACAAGATAGTTTTTTAAAACTTCATAGATAATATAAAACCGAACCATTTCAATGTTATTACAGTGGACTGCTCTTGTTAATGGAGTTTTGTAATTAGGATCAGCATTGCTTTCAAGAATTGCTCGAGCTGCCTTCAAATTGTCAATTGCAACAGCTTTCTCCAAGCACTCAACACAGCCATTTAATTCCAATTTACCATCTATAAAAATATTTCATAATGCAATTTTTTCAAGATGAATTATAATTTCAATTCAAATTGCAATAAATGAGGACTAACAGTTGATTAGAATATTTAAGATCGTATTGTCTTCTAATATATCAAGAGCTGAACACATGTGATGATCCATAATGCGAGTTCCGTTTTGAATACAGCTTTGAACATAGTCTGGCTGTTGAACAGATGCAGTGAACATATTTGTAATCGTAAACATAATATGCGTAAATTAAATTATAATTGTATACCAAATTATATTCGATCGCCTTAGAAAGCAATAGATCAGTATTTCCTTTAAATTGGTGAAGCACCCCTAAAAGCGCAGCGCATAATTCAAAATCTCCACGCTTCACTACGAAGAATAATGGATTTCTTCCTGGAAATAAAATCTTATTGGATGTTATACATTCAAAATTAATTAGGGTCACATTTAAGATAAGAATACCGCGAAAATCTCTTGTTTGTCTATTCGCGCCAAAATTGATGAGCGTATTAACGACGCTCTTTTTATCAATGTACACTGCGAACATCAGCGGGGTTTGATCGTTGCTGTTTATCGCTTCTAGTTCAGTCTTTTCTTGAAGTAGCATCGAGATCTTAAATAGTTTTCAAATGATAAGTTTAATGAGTTTCCTCAGCGCATTTATAACTGTGAAAATATTTTTTAAAAACTACCAGATTATCATCGTACTCCTTGTAAATGGCGAGATGTAGCGCCGTGGAATGCATGCGTTGTGGTCCATTCAAAGGACACAAACTCTTAACAGATCCCCGTTGAAATAAAATTTGAATAATCTCGCTGTGTTTTTCGTCAGTCGCTACATATAATGGAGTTTTGCCCGTTGAATCGGGTATGTTAATATCGGCGCCTTTAAAAATAACCAGCAATATATGATAGCTCTTGAATCGCTTTAACAATATTAAATAATTTGAATTTATGGAAACCAGTCATCAATTTGTCTGTTATACGTTACCATGTTCTATTAATTCGCGCAAAATATTTACGTTTCCATCTTTTACGGCCATCATCAATGGGGTCAGACCTTGTCGGTTCATCAGATTGGGATCACATCCCATTTGTAGGAGAGCCCTCAATATACTAATATCGACGTTATTTTCAACGGCCAAGTGTAAAACTGTTCGTCTTGATAAATCCTTGGCGTTTACTTTGGGATTGAATAATTTTAGGTAGTTAATCTGGTAACATTATTAGATATTAATGATGATGAAAAGCATCAACTAAAGAACGATGTTTTACACTATGAATATATTAATTGAGTCATATATAAAATGAATTTGAATGTGAATTTATGAATTTGAATGGTTCCGATTTGAAACACGATTGATATGCATAGTTGCGCGCGCATCTATAATCATATGGCACCTTGTCATCCAAAATTTGATTAGCCGTTTATAATACTTACAATATTAAGATTGTTGTTATAAGTAGCAATATGAAGCGGTGTATATTTGTGCAATCGAGTCCGATAATTAATTTTCGCGCCATGTTTTAATAAAACTGAGACAACATCTTCACATCCTCCATTTGCAGCATGATGTAAGGCAGTCCAGCCTTTCTCATCTTTTTTGTTTACGTTGCATTCTTCTTAAAGAGCAATATTTTACATTAATATTAAGCATCGATGTAATAATAATGTTCAGATTGGTACATACTGTAACGAAGAAGCGTCTCGCAAACCGTAACATTTCTTTGCAAAACGGAGCACACTAATGGAGTAGCTCCCGTAGGATCCAAACTATTGACGATGTTAATGTCATGATCTAACAGCACTCGTACAATATCCGTCTATTAAGACAAAATTAAAACGAAAATCATATTTGTTAAACTATAACATTAAAATGAATAACAAATTACCCGTTCTTTGAAGATTGCTTCAAATAGAAAAATCTGGAGTTTGGAATCAGGGCTACAAGCCAAATCTTTCGATATTCGAGATAAATCCATTGAAAATGCGGCGGGAATCATATTATTTTATAATATCACTGTATGAACTTTAAGATTTGGACAATTTTTATCAAACATAATCATTATTTGCGGTTAAAAAATGACGCAACTATTCGTGTTATGTTTAGCACACTTCTTGCGTCACTGCGTAATGATCGACTGAATTTTTTATAGTGAAATTTTGTTTGATATTGCTACGTGCTACTAAAATAGTGATGAGTAATTGTGTAGATATCCTTGTGTGAAGTTTCTCAACTCATTTCATTCAATTTTTTAATTTTAATACATTGATCTTCCATGTCAGAGTTCTAAATTAGTCTAATTCTAAGGCCTTAATTGCGATTGCCATGCTCTAGAATTATGTAAATACGGACCTAGATGATAAGAAAGTATACATTTGTATTTTATTATAATTTTTATAGTGCAACTAAATATGTGAATTGGTTCTAATTGGCCAAAATATTGTCTTAAAACTTCCTCCTGAGGCCCATCGGTTTGGATTTGCTTATTAATTTTTATTGCAGTCCAAAGTTATCATTTTTTTGTTCTGTTTTGAACTGCTGAAAATGTACGCTCACCTTCCACACTCGTTGGAGGTATCGTCATCAGATATTTAAATGATAGTTTGAATTGATGATCCCGTGAGCCCCCATTTTCGTATAACACCATCAATGTGACTAATAAAATTCCTTTCTGCTGAACTAAAATTCGCAAAATTCCCGATTTCCCGACAAATTATTTATTTCCGTCGTTGCAGATGAATATTTATATACTTTAATACTTTGATATGATTCGTAATTATATTACGAAGCAATACAAAAATTCTGAACCCCATATCTATTATATTTCATATCGATATTCCCATTATTAAAGTCGAGGTGTAGTAAATACATCACCGGTAGGGAAAGATTAATATAACAATTTGAAAAACATATATGTACTGTATATATGTATACATAGATTAGACAGTTACTGCCCCATAGGCGTCGCCTAAGCTCTTCAATTAGTAGTTACGCCACTGTTTCCAAGCGTCCAGATTTCGGCAGGAATGTCTCGATTTAGTAGCTTTCATCGTGCTGGTGAGGTATACGACTTCTGTTAGATAAAAATTTCAATCCCGAATTTTTCGGGTTTACGTTTACTAATCCCGGGATTTATTAGCACCTACTGCCGATAATTTAACTACATTGAATTAACATATTCTTGAATATACTGCTTGTTGCAAATGAAATAAAGTGAACAGAATCAATTTTATTTTTTTATTTATACTTTCACTTATAGTTTCACAGCAGTGGATTGAACTTAAACAATATACTTTTTACACTTTGTATTTTGATAATTCGGTTTATACAAATCAACTTATCTCCACATTAATCCTAAATAAGTATTTTTTTCAATATCATCCTTAAACGCTATTTAAATACAACTTACGTTCTAGTGGTATGTCTAGATTATGTATTTTGAATACAAAAAAACTTATTACTTATTACATATACATTATGTAAGTATTTTCATAGAAAAAATTTGATTTCATTATTATAATAATAATCCATGTAACATTTTAATTTAGCTATATAAAACAATGATATTTACAGAGTTTAAAAAAATATGGATAGTGATAAAAATTAGTCAAATGATACAAGTTGTTATTTTCATATAAACGTATCGTTGATAAACATTCAATGTACATAGATGATTATATTATTTTAGATAAAAAACAATTAGGATAATTTATTTTGATACTCGCAATAACACTATTTGATTATTTCAAATATTTATTTACATTTTTACAAAATAAAATAAATTTTATTTTATAAATATACAGCACCTAATTTTTTTTAATAATATATATATATATTTGAAAAATTTACAATTTTCTACACATTAGTTCCAGATTGATTTATTCACAACCATTATATAAAACAATTAATGTAATTTAATTTAAATTTATTTAAAAATAATTCAACTTTTCGGTTATGGCAGCATTATGAATAATTACATTTTAGATTGCAAAATAAATGTGTATAATTTTTTTAAAAATAAGTAATGCATTGTGAAATCAGTCTTGATATATTGTGCAATATAAAAAAAAATCGACGAAGAAACATTTAAAATTCATTGATATCTATTTTTATATACATACTTTTGTATTGGTATATACAAAGGCTACAAGTAACGCGTTTATTTTAATGTTGGAATTTTTTTTTTGTAAAAAAAATTGTTACAAAAATGTATTTTTTTTACAATATTTTAGTACTGAGGTCAAACCGGAATCGGTTATAACGATGAACGCATCGTAAAATTTTGGCAAAATTGTTTTTATTATTTTTATAGTTTGTTTTTCAATTTAATGTAAAATTGACCTAGCAATGTATAAAAAGTTTATGATTTTTTTTAAATAACAACAAAAATTTATACTATATGCAAATGTAATTTTATAAATTCGAAAAAAAAAAATTGCTGCTCAAAATAATTTTAAATTGATATGATCGGGTGTTAGCTCTTGATAGATATTATTTTTTAAAAATTTGAAATTATCAATTTTAACAGTTAATTTATTATTTTACTAGGGGGATTCAAAGACGGCCCGGAATATTGCTGTAAAAATTTATTAGTGATAAATATAAAAATACATATCTAGTATCTAATTTTTCTACATAGTTCCCTTCGTTACAAATACATTTGTTTCACTGGATAGGGAGATCATTGATTCTGTCAGTGAAGAAAGAAGATAGCTTCCCGAAAACTAGTTGCGCACGTATTTTTCAACCGCATTCTCTTTCAATGGACTCACTACAACATATGGTGGAGGTAGGGCATTTAAGAGTTTCTCCAGTATAATTGGGTACAAAAACAAACAGGAAGTGACTCTACAACGAGGTAGTTCACTCGGTACTGTTGTACGGCCCGCCAATATGGGTCGAGGCACTACAAATTGAAAGAGCCAGGACCAACATGGCTGGAGTCCAGAGAAGGAGCACAATCAGGGTGGCTGCTGTATATCCCAATGCAGTCCCAATGGGACAACTCCGCTAAAGGTCGGTGGACGTACGAGCTAATATTGAACCTGAGAACCTTGGTAGCCAGATAGCACGGTCAACTGTGCGACCACTTGATCTAGATCTTTACCGAGCACAGCTGTTTTGGTAGCTACCTACACAAAATAGGCAAAGAGACCGGCCCAGAGTGCCACCACTGTGGAGCGGAGTACGACAATGCTGCACATACGACATTTTTCTGCCCAGCGTGGAGCACCGAAAGAGACATCCTACGGGAGGAGCTGGGAATAAGCTCACTCTCCCCTAACAACATGGTACCTTCAATGTTAACGGATGTTAGTGCATGGAATGCGTGGTGCGAATATATGATGTGCGCTATGCGGCAGAAGGAGGATGCTGAACGTACAAGACGACGAACAATAGCAGTAGAATGACATCAAAAAACATATCGCTGCCACTCTTGGCAGCCAAAGAGGAGTGGGATTTAGTGGGTAAAAGTCCCATACTACCATCAGAATGGTGGTGTCTTTTGAAGATTCCAAGCGCCCACCCTTTTCAATTCACGCCCTCCAAATGAGAGCTGTTCTCACCTGTGTTCCATAGGCTGTTGAAGATAGTAGTGTCGCTTTTTACACAGGCAGTTCCATACTCGACTTTACGGGTATGCAACACATGGTAAACTGCTCACCCAACTTATGTTAGCTGGGTTACCCCAGCAGCGTTTGATGAGCAAACCAACTAGGCTGCTTTCACCCACCACCACTTCCCCATTATCTCATTGCTTTGACTATTACCAATGGGCGTAGGGTTACCCCCATCTGAGGTTTTACGGGTGTGCACTGTAGAGTGAAATACCCACCCGATAAGAAACCTTAGCATCATCTTGGCGTTTCTCTTTTTTCAGATCTTCACGATTTTTTTTGGTCCAATCATACACTTGGGTCTTACTAGTAGCATCATCATATTGTGCCTCAAGTCTCATCAAAATTTCATTCGATTTCACATCTTCGCTTAATTACGCGTTGCGCAACAGAGAATGCTACGTATCGCCTTCTTTCTTCTGTAACGGGATCAAGAAGCTTCCTATTCGATGGATTTTAAATGAAGAGAACCATGTATAAAATAAGATACTCCATTTGTATTTTTATATATTACAATAAATAAATTTGTATGGAAATATTCCGGGCTGCATTTGAACCCCCTTGTAGATTGGGAGCTATTTTGCTTCATAAGAGTGATCGATAACATTTGATAACAGTTCGATAATACCATCATGAAGCAAAACAGCTTCCCATCTTAAATTATAAACATTGACATGCATTTACATCAAAAATAGGCCAAATAACGCAAAAAAATGTCAAACAACGAATTCTCGGATCGCTCAACACAAAACACCAACGAACCTAATCCTCTAAACAACATAACATCCCTTAAAAATTAAACAAGGAAATTGATTTAATCACACTGATTTATTATTTCTCTTCTTTCACAGTCTTTTTTTATTTTAATACCATAACTACTGAATTGTATATCAAAGGTCCACTTTTTACGTATAATTGAAATATGTCTTCCGCTTGTACGAGTCCTCAATCCCCTCTAAGCATGAATCGTACGATCCATGGGGATTTGCTTCGGACTCTTACAACTGAGTTGTTTGTCAGACGGTGCTCTCTCTTTTGTCTCTGGTCATGAGCGGCGTTTCCGGCGTGGAGGCTGCTGCGTCTTCGTCGGATATTTGGTTCGGTGAGCCTGTGGCATCACCGTTCGAGATGTACTGGAGATTAGGAATTACCCTGTGATCGTCTTGAGTTACCCTGGGCGAGGCTGAATATCCCCTCGGGAGGGTCCTCAGGTGCTGGAGGGGAATAGCTGGATATGGCGTCGCTATGGGTCGAACTCCTGCTATCGCGCCCCCATAAGGTGGCCAGTGTCCCCCGCGAGGTAATGTACTATATGCTAATGGTGGAGGAATCTGTAAATAAAGAGAGTGGTATTATAATCTCGATACAAAACAATTAGCATACAGCCGGTTGAATGTCAAGGGATTCAAATTGAATTTATTAGGGATTTTCATATGAAATGGGAACTAAAATTCTATACTTGTAACGCTTTATTTTCAATTAAAATGCATCAGGGTTCAATGATGGGTATGATATTTTATACTGACCATATTGTTCTGTTGCAGTCCTTGATGGTTCATATCCTGCAATGGGCCCCCATTTCTATTGGGTCTGTAAGAAAGTCCCGCCGATGTACCCAGGAGTCTGGGTTGAGCAGTTGGAGGTACTCGAGCTCCAGCACCCAAGCTCCTACTTGGTGAGCTAGTTTCTATTGTGGATACGTGCTGTCGTTTCCTCATGTAGTCAATCTGCTGATGGATATAATTAATAGTTAATTCATTTGACGGGGAAGAAACTCTGATCCAATCTAGTAAATTTGATACTTACTTGAATATCTCCATCGATCTGATCAGGGATTATGTCTGGGTTACGCTCGTCTGTTTCTGATGGGTCCAAGACAACATGGCCTTGTACCACTTTGGCTGGACTCACTGGAGGCTTACCGGGAGAGCCTGCTGGAGATCCACTTTCTGCCCCGAGGGGTGGAGATCTACCTCCTGCTTTTGCACCCCTTCTTCGGCGATCCTTTAATGAAAACAAAAAAAATACAAAATTAAAGCATACATTTAAAAGTAACCTATTATTTACGTTCAACTAAAAACAATGCTGATGTTTGCAATATTACATTACAAAAACATATGTAGCTTCGTAATAATGCTAATGCAATTTCATAGTACTTTGCTTTTGCAACTGGATGAACTTTATGCATTCAGAATATTGGACTTTAGTGCATTGCTGTGAAAGAAACTTTGTGTCGCTGTTAACACAGAAAATTATTTTCAAATTTGCGGGAATTAAAGCATATTTCTGGGTTTATCTTGCACGTCCAAGAATCTGGTGAATTTACAAATTTTTAGTTAGTTTAAATTTCAAAATGATGTTTGAGATTTCTGACTAAATCACCTTAGTGCATTGATTTCTCAGCAAAATGAAAATGATGAAGGCGACTATGAGTACTGCTCCAGCAGCACCAGCAACGACGCTCATCATGGGTGTAAATTTAAATGCAGTATGTGGTAAATCTGTAAAAAAAATTAACATAATAGCTAAAAATTGTAAGATTGAGAATCTATCCGAAGAGAAAGAATATCAATAATTTTGTGCCGCGTGTATCCATGCAAAAATGAGGATCTGTTCAGGTCATGAACTTTAAGCCACTTCCAAAATAAAATGTATGTTTGCTCTACAGATATACTTATTAAGGTTAAATTAAAAAAAATGTGATTTTATTCCATTTCAAAAAATGTGGATATTTCTTATGGTATGCATTGATTGTTCGAATGCCGTCAAATATCAGAACTTGGTTGGAAGCTTTTAAGACTAATCCTTGTAATCACGGTGGAAACAATTTAACTTGCGGTTCAATTTATGTTTTCATCCGAACGGGGGTCGAAAGTTTAAATAAATTTTGTTGCGAACGAATGCCGAATGTCAGAAATTGAGAACAGAAGCAAAACTGAGGCTTTGAAGATCCAAAAGCCCTGAGATACGCGAAAGAAGGGCTTAATTATATCTTTGTTTGTTAAATTACCGTTTAATTGTTGCTCTTACTTTGATAGACAGTTTCCGACTTCTCATCTCGCCAAGGAACCGAATATTTACGCCGCAAAACTTTTATCGCTTGAGAATCTATTAAATCTGAGAATTTATTCTAAACGAGTGAATTTTTGGAAGGTTCCAACCCTTTTGCATCCATTTCATGATGGTTTTATGTCGTTAAATCGCGCGTTATATACGATCATAATATATTTAATATCAATATCACGGATATAGCGAGCTAAAAATCTTATAAAATTCAAAACAAACATTTTTCCCGTTAAATTTTATATTAAACGCAAGCAATTTTAATATAAACATAACTTATTAACACTGAAAAACTAAAAATAATTGTATTCAAACTGTTTGTTATTAATTTTTGATGTATTGACGCTCGTTATAACCGAGATATACTGTAATAATATTTAATTAACTAAGAAATCAGCTTACCGATTCCCTTTTCAGCTGTCAATTGCTTTTCAGGAAGACGCAATGTTGAAGCTTGCATAACCACAGGCTCGCTTCTACCTTTTGGATTATATGCAAACACTCCAGCCAGATAATGATGTCCAGGTTCCAGCCCGGATGCAGCGAACTTTGGTACTGGCGAGGTTAGATTCACCTTCATCTCCTGGTCGAGATTACGTCATTGTATTATCGATACAAAATATTATAGCAATAAATCCAAATAATATCCGACGTTCACTACGATTCGACATATTAATGAGAGAGCACGTACGCTATTAATTACCTGAGAGTTAGTTTCTCGAACCTCGAGTAGAAAGGTTTGCGGTAGACCACCATTAAATCCTTCTGCACAGCGAATCATGAAAGAACTCATGGATACGTTAAGGATGCTGCAGTTGTGGACCTGATCAGGACGACCTGTAAAGATAAAAGAAATTGATCAAATAAAATATTTATTCGATTTAATTTTTATTAACATACTATGTTTAAATTATGCAGATAATACATTTTAAATTTAAGTAGTTATGCTTAACCTGTTAAATGCCAACGACTCACTGGCGCATCGCATTTGTACGCGCTGATGAGCAGTTAAAAGGTTAATAAGAAAAAACAGGAAGCGCAGTCCAATATCGTAAGGCTTATAACGTTTGGAGAGAAACCCAAATTTAGAACTTCTATCAAATTATACAAAGGATCAGGATATCATTCAAATTTGGGTTAACTTAACCCAAATTTGTCGACTAATAATGATGTGTGAATGATATAATGTATCGATTTCAAGTGTATTGTTTATGTTTACTTGAAGAAATGTCCGAATATTGTGTGCTATCGACAATGTTTATTTATTAGGTTGTCCCATAAGTTTCTTTCGCAAATGAACACAGATCTAATCATAGCCATGTTTGAAGAAAACCCGCGATATACTGTTCGCGAAATAGCTAACAAGTTAGAAATTCCAAGAACATCCGTCCATAATCATCTGACAAAATTGGGCTACATCAATCGCTCAGATGTGTGGCTTCCTCAAATAAACTTCAGCGTATTTCAACATGCGATCTTCTTCTCCAACGACATAATAGCCAACCTTTTTTGAAGAGACTTGTCACTGGAAATGAAATTTGGATACTCTATGAGAATATCATTTGACTGGGATGTTTTATCTCATCCTCCATACTCTCCGGATATTGCTCCTTCAGGTTATTATATATTTATTTCATTGAAAAATTCTTTAAGTGGTAAAAATTTTAATTAAAAAAGTGATATAAAAATGTACCTTGATCAATATTTTGCCAATAAACCTAGGAAATTTTGGCAAGAAGGCATTATGAGGCTTCCGGAGAAATGGAGAAATGTAATAGAACATAATGGATCATATATTATTCAATACATTTTGATGTAATACAATTTATTGTTTATTTTTTTCTTAATATGAAAACGAAAAAAACTTATGGGACACCCTAATATTTAAATACAAACTTCATACACGCTGCGGCGGTCTCGCCAGATAATTGGATTTGTATGACGATAAGTGGCGGACAAGCAAATATAGCATCTAAGATTTTTATGATTTTTAATTAGCTCAATACACAAGGGTTAAAGATGATGATTTTAAGACTATAATTCATCATCATTTATTATCCAATCGGAATAGAAATGTAGCTACATATTTAGACATATGAGCGAGATCTTGATGCGTTTATCAGTATAAAAACTATAAGCATTATCTGGCTCATGTGTCAAACAGAAACAATTGATTTAAATATAATGTTATTGATTTATACTTGTTTACTATACAGCAGAGGGGTTAAAGTCAAATAGAAACGTACAGAACCGATTGATTGCGAATTTGGCACTTGGCACGCAGTTATAGTTTGGGGTCCCTGGACCCATTCAGGCTTCAATATACGTGGTTTCCTATTATGATTTCTCTATTACGCGGCATCATGAATTGAAAGATCAAGTCTTTCAATTGAAGGATGATATTTCAATCACGATTTCTATTTCAAAAGATGAACATATTTTTTGAACTATTTCTTAGATCCTTTGTATAGTTTTGATCCCTTAAAGTTTTGAGGCCCGAAGTGTGCCTCTATGATCTATGATAATGTTAATGACGAACAATCAAATCTTAAATTGTAATGCATGAAGCTTAGAATATGATTAGTGATGTTATTTTAAAAAATTAAAGGGTATTTCGCGAGAGCAGTAGAGATCTTTCTTCTTTGGGGATTTCGCGACGTAATATTGGATTTAATCCAAGGAATCAAATATAATTCGCAGGAGAGCACCGGATGCAAATGCGTGGTACACATGAGAAATTTAGCCCGCTCGAACTAATATCTGCCTGATCCTGAGCGATAGTGACAGGATGAGGGGCATTAAGGATCCTCCGGCTATATCCTGCCTAGATATCGCCGTGTCACGTGTGACAGATAGTTCGGTGTGCCAAACGAACTTCGCCGAGCTTACCGCTGATGCCAAATAGTAAACCATAATGCCGGTTTCGTCACAAACTTTTACTGTGATGTGAATACCCCCTGTGCATGCATCAACCCTTAGTATGTGTAGTTTTGAAGGAACTGTCAAAACCAGAGCTACTAGCATTTGGCATGCGAGCTTCTCTCTCATTCAGAATGTGCGCGAATTACGTACATAGCACATCTTTGGCCAAAATTTGAGACGTGTGCTCTAAAATATCATGCTATAATAATGTTAGGTCATCCGTCAAAATAAGCTTAAAAATCAAACAATCTAATTTTTAGCGTACATTCTTTTAATTAGACCCGATCCACACTATCGTGCCGTTGATGGTTCAGTCTCGCTCCGATCCAATATTCTTATACAAGAAACAATCAGAGTATTCACACTATCGGATCGTTCCAATTCCGTTTCTTGTATGATAATATTTGACCGAACCGAGACCGAGACTATGCTCAATAAAATTCCTTTAAAGAGTACAGGAAATTGGTTGAAGAATTATTCATATGTTGCCATATGTACTAATCGGCCCTGAATGAGTGTCTCGTTTATGACACACATGTTGTATCATTGGTCATTATATTCTTAAAGGCTGGTTCTTTGTCTCTGGTGCGAAGAGTCATTCATATAAAAAAAAAATAGGAACATTTGTAACACGAAAACCACGAATGGTCAGCATACATAAACGGCAATCTGGATTATGGCGATTCATTTAATAAATCATTTCATAGCCACTCAATTTTAGCATTTAATATGAATGCGTTATAATAAAAACCTTACCTAAGATCTCTTCTAAGCTAATCGGATAGACCTTTCCCCAGCGATATTCAATAGCTTCGTTACGTTCGTTGTGTCAACGGTCCGATAAGCGGACCGGTTGGACATACAGTTCAGGTGGCTTACGCTAAAGGAGGTCGCAAGCGAGACTAAATCCCCCCCCATAAAATCTTGTTTTAAATTATTTTTTTTGTATATATCTAGTTTTTTTTAGTTTTAAGTTATACAATCTAGCTAGTTTCTTCCCCAAACTTAGAGCGCAAGTATCCGTATTTCTTTAACTCTGACGTGAAGTAATGGACCCATGATTTATCTATAATTATGAATTAACGCAAAATCTCGCTAAACACTCGATTAAAACACCCCCAAGGCGCTGTTTTTGTACCATTATGAGCAAACACGGTACCCGTCTTGCGCACAGCTTTCTCATGTCTAAATTTTCAGTCAATTCAGAACTTTTTGAAATGTTTATAACATCTGATCGCGCACAAGTCGACGGCCATCCAATACCGTTTTGTGGATTTTCTTGACCATCTCTGACGTGGTCACGACCACTACGATGTTTAAACTCTGCCTCTTGCTATTTTACTGTTTTAAACGAAGGAACAAACTCTTCTAGAGTAGAATCTAGCATGGTTTTGATATTAGTGGGGCAGAGAGCTTTCAAATTGATATATTGTATCACATTTATTTTAGCTAAAATGTAAAGCTGCGTTTGTGTAATATATAAAAATTATTACTGATTGCTTTATGCTAAGTTTGCACACAGTAGATGCGGCACGACGCAATTGCTGTTTGGAGTTTCACTTTAAAAATAGGCATACTCAATCAAAGTTATCTTTATTTGAATGGCACATGATTTAGAATCGTATGCTAGGATTTAGTTGATTTTTAAAGTCAAATGAACCATGGGTGTGAGTGCATTTAAATGAAGCTGCGTTAAAGATGTCTGACATCGACGTGCTCTTTAAATTATCATGCATATGAATCTCTTTGAGATACAAACTTTTAAGAGCGAGTTCAGGTGAACTTTCACATTTATAGAAAAATATTGCGATTTTTATGGAACGGGCTTGCGAATAAAATATTTCTTCGCGATTTCGACCATTACTTTTTATATATTCGCAAAGTTTATTCAACCGGTCTGTTTCAACATGAAGACATATTGCTTTTCAGATCTCGGCACGGAGTACAAACTGTGCGCTATCAATCCAATAGATCCCGGAAAAAATACAGAATCTTATATCCAATTTTGTCCCACGGTTCCTGGATGTGTTTCAGCTGTGACATGTGGCAATTTTACGTGCTCACAGATCAGAGATCATTCGTATTAATTTGCCATTGCAACAATGTTCACCCTCGAGAGATCATAGTTTAATGCTCAAGAGCAACACCTGTTTAATGTTCCCTCGGTTTATGGGAATTTCATGGTGTTTCTTCCTAAAAGGAGAGTTTCCTCTTGCATAACAACCCTTAATGATTCTCTCGTATGAACGACCTTAGGCTATATTATAACGCTTTGTCGAATATAGCATAGAATATGTGAGCAGAACGCTTGGGCTGTTACAAAACACCCCATTGATATTATTTGAAAGCTGCTTGAAAATATATTAAATTTATTGATTGAATTCCTGGGAAGCTTATACATCCCTCGCCATCTCAAAACGATCCTTTTTGTAAACAGCTCCAATGGTTAATTGAATAAACTGAAGCTAACTAAAATACGAGGATTGATCGTTGTTATTAGAAAGTGGTCGTTAAATTACTAAATATACATTTAATAGGTCTAAATTTTTCAGTTAAAAAATACTCATATATATTGAATTGTATCAAAAAACCAAAGCAAATTTTTGCAAACAATGAACTATGCAAATTTTTCCTCTGAGGGATTTTTAGTTATTCCTTAACAAGGATATCATCAATCTTAAATTAAAATATTATATTTTAATTTATCCGAGTCAATATTCATATCAGCATGACCATAAGGTAATATCACTTTTTTACTTGAAAATTCAATAAGAAATATGAGTACATTCAACCTTTCTATAGCGTCGAGATAACGACCCCGCTATAAAAAAAACGCTATAGAAATTTAGACACTTACATAAAATTTGTATATGTTTCTTCTCTCTTATCTATACAGATCTTATATAGATCTTACCTATTTTACCCGTTGTTTATGTAAAAAGCGCCGCAAATGAAGTGGGCGCTATAAGAGGATTGATTGTATAATGTTTTCCTACCAAAATATAATTAATATTTAATAATTTAAACTTAAATCTAGCATTGGTACAGCTGGGTATAATTTGGACTTTTATTATATAGGGCCATTTTGTTTAACCCCTTCAAAGTGTCATCCGTAGTGACGCGATCTTTTCGCAGATACGTACGTCATACCCAGTATACGAAAATAGTGTATCAACAAGTCAGTTCCCGAGATGAATCATTCTTACAATTAACGTACACAATACTGCAATCGGACATATCCTAAATTTTCCATTGAGGTTTGCTTAATTTTCACAATGCGGATATATCCGTCATACCCACTATGAATGGACTTTGGTCTTGACGGATATATACGTCATATCCACTAAAGGGGTTATGTTCATATTGTTAAAAAAAATCACTGTAACGACGAATTAAGCAAGCAATTGCCTCATTTCAGGTTTAGTTTAAATTCTTGTTTTAGATTAAGTGAATATTGAGACAATTTATGAAGTCGGGCAGGGCTAACTATGAGTGTTTATAAAGAAAAAGAGTTTCGTTCTAATGAATCCATATGTGGAGGGTGCAAGTCTCCTACGTGAAAATTATACGGTGATAATGAAGATGACGAGGAAAATGATCGAAATTAAATTAATAAGTAGAATCAAAAATTAAAAAAAACAGTAGATCCCTTTACACGTGTGCAATCACGGCTAAACGTGTGTGACGGCAGGTCCGCATTGCCGCAGCTTGGCGCACTTGTGATTTATCACCGTGGAAAGTAAACTTTTTAAGTCTGCACAGATTATGTTTTAAATTTATGGCGCATAATTTATGCAAAAAGGTGTTTTTCGGTAATTATTTAGCAATATTTCCCCGACGAATCGGATTAAAAAGGGGACGCAATTAGTATTTTTTCCGTATTTAATTAAGAATTTAAAGCAGTCCCGACGGCGCTCATTTGAGAGGTTTCACGAATTGAAAAGAAATACTCGTTTAATTAAGCAAAATCAAAGAAGGAATCATATTCAAGGCATGCCCGGTCTAATTAATAAAAATATTTCCTTCAGAAATACATTCGATATTTCCCTTCTGAAAGTTTTCGAGAAAGCCGAGAAAGTACCGCCATGAATATAAATAAAAGATAGCCTTAAGATCGCAAGTTATTAAAACATTTTTTTATTATGCAACATCACAGAGAGCTTAATAAAACATAAATTTTAAAAGTATTATCTCGCTCCTATAACAGACAAGTATAGGAGCGAGAAATATATTCAGTTTGATATCTGCCGATGCCTATGTCAATTCATGAATGAAAGTCTTGTTAAATTATCATGTGTTTGTGCCTCCCACATCTGCTCACCCAGATGACGCATAAGTATGTTCCCGTGCTCGACCAGTAAAGTTCTATACTGATCACCTGTTAGTATCCCTAAGTACCTTTCAATAAAATGACCTTTTTTAGTCAAGATATAAGAGTAGAGATTAGGAAAATGCAATTTCCTATGATGATTTATTGCAATCTAAGCCTCGCATGGCATCTACAACTCCAGATACATGAAGTCTAAGGTACATATTAAGTCTAATCATCCCTAAGCAACTGTGTTAAGGTAGCAACCATTGTTCAATGCGCGGATGACTGCTCCAATAGTAAGCCAAAAAATAGAAAATATATTAGCAAAACTCAACGAGTCACCGAGTGGAAGTAAAGAGGGCAAACCACTTCGGAGCAGTTCCAAGCTTTGGCAATCAGCGTCTTTCATTAACTGAGATGTGCAAACCTTTGTGCACTGCTCTGTATAGATAACTCTTCTCATTGCGCTCCCAAAGATCCAATTGATCGATTTAAACCAATTGAAGTGTGGACATTTTGAAATAGACTGTTTGGTGAGGTACCTGCCACCAAGAGTTGATGATAAAAATATTGATAGGCATGATTTTACGATAAGAGAGGAGGGGATTTAGAACCAAATCGGTATAAATATTAAAAACGTAATTGAAAGCAAAAATCAAAATAAAAAAAATAACGGTTTGAAACCCGGTTTAGAACTGAGTATAATGGATCCTCAATGACTAATGTCAATAGGGTTCTCCAATATCCCGATTGTATGTATGGGTTAATCATTTCCCATATGTTTATAGAATAGGTACCCCCAACTAGGGATTTTTGGGTGGGTGTTGTAGAGGACCCTTAATATACTTAATATACAATCCTTATAATCTCAAAAACTTGCAGCATATGATAATATCAAACGGTTTACCTTGCATCGGCCAGAAAGGACTAGAGCTTTACTCATTTATTTGCGCAAGCAATTTGTGACCGTAGTGTTACTGAAACACACTTAAATAAATACCCCCCCCCCCTATGTATGCCAAAAAGCTGGAAATTATCACATCATCACTGAGCCATTTCGTAGTTTATATTAAAAAAATCATTCCTCAAACAGGTGCAAAAAAAAAGAGTTCCCGTTTCTGCTCACCCAGATGATGTGTCAAACGTCGCCCAAGTGTTTTCATTAGTGAAGTTATGTCCGCGCGTCAGGTTGCTCACAATTTCACGCTAGGTAATAAATCATTAAATAATATTGGCTGGATAGTTTCCAGATAATTCCCAGCCCGTTCCAATATCAAACGCGGAAAAAGAGACCATGTGATAAATGGAAAGTTTGCAATTGTGATGGTGTTATTTTGATTGTGTATCTTTAATTAAGGAAAATCGATTTGGATCGACTATGCATAAGGTTGAAATACTACCTCGGTGGTTAAAATATAAAACATTATGAACAATTTCCATAATTTGGTCGGCATCCATCAATCAGGGAATAGCTTGGCGGGCATAAACCTTTTCGCGCTCACAGAGTCGCTGATGAGAATTTTCCCCGGACCGTGACGTCACAAAAGGTGTTCGCAGCCATATTGGGAGTGTTAATTACCCAATATTTCATCGATATCATTAGCCGCAGCTACCAGATTGCGGAAAACTCAATTGGAAAAACATCCGAGCATGGTAATAAATCATGGCCAATTATGTGAAACTGGGGGCCCGGTGCACAGCGGAGCAGACCGATTCATTGCCTTATCATCGGTTCGAATCTGGGAACAATTCATCTTCTGGGATACTTTTGTGCGGGGAGAGCGCGAATCTTGACGTTCCCGAACATAATTTAATATCTCCAATTCATTTTTCACTTTGCCGAAGATAAGCCCCGAGTCAAATTGCTATTCGAGATTTGTCCAGAGCGCCCATTTCATCGACTCTATCATAGATTTAATTCGAAAAAGTTTAAAAAAAAATTATATGACCATTTCATCCATCGATACATATTTAATAAGCATTATTCACATATGTATTGTAATTTAAAACTAGATAAAATAAATCAGTAAGATAGATAGATATATAGGTTTTATAGGAGGGAGGGGGGAGGAATTTGATCTTGTTTACGACCTTTTTTAGTCATATATGTAAATGATCACTGGAAATGTAGCAAAAAGTCCTATAAGCCATAAAAGGGGACGAAGTCCAACTGGTCCGCTAATCGGACCGTTGACACGACGAATGAAAATATTTACCTTCTCACTATAAACAGAGTTTGAGGCTATTAAATTATTTATTTACTAAACATGTATCGCTGTTTGTTTTGGTGCCTGTAATTTCACAAATTGAAGAATAGTGTATGCAAATTTGGCGGCCCTTTGGGAAATCAATCGGTTTGAGAAAAGGTACAGGATAGTCCAAACTCTCACAGGTACAATTCCTCTTTATTATTGAGCTTTATCCAAATAGGATATACTTGATTTTATTCGGCTACCGATAGCATCGGCTGGTGTGATATTAAAAACGAACACGAACGCCCACGGGCCCTAGTTTCCCGGGGCCCCTGGCGAAACGATCGCGGAATGAATAACTTATTAAAAAGATTAGAATCAGTATAAGCCGCAGCACGGGCCACGACCTGCTATAAATTACGATATTCAAATAAAGATGTCTCTGCCGGAATTCGAATTTTAATACTTCCATTCGGATAAAGTCGTTCACTTCTGCCACTTTGCAAAAAAACAATAAGGCTATTTCTTATTATTCGCCCCCCCTATAGGGTCGCATCGATTATTTTTTTATGAATACTCCCATCAGACGAAGGCTTAGGCGGGAAGCGACGTAATGGAAATTAAATGGTGAATTTTGTTCTCAATAACTTATTAACCTTTTCCACCCTCAAGTCTTGTATAACTTGGACTTTTAAATGGAGCTTAAATCTCATTTTAAGCCACTTCAGTGATTTTTTTTTCTGTTATCTAAGATGGTCGTTGTTTAGCTTAGCTGCTGCGCATAAAAAAACAGAAACATTCCCCACAGATCATAATGATTTAAATATGATCAAATAAAATAACTTTAATAGTAGATATATACATATGACATGTAGAAATACACTTGAAATCGATTCTTTATGTCATTCAAATATCATTATGTTGATAAATTTGGGTTAAATATCTATAAAATCGTACAATTTTCGCAAGACATTCTCTCCGTCTCTGTCTATCAGTCATGAATCATTGGAGTTTGGACACAACATTGTGTCTTACCTCTTTAAGGGGTTAATACTCATTATTATATATACAGTCTTCATCCATCTTACAACCAATCACTTTGCTATATAGCACTGTAAAATAATAATTAAGATGTGCAGAATGTAATCAAAATATTGAAACCCATTCATAGTCAATTTGTATCGAGACACGGTTCAGGAAACGTGTTTTTCTTGTCATTTAAAAAAACACCAAGTTCAACAAAGATAACTTTCATTTATATCTTGCTGTTCTTATTTGATTATAAAATAAATGCAGGGGTGTTTCTATAATATAATACAACGGGAAGCTCTATAAATTTGTCGATGATATACTGATGTCATTAGAGCAATACTAAGCTTGATTGCGCATTATATTTTGTTATTTCTAATAAAATATTATACATTAGGCGCAGTAAGGTAAATTGGCTTGAGCGTCACAAAAAGTGAAACTCCAAGCGGCAGTGTCTCCGTCCATCGTTTACATCATAGGCAAGATATGCGCATGCGCCATGCCGCCTTTACTGTGTATGTGTGTGCATCTATATGTAGCATAAAGCAACTGTTCCGGTAGTAGTTTGCTTATTTTATTATATATTATACAAACATAGCTTAATATTCTATTTAAAAATTCGGTTAACAAAAGGAATTAAGAAGTTTCATTTTTTGTCGCGTTATAAAAACATGTTTGGAAACAATTGTGGTGAAAAATACCTGAATGAAAAATTGGCGAAATAAGTGAAAACGCTCAATAAATAAAAATATTTCAAGATACTCTCCCCGTCTCTGTTTCTCTCCAAAATCAATGGGCAAGATATTTTCCATCTCTGTCTATTTCCAAGCTCAACGTATACGAACGCTCTTTCTGAATCATTGGAATTCGGACACAACTCTGTGTCTTACCTCTTTAAGGGGTTAAGTCATTTGCTCATTGATTTTTTTATATGGATCATTAATTAGATTTATTTGACAATTTTAGCCTCAGAATATCAAAAAGGCTTTTGGTTACCAATGTAGATATATTTTAAAAAGTGCCAATTGATGCGTAATAATTGGTTGCTGCGGGAGGTGGCAGATATTAGAGCTAGTGTGCTTTCCAGTACTTAAGCATATATTTTTTAAATTTGATGCACTTTTTTATTTTTTATTTCATATTCTATCATGAAATATCAATTGAACCAAAGCTTATTCGATATCCAAAATGTCGGTTATTTACGCCTATTTGCGGATTGTAAAATATATGTGTTATGAGGTGGTTGCCTGTATATTTTTTCCTAGTACACTTAACAAATGACATCAAACTATTTTACACTGTTGACAAACTGTCAATAAGCTCTCAAGTCTGTCAATAGAGAGTGATTTGATTTTATGAATATCGTAAACTTTATTATTTTCGACCTTAATTCAACCCGAACGATAGACCTTAGCCGCTCACTTTCATGGAGAATTTCCTATCCAATCAAAAATTAACTTCCGATACAAAATTTAAGTAATCGAATTCCTTCAGAAGTGCCTCATGTACGAGCAAAAAGTTTTTTATACGAGCAGGGCGATGATTTTGCCGTCGACTCAATTTTCCTTCCTTTCCCCCCTTTTTTAATAAGAAAAAATTCTATGAACGTGACGAACATAAATATTCGGCGTAAAAAGAAAGTTTAAGCCATCCTATATAAATAAATGCCTTATTTATGACCTTTCTGAAATATTATATTCAGAATTTATGTAATTTTCGAAATTCGCTTTTATAATAAAAATATGAAACGACAACGACAGAATTGATGCAATTTCATCGAGATATTATAATACTTTGTCTATATCGTAATAATATGATATTAAATTATGGTTTTGCCCATCCAGTGCTCAAATCAGTTGGTTGGTGCGGGCGGTGGCACATTATAATAATTAATATTACAAAGAATAACATTCGATACTATTGTAAATTTAAAAAATGTGATTCTGTACTGTGACTGTGTGATATTTTAAAGTCATTTTATGCACGCCCAAAGATAACATATTGTAAGAGTCCTTTTTTCCGACAGGTAAAGGGGTGAAAAATTTAAGAACTGACGCCTTCTGGGGCATCAAAGTGAACTCAAGCAGCTCTATTTTGTTTCCCTGGTCATGTTTCATTTTTAAAAGCCACTGGAACTGGGCGCTTACGTTTTTAAAGACAGTTAGGAGGTCGAAGAAACTTACAGCGGAAAGACCAAGCCTTCCCGCGGCCAAGACGATCGGTCGGACACTCAAGAGCTTAATCAACTTAATCACTGTGGCTATCCGTGATTCGTATTTGAATGTATTCTAGATTGTTCTTGAAACTTCATATTCATTTCAATGTTGCATTTATCGCCTTCTAGAACGGCATTGCAATTATTTTTTGGCACGTGTGTTGCTTTCACAAAGTCCTAATTATCTGTTTTGTTTTGAAACATGATGTTTGCTTTTGGTATTTAAGCTACAACCGTGCATTTTATCGCTCTGAGAATTTTCGTTTATAATCTTGACTTTGCATTAACCACTTAAAGAGGTAAGATACAGAGTTGTATCCGAATTCCAGTGATTCAGAAAGAGCATTATTACACGTTCGGAGATAGACAGAGACGGAGAGAGTATCTTACGTACATCTTACGATTGTATAGATCGTTAACCCAAATTTATCGACTAATAATGATTTGTGAATGATATAATGAATCGATTTTATGTGTATTTGTGTTTATGTTTACTTGAAGAAATTATCGAATATTTTGTGCTATCGACATTGTTTATTTATTTATGTACAAGTTTCATACACACTGCGACGGTCCTGATAGATAACTGGATTTGTACGGATGATAAGCGGCGGACATACAAATATAAGCATCTAAGTTTATTATTATTATTTTATCTTGATGATTTAAGATTAGCTCACTACGCAAAGGGTTAAGGAGAAAATCATAAAACTGTCAATTTTTTTGTAACTTTGTAAGTTAGCTAAATGCAAAAAAAATATAACGTCAATCGATGGCACAAAAAAGACTGAACTTATTTGTTCTCCAATGATTTTTTCGGAGTTGTGCTCAAAAACCAGAGAAAAAAGTAGTCGTTGCAAGGTGGATGACGATCAGAAAGAAAATAAGATTTTTTATATAAGAAGATAATTTTTCTTGGGTTCAAAAAGATACCAGATCAAGCTGTGAAATTTTAATTATAATTTTGCATTTCAAGCATCTATTTCTATCGAAAATACGTAGACATTAGATAATCAAGCAGATTAACCAATTGTGTAAATAAGCATTTAGCAAAGAGTAGTGTCATTTCTTGATAGAATAATTTAAAAAAAAGGTGCTATCTCAGAGGCTGTATATCATATATTGTTAAATATATCCATACGGTATAGATTGAGTATTAGAAAAATAAGCAATTAGTTGTATTGGTGAAAAGTCAGAGATGAAAATGTTCAATATATTGAGAAATCGGTCTGTTAATATTCGAGAGACAAAACGAGAAAACCACAGCATTGAATATTTTGATCATCCCCGCAACAAATGAAAACTCCATCTCCTAAAATAAAAACACTTGAGCAGTGATGAGCAAACTTTTTTGCGCAGCTTGCGTACGTAAAATGTATAAGTGGGTACTTTGAGCGAGGACATCTTAAGTGTTCGAGAATAATTCATCAAGCCCTCACTCAGACAAAACACTAAAACATAAACATCGAGTCCGTGTTTGGATACACGTAGAATGTGCTTAATATTCAGAACAAGGGTTCAATTTAAACTGATTACGAAATTATATCTGGAAATTGAATTTTCCATTTTCATCTCCGAGTGTCCAGATGTGCTAGGGACGTACAACCATCGGTACCGGGAACATAATTTTAAATCGTGTTACGTTTTGAACGCCGCAATTTGAGATCGCAATGTTTCTTCAAGAGACGGCGTTATTATGCATATAAATGCCGGTCGAATTTGGGACAGCCAACTTTGCTCCGGAGCGTTGAGCTCAAAAATGATACATGATAAACGAAACTCGGCCACAGCCCTGGACGAAATAAAACTCTGCTAACTCAATATGAAGATGTTCATGTGAACTAGTTCATTTATGCATGGTATTTAAATAGTAGTATTCTATTGCCTACCCCCGTCAACGTGCGACGTCGCTTAATTGGGGTGGCGTTTTACTCCCCCATATGCATTATAATTTTATAATTCAATTATAAATGTTCTGTAAAGTGCCTTTATACATTCATTCATCGCTTAGATAATATCTTCGGTACATCGGTTGTTACGTATAAATATATGATTTATATGTTTCAAAAAATTGGTCATCGTTATGTGATACAATAATTCTTTTTCAAAGGTCCAATCAATATCAAAACCAAGCTAGATTCTACTCTGGAAGAGTCTATTCTTTCATTTACAATAGTAAAATATTGAGTGGCAGAAGTTTAAGCAAGGACGTACGAGCTGTCAAGACGAACATCGCAGTGGTTGATCAAATAAGTTGATTATGCTAGAAATTATGAAAAATATCAATAACATGGATTGGACTGATCATCGACTGAAAGTATGTAAGCTAGAAGATATAATTGGCATTTCAAAAATAGCTGTATATCGTATATTGACTAAAAATTTGGACATGAGAAAGCTGTGCGCAAGATGGGCGCCGCGTTTGCTTATAATGTAACAAAAACAACAACATGAGGATGTTTCAATTGAGCGTTTGGCGACTTATTTCACAGTAATAAAGTCGAATTTTTGCGTCAATTCATAATTATAGATGAAACATGGGTTCATTACTTCACATCAGAGACAAAGAAACATGGGAATCCTTCACTGATCAGAGTTGTTTATTGTTTTACTATTGATTTGGGACAACAAAAGTCCACAGCAAGGTGTAAAACCTGAATGTAATATTCATATCTGCCAGTTCACGCTCATTCTCAATTTTGATTGGTCACTTGCGCTCTGAGCTTGGGGAGAAACTAGCTAGATATTGTAACTTAAAGCTAAAAAAACTAAATATATTCATATATATTTTAATTTAAATAAGATAAAATAAATTATTAAGATAGATATATATATATATATATATATATATATTTATGGGTGGGGTGGGGTGGAGATTTAGTCTCGCTCACGATCTTCTTTAGCGTAAGTCACCAGATCTGTGTGTCCAACCGGTCCGTTTATCGGACCGTTGATACAACGAATGATAAATATACACATTCTCACTATAAACTGGTTTATTAGCTTAGCGGATATCTTAGTTGAGGTTATTATTATAACGATTTTCAATTATGCATTCATGTTAAATTCTAAAATTGAGTGCCTATTAGGAACCATACCAGCCTGTTCAACAAAAGTGCATAGCTGAGTACAAAATGTGAATATAATATGCATATCCGCGAGGATATGCTCATTTTCAACTTTGAGTTGCCTCTTGCGGCATGAGCGTATAAGAGAAACTAGCTACATTTTATAACTTCAAATCATAGAAGGTCCTGGGTACAAAATTATCATCAAAAATGTTGCAAAAAGCGCTCTTAAATATGAGGGAGTGGCCACAAAGTCTAGGTGTCCAACCGGTCCGCTTTTCGAACGGCTGACAGGACGAATGAGTGCCTCGCAATTGGATGCTATGCCTGTCTGTATGGATGTCTCGCAGTTGGACGCTCTCTCTGGTTGAGATATTGTTAATGTCTTGAATAAAATGGGCATTTTTTATATACACCATTTTTTCCCCCACTTTTTGGACCTCTTGCGCTTCAAGCGCTATAAGTATTATCGATTTAGGTTTGACCCGAGAAAGACTGATTTCCAACATGATTATTTTGCTACTCATTCACAGATTTCTTCCTACTTAAAATAAGTACTTAAAGTAAGTAAGCAATGGTTGATTTAAAACACATTTTTCCCAGGAAAGTCTCTTATGAAGATCGCCTGCATCCAATCAATTACAATAATATAGTCATGCCGTTATACCATTGAAAGCGCATGTGACTTATGTGTTCCGTCAAGCAGTAAAGTTTGATTGCATCCTTCGGCATTGTGATTACATCAGATCCTGACCAGGACAAAGCTTGTGAGCGTAAATCGTACGTAATGGCCGAGGACATCCTACGGAGGCGGCCATTTGTAAAGGAATTGGCCAGTACTACACGTTCAATGGGGCAAGGATAACATGCCGTGTAGCCATATAAGACCTCAACAAACAAACTTTTTAATCCTCCAGCCTTTATTGCATGAAGTTGGAATGAGGACGTGGAAACAAATCAATTAATAATTAATCATGCATTGAGCGACAAAATCGATTTTCAAGCCTTTAGTGGCGAGCGTGTTCATATGGTAACGGTTAAATTTATCTCGAGAAATCTATCTTATTAGGCTTAAAAATAATATAAATGTCATTAATACTATTTTTTGCTTAAGTATGCGGCTTAAATTAATGTATTAATGTATTTGAAATGTATTTCATAAACACTGATTTTGAAAATAAAATTATTTGATAATTTGTACGCGTTGTTCAATGCTATAACTTTTCATAGTAATTTGCCATATACTACTAAACAATTCACAATAAATTTGACACATGCTGCTTTAACAACATGTCCACAAAAGATATCATGTCATGTAAATAGCAACTAAAACACAAAGGTTTACGTGATCATATGATCACGCTCGATCATTCGTATTGCCAATTTGTTTCAATTCTTGTCTGACTGATAAAAACAGTAATCAATATTTAGCATGTCGTCTATTATTATTTATGGGATTCAATATAATAGTTAGGTTTGTTAGATCAATAGCAATATTCTTATAACGTGACAATTTCCAAGTGTGATATTTCATAGACTATACATTATCTATTCAAATATTTTGTTGGCTTTAGAAATGTCAAATAGTCGGTTTACATTCATTTGAATTTCATATCTGCTGCAATTACTGTGTTCAACAAAGAACAAAGAACCGCTCCACAATTAAAATTCTTTCTTCCGCTGAGTAACTTTAATGTGAAATATTTAAGTTGCTCCGTTTTGTGATTGATTGCCTAATTATACGTCTGTGAACTTTGCTTATGAAATAAGCGCTAATTTGTTAAAGACATCAACTATTTAGATTGATGAGGATGGCCAAGGAGGAATTTATAATGACGTATTTATACGTCATAAGCGATAAAGAAAGTATTCGGATAGTCGTCTGTTAAATTGCGAAATGAACGGGTTTTGTGTCGGAAGGAGCCATAAACTCGGTCGGAGCTATGCTGAGATTAATTTTCATCTGACGTTTACAAATTAGGACGGTTTGTTGGTCGACTTGGACGTCGCTAATTCAATGGTTCAACCCTGAATTGTTCCCGAAAGGGATTTTAGGAATGGCTCCTATTAATATTACAATATCATAGATGGCCTACTATTGATTTTCGATGCCATTTCAGGAATGCAGGACTGAAGGACTCGGTCTCATTCAAAATTATTAACATCAATACAAATGACTGTCCAGGTAGCAATTATTTTATACTGATATTTTTTTTAGAAACTAGTATTAATCAATATATAACCATCGGTAGGTTACTTCTCGATTTTTTATCATAAAGGTTCGAATTCAAATCCAAATAGTGGAAAAATCTTTACCGTACCATTAAATTTTTGAAGATCGTAGTTATCAATGTGAATTCGTTGATAAGAAATCCTCCATATGCTGCAAACGGATTCGAAAGATAAATAAAGAGTATTTTCGCACATTGAGTGCGAAAATTAGTGAATCAGAGACAGATATAGTGTCTTGCGTCTCATCATACATTCGTACATCGATGGGAAGGTCATACTGTAAAGGTACCCCTATACGTCCAAATTACAATTAATTCATTTTAAGTAGTTGAATTGAAGAAATTGTAACGAAAAAAGAGTGACTTTCAACCAGAACACATTTTTATTATAAAATATAATTCATAACCTAATGTTTAAGGGGATATTTTAGTCTAAAATTTTAATAAAATTATTTTTTATAAAGCATATTTTCAAAGTTAAATCCTTTAAGAATATATCCTCTAAAAAATTTTACAAAATTCCAAATATTTACGGAGTTATAGCTATTTTAGTGAAGCGGTAACTAAATTGATCCTAACGCTCCTTCCAAAGCAAAGTATTGGAAAGGAAAAAATAAGACTTATTGATTGAATCAGTAAAAATTTTCACAGTAACAAAAAACGATCTTGTAATTCTGAACTGCACCTGAACCTGATGCGAATATATTCGGATATCTGAATAGTTTTTGAAGTATGAAAAAAACAAAACATTTTACACATATATATATATATATATTTACTAAAATAATACATTAAAAACGAGCTCATTTTTATTATAAGTCATTTTTAACCTTTAAAAATTTATATTTTATAAATAAAAGGGGAATAACAAAATTGGTCAATGATAAGAATGATGATAGTATCATAATTATCAAAACAAACACCTGTTCTCAAGACAACACGAATAAAAGTAATCTTATCTTTGTTGAAAGAACTTAATAGCTTATCTGACGATAGCGATTTCAGTTAATTGTGCTTACATTTTATGACGGTTAAATGATTGCTTAGAGTTCTAAAAAATATATATACATATATATATTGAGAATTTTAAGATGTGTAGGGGTACCTTTATGGCACTATCGATGCATGAGTGTATGATGAGACGCAAGACTTCCAAGATTTCCAGTCCGATAGGGTTATTGTTGCATTTTTATTACTTAGTTCATTAACAGCATCTTCCATTGGAGTCAGAACATCAAGTATTTTTTTTTAAATCATTAATTCACTTTCAGAAACAATAACCATATTCATATACGCCAATGTTTTTTTAACAGGATCAAACACTAACCCTTAGTAATGGTTTCGCTCAAGTAGTAAATACCTCAGAATCCGAATATGAAATAGTTGAAAACTGACGAATATATCCGAATTGGAATCCCTACTGGTAAGCATCCTCGTGGCCAAAAATAAATGTTTATATCTACTCATTTTTACATTTTAGATTTGAAATGTTCTAATTTGAATAAATAATAATATTCAATATACCGTGCGTGTATGGTTATACTCTCTCTGATTCAGTAAAGTGTGATCGTACATGTACGTTCATACTCATCTAAGGGTTGAGCCTGCGATTCGTATAGAGCGAGCTTAAATTTAAAAAAATGAGAAAGCCAAGGCTACAAAAATAACATGAACAATAATAATGACTATCCTCAACATGTTACTTATTTGGATCATAAAATAGATGCTGCGGGTACACTCTTGAAATATTAGAGATACAAATAAGCACACGAAGAATATGATTCTCATATTGGATGAAAAATAGAGAGCACATATGTCGAATTCATTGAACTTGAACGATTTTATAATTTCAATATTTTAACAAAATTTTGATTTGTATATCTCCATATGCTTGAAAAATGTCAACCTCTGATCGATAGAAGAGTTGATGTTAATTTAGCGTATTTTGGCCTAATATTTTTAAATATGTACAAGATTAAAGGCAAATTAGGTGATGTTCCGATCGTATACGGCGCGGAATGAGCACATATGAGTGTCGCGATATGAAACATGTAATGATAGGCATTATGAGGTAAGCACGGGGGAGTCCCCCGCGTCTCGCCGGCTGAAGATGTTTAACCTCTTCCGGGGCCTCACTTAGGAAGCCCGATGTGGATGATTATATGCTCGTTAGTGAACAAGAATATCATTCGAATTTGAGCCGGAAACATCTGCTGCTGGCACTTACAGGGGACGATATTAAGTTTTACCTCGTTTGCCCGAATTCTTGCGGTCAGCGCACGGGCGCCATGTTGGCATTAGCCGCCATTATGCTTTACATGCTAATTTATATCCCGAATTAGGCCACCTTGCCTCATCATCATCCACTCTTCTTGTTTGTTGATAAACAACCGTCTGTGAGCCATCCTAAAACAATCAAGCCCTATTCCGCCATAATTCTTTGATTGCGCTCGAAATTGAAGGCGGTTCATATATTCTTTTAAATTAAATACGCCGTATTGAGATGAGTTTATTTAGAGCGTTTATACGAGTTTGACACGTCGTTTTCCGACTATAATATATCTTCTACAGATTCCGACTTTTCTCCATGTGGGCTTCGAAGAAAGAAATGTCGCTCAAATCCATTTCCTTTCTCCCATTCACTGGGAACTCCTCGCGTAGGTGCCCTCTGACTTTTCCAGAGGAAAATTCAATAACACCGTCCTCCCTCTGTTTGCAATTTGTTTTTGATTTATTATTGTTGTTTTGCTAAGGTCGCTATTTTATTTGTATCTATCTACTCGTACGGCCGCCGGGGTGAATCGTTTCATAACAATGAAGCTTTATTTATAGCAATAATTTGATATGAATTAATCTACTTTCTATATGGGAATAATCTTCTAAATGTGTTTTTTATATCCTTAATTCATCATATTCTTATAAATATGTATACACATTTAAAAAATATGAATATCATAAAAAATCATGCGATGGGTTCTATACTGTAAAAACGCATTTAAGGGGGGAAGCATTTTTCGTAATTTTTTTAACGAAAGAAAAAGTAGATTTTTTTAAACTTAGAGAATTATTTTATTAATATTTTGAAGTAAATCTGATATATATTTTCAATAATTTCCGATGGAAATATCAGAGTTATAAGCAGCTGCCAATGGAAGGTCGCCATCAGAGTTTGCTGCTTCCGGAGATTGTGAAACTTACAATTTTTATTTAAAATCAATACAATATTCAAATTTCATTGAAAATATTAGGGTGCCCCATAAGTTTCTTTCGTTTTAATATTAAGGAAAAAATGACGAGCAAAGACACATGAGGCCTGGCGTTATCGTGATGAAAAACAACGCCTCGTCTGTTCGCTAATTCTGGCCGTTTTCTGGCAATTGTCATCTTTTAGATTGTCTAGTTGGAAAGAATATTTTGTTGAATTGATCATTTCCCCTTGCTGAAGTAGCTCATAATAAACTACCCCCTTCCAGTCCCACCAAATGCATAGCAAAACTTTTTTTGGATATAGGCCAGGTTTAGCTACAGTTAAAGCTTCTGTACCCTTGGTCCAAGACCGTTTACGTTGGATATTCTCATAGAGTATCCAACTATCATCTCCAGTGACAAGTCTCTTCGAAAAAGGTTGGCTATTATGTCGTTGGAGAAGAAGATCGCATGTTGAAATACGCTGAAGTTTATTTGAGTCAGTCAGTCAGTCTTTCTGCCATCTACACCAGATTTCATCTTCCTCTGGAGAGTTATCGTGCTGTCTGTGGATATCTTATGTTGAAAAGTTCAGTTATTATACGTCGATCTGTGATATCTTGTTTTCCTTAAGGATACGATGACATTTTGACTTTCAACACACGCAAGGAAGGCCGAAGCTAAACAGAAGCTCAGTCGAAATTATACCAACGCTCTTAGTACCTTCTATCTGTCAATATTTCCTTCTTGAAATTGAAGAATCCATCACAAAAAAATATTAAAACATTTGGCGAGAAACAGCCTCCATTACAATTCCATAAATGAAGCTTTCATAGTTAGATATTATATTATAACTTCTCTAAATTATATAAAAAACAGTGTATTTGGGAATCATTAAACGTGCTTTATGACAAGGGCATTTATTTAAAATTGAACTTGAAAACATTTTATGATTTTCATATCCCGAAAGTAAGTGTACTAATTTTTTATATTTTTTTTAGAAAAAGGTGTATTTAAAATTTAAAAAATACAAGATACTGTTGATACACTTGTTAACTATATTTTTTAACAAAACTGTCATCCCGTTCAATGCATATCTAATGGGCCGTGGCATAAGCTTCTTTATGCTCTTCCGCCAGATTCTGCCCCCACTTCAGAACCTCTTTTTGCACCTGTTCGTTAGTTGAAAATTTGATTCCATCCATGTGTTTTTTCAGGGATGAGAAAATATGACAATCTAAAAGGTACCAAGTCAGGGGAATACAGGGGGTGTTTCAAAACATCCCAACCAAATAAGTCCAAGAGCGCCTTGGTGGCTAAGGGTGTCTGAGGACGGGCGTTGAGGTGCAATAAGCACACTCCTCTCGTCAGCATACCATTACTCTTGTTTTGAATATGTCTCACAATTTCGTTGTGTCTATTTTTTTGGTCCCCATGATTTTTTTTTGCCCGAAATTGTGGTAATGATTTTTTTTGGCAGATGGGGAATTGGTGTGACACCACTGTGACGACTGTCTTTTTGACTCAGACGTGTAGTGAGCCAACTATTTTTTATCTCTAATCACAATAGAGCTCAGAAAATCCTTACCTTCCAATTCAAGTTGCGCAAGAAACTCATGAGCGCTATTGACCCGCTCGCACTTGCCGGGATTTCTTACCGACATTTTTAACGCAACTGGACACTACAGCGTGAATTTACGTATTAACGTATTCCTGCTATACTCGATTTGTAAGGAGATCCTCCTCTATCACTCAGTATGGTCAGCTCTTAAAAATAAAAAAAGCCACAGCCCGTTAGTGTCACAGTACACTTACTTTCAGGATATGCTTCGTAAGCCTTTAAAGTAAGGTTACAAAGACTCCTGAGGATGGGTTATTGTATTGTTTCGAAGCTGGCACACCTGGCATGTAGGGGGATCTTAGTGGTTAGTTTATTAGGTCCCGCGTATTTGTCGGCCATTTTGTTCAGTCACAGTAAATTCTTCCAATGGAGAAATCGTCTCGCGCTCCCACCATTGCTATCTGAATTGCATAGCCTTTTCTGAACTCTATCGTGATGGGGGATGCCAAATAATAATTGTCATTGTCTTAATAACTTATGTATTATATTATCTTATCTAGCTATCTGTGGTTAACTTTGTATTGCATATTTATTATACATTAGTGCAATCAAACAAGTTAATCAAAATACACCATTGCAGCCAAATGGTTAATATTAATATTATTTAAAGTCCTATTTGTCAATCGATAGAACGTGAACCCGGACGTGACATGAATAAATAAACGCTGTATAGCTCAATGGGTAGAGTAAATATCCGGACAGTGAGAGGTCATTGCCTTGAATCCAAATTAGATTGATTTATTTGTAACTTTGTTTCGAGATTGATTACAATTGCTCAATTATTATTACAAAAGAGCAATAATAGTGATATTTCATTATGTATGTTGTACATATTTCATCCATATCAAATTTATTTTCGACCAACCTTTCATAATATAAAATATAAAGAAAGGCTCAAGTTCTCGGAATCAACTATTTTAATCTTCAATGAATCCATCATAAAAGATTCCTGACCGATATAGGAAGTCATGTATGAAATATTCTGGCAAAGTTTCAATTTTATGATGCTCATTGACATGAATACCGGTTTTTATTATACGAAAAATAATACACGGCATAAGTTCACAGATTAAATTGTTTCACGATAGTTTTATGAAGAAAAAAAAAATGCAAAAAGGGGATGAAATTGTAATAATTCATCGCATCCGAGGGAAGCTTTTTATGGCGATGTAAACTCGAATGTGGCATGTATTAAATTTGCAGAAAGGGCGAGATGTATAACAATGAAGGGTTGGCGTATGACGTTGATGCCTTATCTTGCATCATAACTGAAGAAATGATGCAGCATTATTTTTTATAGATATATATTCTCATATGAAGTACCCTTGAACCTCCATTTTACATAAAGGGAAATCGTACGAGTCGCTCGTGAAAGGTGGATAGAAAGAAATATGCATACAGTAGAAAGACTCGTAACCATTTGACATGAAAAGAGTTTTACTTGACAGAAGGCAAAAAGGTTCTAGCGACGTGGGAGGAGGGCTTCGGGAGTACAGTTTAGGAAGGCGGGGTATACAGAAATAGATACCGGCTTTCGAATGCTACGGGCATAAGATGTTCCCCAAAAAATGAAACAAGATCGATGGCGTTAGAAATACAGGAACTTAATCGATATATTTGTATCGCGGTTTGCCAATATTAGGAAAATGTGCTTTAATAGAAGCCTGATGTCAATAATCGACGCTCAAACGAATTTCCGACTCGGCGATTTCCGTCCCATGACATAATAATTTATTTTGAACTTCCATCGCGAAGGCTTAAACATCCCGAGATGCATTTGTAAATCCGGCGGACGTTTCTCGCTGTGAATGACGTTGCATCTTCCGTTTTCATTCTGCAGGTTGTCTTAACAAAGGCTTCAACTGTCACCAAGAGCTGATACAGCCGGAAGTGACCCGCCACCCTTCCTTTTCAAGAAAATACCGTTCACTATCTTAGATCTCAGCTTAAATATACCGAAGAAATGTTATATTTGTCTATTTTCGAAATATATCAATAATCGGTATTTTTATATTTAAATTTTAAAAATATGATGTAAGTATCATAATAGAACTCTTCAGGATCATTTCAATATCGGTTTACTGGGGTCGAGCAAATGAAAAAAATATTTAATTCGGAGAGGGAACATCTACGAGATTACAGGTGAGCCGGCGGGAAGAATACATATTCTCACGGTCAAGGCCATTAGTGACTCTTTATTCTTCATTTCTACGCGTCTGTATTCTTCCATTGACAAATCGCATTTACTTATTCAAAATAAATAATTTAAGCTTAACAAATGATATCAATTAAAAAAAGAGGGTGAATCTTCGCTCTGAGGGTTGGAGGGATTGTTGAAGTTCAGTCTGCGATGAGGATAATTGTACTCCAAGAAATCTGATAGGGTTCTATATTACAGCATTATGCATATTGCATAAAAATGCAACTTAAAGAAGCATAACTACGGTAGTATATGCGTGATCATGGGTGGATCAACATGTCCGAAATACAATGAATGAGATGATGATGACTTATATTTATTACAAATGTGTTCTTGAAAAGCTCAAACCGGTAATTGAATAAATGTAACGCTCCGTCTCTACCAACATAAAAAACACTAGAACAATAGCTTGCCTATTTTATTATATATTACACAAATAAATTTAATCGTTTGAAAAGAAAAAGTACATTTATAGTACATCAGAACTATTGAGTGGTTGAGTGGATTAATACAAATTTTTAACAATCGCTTGGGAAGATTTTAATTTAAGGGATGCAAAGAATTATTTAATGCAAATTTTGAAAGCATACGGAATAACGCATTATATAAGGCTACCCTTTGAAACGAATGCGCTGTCCACTAAGTTCATTTAATTATAAGCCCAAATCCAGTCGAAAAAATAAAATTTTGTTCACATTTTTCACATACCGCCACAATTATAAGGCTTGGATTTTAATGGTGAAGTGTGTCAATGGTGCAAAATGCATCTCCGAACTCCAATTTGGCGTGTCAGCTCTCACCGCCGTGACACTAATTATATCCCGTGGGTGAAAACCACTCTTGGACGAATGGTGAAATGGTGAATTTCCGCAATGGGAAATTGGGCACTACCCTAGAGCCTTTCCGAGCGGAAAATCTTCCAGAAACCCGAACAGCTATGGCATTCGTGAACATTCCCTTTTTTTCCTTGTTGCGAAAGTCGCAATTTCGCGAGCGCTGCATCTCGAGATTTGAGAAACGTACTTGCCATTTCAATTACGGCAATACATTTATATATTTGCTTAGCAAGCAATATTTTCATCGTTTTAGCAACATCAACTTTGTGTCTCTATTTATGATCTTTATATAGCATACGAACGAGACAATAAATACTTGATTTTATATGCTCCAAATCGACATTATCAATCTTTTTTGCCCTTATCTTGGTTTGATAAATAATAAGTGTCATATGTTATCAAATTTAAGTGATGCGTAAGAACGTTTAAAATGAAAAATGAGTGATTGAAAATTAGGCTAAAGTTTGATCGAGATGATTGATTTAAAATTTAGTTTTGACCCCATAGACTTTTGTAATCCATTGGTTTTCATTAAGGGCTATTTTATATATTCATTAAAAAGGCAAATAGTCCAAATTTAATATAAACCGAAGCTTTAAGTTAGTCAGGCGACAATTCCATTTTTTACTAATTGTAAGTTTAAGCATTGTTATAAAACTGCTGCTGTACGACAAAAGAAAAGTAAAGCAATTGAGCGGCAATTTGAAGAGCGCTTTAGCAATTAAAGTCTAGAAATGTCATTTAAATAAATATGACCTCTATATAATGACCATTAAAGTAAGAAAAACTCATTATTTTCCTTTATTTCGTTAAGTGCAGAGAATAACTATCGCAAAACGCCAAGCAAAACATCCCCGACGGCTTTTATTTTTTTGTTAAAATGCACCACCCGACCTGCGAAAATATTGCTATTTTACCCGCCGAGGTTATTATGAGAAATAATTTGAAAGCTCTACGACTGCCATAAACGGAGTCGCATTAACGTTTCTCGTTAAAATGCAACTGTAATTCAAGATGCTGTTTTGAATGTGGCTTTTCTTGGAGATATCAGTGATTCAATAAGCGCAGTTTAAGCATTTTCAGAAGATTTCCGCAAATACAAGTTGTGGTTAAAGTCCATTATGCGTGTTAGAAAAGATCGGATTATAAAGTGTTAAGTTGCCATATCCAATTCTGAATATTTTCAAGGACCTAACACTTAATCTATGTTAATAATTAGCAATTAAATACAAAAATAAGCCGTAATAAACATATATTAGGGTGTCCCATAAGTTTCTATCGTTTTTGTATTAAGAAAAAAATAAACAATAATTTGTATTACAACAAAATGTATTGAATAATATATGATCCATTCTGTTCTATTACCTTTCTCCATTTCTCCGGAAGCCTCATAATGTCTTCTTGCCAAAATTCCCCAGGTTTCTTGGCAAAATATTGATCAAGGCACATTTTTATATCATTTTTTTAATTAAGATTTTTACCACTTAAAGAATTTTTCAATGAAATAAATATATAATAACCTGAAGGAGCAATGTCCGGAGAGTATGGAGGATGAGATAAAACATCCCAGTCAAATGATATTCTCAGAGAGTATCCAAATTTCATCTCCAGTGACAAGTCTCTTCAAAAAAGGTTGGTTATTATGTCGTTGGAGAAGAAGATCGCATGTTGAAATATGCTGAAGTTTATTTGAGTCAAGTCAGTTCATGTGGAAGCCACACATCTGAACGATTAATGTAACCCAATCTTGTCAGATGATTATGGACGGATGGAATTTCTAACTTTTTAGCTATTTCATGAATAGTATATCGCGGGTTTTCTTCGACCATGGCTATGATTAGATCTGTGTTCATTTGCGAAAGAAACTTATGGGACAACCTCATATATTAATATTCTAACATTTTTTTAATGTTTATAAAAGCTCTGAGTAAAAGAACATTCAAATAGGATGCTCCCTAGAATCTTAATTTATAAAATTCGAACAAAATCTTAGAATTTCGATTGGAAATAGTTATCATAGAAAAATCTAAAAACCCTGCAGATCTAGATTACAGCATTTTGCAAATTGTATAAAAGAGACAACTTAAAGACGTATAAACGCGGTAATACATTCATGAACATGGGCGGATCAACATGTCCAAAATATAATAAATAAGATGATGATTTATATTTATTAATCTTTTGAAGAGTACAGTCGCGTATTTGCGACCGAATTTCATTGATCCAAAAAGAGAATTCTTACACATTGAATTTAAAGAGAGTGCCTTGCACTTTGAGTTTGGAGATATATACAAGCTTTATACACGGTGCGCGATCCTGAGAGATGTGGCGGACAAAAAAATATAGCATCTAAGTTTAAGTCAATTTAAAATTAACTTTTTATTATGTATTCCTTAATGTTTTTAAACATTATTTTTAGTCAATATACCATATCTTAGGTAATACATCCATCTTTAATACTAAATGAGATATTTTTAGATCTGGATAAAGAATTTATATATGTGGTTTTATCGTTATTATTTAAAATTAAACTTTTTTAGGTAGGAGACGATCTATGAACAAATGGTTGAATAACTTATAGATCCAGACATAATGGCTTAGATCTGAGCCTTTTATTAAAAAGTTTTGGATCGAAATTCAGATTGTGGAAAAATAGCCATTTATTCAACCTATTTGAGAGATATTATTATGTATTATGGATGTTTAAATTTGCAATAATAATAATAAAAAAAATCGTTTAAAAAGAAAGATAGCTTTGTTATTTTTGTATTAAAAAAATAACCTTATTCAAATAAACCACATGAAAAATCTCTTTCTTTAAAATTCCACTTTAAAAATGCTTTGTTTTGTGGATCAAAAAATTCATCCTAAACGTGGATTGATCCAATTAATATTCTTTACATAATATGCACGCTGAATGACTAATTGCTGCGGGCGATGGCATATCTTTGCTTTTCTTTATTTAAATAGTAAAACTTTATTAAGTGAATAATGCCACGTTTTTAACGCTTAATATTATATTTTATTAATGCGAAAAATATGAATATTCAAAGCATTATTTGTACATTTGAAAGCTCTCCGTTTGTTGGGAGACATTCTCTAAATATACATGCGGCGAAATCAACCGCCGGTGGACTTTTCTAACGTTTCGATATATTTGCAGTCTCCATCGCCGTAGAAATGTAAACGCTGCAGTTTTGTTGCACCATTGTAACCCGGGGCATTTTATTTTGAGTGCATTTTTTTCACGTCTCGTACATTTCGCTCTATTTCGCCTTTTTCGCGGAAAACGTTGAGTGCGGTTGTATTCGCATGTGAAATTGTAAACACACTTGCACAGTCGACATTTTCAATGCAATATTCATATATTTGCGCCGAAGCTCGCTAAACTGCTTTGTTAGCGTATTGTGGAAACACTTCATGGAAAAATGATGAATGATTTCATATTTGCTCGCTGAATTAATCTCTTTTAATGCAAATGAACGGACGCTGTGCTGTTGGATGCTATTACAACTTTATTACACACAGCGCGAATGAAAATTTCATCCCTTGCTCGCTAATGGCGACTGAAAATGTTAGATTCAAATTGAATCATCATCACAATCATTTTTATATTAATTAAGATTTTTTTAAAAATACAATTGGAATCATAGCAATTAAATCTTACAGCCCAGTAACAGCAACAGCAACAACTTGGCAAGATGCATGTAATCCTTTCCATTTAATTAATATTAAAGAAGTCCTAAGACATAAGGGACATGTAAAGCTTTGAATATGCCTTGATAAAATAATGTATTTATGAGCGTTACCCATGGATACATAGATGACACAAATATTGAATGGAAACTGAATGGATTGGGATTTATTAATAATTTTCATTATTGAATTTTAGCATTGTATTTCATAGATATTAAATCGTTATTTTGGACCAAATACCAAACAGAAGTGTATGGGAATTTTTGTCTAACACCCGCAGTGAACCCAAAAAAAAAACGTATCACCAGCAAATCTGAGAAAAATACGCATATAATACAATGGTCTGGTATGTCTATAAATTATATGTAAAAACCTATCGAGGCCATGTTGTCTGCTCTAATATATGCCTCGCAAATGGATTTTCCCCTTTTGGATGAAAATAAAATGAAATAAATTGTTGTGACAAGACTTTTGTTGTCTCCCACAACGGTTCGATCTGCTTAGCGATCAGATGTGTTTGATTTATTTGGCGCCCCAGTTCAGCTCATCAGCGCTTCTCAAACTGCAAGGCATTCATTTTTATACTTTTGTATCAGATAAACCTCAATAACATGCATATTGGGTCATCATGACAGTCCAAATATTTTTTTGTGTTGAGAATGAAACATTTGAATAATCAATAAGGTTGATTGATTTGCAGTAATAGACAGTGACCCACCTCTTACCCGAGCTGTTTATTGGTCCCGCTATTCGGGACCATGCCAGCCCGCTCAACAAAAGTGCACCCAAGGTGCAAAACCTGAAATTATACTGTCTGCGAGGACCCACTCTTTCTCAACACCGATGGCCACTTACGCTCTAAGCGCGGGGGGAAGCTAGCTAGGTACTTGAATTTATCAATTAGACCTAACTAAAATATATACATAGATATTGAAAAAGAAAAAAAATAATATAAAATAATAATAATAAAATAAATAAATAAATGAATAAATAAAATTAAAAAAAAAATAAAAAAAAAGTAAAAGAAAGAAGTATAATAGATATATATATATACATTATGGGAGAGGGGGGGGTTGCCTAGTCTCGCTCGCGACGCTCTTGGCGCGAGCCACCTGATTGAGCTAGCCGCTGGGGGTGCTATCATGATCGATGGGATCATAGTAGCCCCCAGGAACGCATTTTTGTCCAAAAATGCTACAGAATACCCTGAATGCCCTGAATGAGGAGGGAGTGGCCACCAGGTCTGTGTGCCCAACCGGCCCGACTTTCGGGCCGCTGACACTACGAAAGAGCGCCTCGCGATCGGACGCCATGCCCGGACATGTCCACAGAACGTGGTCTGCGTCCATATCCGGATCGCCGCATGGACACTCCGAAACCGGGGATAGTTTGAACCTATACAACGAAGCCCTAAAGCGCCCGTGCCCTGTGAGGAACTGGGACGTCCAGAAATCTGGAACGACCCAGCGGCAACGCAGGCGGTTTCTAACCGAGGGGAAGAACTTTGAGAGGTGGCGGCCGGAAGTAGACTCGGACCACCTCTCCTGCCAGCTAACTAACGAAGCCTCTTTCGCGCGTCGACGAAGATCGCCGAGCGCGTCAGAGGAACCTGCGTCGATCGGGATGCTCCTGCCGCCGATTTCCGGGGTCTCACCGTTTTCTGCGAGGAACCTCGCCGCTCGACATTGGATTTCCAAATCCAGGGGCATGACGCCCGCCAGCACCGGCAGACAGTCGGTCGAGGCCGTACGGTACGCCTTCGATAGAAGTATTAAAGCCGACCTCTGGCCTCGTAGCAGAATCTGCTTCACCAGCTGGATGCCGACCCTGTGCGCCCATGCTCCCGCTGCGTACGCTGAAATACTGAGGAAGATACCCTTGTACGCAGTCAACAGGGGGCGGCCTCTGATACCCCAATCGCTCGCCGCAATCCTCGACAGTCTACCAAAGGCATTTGCCGCTTTTTCTACCGCGCGGCGGGCGTGAATCACGAAGCCGCAGGAGTCATCCAGAGTGATGCCCAGATAGGGGGCCGAGTTCACAAACTTGACCACGTCACCGCCCATTCGAGGCCGAGGGGATCGCTTAAGCCGACCCCTGAGCATGAGTCCTTGCGACTTGGAGGCCGAGAATGTTAATTTGATTTGCAGTAATAGTTTAAATTTATTTTTCATAGTACGTTAGCGTGTGCGAACTTCCAATGCTGAGGCGTAGTAGATGGGAATCGTCAGATGGCCTTGGCTGTGGGAAGACGTCCTTCCTGCAGCCACATATCTTCGTGGATACGTAAAATAGTTAAATCATTTCAATAAGCATATATCTACTTATCACATCGATCGGCTTTCGAAATCAGAACGAACCCGCATGCGAGCGTTACCGTATTAACAAACGCACGGGAGCGTCTCAGGGGCCTCGTTTATAATTTTATATAATAAACCCAATTTTCAAAGATGATCTGAAATTCATGTTTTGTAGATTGATGATCAATGTTGATATTACAATGCTGATGATGAGCATGCAATAACGCTGTTGATCTGTGTGAATTTAATTCGCCAAATTAACGGCGACATCTTCTGTCTCTCTTAAGTAATTTCCGACCAATCGCTTCTTGCACGTGCACTGTTTCCAGTTGGGTGGTGACACGCAAGAGGCAAAAGTCGGAAGAGTCGGCGGTTGGCCTTGGCTGCGGGAGGACGTCCTTCTCGCAGCCAGATCTCTCTATCGTGCTGAATAAAAAGTTAATTATATAGTTATGGAAAATAATAGATGCGCCGATCAGACGAGACAAAATATTAGGTCCAAATCAAAAATGACTTGATACTTTATTCCTATTTCAACTTTATAATGTGTGGAAAGCTAATGGAGAACCACCACATGAAAAATCGTTATCCGAGTCCTCGTCTCCTATCCAGATCGTCTGTATCCGATAACGGTTATGGCACCTTAAGAAGATGGCGATTTTAAATGGTTAAGTTTAATAGATGATCGAACAAGTCAAAGTCCAAATCTAAAAAGCGTGAATTTGTACGCTTATGAGAATACCGATGGTCATATCTAATGATCGGAGTTAAATTATCATGAAATCCTTGATATCCGGGACCTTTCTGAACATACTTTAATTTCGCATCCCAAATTCAATCTAAAGTTCGCCTCAAGAAACGATTATTAAGCCCCACCGTCGGCACGAGCCACCTTTGGAGCAGCAATGAAATATCATTGTTTTCTGGCGGATAATCCGAGCCGGCGTTCCTTCGCGCTTTTTGTTTGGAGGGCCCCAAATTGAAAACGGCGCGGCCCGCGGACGGAATTAGTGCTTAAGCGCCCTGGCCAAATTAATTAATTTGTGTTTTCTTTGAGCCGCTTCTGTATCCAGAGTGAGCTTTTGCATTGATGAGATTTTTCCGCGGAAAAAAGCTCTCAAGATTCCATTATTAAAAGAAGCCTCGAGAAATGTGGCGCGGTCGGTAGTGCCTCCTATCTGAGCGAGCAGACAAACAATCCGACCGAAATAAACTATTTGCGATTCACTTCGGAAACTCCTTAAGTGTTGTGTTCGAGATGAAAAACCATCCAATTGGAGTACACTTCAATGGGCTTAAATTTTGAGGATGTTCTATTTTTATTTTCAACAATGTCTGAGGTCGCAGTGCTCTCAAGCAAACGTAATGCCATCGATTTTGAATAACCAATAGCAAGTAATGCGTACTTCTGCACAATAGAATTCAGTCTGAATTGTGTGAATTAATTGGAAAAATAGTCACATCGTTCACAAACAGTTTCAGATCCAAAGAAAAAGGATGAATTTAGAGAGAGATGATCGATCAAAAACACCATATCTTCGTACATTGTTTTTGTTTCCATATTCATTTTATCAATATTTAGGTAGATAGTCGTAAGGTTAAGCGGTTGGACTCTTAGCTTAATCATCTTGGGTTCGAATCGTACAACTGTCGTGTAAATTAATTATTTTACATAGAAATAGAAATCCAGTGGTGTCAGATCTGGAGACCGTGCGAGCTACGGAATAGGACATGTCCCTTGGCAAAGAAATTCAGTAGTGTTTGGTCTGGAGACACAAAAAAAATCGATCCATGTACCAAACGCCCTGTATACGCCATGAAAAACCATGCAAAATGCTTGGAAATAGTCCCATAAAAGGAATTGCTAAAAGTCACCTAAAAAAAAAGAAATTTTACATAGCTCATTTTGGTTTTTTGTGTTAATTCTGCAATTATTTGACCTGAATGTGATTAACCTAGAAGCATGAGCATATCATAACCGAAAAACGAGGTGTAACATTGTCGTCACCGCTGCGACAGTCCCCGACCGTCACGTTATTCAGTCACGGGGATGGCACCCAAGGGTCATTTGGACGCCGATGAACGGCAGACGCGATCCATCTCTTTGAGGGTGACGTTAAAAAGGAAGGTTCAAAAGACGAAAGGCGAGATAGCAACAAAAACAATATGGGGACCCAACCTATTCGGGATCGTGCCAGTCTGCTCGAAAAAGTGCACACCGTTGTGCAAAATCGTGAATTTAATGTCCGCAAAGACACGATCATTCTCTACTTCTTAAATCTAAAGATTCTAATTTAACTTTTAAATTCTTAGGCTAGGATAAATATATAGATAAAAACTGTTAAAAAAAGAAAAATAATTATATCAATATATATTATATAGGGTAGGAAAAAGTTTTGAGTCTGACTAGCGGCCCCGAAAATAGGTGATTGGATGAGACCCCACTCATTGTTAAAGTCCTAAATGCCCTAAAATTAGAGAGAGTGGCCACAAAGCTTCCGTGTCCAACCGGTCCGAATTTCAGACCACTGACACACCGAAAGTGATGGAAAGACGAGATAAATAAAATATTAATTACAGTGTCTATGAAAAGCGGAGATCATTTCGTTGATCAAATACTCTTAACAGATTCTACGTACTCCCCGGCTAATTCTGAGTCTTAACAACAAAATATTTGGACAGCTTTAAAACTACCTAACTATTACCGACGGAATATTTTGGTCCACGTAACATAGATTTAATTCGAGCTAAGAGTAACCTTCAATTTTTAATACTTAAGCTTTTAGAACTTGTTTTGAGAAGTTCATTATCATCCTGGATGCATCATTCACTCTCTTGTCATTATCAACAAAAAGTGTACTAATAAAATATGAACATAATCGCTTTTAGGCTTTTTTTTTTTTTTTTTTTTTTTCGAAGGAGGGGAATCTTCAAGAAGACGCCTCCTTCTGAGGTAGTGTGAGGTTTGACTAAGCATTGGTAATGCGTCTCGCTAGTATTTGACTGAGCATCGCCAGACTCACTAAACCCCTCCTCCGGTTCCGCCGCCACCCGGCTACCGCGAAGTATTGCTCTAGGGTGGCGGTATGTGTCCCTCTAGGGCCTCGTGTTAACGTGAATTCTTCACGGTTCTTCTATTCTTGATATATCTCTGCTGGGTTTTCTCGCTCATGGGTTGAGGAGGAGGAGGATGCTTCGGTTCGTGTCCGACGTCTCAGTCGTTCAGCATCCTCCTTCTGCAGCATAACGCACGCGACGTATCTGGACAACGCGTTCCATGCCCTGGCATTGGTTAGCATCGTAGGGACCATGTTGCTGGGAGTGAGTGAATTGACTTCAAGCTCCTCCCGCAGTGTATCCCTCTCTGTGCTCCAAGCCGGGCAGTCGAATAGCGTGTGCGCGGCATCGTCCAGCTCCGCTCCGCAATGGTGACAATTCGGACCGGCCTCTTTTTGAATCCTGTGCAGGTAGCTACCAAAGCAGCCATGCCCAGTGAGTGCCTGGGTAAGGTGGTAGCACAGCTGACCGTGTTTCCTAGCTGTCCAGGGCTTAAGGTCAGGGATGAGCCGATGGGTCCATCGACCTTTGGTGGAGCTGTCCCATCGGGACTGCCATTCCACCATGGTGGACTGCCTAGCTCTTTGCCTGGTTTCCCCGGTGCGTATAGCTTTCCTTTCTTTTGCGAGCAGGTCGATTGGCGGAATGGCAGTCAGTGCCAGGACTGCGTCTTCTGACACTGTGCGATATGCTGCTGCGACTCTGATCGCGCTTCTCCTTTGTACTCTAGCCAGATTGAGCCTGGCCCTTTCGAAGTGTAGTGCCTCGGCCCATATTGGAGCTCCGTACAATAGTACCGAGTGCACCACCTCGTTATATAGTCTTCGACGGTTTGTCTTAGGGCCACCGATGTTAGGCATCAACCTAGAATCGCTTTTAGGCTAGAATTAATTTTAATGCTTATATTATGCTTATAATCAAAGTAAAACTAGCTCAATTGAGATATATTTCGATAAAATGATTATCGAAAGTAATTTTAAGTTTTGTGAAGTAAAAATGATATGATGTGTGACATTTAGTTGATGTGGGCGGTGGCATATACAAGAACAAGCATACATCCCATCACGTCTATTTAAGCCTATGAATTTATGTTGAACAAGTATGCTTAAAATGAAAAATGTTTCATCGCTTTAATAATTGTTTTCAACGTGTAATAACCATTTTTAGAATTATTTCGCGGTTAATATCGTGTGCTTGTAATGCATATTTGAGCGGAATGTTTAGTTGATGCGGGCGACGGCAGATGTAAGAGCAAATGTACTTAAAATCCATCTAAAATATTGCCACGTAACAAAAGCAAAACATTGCTGAAATATCAAAAGAATTATGCAAAATATGAAATAGTTAAGCGGTCATAATGTGTTTATTTATTTGGGCGACTCTAAAAAGTTTCATTTCGAGGCAAATTTGCCCGAGAAGCGTTTACCATAAGACTGCCATCTTTTACATTAAACTGTTATTTAGTGCCGCATGCAGACGACGTAGATTGCTTGATGTGCACCTGGGTGGGAAATTCAACTCTTTGCACGCGAACATATGAATCATTTCAAGATTTTTACAAGAACGGAGCGCCGATTCATCATCGAATGCTTGATCGAATGACGATCTTCGAGTGCCTTTACTTGGATCAATCATTTTTGTCGTCGATATTAATCATTGGATCCTTCCGATCAAATATAAAATATGTTTTTGTTCAAATATAACGTCGTTAATATAAGAGAAGAAGTTCTTGAAGATTTCATCTTAATTATTTCATCCATTAAGCTTCGATGTGCTTTTGAACGGAAAACTATTATTCTTTAAGTAGAAAACATTTACAACCTTTATGATTAGAATCTTGATGCTTTAATACTCGATACTTTCGAAGCATTTGAGCTACCGAACAATAACTCAGTTTATATAGTTATACGAAGAAGTTTATTTTTCATCCCCCAAACAACAAACATCAATTCTTTTTGACGCCGTAATCGATTTATTGAGCTTTCTATATAATACAAAAATAATGAAATTATTTTAAGTCGAAGAAGTTTCTTATGAAATATTGTATTTTATTGAAAATAACATAGTCTTAATTAAGTGTAATTGGGTTGTTAATGGTTGAGACTCTGCCAGAAGCCTTTTGATCTAACACACATTTCAAAAGTTGTTGGGGTCTTAGAAGCGTGATCATTTGGTTGAGTTCATAGACAACTCATCTAAAATCTCATCCCCGTTAATATATTAGGAACTCCCGTGTCTAAACTAGAATATCCTCAAGGGCGAAACTATCTTCATCGCCTATGGAATCGATAAATTACATTTTTGATGCCCATTAGCTCAATACTGTATGATAAATATATCTTATTTGAATTAATATAAATTAAAAATTGCTTTGAACACTTTTTTAAAGTTGTGAATGATAATATAAACGCCATTCAAATATAACCCGGAATTTTGCATTTTTTTTTTTTGTTGCGCAACGCATAATTATTCGTTTTATCGCAAACGAAGGCGCAAGGAGGAATTTTGAGGAGGATTGAGGCATAGTCCGGTGATGTTACTCTATACTCAATTGTTTGATTGGTCCCAAAAGTTTAATAGACAACGGTATTTTGGGACTGGAAAGCATTGATTTTCTACATGACGGACAGACAATGAAAGCGGTCTACTATTATCAACTGCTAGATGATGCTAAGGCTGCTTGAATTAAAATGATTAATTATGCGTTGCGCAACGAGGGTGCTACTAATCACTTTCTTCTTCAGTGTAGGGATCAAGAAGCTTCATATCCGATGGAATAAATGCATTTTTATTGAAGGGAACTATGTAGAAAATTAATATACTCCATTTCTACAGCAAAATTCCGGATTATATTTGAATAGACCTCGAAATAAATCTAGTTACTGGAATTAGAATATATAAAAAGGAGTCATAAATACGCATAAATCTTTTAAAGACTGTTGACGAATAACAGTTGGTTGATGCGGGCGGTGGCATACGTCATATGTTTCGCTAAAGCGCATGTGACCATATGCTTTGCCTTTGAAGGGTTATCTTAATTGGAGTTCTTCAAAGCTATGTTTCACTGTTAAAAGTGTCATCCGTAGACGATAACACAATCTTTTCGCCGCCAGCGGATACGTACGTCATATCCAATATACGAAAATAGCATATCATCAAGTTCGAACAAGTCAGTTCCCGAGATGAACATTTCTTACATTTAACGTACATAGCACTGCAATCGGATATATCCGTGATTTTCCATTGAGGTTTGCTTAACTTTCACAATGCGGATATATCCGTCATACCCACTTTGAATGGACTTTGTCTTGACGGATATATTCGTCATATCCACTTAAGGGGTTAATACTACACACCCGAGATTAATCTATTTGCTAGGCATTTTGTTTTCGTACATTTGATCTAAGCGTTTTATAAAAGAATTGAGACATGACAATTGGTTGGTGCGGGTGGTGGCAGACTTTACATCGCGTTTATTTTAACACCATTTTTGAAAATTTGAACAAGAATATTAAAAATATCAAAACTTTTCGATAATTTCTGTATTCAGATATGGATGATCTCCATAGCAGATTTTAAGAGGTTCTATGAGAAAATTTTGAATTTATTTGATAATTGAATTATTTTTGTAATTAGTTGCTTATAAAATAGTAAGCCCTGCCCTAATTAAATAGCTGTCTATGTATTTACATAGTGAAAAAATTATCACGGTGGATAAAACGATCCAAACACACACACCCTGGAAAATCAACGCACATGTGTATGTTAGGTTTTATGGGTTGCTATTTTTCAGAAATTAAGTCCGAGGAAGGCCTTAACGACACACGACGCATTTTTGAAACACATTAGCCGGCACACAAGAGGGCACAATGAGTGCTCTCCGTCTTTGTCCTACAATCATAAAAGGATTTCAGTGACAAAAAAGTGGAACCTGGGGACTGTCCTTCTCCCATTCACTTAATCCCGCCATCTTACATCACGTGGACATAAATAACTCGCCTCTCATCGCGGACACCTTGTTATTATAAGGAAGCTTTGTCCGTTTTATGTGAACAACCCTTGGAGGGACGCCACGAAGGTGGGGCCCCAATGAGCGAGGGCCCCCGCCGAGGAAACGGGCGAGGTCCTAAAAGAAGAAACACGGTCCCTACGTGACACCACGTCCTGGTAGTAAAACAAATGCTTACAAACAATGCGACTTATACGTATAGGAAGACACTTTTCCTTCAAAGCTACGTAAAATATTCACGTGTCCTGGACGAGCCTGAAAATATCCCTCGTGCAGCCAGAAGGGTCACTTCAGAAGAAAAATATAGGAAATCCTATCATTGTGTGCTTTATCATCAAACATTTTTTATATTCAAATACATTTTCTTCATAATGAAAGTTTTGAAGAGTAATAGGAGATTACCAATAGCCAAATTGGGCTCATATTCTGAATTAATATATTTTCAATCCCAAATAATATCCAATTTTTGTATGAGGTTCACAAAAAGATCTATAAATGCGTGTCAAAATTACTATTGAGCTACTAGCTAAATTCATAAAATTGACGTGATCTAAATTATGATCTGAACCGGTCATTATTTTCTTGTGGTCATTCGCTGCTCCAAATTTTGATTCGTTTTTATTTACTTTTCAATTTGATATTTTTAACATAATTATTTATATTTATCATTTTTAAAATGCATAGAATAGACATTATATTATAACTTATGAACTCCATTGAAAAAAATCATTATCAGCGCAGTATTCAGTAACATGGCAGTTACATTTGGTGAGGTCGTATTATATTTTTTTCTCATGCAAATATTTTCGTTTGTGTTGTGCAGCTTTGGGACTTTATCCTCGTTAAATCAAATACACAATAAAATAATTTAATAAGGTCGCAAAAAATTGTCGCGTTTTATTAAAAAGTTTCCATCCCCCAAGCGATGTAATAAGCGCGCAGCAGACTACTGCAATCCATCATCAACTATATCTTTAACATTGAGTCTCTTGTGACTTAACTTTGAATTATCGTCTCCTTGAAACAATATGACGCGGTCTAACGACATATTAATATGCTGTATTTTTATTGGTCGGGTCGTCGATTAAGTTCTGTCCAGTTTTAATAATCTATTAAATAATTTCAGAGGTGAATGGCATTAGGACGATTATATTAAATCAGCACTTTTCTGCATTTAATCGTGTTTGGAATACGAACGCACAAGAAAATAGAGCGGAGCGTCGACCAGTAGTCTTGGCCACGGAAAGATGCGCTCTTCTCACAGGCTTGCCTGTAACCTTATGGCGGATCATTCTTCGAGTTAAAAATAGATCTTGATAAGATATGGGTATTTTTATTACAATTTGACAGTGAATGTGCAAGTTCATACATCTTGAAGAGCACGCACGAACCGAGGAATGATCTGGGGGGTTCAATAATAAATATGCGCTGGATGTTATTTATCCTTATTAAATTCCCAAGCGATCATTTTTGGACGGATTTAGGTCTCATTATTGAAAAAAACGTATAATAGAAAGGGGGGGTCACTATAAATGGGCCAGGGATAAGCGGTCAGGATCATGCCACTACAAAGGCTGATGAATTATTTTATGACGGGAAACTTTGATAGGAAAATAATATGAGAGTGCCTCGATCACATTTTTTGGGGTCGAAAATCACCCATATTGGAAAAGGAGACCATCACGCGCCATAATAAAACAAGGACACAATGCTTTTTCCATCAGATCAAAGTCATTAATTTTTCATAACGTCATAAACCACACTTTCACGTGCACTTTTTTTATGTACCCGGAAACCCATTAAATTCACGGGGCGGCCATCACTCCCACTGCTCATTGCGCCATCAATTTTCGAGGAAAATTTGCCTGTTTCGAGCGGAATTGGCTCAAAAAAAAGTATTTAGACCGGATTGTGTGGCTCTTTTGGTTGGGCTAATATTAAAATACTTAATCACATTTGCCACACAATATTATAAAGCTAATTTTGAGCACATACGCCGGCATCATGTGGACGTTAGAGCATGTCCCATTATGGTGTCTGATACTGGTGATTAAAAAATATGTTAATGCTGATAAAAATTTACGCGATGATATTTAATATAATTTAAAATATAATATATATTTTGATAATCAGTTAATATTTGTGCATAGTGGCGATGAATTTTAGAGCCTCCATGACTTTGAAGATATTAAAATGAAGGGAGCGCGCGACGACTTCTCCATCAGAAGAATTTACTGTGACTCAACAAAATGGCCGATAAACACCAAGTTCGATAACTTTTAAATTAAAAAAGATTCTCCTGGCCTCAGGAGCTATTATAACCTTACTTTCTAGATGACGTGATATGGCGCATTGATTAGTTGATGCGGTCGGTGGCAGATATTAAGTAGACGTCAATAAATTCTTCACTAAATAATTAAAATACCCGATTAATCTTATCATAATCATTATTCTAAGCAGCATCAAATATTAATATATCATATCGGTAAAGATAAAGTTACATCATTTCTCCACATGTGTGTATATATGTAGATATACTACATCAAGGTTTCATGGTATATAGAATGTTCTATATTAAAGTGTCGATTACATTATAATAATTTGCGGCGATGCTCATAAATTCTCTAATTTATAATCACTCCGTGCTTAAAATCATAGATCGCAGGCTGTTTACTGGATAAGGGCATAGGATACAATGGTAGTTTAATAGACTATATATAATGGATTTGTTTTATCAATGTTAAGCAGTATTTTTATTTATTTTTATCTGAAGTATTGTGTAGTATTGCGATACAAAATAATTAATTATTCAATGTGACCACATTTGTGTCACAGGAGCGGCCCGGTATCGACGTACAAATACGCAATCGAAAGCAATTATTTCAACCCTTTTTGACATGGGCAGGTTCATTTTTAATTAACTACCAGGAGAAGTGCGTAATTAAGCCCTTTACAGTAACAGTCTGCAGAGTTAAATATGGAAGCACGCAATTTGTCTGTGCGTCCTACTGTCTGCCAAATATGCGACGGCTCATTATAGACTAAGCCACAGCGTAATCACGAACAACTGTTACATGCCCAAAAATTTAATGATTTTCAATATGAGATACCCACCCACCATACTTACTCCTTTTGTGTTCCCCGAACCTCCATCAACCCTCCCCAGCTCTCGTCATATTCTGTGACCCGTTCTGAGCCACCCTCCCCCAAAGCGCGGGGCAATATATCACGGCCAACTTTCAATATAGGAAATATATATTTTCATTCCTGGTTTTGCATTCCTCCGCCTCTTATGTGGGTTCGGGGGATATGGCTTTCATTCTTCCATTTAGTAAAAACCTTCGGGATCAATTCAATTTGTACCCTCGCGAAGAATCGCATTTCTGATACAACGTACAAGCGAAATTATAATACATACATTCACATATATAATACATCATTCTTTATACACATTTATAAAAATAATAAACAAATTGTGCAAAAGTCAAAATGCACTTATTCAGAGATCAGACATCGCCCGCACCAACTAAACAGACCGAACTCATCAAACAATTTGGCATACCGCTTTTATTCAACATACTTGCAGATGTTGATATAAATTATGGCAGACTTGTTGCTATAAATTATGGCAAATATCATGATATCTATAGCGATACCGCGGTTAAGTGGTTGGAATAGTAACTCAATCATCTGGGTTCAAATTCTATATAAAATTTGTCTGGCGTCCACTTTTTTAAAAACATATATACGCCACGAAAAACTATGTCAAAATGGTTGGTAATAATCTCTTAAAAGGGATTGCTAAAAGCCACCCCAAAAAAAAAATACTTGTTTTTATGCGATAGGTACGTTCTACGAGGAGTCGCATATAAAAAATTCGCATAAAAAAAGACTTGAATTATATAGAAAACTGAGGGATAAGTTTCATTATTTTTAAAAACCGCATAACTACAAATAAATGTGATAGAATGTACTGAAAATCGCATAGAAAAGGCTTTATAAAAAATCATACAAAACACAATATAATTTCATCATCCTTCTGTTTTAACCGTTAATTATTTTACACATTTCGCGATATGAAGACATGCAATTCTTAGCATCTTAGATAATGGAAATATCGAGATGAAATATAATAGATAGGTTCAGATTTTTTCTAAATTTCATATGGTGTACCAAATACATATCATGGTAGCGCGCGGGTGTTTTTTTTTAGCACGACAAGGAAAAGGTTAAGCTTATATTGAAATTCAAATTTTGCTTACTCCTTTATGAGATCATGAAATAGAAGAGTTTTTTCCTTAATTAAATATCCTCATGGGAAACCGTTTTTAAGATAAATCAAATTCAAATTACAAATACTTTGACGCTAAACCTATATACTCACACTTTAACGGTTGTAGCTTGCACTAGTGCAAATTTTTTTTTTTTAATGCGCATTCGCATAAAAAAAGTATTGTCCTCTGTATAAAAAAAAGGGATGGGTTCCATTATTTTTGAAAACCGCATAACTTCAAAATCGCATAAAAAAGATCCGCATAAAAAAAGATCCAAGTGTGTATCATGTTAATGCTTTAAGTCCAAATTTCGAATAAAAACCTATTATACCCATAAATTTTGGAGATTTGAAATATTAATATTAACATTTGTGATCGATGATTTAATATTGGATTTACTTTGATTTTGTTCAGGTTTGATGATCAGTTTCTAAATAAGCAATAACTATGGTGATTAACACATTTAAAACTGGACACACTAAAGTATGTATCGTAACGAAGGCATTGTAATTTTTTTATATTGCAGATTTTACAAATGTCTTTACAAAATTATTTTTTTGGTAAATAAACAGTTTTTTTGCAAATATCGCCCGCATTTCGTGCTGTATTTTCTCGGTCACATGTGAGCGTTTATTAAAAAGCACAAATTGGTGCATCTGGTCTTTAAAGTGTTAAATAACACATTTTTTTATTTTTATGTTATTTTTTTTACAATTTTAATCTAGTCATAACGCATAAAGCAATGAGTATCCATTGTTTTAAACCATACCATTTTAAAATCCACTGATTGAAAATAAAAATCGTTGAGCTTTGTAATATATTTCAAGCAATAAATTTGAAGTTGTACACAAAAAATATATACTTTTAGTGCCAAATCTGAATTATAATAGCTCATTAAAAAAAAGGAAAACTATACGTGTTTTAAAAGATAATTTGCGAATTCTTGCCGTAGATCATCATCCGGCTCGCCGAGTGGGTTCATTTTCATAAATCAATTCAGATATTTTCTTCGATCGGAATTAATCGCTTGTGTTATTTGTATAAATAATGTAAATCACCACTAAATCTTCCTTACGTCCGTTTCGGAAGTAGGATGTAGTGAAATTAAGGGGAAAATCCATGGCCGTTCCAAAAACACTCGGTTCATTCGGAGGTTAATTCAGCGCGCAGAAAAACCGCGCTAAAAAATTCATGCTTATCATCTCTTCTTTTTTAACGCGATTTCAAGTATGTGCTTGACATGTGAATAATGAGTCTAGGCGTGATGATTAATTGATATGTGAGCTTAAAAAAAATCTTCCCTTATATTAAGCGCTCAGAAATGTTTGTTCGGACGTGCGAAATTAATACAGGCTAGGGTCTTTTCAATAATTTAATTAATCTCATATCAAATGAATGAGCAGCGTCTGAAGGTCGAATTATAGCAGGAAATTATTTATAAATGTTATTGAAATTATTTTTTCAAACCGTATATAATATAATAGTACTATATTAACAAATATATGATTATACAATTACAATAAAGTAATTAGGGGAGCGTTAGGCTGTAGGGGATGAGTGCGTCTTTACTTTGTTCAAGACCAAAAGAGTAACGACGCATGTAAAGTTTAGTCCAAGAAACAAAAGGGTGAGGATTTTAATGGCTTTTAGTTTAAATAATCATATTTTCTTCAAGGGCGTAACTTCAGAAAATTCCTGTTTTTGCGCAGGATTCTAATGTAATGTACGATGGACTTTTGAAGACGCTGCTAATTGACGGAGCCAAAATGGTTACCTTCGCTGATGATATTATCACCCTAGTCACCTCCAAATCCATGGAGATCCTGCGAACGACCTGCGGGAACGCGCTGAGGAAGGCCAAGAAGTGACTAACAGGAGCTGGTTCGCTGCCCAAAAAACGGAGGCCCTCTTTTTCACAAAACGCAGGAAGCTTGCGTCCCCACCCCTGAGCATCGAGGGTTGCAAGATTAAATACTCAAGATCTATTCGGGCGTGGAGATTGATGACAAGCTCCGATTTGTCACTCACGCGGAGAAGGTGGCAGCGAAGGCTGCCAGCATCGCGGATAATCTGGCCAGGTTGATGCCCAACATTGGTGGCTCAAAAACAAGCAGGAGGCGACTCTACAACGAGGTAGTGCACTCGGTACTGTTGTATGGCACGCCGATATGGGCTGAGGCACTACAAATTGAAAGGTCCATCGTCCTGGCACTGACTACTATCTACCGCCAATCGATCTGCTCGCCTACAAGAGACAGGTAATACAGAAAGGTAAAGACAGGAAAAAAGCTAAGCAAAGGACCATGTCAGCGTGACAGTACCGATGAGACAACTCCGCTAAAGGTCGGTAGAGGCATGAGCTAATATCGAATCTGAGAACCTGGGTAGATACCCAGGGTAGATAAAAAGCACGGTCAACTGTGTTACCACTTGACCCAGGTTCTCACCTTGCACGGTTGTTTTGGTAGCTTCCTATACAAAATAGGCAGAGACCGGCCTGGAGTGCCACCACTGCGAAGCGGATTAAAACAATGCATACACAACATTTGTCTGCCCAGCATGGAGCACTGAAAGGGAAATCCTACGGGAGGAGCTGGGAATCAGCTCACCTTCAATGTTAACGGATGCTAGGGCATGGAATGCGTGGTGCAAATACACGACGTGTGCTATGTGGCGGAAGGAGGATGTTTAACGTATAAGACGACGAACAACAGCAGAACAATGACATTCGAAATGAGACAAATGGAGAGTCCGCAAGGGACACATCGCTGCCACTCTTGTGCAATACTTAGTTAGTAGCCGGGCGGCAGCCGAAGAGGAGGGGGGTTTAGTGGGTAAAAATTAATGGTGGTGTCTTTTGAAGATCCCCCCTTTTGTAATATACAAAAATTAAAAAAATCTACAAAAATCGGTTATTGTTAAAAAAAAAAAAATATTGCGCGCGCTACCATTAGACGAAATTATTTTTAAATTTAAATTAAAAAAATATATTTTAAGTGCTGAAACAAAACCACAAGATCTAAACAAAAAGATAGACTTTGAATCAAAGAAAAAAAATTGAAGGATAGCGATCGAACAAATAATGATTAAGTATGTGTCAGTCGAAATAATATACAAATTAAATGAATGATTAACACTTTGACGGACACAGCAGTCATATGCAGTAATTTTTGGTATGCGTCTGCGTCTGCTGATAATAGTTGCTTATTGCATCAGATAAGTTTATGCATAGTGTCTTATCTCATTTTTTATGTGACCTTTAATTTCATCTACACTCTCTCCCATATTCTCCTTCTTCAGACCACCTCAGAACACTTCAGACTTAAATTTCTCACTATTTATTACGCTTTAAAGGCGGGCGATTTCTCGAAAATTGACTGTGCTTTGAAATGCACTCATTTCTTTGTGTGTGTTTTTTTTTTAATTTCTTTTATTTTTTTTACACAAATTTGAAGTGTCTGTCAAAGCGTTAATACAAAAGCATATTCAATCGGTCAGACCAAGTGTTACCAAGTTTGTTTGTTAATATCTATTAAATTTCTGATATTATTTCGATCGTCTGATTACAACGTTGATATTGACAAGCAATATGGAACATTTGTTGATGGGATTCAAATAAAATTACCAATATTGTATATGACTTTATGTTTGATCGATTGTGAGTTCAAATATTCAATTTTGGAGGAATGTTTATATACAATACTAATAATATTTTCAGTGGTATTGACATTGTTGCGAAATGTAATAATGATGTCCCTAAATAAATAGTCATATCCAATCATTTCGAATAGCTATTTATTGGAAAATTAGCATAATTTCAGTGAAAAGCAGAATATGGAACAAAGTATTATTTTACGCTAAAAAATACTCCCAAAAAAGGTGTATTTTTTCAGATTTTCCTTCAGGCTGTCGACATTTTGTTACTTTTAAACAAAAAATATTAATTGAGGTTTAGTCAAATATGAGCGCTTTATTTAGTTCATATAATTGACTGTGGATAAATATTTGCTCACTCGTGTGTTTAGGGTGAGATTTTAGATTTAAATTAGCTATTTTGGATATTTAAGGATTCCTCCGTAATTTTTAAAAATACCCGCGCGATCCGATGATATGTATTTGGTACACCATATGAAAAATTGTCTTAAAAACCACAACGCGTCGAATCGAGTCGAGTCGTAGTAAATACATCACAGGGTAGGAAAGGTTAATTCTTTCAGATCCAGGAAACCAGAGTAAGTTCGGATAAATACGATTGATCGAACAAATTAATCTTTCTGATCTTCCGAATTTATGGGTATGATAAATTTGAATCAGATCTTTTATGTAAAAAGGTTTCTGATCTCATCCATTATTTCTTGTAAATATCTTTAATGCATTAGTATGCTTCAGTTGAATACTTAATTTAAAGTCAAAATTAAATAACACGGTGAAAATATATCACTTTTCCATTTCCCAAATTAGATTTTCATCAATTTGGCACTCGATATCATAGCTGTAGCGGAATATCGATAATTGGCTAATGATTGAATATTAATGGTTTTATTAGCGGTATACATGTAAACTCGATGGCGGAGCATCGACAATGGTCCTGGTGTTCCCATTTAATCACCAAAAAACAATGCGACTCAGGTGGTACTGTTATAGGAATCAGGAATACATTTTGAGGGCCAGCTCGGTAATAATTCAAATCAGAATTATTCAAATAAGAGCCCGATAGTGATATACGTTTGTCATATGCAAATGAATATATATGAAAGCGGCGCCGGGACGACATCCTAATTTCATGTTAATTTGCAGGCATTTATCATCGGGACGTGTTCAAAAGATATTCTCGGCATTCTCTGCTGAAACGAATTATGAATCGGTGAACGTATGACATCCTCAAAACTCTAACAATCCACTATTAACGTGCGCAAATAGCTACATCCGGCAAAGTTATTGTATTCAAATAAAAGCGTCGTAACGTGAACAAATTGGTGGAACGTGGGTAAAGTGGGATGGCGGAGACCCCTGGTTTCATATAATAATGAAGAAACAACTGAACGTGTGAGGGTTAACAAAGGATCTCATAGCTGTGTTTCAGGGCAATTATACACGCCTATATAGAAGCATGGTGTATGAGCAGAAGGATGTGAGCATCCTTGCTGGATGATGTAGTATTTTTGGTGGTATATGTCCTCGAATATAGGGCCATAGATCGATCTTATTCCACACAGTTGTGTTAAATAGAAAGGATATATCCATATGTACTGCTTCAGGACTTACCTTGTTACAACAGTAAAACTTCATTTATTCGAATATGATCAATTAAAAATTGCTATGATATTCGAAAAACCCCTAACTTAATATCCATTTAACAACGCAATTTCACTTGCTTGCCATTGGATCTCCCACTGTGGGTTAATTGAATAAATACGTTGTGCCGATTGTTTGACATTTTATTGATCAACTGCACCACCTTACTCATTTTTACCTCTATCATCGAGTGAATAAATGATAAACGCGTTCCGTCGTTCATCGCAGCCGACTTGTGGGTCGGGACCATTATTACGGATTGCGCCACGATTGATCACGCATCGTGCCGAAACGTTCTCTACAGCGGGTTCGCGAGCAAACAGCGCGATCTTTAAGTAGCAGCGACGAAGATAGCCAATCTCTTAACGTAAGAAGAGCTGTCGAACGAACGCTACAGTTTTATAAATTCATAATCAAAAAATCCTTGAATATCCCACCAAATGCACAAAATAATATTGCGGGTCGTCATTCCAGGCTTCGGAGTCATTTTGTCATTTTTAACTTTGTGTTTTGATAATGTAGCGTGTGCGATATACCATTCCTACGTAGTAGTCAGACTAACAGCGACATCTTCCGTCTCTCTTCAAGTGCAATGTATTATTTTAACGGCGCCATCTCTTGTGGCCCTACGGAGATATTGCACCTGCATACCGAAAGATCGCTTTTTACGCGTGCATCGTTGCCGCTTGGGGAGTGACGCGCAGGAGGTGGGAGTCGGGAGAGTTGTCGGTTAACCTTGGCTGCGGGATGTCGTCCCTCCTGCAGCCAGATCTCTCTCGTGTAGAATAAATAGTTATTTAGAGAAGACGGTCTTTCTATTTGACGCCTGTCCATTTTCATCTATTCTTCCAGCAACATCACGGCCCGATTAAAGGAAGGAATGTTACAATAACAAAACTTTGCACGTGTTTAGTCACTCATATTTGTCAGTTCGTGCGGCATCCAAACCCCTATTCGTCGTCGATGGTCATTCAATTACGTTAAATGACTACACGTTTCATGACAAATTCGAAATAACAAGAAAAGAGATCGTATTTGTTGTAGAAATTGAGACTCAAACAGCTTTTATGTAATAGCATGCAAATATATTAACGCGGTAATTCAGCATTTCGCACAAAAATATCCATTGTTAATGTTTATTATTTATGGAATATTTGTTCCATTGTTGTAATAAAAGCTTGTGATGGTTTGCTTGACTGATTGTCATATATAATAGATTACTTCATCCAATGGATACATTTATGGAGATGAGAAATGGGATCGTATATTTTATGCTTTAGATAGAATTTCAAAAATTATGGTCGCGTTTATGGATCCATTTTAATGACATTATCAATCGTTTGCAGTTATATTTTATTACTGTAGTATTGTACTCTATCTATAATAATAAAAACCATAAATATCTGAAATAATTTGGAAGTATATTATATATATATGTACTGAATTTTTAAGCGTTATCACCGAAACACAGATGATAAATAAGTTGATGCGTATGAAATTAAAGTGTCAAACTGATGGAACGATTTTAGGTTAAATTTTTAGCCCAATTCAACTAAGAATAGTTAATTCTGTAGATAATAGAATAATAAAATAAACTTACCAGCAGCTATAATATGGTAGACACAAGGAACTCTTTGGTGTCCGATTCTGTTTGTCGCCCAACACAGCAATGTTCCATAATCCAATTCGGTCATTGGGGTGTAAGAGACAACACTGCTTGTCCCAGATCTGGCTATATGACCAGTACTAACTTCCATGCTTTCAGCTGAATTGTTGAATGTCCACCGAAACTAATAAGTAAAAAGGCAAATAAGTATTCAATTTAAAAATAAATTACATAGGGTAAAAATAGCAGTTATTTTCTACCTGGACTTCGGGAGGGTTGGCATCTACTTGGCACATAATTTGGGCTTTTTCTTGTTTCGCTACTCCATGAACTCTCATTTGATTTGGCTTACATGTTGGGGCAACTGTAAATTTAAAATAATATATACAAATGTATAATTTAATACTATAAAGTTGGGCAGGGTTAATAATAAATGTTTGATTTATAACTGTAATTAAAATTGTATGTATAAATAAAAATCTCCCTATTCATAGATCCTTTTCTACCCAAAAAGCTACAATGAAGTAATAATTTTCCATTTTAACCACACGTGGAAGGCAATTTAAAAAGAAAAAAGAACAATCTCGCTTTGCAAATATCAAATTTGCAGCTAATTCTACACGTATTGGTTTGTTTCAGCAACAACAAACGTATCTGTTGGACTAATTTTCATTTAGAGAACAAATTCATCTGAACAAGTTCCATGAACTATTTGATTAAAACATACAATTAGTTTTTAAATTACACGCCGTTGCGTTGAAAACCAACGAACAAAAGATAACACGAGGCATAAAAACGCAAAACTTTTCAATCATTCGTATTAAATTTATTAACTCAAAATCGCCCGAAAACACAATATGGTCATCCAAAAATATTGCTTGAATTCATAGAATATATTTTTTGGGGAGTTTTTGCACTGCTCGATTCTGGATCGTTCAATTAATTTTCAATTCACGTCCTCGCGTCCCAAACAAAATATAATACCGTTTTAATTTGACAGGAGATACCGAATCGCTTTTTTGCCATTCCGGAGCGCAAATAAAGCGGAGGCAAAGGACTGTTCAAATTTACATACATTTTTATGATGGAAAGGGGTGAAAATTGAAAAATAAAAGTAAACGAAGTCAATCAGCGCAGAGATCAAACATCGATCTTATTTAATTGACGAGTTTGCCTTGAGATGGGGGAATATAATGAAATTTTGATAATCTGCGAATAAATTTTATTTTTTAACCTAAAATGGGTAATACGAAGATATTTTCTCTGTGACGCTGCGGAGACATTGCGTTTGTAACATCGACTGATCGCTTTTTGCGTATGCACCGTTGTCGGTTGGGTGGTGACGCGCAAGAGACGGGAGTCGAGAGGAGTTAGTTAGCCTTGGCTGCGGGAGGACGTCCTTCCCGTTGCCAGATCTCTCTATCTCTCGTGTTGAATAAATAGTTATTTAGAGATTTTTGTTCGACGTCCGTCCAACCCCATCCATCCATCTGGCCACAACATCCATCGGAAGACATGGCTGCTATGAAGCACATCTCCACAAAATAGCCAAAGAAACAAGCCCGGAATGCCATCATTGTGGAACAACCAACGACGATGCTGCACACATAATGTCCGACCGTCTAGCATGAAATGCTGAAAGAGATATCTTACACGACGAGTAATGAAGAGTGACAGTAAATACGCTCTCGCCTGACAGTATGATCCCTTCAATACTTAAAAGAAGGAGAAGATAAAGCACAAAAAAAAGGCCAATATAACCAAAGAACCCAAAGGTATATATGGCTGCTACTCTAGTGCAATACTTAGTTAACCAGTAGCCAGATGGCAGCTGAAGAGAAGAAGGGTTTTAGTTGGTCAAAATCCCAAACTATCACCAGAATAGTGGACTGTGTTTTCGTTACACCTGATCATTTATATCCTTCAACTTAGCTCAGCACCCCGATAGCAGACCGAATCCATGTGCAGTTTGGATATTTCGCTGTGTACATGGGAGTGAAGTGCAGGCATCCTTTCTATACGCAACTTTGGTGTCAGAAGTGGGATGTTACAGACATAAGACGCGCCTGCGGGAAGAATACTCCTCTTTACAGCCAATGCCATCAACTTTATATTCTTGTTTATAGCGCTTCCATATTATATTTATCTCGGTGAAATATCTGAGAGAAGAATGAAAATGATACACTTACAGAAAGATGCATGCGCAATACATGCATCGAATAAATCTTGTAAGCATATTATAGAGGAACATCCCAGTGCTAGTTTTTCTTCAATTTTACTTCAACTAAGGAATAGTTTTTATCAATAAAAATATTATAGGATCAGATATTATCAACAGAGACAATAAGTCATAGCTCTTGTATGATAGAAGCGAAATTGGGTTATTAGGGAGCATTATTTATCATATTCTCGAAGAATATCAAAATCCATTTGCTACTGTTGCCTTGAACAATACGATATAACCAGTTATATTTATTCTGCAAATATGTTAAATATTCTACATGCGATCTGATAAAACGAAATAAAAATAATAGACTTACACATGACATTTAGGTGAAAAGGTTGACTTTCTCCATCCCCTTCGGTGTTGAACCCCACACAGGTGTAGTTACCTGCGGTTCGTCGCCCAACCCCCTGGAGCACGAGGGATTGGTTGCTCACGATGACCCCTAGACCCACATTGTGATTTAAAGGACGCCCCTGATAGGAAAAAAGGCAAATTTAAAACAACACATAGATTTATGGCACCACGGAATGTTTGTCCAGACGTCTGCATTTTAGCATGAAAGCCAATTTTCATATTAAGCGTGCGTTATTTTTCTTAGCTTACGTTGTGCCGCCATTCCACTTTGTAGACATAGGGATGGGCCCTTATGATACAGTCGAAATAGACATCGGAGCCTTCCCTGATGTTATCAGGATTCAAGTTTGTCCCGAGGCGTACCTTGGTCTCGGGGATATCTGCAAAAAGTAGACGGGATTCAATCTCGGTTAATCTGGACGGTCTTATTCGATATTGAAGAAAACGTAAGAAAGTTTATTTCGATTACATTTGCTTAGTGGCCGGGGAGTTTTTGTGTATATTTTATTGTTCGACAAGGAAGAACTTTCATATCCAATTACTAGATTTTAATTGAAAAAGTTTGAAGCGTCCACGGAAAAAAATAATTGCCGACGAAATGTAATTGATAAAAGTTTGCATTGTAGCGGCGATATGTGAACTTAGCATAAATGAAATATATTTTGCTCGGAAAACTGCTTCCAATTACGAATAAGCAAAAATCACGTATAGACTTTTTTGTGATACGACGAGTCTTCACGCGTTTGAAGCGATTAAAGCAAAAAAATATCGATTTCTTTTCATTCGATGTGAAAATTGGTTCTATTTACATTGAATATCCAGTCTCCAGCCATCTTCAATGGGCTCAGAGTTGATAATCGGATTTTCCGCTTTGCAAGCCAAATATTTTCCAGCGTCGTCTTGTGTTGCGAAGATGGATACCGTAGATGTGGTGGTGTTGCCATCGTTTGATGTCTGAAAGAACAATAGGATTATAAATTGTATTAAAAACAGCAGTGCGCATTTAAATATTATATATACGTCGACCATTCAATTTGTTGTCCCTTCGGATTCAACAAGACAATCAGAAACCACTTTATTTGAAAATATAGCAACATGATGAAATTTTAAATCATAAACATTCCAAAATACTACTAATCTACGTTTGAGGGAGAAATATGTTGATGTAACGCTATAGTTACAGAGTAACCGCGTACTACGGAAACCCATAAATGTAAAACCCATAAACCGCGTGAGCCCCCATTTTCTTATAACACCATCAATGTGACTGATAAAATTCCTATCTGCTGAGACACGGACTAAAACTCGCAAAATTCCCGATTTCTCAACAAATTATTTATTTCCACCGCTGCAGATGAATAATTATGTACTATAATACTTTAATGTGATTCGTAATTATATTACGGAGGAAAACTTAAATTCTGAACCCCGTATTTATTATATTTCATATCGATATTCCCATTATTAGAGTCGAGGTGTAGTAAATACATCACCGGTAGGGAAAGGTTAATATAACATTTTTTTAAGTTTGAAATATGAATTGACATTTTTTTCATGAACTGTTTAAGGAAGTCCGTAAAGCGAACAGATGTTTGTATACAGCACCTTTGACCGCATAACGAAATATTTTAGGCCGTAAATCGAAAATATGCCTTTTTGTGTTTTAATTCTTATGCCTTAAATTCTTTTCCATAGTCTATATTTGAATCCAAAACAGGATATGAATGGATATTTGTGATTTTTTTTTATAATATTAATATTATAGTATTACTTAGTTACACATGAAGATTCGGATTTTTGGTAAAATTTAGTAAATCAAGGATGGGCCGCGATACAAAGGGTTTTGTGTGTAATATTTTAAAATTTCAACTAATTGATATTGAAAACTCAGCAAAATCAGGTAAAAATACTTATATATTGTATAAGTAGAACCCAAAATGGTTGTCGTTTTATTGGTTGCCCGTTTTTGGGGATTATTTGCACTTAGGCTGCTGCATTTTCAAGTCGTCTTTTGTACTCTTTCTTGCGTTTTTTGTGCGATTTTCCGCGGAACGCATCTATCGCACAAAAAAGGTTTAAATGTATAACAGTTTGAGGACTTATAACAACATATTATGGTAGATGAATACATGATACCTTCTTAAAATCAGAGGAAAATATTTTATCTAAATTATATTTTCGTGAAATTGTAAATATGCGCCAAAAACAAAAATTAAAGCAACCAAATCTAACAAGAAATAGACATAAGCCCATATTCCGAACGTTCATATGGTACGCCCTACGAGATATTCCAATTATAGTTTTTATTAAACAAGTATTTGTCTGAATCATGGAACTTTAAAATCCTGTCTTTCCGCCGTATGGTTATTGGGAATGATAATTATTCCTCCGAGGTTTCAATGAAGTTACACGGCTTCGTTATTATTGATGTCGTGCTATTTTTTCCGATTGGCTTCAGAGCTCTTTTTCGAAACATGGCTTTGTCAGCGTAGCTGTTTGCGATGTAAAAATTGAATTGTATTGTATGAAAAGTGAACATACAATGGGGTTCAAAAATAGCAGAATAATGGAAGGCCAGCTTTGTGTCTTGCTCAAAGTAATGCTCTTTGCAAAGTTGACAGATTTGCGATACTTTTTAATGGTGGCAAGTGAAGCGGAATTATTGTGTCAAAAAATAGTTGCAGCTTTAGTTGGAACGCGCCTCTGGCCGAACTGCTGATTGGTGCTGGTGGGTTCTTTTGGCTTGGAGCCAGCTGCCGGTCTGCATTGTTGTGGAGAATAATCGGACCATATAATTGTATTTTTGGATTCGTTTTGAAATACATAGTTTCATTTTGCGGTTCGTTGCGCGGCAGCGCACCAGTCTTGTAGGTTTTTTGCTGCCTCAAGCATCCAGCGAAAACTCGCCCATTATTTCCGGCCGGAAGTCGGCAGTTTCAATCTTCGGTACCTTTAAAATTTCCACTGAGGCTTCCGTGTTGATATTTCTGACTCACACTCTGCCCAAATGCACTCAAAAATATTTAAATTAATAACACTCCAGTCAATCAATAAGCAGCGTGACCAAGTGGTCACGTTTGATTTTCCTAGAAGCTGGCGAGAATTTACTGGAAACTTAAAATAAAGGCATACATAATTCTAACCATTCAGAACAAACTTTTTTTTAAAGTGAAACTACATAGATGCAGTGGGGTAAATTGATTTGAACGTCACGAAAAGTGAAACGTCATCCAGCAGTGTAGAGGAAAGAGAAGAAGAATTATTTATAATCTCTCTGCTTCCCTTGCATAAATCATAGACTCGCTATGCGCATGCGCTATGCCGCATTTACTGTGTGTATGTAGTAGCGCATCTATTTTATTATGTATTACACAATTTATTTTTTCAGCTAAGAAATTCGTAATGTACGACGGACTGCTGAGGATGCCACTAATGGACGGAACCAAAATGGTCACCTTCGCTGATGGAGTTGCCATCTTAGTCACCTCCAAATCCATGGAGATTCTGCGAACGACCTGAGGGGACGCGCTGAGGAAGGCCAAGAAGTGACTGACAGGAGTTGGTCTGGAGTACGCTGTCCAAAAAACGGAGGCCCTTTTTTTCACAAAACGCAGAAAGCTTGCGCCCACACCCCTGACGAACGGGGGTTGCGAGATTAAGTACTTAGGATCTATTCGATATTAGGGGGTGGAGATTGATGACAAGCTCCGATTCGACACCCACAGAGAGAAGGCAACAGCGAAGGTGGCCAGCATCGCGGAGAACCTGGCCAGGTTGATGCCCAACATTAATGGCTCAAAAACAAGCAGGAGGCGACTCTACAACGAGGTAGTGCACTCGGTACTGTTGTACGGCACGCCGATATGGGCTGAGGCACTACGAATTGAAAGGTCCAGGCTTAACATGGTAAGAGTCTAGAGAAGGAGTGCGATTAAAGTGGCTGCTGCATATCGCACAATGTCGGAAGACGTCGTTCTGACATTGACTGCCACACCGCCAATTGATCTGCTAGCCTACGAGAGACAGGCAATACAGAAAGGCGAAGATAAGAATAACGGACAAGATTAAACAAAGCACCATGGTGGCGTGGCAGTCCCGATGGGACAACTCTGCTAAAGGTCGGTGGACGCAAGAGCTAATACCGAAGCTGAGAATCTGGGTAGCCAGAAAGCAACTGTGGAATGTGTGCTACTACTTGACCCAGGTTCTCACCGGGTACGGCTGTTATGGTAGCTACTTACACAAAATAGGCAAAGAGATCGGCCCGGAGTGCCACAGTAGCAACATGGTGCCTTCAATTTTAACGGATGCTTGGACATGGAATGCGTGGTGCAAATATTTAGTACGTATAAGACGACGAAAATAGCAGCATCCTCCCAATAGATACACAGGCGACAACCAGGAGAACAAAGGACATACAGGAGGATCTGAAAATGGAACTGTCGCTGCTACCACGCACGCAATACTTAGCTAGTAGCTGGGTGGCAGCATTGAATATGGAGGGGTATATATGATCTTTCATGTTTGGTTGTGATAGAATATTATTATTTGACTCCCCAGTATTTACTTGTCCGAATTCAGAAAATCCTAGATCAAGACAATTGATCCGATATATAAATGCTATCCATTTCTCAAACTATTTGGCATGATGAGTTTTTGAAGTGAAACTTCTGGAGGCACGACAAGGCAAATTGGCTTGAACATCACGAAAAATGAAACTCCTAATGTGCTACTTGCATAGTTTGCGTCGCAACTACAATGTTGTATCTGAACGTAGCATAAAGCAAACATCAGACCAGTAGCACATATATTTTATTATATTGTGTGAAAAGTGAAATAGAGAACAAAAAGCGCAGAGTACCAGCCTTTTCGAAAACGGAAAAAGTAGTGAATAAACCCACAAAAAAATGGCAACAACTTGTATATTTGGAAAAAAGGTAGATCGTTTTAAGCTAGGCACAGGATAATAATAAAAATCTATAAAATTGAAGGTTTAATAATTTTTTATAAATATCAATTTCTTTATAAATAAATTTGCTCTGAATCTAAATATCATCACGTCTTCTTTAACGCGTTATTAAAAATATGTTTTATTGTGTATAGCGAAAACCCGGCATGCGTTGCAATGCCATAAGCGGTTAATAATTATTTGAAAAGAAACACAGAACGTGGTTTATTGCTTCAGGTCATGTGTGGCGCAGCCAAAGAGCTAAAATGTTATGCCTATGTTATTCCCGCAAGTGTAGACAGTATATTGATTAAGTTTTATCGTAATCAAATGAACGATATGGATGCGCATTAAATACGGACAAACAAACATTGATTTTTATATATTAGACAAAATTGTTTGTAATAAAAAATGCTCTGTAGCGTGGAGGCATAATTCAATAATTAAATATAGTGTACATGCGGCGAAATCCATGGGATTTCGCCGTTGCCAGTCCTTACGGTCAAGAAACACGGTCAAGAAACAAGAAGTACCGCAATAAGGGCTGGATCGACGCGCTCCATGTAGATAAGGACGCTGGCGTCGGTTACATAGATAAGAAAGGGTGGCCTGGCTTCAATTGCCAGGTATAAATGTGACGCTCTGTAGAAATATTACAGAGACGTCAGTTCAATCCTAGGCCTTGCCCGAGGAACATCTTTTCGGAGATTGTTCCGTTGAAGCCTCCATACATCGCCATTCTCGCTGCACTTCGTCTGGCTGAGAGTTCATACACACGCCATTGCCATCTACGACTGTGCGCTCCGCATTTTATATAAATAAATGCGTTGAGCTGACACACAGTCTTTAAATTCATCATCTCCATCTACGATCAGAACGAGCAGAACATCCCCATCCATAGAATCCTGACAAATATCCGTAGTTCACCGGCGCCGTCCTCGTGGTCCAGACGAACGTTACGAAACGCCTAATTTCGAGTGACCTTTGGATCCGGGCTCCGCGATCCGGATACGCAGCATCCGCTGCAGCTACGAAGGAACGCAGGGGTGCCCATAGTCAGCGGCCCCCTACGTTACAGCTCTTTACATGATAACTTGAAATTGTTAAAATATTTGGATTTTTTATTATACTGTATTTACTATATTTTAAAATATAAGTTGAAAATATAGTGTTAAAATATTAGATAATAAGTTTTGTAAAATTATTTTGCTGTCCGAGTTTCATTTTGGCATTATGTTCATTTTATATATTAGTATATGAATAGAATTATTTTTTATTAAATTTGCGTTTTCGTGCGGTTTTTATACGCAGGTGAAGATTTTTTATTATTTTAAAAATATTTTGGTATCCATTATAACTCAACGTCTGGGTAAGATCCTCGTAGAACAACCCTTAAGTAACTAAAAGCTCTCGCGTCAATCATTCATTCTATCAATTACCGTTTCTTTGGTCTTATCGAGCCGCTGCCCGTTCTTCCACCAGGTGATTGATGCGGGGGGACGAGATCCCGAAGATTGGCAAAGAAGATCGTACCTTCTTCCCGCCGACAGGGGCTGATTCGCTCCCAAGATGTGGACGTTCAAGGGTCCAACTGCGGATGAAAACACACAAATTATTCACAGAAAAAAATGCCGGAAAATAGGAAGTCCACATAATTTTGCTTCCGGTTTGAGCGTACGGAGAAAGCACACAGATTAAACGTGGAAACTTTCCAAAGATCGTATCATCTTGTGCTAAAGTTTTGAAAGGTCTTTTGTACGTGATTTCTAGAATTGGCTCTTTTTTAATCCCATCTCGAGGAGCAAAGTTTTGGATAGTTAGAGCTATTATAAAAATTACAAATCATTTAATGTGTTCTGAAATTCTGGACCTCTTAATTTAAAAAAATAATGCTCTTATATTTATTTAAGAAAAGGAGAATTCTTACAGTTCATATCTAGATGTACGGTAGCACTCAATGGGGTAGATTTGTTATTGTTCCGTGCTTGGCAAGTTAACTCGGAGTGAACATCCCTTCGACCGAGATCCTCGATCACAATCTCGCTTCTGACACGTGATGATGCACTACCTTCCTCGAACTTCGACGTGTCGAGATGACCCTCAATTTCCACTTCGTTCCTGAACCACTTCACCCAGGGCTGCGGTTTCCCTAAAATAAAATAAAAAAACATATCTTTTAATACACATCTAATATATAAAAATAAGTTGCGTTTCCCGTCTAATGCTCGGGCGAAATGGGTTGATATGCGCGTTCATCGGATTGAGACAAAACTTGGTCCACTTATTGCCAAGGGATCAGGGGGTGACATAGGCATAGTACAATTAACTTACAGTAGATTTTTAATTCAAAACTTAATGTGTGAAAGTTGTTGATTCTGACGTGTTTGAGATTATGCGTTGCTAAGGCTATAGGTATATAGTACCTACAAGTTGCAGTAGGAGGCGTCGTGTCGTCATATACGCCTGCATTCAAATAGTAAACGTCAAACGTCAATGTCATTTGCAGGTTATCCATCGGCGTGAGTCAATTATATCCAAATTATTTATCGCAAGCACTTTTAAAATGCTTCATTTCATTCATCGCTTATTCACGTACGTAACAACCGAAAAAGTACGTTTGAGTGCTATCCGATAAAAAATCAGACGACCAACGTGCAACGAGAATCGAAAGTACATGTTGATTTGAATATTGCTGCATTTCAATATGATATTCATTACGATTACAGATTGCATCCCAGTGTAAAATGGATAAAGGTTAAATCCTGTTAACGAGGGGCAAATTTATTGGTAAATTGAAAACGCCTTCATTTCGACACAATGAAAACAAACAAACCTAACCTAACCAGATTTGAATTTAAATTTAATTTAAAAAATAAAAAAACAAGAATCAAATGAATAATTATTTTATTTAATAACAATATGTTGACGATTGATTTGATTTGATCAGAGCTTGATTTTCAATCAAGCTCTGATCGAAATCGAAGACATTTGCTTAACCATCAACATCAAAGAATTCATTCAACAAGAATTCGTTCTGCACTTGAACAGCAGTACAATGCTAATGATTTGGATGCATTTGTCGAAGCAAACGAACAAATTTTGCTTGCGGAACAAAAATTGACCTACGATACAATTACAAATGATCTGTTCTTCCTTGATGCGCCTGGCGGTACTGGAAAAACGTATCTCATCACTTTACTATTGGCTCACATTCGATCTCAAAATAGAATTGCTTTAGCTCTTGCTTCATTAGGTATTCCGGCAACATTATTAGATGGTGGACGAACAGCGCATTCGGCATTCAAATTGCCATTAGATATGCATTTATTGGAAGCTCTGACATGTAACATTCCTAAAGTTTTTGACATAGCTAAAGTTTTGAAAATTTGCAAGGGGATTATCTGGGACGAATGCAATGCTTGATCGAACTCTTAAAGACTTACGATCAAATGCAAAACCGTTTGGTGGCGCTCTAATTTTATTATGTGGCGACTTTCGACAACCTCTTCCAGTGATGCTTTCATCGACACCAGCTGATGCTTGCCTCAAAGCATCGCATCTTTGGAGAGACGTGCGAAAACTGACATTAAAGACAAATATGCGCGTACATTTGTAGCGTGATGCGTCGGCAGCCACATTTTTAAAACGACTATTGAACATTGGTGAAGGAAAAGTGCATGTTGATGCTACCAAGTTTATTTAATTTCCATCGAACTTTTGCGTTGTTGTGCCATCCATCGATTTACTCATTCAGAAAGTTTTTCCGCAGATTTTTAGTAATTATAAAAATCATTATTGGCTTTGCGAACATGCTATTTTGGCAGCAGAAAACACCGACGTCAATACAATCAACCACACAATACAATAACAAATTGCAAATGATTCTGTTACCTACAAATCGATTGATAGCGCCATGAATGCAGACCAAGTTACTAACTATCCAATCGAGTTTTTAAATTCGTCAGATCTTCCTGATGTGCCACCTTACAAATTGGAACAAGACTCACTATGAAGAAATTGATGCCGAATATCATCGAAACAACTATATATTCTTAATGGAAAGTCGAAAGGAGAAGATGTGCTCATTCTCACCGACGTGCAATTTGATAAGAGACGACTGCAGCTCCCCGTTGGACTTGCATTCTCAATGACCATCAACAAGGCACTTCAAGTGTGCGGAAGAATCTAGAAAATCCACGTTGGACAGCCGAGAAATTTATTTGTATTTGTTAAAGACGGAAAAGCCAAAACTATTCTCTACCCTAAAGCACTTAGCAGAACAATTAAGTAAGCAAAATGTACGCTTTTAATATTTTTTTCTTTATATATCATTCAATATCAATAAATGTATTAATTGTCGGAAAAAATATCATTATTTATATCATTGCTAATTAAACAAGATAACTCTTTCAAATTTCAAATGATATTTTTAGAACTATTTCTTCTGTGGCAGCAACGCGCCGGGTACCAGCTAGTACTATATAAAAATTTAAATAATTCAATATGATAGATGATCAATAATATGTTAGCTGGATTTCTGATAAAGGATGCGCGCGCATACAATCAAGTATGAAAATATGTATACAAAAACAAATTTGCAATTTGTATCTGCAGAACAAAGACAAATTTTCATCATCATTCCATATTCAAATTAAACATATTAAATAATATTTTGCAAGGGAATATACTTGTTTAATTATTTGCGTGATACATTTGAATGAAATAAATTATAATTGAAATTGGCAAATTAAGCTGGAGCAGGTGTTTCTATTAATTTCGTCTGTTTAGTCGTATTCCTTTTATGAAGGAGATCCAGGGGTGCTTTGTGTTCAACATAATCGCTATTACATTCCATGTTCTACAGGAATATTTGTTTTAGGAATGATTAGAAATGTAATTATTATAGTAGAATATCATCTAGATATTCCTATCTAAAACTCTACAAATTAAAGCAGGCGCATCATAGTTGGTTTTTAAGCATTAATCCTTAAGGGCTTTCAAAGAAACATAACAATCAAACATGAATCTAGTATATAGTATATATTTTCCATTTGTTAACAGAATTTTTTTGCTACAAGGCATGGTTATATGTTGTGTAATATATAATAAAATAGCTTTGTTACTGGTATAGTGGTTGCTTTATGCTACCCATAGACACATACACACACGCACTATGACGTTGACGACAGCGACAGAGAGAATGCGATGAAAACATAGATTCTACATCTCTTTTCGATTAACTGCCGCTTGGCGTTTCACTTTTCGTGGCGTTCAAGTCAAATTTCAATTTAATCATTCAAATAAACTTCACAGACGCATCCAAGTATTCGTAGCAGCCTTTCGAAGAAACGTTTCATTTTTTGTGACGTTCAGACCAATTTGCCCAACCGAGCCTCTACAAGTTTTATTTCATTAAGTCTTAAATTGTATTGTACTTTATTCTCCAGACATTGTGCCCTCAAAATAAGGGATAATAATTTAATTTTGAGACGAATATGATTTCTTTCATAATAAGAGTTCATTTTTCAGTCTCTGTAAGAGGATTAATAATCAAATTGATTGGCTGAAGTATATCGTTTTTTTTTTGTTATAACTGTCTGAGCGATGTCTGGTTTGTCCCCCCACCGTTCAAAAGACCCCCAAACCAAATGTTATAAATTGACTAAAAATAAAAATGCGTGTGGGCTCGTTTACTCAAAAGTAATCAAACTATCCCAATCTTCACTCTCAATCGATCGCATATAAATGGATGAATTTATTTGAGCGATCCGGTATAGCGGGGGCTCCCTTGAAAATATATTGGTTGTAAAAAAAATACATGTACACTTACAAAGAAAATCCTTTCTGGGGACTTTTCCGATTTCTCCCATACAACCCCCCCCCCCCACTCCACCCATGAATCGTATAACTTATAAAGTGAGCACTCCTCCCGCGCAACTTTTCCACTTACGGGCGTAATGATACCAATATAAAGTTCATATGTAAAGCAATAAACGTGGCAGTAAATATCCTCGGCAACACTCGGCTTTATTGCCATTTAACGAGATAGAAATCTGAAGGCCTCTTAGGTATTAGCAGATGTGAAGAGTTTGAGATGAATTTTTCAAACCCATCCGCGGTGAAGACTTTAAGATTTATCCGAAAGCTTGTTTCGTATCCTTCCTGAATGAAATGAAACCAAACGAAGAATTATACTGATCAATACTGGGGCCAATAAGTTTTATGCGACGACGTTCATTTGGAGAGTGATAATATTCAATTTAATACACATGTATTTTATGTGAAGGGCATAAACTGTCTTATATGGGAAATAAGTGCTTAAAATTTGAATGACATCTTAAAGACTATAAAATTTTAAACAGAGGGGTAAAAACAAAACAGACCGACAAACGAACAGACAGACATATTAGGGTGTCCCATAAGTATCTTTCGTTTTCATATTAAGAAAAAAATAAACAATAATTTGTATTACATAATATTCTATTACAAGTTCTATTACCTTTCTCCATCTATCCGAAAGTTTCATAATGCCTTCTTGCCAAAATTTCCCAGGTTTGTTGGCAAAATATTGATCAATTGCATCCTTTAGATTGTCTAGTTGTAAACAATATTTTTTTGAATTGATCGTTTCATCTTGATGAAGTAGCTTATAATAAACTACCCTCTTCCAGTCCCACCAAATTCATAGCAATTTTTTTTGGATGTAGGCCAGGTTTAGCCACAGTTAAAGTTTTTGTACCCTTGGTCCAAGACCGTTTACGTTGGATATTCTCATTAAGTATCCAACTTTCATCTCCAATGACAAGTCTCTTCAAAAAAGGTTGGCTATTACGTCGTTGGAGAAGAAGATCGCATGTTGAAATACGCTGAAGTTTATTTGAGTCAGTCAGTTCATGAGGAAGCCACACATCTGAACGATTGATGTAGCCCAATTTTGTCAGATGATTATGGAATTTCTAACTTGTTAGCTATTTCGCGAATAATATATAGCGAATTTTCTTCAACCATGGCTATGAATAGATCTGTGTTTATTTGCGAAAGAGACTTATGGGACAACCTATTAGAACACATTTCTTATTCATCGATAATATTGTAACGCAGATGCCCCTGGCTAAATTTTCGAGGTCCAGTTATTCTTGTCGCAGGCTGTATTAGCTACAGTTCCTCTGGACGAGCTTATACTTAGGGCGAGATTTTTCAGACCACTTTGAATTAGCTGCGGTTACGAGGCGTAGACGCGTTTTCGAGGGATTCCAGACCAAGCTCCATCTTGAACTGAATTATTCGACTTTCCGTCATTCGCTTGGTGGCATGTTCAATTGCCAGTGGCGTAGGTAGCCGAGTGTGCCTGTTGTATGGTTCACATGCAGTAAAAACAACATAGTAGATTATTTTGAATAGTACTTGAGAATATTGTTGGGATTACTTGAGAGTAGGGCTTGTCGGTTTTTAAAACCGGTTTAGAATACGCGATTTTTAGGCAATAATTAAGACCTTCGAAAACCGGTTTTTTTATCCTGAAAATTTGGTTTTGAATACAAAAATTAAAATTTCACTATCTAAGAATTTTGGACGAAAAATATTGAATTGTTCACTCGACAGCAAGAGATACACCATCTTATTAGATTTCAATATCATACAAATAATACATACAAAATATTTTAAAATATAATTGTTTTTTAAGTGTTCCTTCTCTCTCCTTTTTTACTCACATTCATAAATAAGAGATATAATGCTTTTACATTGAATAAAACTCGAATAATTTGATAAGGCCTATATTTTATTTTTTTATTTCATGTATTTCTTAAAACCGAAAACCGGTGGAAACCGGTTTTGTTTGAAAACTTAAAACCGAAAACCGGTTTTGAAAAATTTCGGTTGTTAGTGTGTTCAATATTTTTAGCGCATTCTGGATTTGAGTTCGAATTTTTGTAATAAAAGAACCAACCTACTATAAAAATAATTGTTCTCAAAAAGTCCAATGGTAGGTACATATAATATATTATACTCCATAATATATTAATATTTTTTTGCTATGAATCTGAGTCTGTCTGTTTGCAAATTCTGCGTCCGTGTGTAACGCCATTATCTCAATTCTTCCAGAATTATTTAGTAATACAATTATTGATATTAAGGCTAACTAGGTCATATGTGATATCGTCATGTGTGCGATGATGCATAAACAGCTTTCAAAAAATCGTTAAAGCGAACAATTTACAACCGACATTTATGCATTGCTTAAGCGTCCAGCTGCTCATAAAAGGTGGGCCGGGACGTCGTTTGCGCAATTAACACTTGAAAATATAGTCGTTTTGGGCGTCTATTGGTTTTACGGCTCCACATAAACAAAGTTGATGGTGAATCGCGAACGGGGACACCATAAAAAGTTTTTTCGGCCCTCTCCGGTCCTCTAGGAGCTGGTGGCGAAGGTCTTCGGCTGAGTTCGAGCCACGTCTCCGTTAACGTCTTGCCATGTTTACGTTATTTGTTATTCATGACGACGACGTCCCTGCGCTGCGATAAAAGCGAAGCCTTATTCTTATACGTGATACTTCCCGGAAGTGGAGAGGTCGCCATTGTGGGAAGCGGCCGTGGAAAAGAGATGCTTTTTATTCGCGTAGATTACGGCGATATGTTAAACGAACGGATAGGGAGTGAAAGACGTTACGCTTTAGAAAAGAAATAGCAGAGGACGTCCCCAAACAAGGTCTCTCATAGCTAGACGTTTTGAAGTTATAGTGTAAGGAGGGTTGTAATTTTAACATAGACTTGTGTTTAAAGCAAGTAGAAGGGTGGGAAAAGACCAATATTTGAAGTTCTCGATATGTGATTATTTTTATAAAATATTTGCAAATGCGTTTTGAACTCATAGAACTAGATAGACAAATCTCAATAAAGAAAGTCTTTTGGTTCGAATTTGTAAAGATATTGTCAAGTACAAATAATTGCGAGAGGAGACATAAATGTCTTCATTAGACAAACAAAAGCTGGACCCAAAGAAAACATTCAATCTTAATTTATCGAAATTTTACCCGCAAAAACGCCCTTTTATACATCCGCCTTGGTGGCCTACTGGGTGAGCCTTTCCGTATATAAATCAGAGTTTTTACTACCTTTCATATATAGTGCATGGGGAGGTAAACGTACAGTCTTCTGGTTCTCACGGCAATCGAGAATTTTCAAGAACGATGCGTAATTTGGAGTAGATGTACAGCTTCGAGAATAATCCAGAAAGCATTATAAGATAGGTCGGGTATAAACGAAGTGAAGTTTGAGCCATTTTCCATCACAGATGGAGCTAGTTAAGTCTTGGGATCCGACCGCTGCTCTTGGCCGCGGATATATCTGATCTTCCCGCGGGGCCTCTCCGAACTTGATACCCGGTGCCCCCACAACTAAATTGAAACAAAACCCCATGAAATTGTTTAATCCTATAGAATTTTTTAAATTATAATTTATTTAATTTAATAATAATATAATTTTTAATTATGGTTTGGTAAAAAAGACAAGAAATTTGGATTTTGTGCAAATTTAATAGTTATTAAGCAACGGATAACAATCGTTTATTTTATCTAGGAAACACATCTGAATAATTTCTAAGAAGCATTGTTAACCCCTAAAAGAGTACTATCCCAGGGTTTGGGATCCCCCCTCCACTTATTCGAAAGAGCACTATTGTACATTGAGCTCGGAGGCAGACAGAGTCAGAGAGAGAACGTAGCGCAGTTCGGGAGACAGAGACGGAGAGCTTCCCCGCATACATCGCACGATTGTATAGATCGTTAGCCCAAATTTATCGACTAATAATGATTTTGATTTCAAGTTTGTTATCTGTTTATGCAAATAAATTACCCAAAATTATGTGCTATCGACAGTGTTTATTGTTTCGCCGCTTTTAAATTTTACTCATTTCTCAAAAGGTTAACATTGAAAACCAATATTTTTTGGATTTGATAAGATATACTAGAAGTTTTTTACTAGAATTATTAAAATCTGGACAGATTTTTATTGCAGAAGTGTATTGTTGCTATAAAAGATGTTAATTTTTGGTGTGTATCAAAAATGGATTTTACAGTACATTACAAGACCACAAGAGTCAAGAATCGCCCAAGAAATAATCAAGAAGCTTGATCTTAATGTTCTAATCTTTCAGTCATATTGTCCTAATTTTGCACTTTGAGGCGGGGGCGCTCTCAGGGGCAGAGTCTTTGGGCGGCTCCCTGTCCCCACGTGGTCGTCAGGATATCCACGCTAGCTTTCTTCTATCGGGCCGTAATGTTGCTGGATAAATGGATGGAAATAGACGGGCGTCAAATAGAAAGACTCTTCTCTAAATAACTATATATTTATTCCACAAGAGAAAGAGAGAGAGAGAGAGATTTAATTTGAGAAGGTTAACCGATGAATCCAGCAGCGGTGCACACACAAGAAGCGATTGGTCGATATGCAGGTGCAATGTCTCCGCAGGGCTACAAGAGATGGCGCTGTTAAAATGACACATTGCACATAAAGAGAGACGGAAGATGTCGCTGTTAATATAGATAATTAAATCTGCTCGGATTAACAGCGCTTTCGCGTGGGGATGTTAAATCGCCAACGCTACTACGCCCACGGTATTATTATTTTTGCTTCTTCTAGCAAAAAGATATAAATATGCTTCCCGTATAAATTGTGTTAAGATGCCCAACATTACTTACAGTTATTCTTCTCCATTCATATATAATTATTATAAATACTAAACGTATGTTAAGTGCATCGTGCATGTGCAAAAATATTGCCAGAGTTGAACCAATCTAGCCAGTATACTGTAGTACGAAAGCGATATGCGCGGCATTGGTCTAATGCGATCTTGTTGGATATAAGTTTACTTAGTCATTTACTCAAAGTGTATGGCTTATTTTTGATTAATAATGAGTGTTAGCACTATCTTGACATTGTCCAAACAATAAAGGAACGTATTCCAATTACACAATAACGATTAAATTTGTTCACTGGGGGCAACTCCAAAAAAATGTACGTACGTGCATTTATCGAATGATAACAGAGACTTGATATTGAAGATGGATGCTCGAAGCTGATCAGGCAATTTGTTTGATGGTCGTTGAAACAACAATCGTTCGAAGCACCTCTTGGCAAGATCCGTTAATAGTTCTCGGCGATTACCTTCACATCACGAGTGGGTAACTTTAATGAAAGTAAACAAAGTCTTCAGAAAGAAGAACTGGAGGAGAGAGAAATGGGGTGGAGGATGGGCAAAAGAGGCGGAGAGGCAACAAGTGTTCCAATGAATTATTCATACCAAGAAAACAAACCTTTCAAATGTTGAAGGCGAAGAAGACGCAATACAGGCTCCGTGAACAAGAAGACAATGGACTTAATTTTAGGGACGATTTGAAGCGAACTCCTCTCAGATACTCAGGGTAGGGAAAATTTATTCCGGTTGTGTTATGTGCGGTGACCGGTTTTTATGTCGGTACATCCTGGCGAGGACGCTCCTTTAAGAAGGATGTTCGCTTCATCTGGCCGAGCTTATCGTAACCCGATACGACTGATTATGAACTGTAATGTGGGACGTGGGATTCATTTGCAGTTTTATGTCCAGTTGCAGGAGCAACAAGGATCAAACACGCCGGGCGTGAATGGGTGTAAAAAGGACGATATTTTCATGCCATGACATAAAATTTTCAGGGGCATACATCTTCATAAAGATGAAGGTCAAAGTGTTACATACAATGTTTGCAGAGATGTAGGATCAAACATATTTGTTTAACCTGTTACTATATGTTATAAGACGTAATATTTGTTATGTTTTATACAAATTTTACCTATAACATTAAAAGTATCGACTATTTCAAAAGGATCTAAACTTTAAATAAGAAAAAATCTATTTGAAATAGCCTTTTTCTTAGAGGATAACTTTTCACCAAGCACAATTCGAATTTATTGCCTTGTTCTTTTAAATTAATTATATGAGAGTGCATTACAAATATGGTTTTGATAATTTAACGTTAAGCGGGGGCGTTCTCGGGGGCAGAGTCCCTGGGTGACTCCCCGCCCCCACGTGCTCGTCGGGATGGCCGTAACGTTGCTGGATAAATGATCGGGAATAGACGGGCGTCAAATAGAAAGAGAGATATTTGGCTGCGGGAGGGACGACTTCCCGCAGCCAAGGCCAACCTGCGCGTCGCTACTCAACCGGCAACGGTGCACGCACAAGAAGCAATCGGTCGGTGTGCAAGTGCAATGTCTCCGCAGGGCCACAAGAGATGGCGCTGTTAAAATAACACATTGGGCTATTAACCTTTGCTTAAAATTCGACGAAAAATCTGTCGAAACTCACGAATTGCTCAAGCAAACCTATGTAGCTTCAGAATACCAAATGGCACACCTCGATGTCCCCGAAACCGAAGAATCCCAAGATGAGCAAATTTAAAGTCTAAACAAAGTTAATTGTTTTTTTCGACACCAAGGGTGTGTTCCACAAAAAGTTTGTACTTCGAGGATAGACCGTCAACGCTATCTATTATATGGAGGTTTTGAGAAGATTTGAAGAACAAGAAAAGGAAAAGATATTGGCTGGATGCTGCATCATGAAAATGCGTCCAGCCACACTACTCTGCAAGTCCTTGTGCGCGTTTAAGAAGGCATACTGGGTATGGGAGAGTCCAGGGAAAATATTTGGGAAAAACGTGTTGAAGCTCATTGAGAGTATTTTGAAGAATATCATCATTTTGTACCGGTATTGTCGATAAATCTTATTTAAAAATATATATTTCATGACTTTTGGGATAATTTTGTACTACGAGGTGCGGCAGGGAAACTTCCTTATTTGAAACGCGTGCTCAGAAACGACAGTTATTTTAAAAAGTATGTGGTGGAGCTTATTTGAAAGAAGAGAATCTAATATTTTTTTTATAATATAGATTAATTTACAATCATATAATGGACGAATTTAAGACTTAAGAAATTTAAGTCCAAAAAAAAAACACAATTTATGTGCACACAATGAAATTGAGGTTTTTGCCTTTTATGATAATAAATGATAGATATGCTGAAATAATTGATGCCGACATAATAATGCTAGAATTGGACTAAATAGTAATTCTATAAAATAAACTTAGGCCACTTATAAGTACTTAATGTTCCAAAATTTCGAAACAAATTGTCAATTCACACAATGATTGCCCTGGAGATATGATGAAATACTGGGACAAAATAAAAGCAATTAAATTATCACGGGAGCAACAAAACATTTCCAAAACAATTGATTCAGATCAAACATCTTGGAAACGTATTTCATCATTAAAATTAAAATTAAGCAAGATTCAAGATCGCGCAGACAATCGCAATTGATTAAATATTGGCGGTTTTAAATTTGATTGCTTTTAATTTGCGCGGATTTTCCGTGCAAAAATTAGATCAGATGGACATACATTCATTTATATTAATATTTAAATTTTAATTTGTGGATTTAAATGGATGTGGCTATTAAATAACGAGACTGATGATTTAATTTGCTGAAAACCCATTCTTATTCAATATGCATCAATTCAATGCTATAAGAAGAATAGAAGGGATTTTTTGGTTAACAAAAAGCGTAATTGAAAGCTAAATAATTGCCTTGTTCTAATAATATTTTTAAGAACTATTATAACTGAGCAGACTATACACCATCGATATACCGTATGAAGAATACCTTGAATTATTTTAGATTTAAGGCGTCTTCTCACTTTAGGCGCCTCAAAAATAAGCTATTTTCACGATTTTTTTTCGAGGATTTTCGCTAAAAATTATGAGATAAAATGGATCTTATGTAATAAACACATCTTTCAAGTAAATGAAAATGTTTTTTTTTTGTTTTTTTGAACAATTATTATAATAAAACAATAGCATCGAAAAACCCGTGTAGAAATGTTATGTTCGTGGCTTGTTGATGGTATCTCCGAGATGAATCATTTGAAACAAAAAAGTAAAACAGTTTTAGATTTAGTATATCAATGGCTATAGCGCATATCATCAGATTTTTGATAATCGCGAAAATAACATAATGGCGCACGTTTTTCGAAAAAGTAAAAAAAAACCGCGTTTTTTTCAGTTTTTTGTAAAAAAAATTACTTATAATCAAAATTTTAAAAATCTGATGATATGCGCTATAGCCATAACTATGAAAAATATGTCATTTAAATTTCATGACAATCGGCCAGATAGTTTCCGAAATTTCATCAACAAGCCACCGAAAAACCTTGTTTTGAGATAAACGCGTTTAAAGTTTTGGTTGCAGAAAAATTGCCCAGACACAGCTGTTGAAACACTCGTTGTTATTTTGGGTATTTTCTCCGAAGATCTTCATAAATCGGTTTCAAAACCTCGTGAACATCTTCAGCTAGAGCAGAAGGATGTTTAAAAGTTTCTATCTGATTGTTTTTCACCACTTTCTTGTACTTGCACCATGAGTCTGAACAATACGTATGCAGCCGGGTGCTCTCAGGTAGTCACCTAACGGTCACCCAAAAATGTAGTTAGACTCGTCCGATCTTTATGAAATTTCGATATAACATTTTTGAAGATATGTACTTTCAAAATTTAAAATAAAATAAAAATCGATTTTTTTAAATTTGTAAAGTGAGAAGACGCCTTAAGCTTGAAAAACATCATACTTATTATGCTGAATGTCTAAATCTGGAAAACAGGAAATGCGTTTCCAATTTAACTTCACTTATATATCAGTGATAGCCATACATGATTGATGATGATGATTTTGCTCTATCTGAAAGACATCCTTTAGAATTTGATAACAATGATGTTTTACAAAGCATTGAATGTTTTTATCCCGCAAGATTGTAATGAAAGAATCAAGATAGATCCAGTCTCGTTATTTAATAGCCAATTCATTTATATGGAAATTTTTAATTTTTCGCATAAAAATCAAAATTATTTTACCTTATATTATACACTAATAGTATATAGCTTATAGTATGGTATATAAATGATATGCTACGCACATAAATGACCATTTCATTCAATTGGAATCATCTTATTTAATTTATCAATTGATGTTATCAAGGACTTTTATTAAGCTTGGGTGGTTCGATTTATCCCTTTAAGTATTGGAAGGCTGGAACGTATTCGAATAATTCAAACACTTGGCATAAAGTCAATAAGGTTTATTTTCTGCCACATTCAAGAATGTCGAAAATTAGTTCTATTAAAAATACACGACATCGCGACATCTCTGCGAGGCTGTTTAAACATATTACGGCATGTGTATATGTTTTTGATATCGGCTTTCCGCTCGGGGCATGTCTGTTTGCTCTCACGCATAACTTCAACTTTTCGCATAACCAAAATAATTTCTCAGAAGCACAAGACTTAAGCTCTAGGTAGCCAGAGCTTTCCGAAGCCCCGAGTTAAGCCGCACTAAGCCACACCGAGTGCTCCCCCAAGATGGCAAAGGATGTTATACTCTCAGGCTTTAGAGTTCAATCACGATTGCTGGATGGAAGTTCTTCGCCGCGAGGGATATATTCCTCTTCTATTGCATTTAAGTTTCGACCTATTTATATCGACTGCTTTTGTATTTTCAAAATGTCGTACATTTCCCGGATGCAGCGATTCCGACGTTAAATCAAAAAGAAATGAGAAATCCCATTCCAAGCGACATTCGATATAGCTCGCCCGTATCAGGTGGCATTAGAATGGGATACCTGCACCCTCTGAGCTTTGTAATACAACCCCATTCAATTATGCCATAAATCATAGGGAGGCTTGATAATAGAGACTTTAAAAAAATATCTTTAAAAACACGATTTATAGCTCTCTAACAAAATATCTACAATGTATTCCTTATTATAGGGTGCGGCAGGGGCTGTATGTTATTTGAAACGCGCGCTCTGAAGTGACAGTTATGCTGAAAAGGGTGGATTGACGCCTCTAAGGCGAACGCTCGCTCCTCCCTCATCCACTGCACAATCGTTACTAAATATACATGATAGAAAACATTAAGTTTTATTCTTTCAAATGCGTATCACTTCATATTTCTGGGTATAACTGTTGCTTCAGGGCGCGCCTTTCGAATAAGAAAATTTCCCTGCCGCATCCTATATAACAATTTATTAGGTCATCCCGAAAGAAATCCAATATTATGTTTTTAATACAGTTCAATATATAATATAATCACCTTCATTATTAACAATCACCTTCATTAAATATTCAATTCTCCTACACGTTTTACATCTACTTCTTATAGAAACTATATGGTTTCGAATATTAATGTGAATCTAAACGAGAGTGTGCGAAAATAATTGATTTCTTTCGGGATGACCTAATATTATTTAAGTACATCATTTATATAAAAGATTTGATTGATGAATATAGCATAACAGCTACTTTTAAACGACGAAGAAATAAATATTAAAATGCAAAAATAATCGCATAAAAGAAAAATTCTCCCATGTTTTACGTTTTCCCGAATTTATCAAAATTTGATTTGGGATATTGATCTCATGTATTTCAATTCAACGATTTCGAATTACTGCCATAAACTCGAGCGCATTTATTCAATTACCAAAGTAGAAAGTATGGTGATGTTGATTCAACGTCGAACGTGCTTTGAAATTTCAATGAGAGCTAAAGAATATTTATATGCAATATGAACTTAGCAGACAGTTGATTCAAAATTTAAATACACTTTATAGAGAGTGTTCCATCTAGAAAAGAGCAGAAATTGTAAATATTTCTATTGATATGATAGTAATTGGTCATTGCATATCTTATTACTTTCAATACTGAAAGTGTGAGGGGGTGATTTATTGATTCTTGTTCAAATAGTTGAGCTATGCATGTTTATCCCTAATAAACAATTTAATAGTTATTGTCGCTAATCGCACTACAACGTCAGTCCCTTGTTTCGATTATTTAACTATCATTAACCATGAAATACGTTCATTTTAAATTGTTGGATGCTGGTTAAATTGCATTCTGTATAATTAATACTTACAAAATAATGCAGCTCTTTCTAAGAGCTTTCATCCCACCCATCTTATTTGGTGGATTTTGCACACTCTGATTATAAATTATTAAGAGCTTTAGAACGTTTATAAACGTTTATAAAATAAAAAATTAAAAAAACATAAAATCCGCTTATAAACGCCAATTATCGTGCGCATTGAATTGATTCAAAGACAGTATGAACTCAAACGTGGCGTTCAATAATCAGAAGCGCTTTATTTTTAATGCTGTACTTGTATTTATAATAAAAAATATTTTTTATTCAAATTGTGATAAAAAATACATTTAGCCTTGGCTGCAGGAAGACGTCCTTCCCGCGGTTAGATCTCTCTGTATTCCATTGTAATAAAGAAAACAGTTAAGATAAGGGGTATTTTTATTCGCACTCAATCATCTTCATACTACCACTTGGCACTATTACGACCCGATAGCAAAACGAACCCGCGTGCGAGCGCGGCCATCTCGGCAAATACGTAGTAGCGGGGAGCGGCGCGCTCACTACTTTATATGAATTTAAAGGATATTATAAACTAAAGTAATATTTTCAAACCTGTATTTGCCCTCTCGAATATTAATTTATGGAAATCCAAGCTCATTTCTAACGTGATTTACGGTGATATTCTTACTTAAAATAATACTGCTCCCAAGACGCAACATCAAAATTAGAATGGAGTTCAAAAATCTTTCATATACAATTTACTCCGTATGTTTGCCTACTTGATAATTATATACAGAATCATGTTTATTTATGTAGGCTGGGCTGTTTTTCGACGTAGGGGTGTTTCTGGAAGCGGGGTAGATGGTATCATTTTTGGAGATATTTTGTAATTCAAAGGCGCGTATAATACGCTGTTTACTAGATTATTTGGGAGTAATCTTAAATGTGGAGGCAGATGGGGCCCAACTTCAAAAGGGCATAAAGTATTTAGCCTGCAGCGAGGAGCATACATTATTAGAAATACATAAGACAGGCTGGAGCCGAGTCAAAGACGCGGGACATCAGCAAAGAACTTTCATAAAGTTTAAGTAAGTTGCCTCTAACTTGGTTATTTGGAATGAGCGAAACGTTGGCTTATTTTCCGGAGCCTCGCCTGAACTGGGTTTTTGGGCGGCTCAGGATTATTTAAAGACTTGTTTTCACAGAAATTATTTTGTTAATGCTCAATGGTTGAAGATACACAGGCGCATATTTTCTTTCGAATGTTTGCTCTCGCATTCGCGCTTTATTGATGTTTTCATTACTTGGGAGTTGCGTCTATTTGTCGTTTTGTACAGTCAAATACATTTTAAAGAAGTCTTTATTTGTTAAAAGCATTTAACTCAATGATAACTTATGATTTAAAGCCGCCTGTAACAAGCTTGTAATGTATTTTTTTAGTACTTTCATATGAAATGTCCGATTTTGAAACACGAGGCCTTTGCCTATTTTCTTATTAAGGTAACATTTCCATTATTGCATGTGGGTTATTTCTACAGGAGATGATAGTTTTCTATTGTAGTTTCACATGTAGTTGAGTTGAACATTATTTCTAAAATATATTTTTAATATGATTGCAGATAAAAACTAAATCTGGATCGAAAATATTAACACTTCTGATCTCCTAAATTGGTTAATATATTTATATATATATGACTTTTTTGTTATCTGGATATGAACTTGAATCTTTATAATAAGACTTAAAGATCTGTTCTATTATTTCAAAACTTTATTTATTATAAAGTATAAGATTACAAATCCAAATAGTAGAAAATACACTTATCTGTTTTTATGCGGATCTTTTTTATGCGATTTTGAAGTTATGCGGTTTTTAAAAATAATGGAATTTATCTCTCATTTTTCTATAGAGCTCAAAGCTTTTTTTATGCGAATGCGCATAAAAAAATTAATACTAGTGCAAATTACAACCGTTCATCCACTTTTGGAATATTCAAATGTAAAAAAAGTGTTACTTCCACCCAATACGACATTTTCAGCTACTAGATCAGGCCATCGTTTCCATTTTTAAAAAGTATTATATTAAAAACACTTATCAACATATACTGGATAAACTAGAAAATGTTTCAGGTGCAGTATTTCAGATAACTTAACACACTTTAAATTCTTGTTGGAAAGCAGTTTGAAGATATTATTGCTTTGATGTTATATGACAGCAAAAAACAAATAATGATATTAAAGTAGAAAAAACTTCTGCCCCACTTACTGTAAAAATTATACAAGAAACTACTTAATCAATTAATTGTACATGACTCAAATTCTGAACGAGCTTTCGAATTCCAATGCGAGCTTAAAAATTGCATGTCTCCATATCACAAACCACGTAAAAAATTATTGGTTAATCTTCGCTAAAAGTTTTTTTATGCGAATTTTGGTACATTTCATCACATTGATTTGAAGTTATGCGGTTTTCAAAAACAGCGGAACCTATCCCAAAGTTTTCAATCCAGGCTTACATTGATTTTCTGGTACTCAGGAGTAAATATTAATAAAGATATAAATAGAGAAAAATATTTTTTTAAAATAATTATAAATTGATTCTGAAGATGGGTCACGTAGACAAACGAATAGCAGCAGTGTAAAGTGAAAAAATCATGTATCTGTGGGAACACTCTGAGCATCAAGCATCAATCAAGTCCATAATATTAATTTTAGTTTATCATTAATTAACTAATATGATAGATTTAGTGTATTATCTAAAGTGTTAGAGTTTTTTCAGCAGATCTTTTTTAAATATAATATCTTAAATTGTATATATGTTTTTATTATTTTAGACTTACCTCCATATACATCACATCGTAGAACTAATCTTCCGCCTTCCATGAACGGACCCACGACTGACGTCTTCTCAACGCCTGCCTCATCACTCAGGATGATCTTCTCGGGAGGAACTGCAAAACACGAAAAAAACACATTAAAGTCCGTCCGATAATTTCGAATCGCCGAACTAAATAAATTTCGGCACTTTCGGCCGGATTAAAATTGAATGGCGTCGAGATAAAAACTTCGAATTTTTAATCGGCTGAAAACGAGGGGGTAGATTTAGAATAAAAATGGAAATAGAATTTACGGAAGCAATTTCTTTTTAATTAGGCGGTAGCTCTATAAAACGAGTTTTCCGCAGGATTGCTTCCAAATTAATTTCTCAAAGTACTTCCTTTCACTTTTGCGCCCGCATTTTCGACTCTCGAAACGAAAACAAAGTATAACTGATATTTTCGACGAAATTTTGCATTGGCTCTGTGCACGGCTGGAATTCTCAAATAGTGCCAGGCTTATAGTGTAGAAGATTTCGGCGAAAAATAATACAGGGTGGTTTTTAGCCGCCTCTCCAAAAGATAGACGATAAACAATTTAGATCATGTAATATATAAAATACCATTGTTAGATTAATCATTGATTATTTAAAAAAAATGTCTTTAACATCAAGTGCATGTTATGTGTTATTGCGAAAAGCGATCCATCAACACAAATATATTGTTTATGTATACGCGAAGAAATTAACGAATATTGTGTGCTATCAATAGTGTTAAGGTCCATTTATTGAAATACAAGCTTGACTCATGCTGTGCGATCCTGAGACATATGAATATAGCATCAATTAAAAATAAACCCGTTAAGGGTCAATAAAGTAAGGCAGGGCTTTTTATTAGTGATTGGATTTGCACCAAAACTAAAATATAATTTTGAAATAATGATAATTTTGCAATTCTTTAATAGTGTCTCTCTTTCCTAAAATTAGTAAAGGATGGATATCAAATGTGGAAATAAATAATAATAGGACCTACTAGTTTTATTAAGTATTCATTCCAAAATTGAAAGTTAATTTAATTAAGGACTCGAAACCCAAAAATAAAATAGACTCGCATCAAGCGCCAACTAATCGATTAATTGTAACTCAGCTGCGGTCATAAGCGAAAATATTTTCATCGGTTGTATTAGCAGAATGAACGATTTACGCGCTCGCGAACCGCAATTTGACTATCGCTGTTATTTATTGGACGGAACATAATTTGGAGATTTCAACGATATGATGCTGGGAATGATTGTGGCCGGGGAAGTATTGGATTTAATTTATTCATTGATGCGTATAATTCAGCAACCATGGACAGTTGATTCGCTATTTAGTTGCTGGAGCGAATTAAACGTAAAAAATGGATAAAAATTGCGAAGGAGAATTTTAAAAATTACTTAAAATTCTATATAAATGATGTATCACGTATAAATATGATGATGATGAATTTGGGACCCATCTTTGTTAGATTAGATTTTATGCTATTCCACGCGAGAGGGAGAGAGATCTGGCTGCAGGAGGGACGAACTTCCGCAGCCAAGGCTAACCAACGACTCTCCCGACTCCAGCCTCCTGCGCGTCACTTTTTAACCGGCAACGGTGTACGCACAAGAAGCGTTCGATCAGTGCAAGTGAAATATCTCCGCAGGGCCACAAGAGATGGCGCTGTTAAAATAACACATTGCACCTGAAGAGAGACGGAAGATTTCGCTACTACGTGGGGATGTCAAATATATCTAAGAACATGTTTTTAATATAAATTATTATAGGTGAGCTTTGAAAAATATCGCATGCATAGATTTAAAAGCACTTTCATTATGTTTTAATGCTATATGTTGAGGGAATTGTTCTTTTGTGGTTCTAAAAATAAGAATTTGATTGGTTTTGTAATTTCCCGGGTATCGTGTGAGCGCTTACTTCACGCCTCGGCATTAATACTCATGAAATATTGCACTCCTGAAACACTGAAATAAATTACCCGTAATTTCTCTTTCCAGGAGGAATAACGAGCAATTCATGTCATAAAGAATAATCTTAAGACCTATTGTGGTTTCTGTGCATGCTAGCGCCACGAAAGGCAACTTTTCAATTTATTAAGCGCCAAGAGACACTTTTAATATTTATTTAATAGTTTTGAGCAAATTTATAAAAAGTTCCATAAATTTAACCACAATATTAAGGAAAATTGGAAGCATGACTTTTGGATGTGAATATAAATTTATTTAAAAAAAACCAGATTTACTTCTTAAATTAAATTCCACCCAAAAGTGTGAATTTTGACACGCGTGTCTCAGTGGCCTGCAGGGTGAACCTTCATTAAAAAAGATAATTTAATTAATTGTTTATCTAAACATTATATTTATATAAGAGTCTAATATATTTATGTAAATGTCGTTATTCTAGATGCAACGTGTCAGCAAAAATACAGAAGATATAACTATTAATTTGACACATTTCATTTAAACGGAGACAAAAAATATGTCGCTGATAATCTGACGTAACCTAGTGGTGGAGTTTCTGACACCATTGTAACGTAGAAACCGAGGCGCTCGGGTTGTTATGTAGTCATGTGGTAAGATGAAGAAAGACGGACACCGAAAAGAAAGACTCGTCTTAGATAACTTTTTTATAAATCACGAGAGAGACATTTGGCCGCGGGAAGAACGTACTCCCGCAGCCAAGGCTATCCGATGACTACCACCAACTATACATCACCAGCAAATTGAAAACGGTATACGCGCAAGAAATGATCATTGTCGTTATTGCAGTCGCAATGTTATTAAATTGACAAATTGTATGCTTAAAGAGAGACGGAAAATGTCACTGTTAAATCAAAAATATTGATTTGCTTGGGTCATGATTTGAGTTGCAGTATTTACCAAAAGTGGCTACTTACACTTATGTTAAAATGTAACAATATTACATCATATAGCTTAAAGATGAACAACATTGCATTTGAATAATTGAATGATGGAATTTTGTTAATTGCATTTATTAATTCAAAAATAGCCATATTTATTACGTCAACGAAAATTTATTTTTGGAGGCTTTGGAAGCTGATATACCCCTTGATGACTTGAAGTTGAGATTGGAGTAATTTGGTTGAGATTTTGATCCGATCTCGACGCATTTTTATTTTATTAATGACGTGAAAAGATGACATTACTTTTCGGATGACCCAATAAAAACTTTTTTATACTCTTTTTAGCATTCGGAGTGAGCAAGTGAATGCCTTTAACGACGCTCTTCATTAACACTATATTCAAAGGGACAGGTAACTAAGTTGGAAGTTTTGAATGAAGCTTTCCGTTAATGACTCCTGGAGTGATATAAAGTCAGACCATATTTGCTTAAACAAGAGCATAACACTTGGCATTCGAATGCGTCAGAATTATAGTTACGGTTTGTAAATTTTATGCTGTACAAACATGGTTTCCATCGGGATTGCTATTATGAAGGCTGCATTGAGAGCTGATTCAGCTGAAATGCAGTGTCTGGAAGTTTTGAACATGAAACTGCATTAATTCTAAATTTGGTTATTATTTCCAGTTCCATAGAAAATTGCCTAAAATAGTCTTATTTGAAAATTATGATACATTTTCTTTGATATCCCCATATAAAATATATGATAGAATTAACTTAAAGACAATTTAATGATAAAAAAGTCTAGGTTTTCAGCCAATCAAAATGTTTTTATTTTTTAAAAGTATAATTTTTAATTATATATAAAATCTGTAGCATGGGAGACAAATGCATGGTGGTCGTGATAATGCATTTTTAGCATTTAGACATGATTATATCGATTTCAACACATTTTCATAAATTCTACGTGCGGCGAAATCCAAAATATTCTTAACGAATCTGATTCTGACGAAATCAGTCACAGAGATTGGGACGCGTTCGATGCGAATGTATATCCAAAGGAACGGCGCGCGCTGAACAGACGCTTTGGCAGATGAGAAGAGCGACGGAATTTAGTATTTGCTTCGAGGGATTAAATCAGCAATACCTGGATTATAGTTCAGGTTTCGCATAAATAGCTTCGATAAGTTGCGGGACTAAGGAATTTGAATAAAAATATTAACTTCATCCAGCCTTTTGACCAGAATGTGATTTCAACGCATTATTCTTCCATCATATTGTTCAATAACCATCAGCAATCTAATTTCATAGTCAGTGCTCCGATGAAAATATTATCTTCAATAATTAGCGTCCACATTATTAATGACCGTGACGCGCATGCGCGCCATTTTGCGCTTATTTGTAATTATATTTATTTAGCAATTTCGGAATACTTTTGATCAAATATCGGAGCCGAACGCTTATAATCTAATTGCTTATTCATACGTTTGATGTTTTCGTACATGGGTTCGACGTGTATTTGTTTTGTTCGTCTTTTACGTCTTCGCGTCCTCTCGTCTGTTTCTTTCCCGCCGGTGACGCACATACGCGTTCGCACAGACACCGTATTTGTCTTCGCCCCGTGATCAATTTAAATGTTCCCATGGGAATATTTTCAGCACAGGCACGACATGGAAATTTGACAAATAAGTAGATTATTTCATTCATGTGTTCCAATGTAAATTTTATTAAGACGCCTGCGTCTTTTTTATTTATACAGGGTGCGTTCAAAAAGTAATGCGTCCAATTTAATTAAAAATAATCTATTGAACATATTTGTATAACTAGTCATAAGCCTTTGAAATAGTACCCGTCCTGCGTTGTTACACTTCTGGACGTGGTGTTGCCTAATATTATTTTTTTTTTTAAAAATAATGAAATAACCGGCAGCTTTATCAAAAATTGATCATCAAAATTAAGTAAAAGTGATAAATAATTCAAACAAATGTTCGTGTTACCATATGGTCACGCTTGCTTAATATGGTTAACATATTCAAAGTATTTATAACTTAATTATTTTAATGCAAACATCGCCTTATACTAATTTTATATTTTAACTCCAAAAGTTTTTTTTAAATCTTTAAAGATTTTTTTTGAAGAAATTAAGAAAATAGAAACCCAATCGAAGAAGAAAAAAAATTGAAGTAAAAATAACCTACGAACCTATTAAGTAAGATTTTGGTTGTAATTTAAGAAATAACTATTAGGGTGTCCCATAAGTTTCTTTCGTTTTCATATTAAGAAAAAAATAAACAATAATTAGTATTACATCAAAATTTATTGAATACTATATAATACATTCTGTTCTATTATCTTTATCCATCTCTCCGAAAGTCTCATAATGCCTTCTTGCCAAAATTTCCCAGATTTATTGGCCAAAAAGCCTCGTCTGTTCGCTCATTCTGGGCGTTTTCTGGTAATAGAATCCTTTAGATTGTCTAGTTGGATACAATATTTTGTTGTGATGATCGTTTCACCTTGCTGAAGTAGCTCCTAATAAACTATCCCCGTTCCAGTCCCATCAAATGCATAGCAAAACTTGTTTTTGATGTAGGCCAGGTTTAGCTACAGTTAAAGCTTCTGTACCCTTGGTCAAAGACCGTTTACGTTGAATATTCATATAGAAAATGTATTATTTAAATGGTCTTTTATTTGCATTCTTTTTTATATCGCCCTAAAAAAACACCAAGAATCATGCCGCTAAGACTAATGATACAAAGCGTGCTCCAAGTAACCTCTTGTTGCGGTTTCCGCAGCGGAATAACTGCGACGATCGGAGATTATCGCAGCGACGAAGACAAGCGCGGAGTACTTGAGAATTAGACCCAGAGTCTCTGTTATGCTAAAATACAACGGCTGGAAATGCCGGGAATTTTAAATACATTTCTGAAGAATTCCTCGGAAAAAAGGATCTGGGATTGTATGACGCAATCAAAGATGTTAACGCACGTTCAGCAAATTCCAAACCCAATATCAATGAATTGGCGTTGTCGTTTTGTCCAAATCGCAAACACAAAAACAGATCGTTATTGCGAATTGTGGTCTAAGAAACAAACAGAAATCTCGGAGACAAACAGAAGATAATGTATTATATCAAGAGATGTTGTGTTAGAGTTCTTGGTAACCGCCACCGCCTCCGGAATAATTAATTAAATTGCCTTAATTATTTTCTTTTACCGCCTTAAATTATTTCTCATCCCTGGATATGTTCGTATTATTTTTTGTGCTTATTTGCTCTTTTAGATCCTGGAATCTGGATTTTATGATTTATATAGCGTTTTTATTATGGAATCAAGATAAAAGTATTATTTTCTCCCTATCAATTAGTCAATCAGGGTGTGTCCATAAAAGTCATGAAATAAATGTATATAGTGTAAATTTGTAAGATGATTTAAATGAATATTGTATTCCATATTTATGAATCCAGCTGAAATAATTAAAATAAATGGGAGATAAATGTTATGAAAGAGCGACAGAACAAAGAATAACAAGAGACCCAAACGAATGAAGGCTTACAGCGTGCATCTTCAATATATTTTTAAAAAATAGGTCAGTTAGTCTGATAATGACATTTGTATGAAAAGGTTGAAACATGTCATTGTATAAAAATATTTTTTGTTCATGTTGATACAACCTGTTTGCGTGAATTAAACTTGGGACATTTAAAAATAGGGCAAGAGGAAAATAATCATGTTTGTCTGGATAAAACGTGTTTTTGATTGAAATGCCATATTTTGAAAAATACCATTAAGAGCGTTTTGCCATATTTTATTTTTAAATCTATAAACTAAAATGATCGTGTTTATGAAATTTCGATTTGAATCAATGGAATTTAGATGGAAAACTATGGCCAATCCCACGGCGAAGGAATTTCCAGCATGCGAAATTTTCCATTTGCGTCATATCATTACAAAGGGGACGTGCAAAAATATTAATAAGCGAATGTTTGGTTTTGAGGCGAATACAAACATGCATATGCCCACGGGGTAAATTGAGCCCAGGTGTGTTTCGGAATTTAAAAAGTGAAATGAGAACCTTTCTTGTTGCCTTGCCCTGCGGAGGCTTATCCCCGGTTTTCCGGGCAATACGTTTTTGGCGATTTCCCAGGAGGAATGCAAATAACAAAAGGAGAAAATACGTTTTCAAGGTCCATCTGTGTTTCTGGGACAAAGAAATGATGCGAAAAAAGTTTAGTTTGCAAAGGCTTCACTCAGGATGGAGGAAGGCTTAAAACGGGCATTTGTCAACGACGTTCTTTTATTTTTGGCAGGACGTCGTCATAGCGACTAGTCGTATCTCTAAGATGGATAACACCTCATAGCTGTCCCATATTTTAACAATAAATATACAAAAAAACGAGTTTGAAACTTTGTTCTAATCTAAAAAAATATAATATGATTCTGTTGTTTATGCCTCATTAAGTCTTTAAAAAAATATGTCTGTACATCTGTCAGAACGCTTAAAAAAGAAATAAAACCTCTATTATTACGATTAATGGATCGTTTTGGATTTTAGTATCAAAATAATATAAGGTTGTCCCATAAGTTTCTTTCGCAAATGAACACAGATCTAATCATAGCCATGGTCGAAGAAAACCCGCGATATACTATTTGCGAAATAGCTAACAATTAGCAATTCACGAAATCGTCCATACCATTGACAAATTGGGCTACATCAATCGTTCAGATGTATGGCTTCCTCATGAACTGACTGACTCAAATAAACTTCAGCGTATTTCAACATGCGATCTTCTTCTCCAGCGACATAATAGCCTAACCTTTTTTGAAGAGACTTGTCACTGGAGATGAATATTGGATACTCTATGTGAATATCCAACGTAAACGGTCTTGGACCAAGAGTACAGAAGCTTTAACTGTAGCTTAACATGACCTACATCCAAAAAAAGTTTTGCTATGCATTTGGTGGGACTGGAAGGGGGATAGTTTATTATGAGCTACTTCAGCAAGGTGAAACGATCAATTCAACAAAATATTGTTTCCAAATAGACAATCTAAATGATGCAATTGATCAATATTTTGCCAACAAACCTGAGAAATTTTGGCAAGAAGGTATTATGAGGCTTCCGGAGATACGGAGAAAGGTAATGGAACAGAATGGATCATATATTATTCAATAAATTTTGATGTAATACAAATTACTGTTTGTTTTTTTTCTTAATATGAAAACGAAAGAAACTTATGAGACAACCTAATATTATCTTAAGCTTAAAACTATGTCAATACATTTTCGTGAATCACCGGGTTCCTGGAGAATTTGTCCGCCATTTTGTTAAGTCACAGTAAATTCTTCCATTGGAAAGGTCGTCACGCTTCCGCCACCTCCTATCCATACGAGTTCCGCGCGGTCTTCTTTCTTTTGACTTTGCAAAACAATACTGTCAATAATATCTGATGAATTTGTGCAAAAAATTGAAGAACAAGCGCAATATGACAGTTGTATGACGCTTGTCGACCTTCACAAAGAATTTCTTTTGATATTTCTTGAAGTCTTTTTGGTGATATTGTGTCGAAAAAACTTGATTACTAGTAGTTGTGTGCGAGATAGGTGCCCAGAATGCTTAAATCTGAGCACTTTAAAAATTGCGTGATCACCGCGCGTGAATTTCTGGATCATTTTGCACAAGAGGAAGAAGCTTTTCTGGATTTTTTCGGAACTAAATCAAAAAATCTAAAAGATAATTAAAAAAGAGCTGGCGCTGGAGGGTTAAGTCTTCTTTATATCGTATTCATAGATCCATTCCTGTCTAAAATTCTTATTAAAGTAACTCTAACATAATTTAAACAAATATGGAAGACAATACATAAAACTCTTGATGTAAATCTTCTATAGAAATATTTTTTGAAAAATTTCTGATTTGAAATTAATTTTGTAAAGTTTATAAGAAAACATTTTTTTAAAAAGAGTTATATTGAGTGATGAATAAAGGAATTGACCTTGATAGAAGTTTAATAATTAAATGTCTACTAATTAATACATGTCAGAAACAGCCGCCGGCTTAATAAGTTTAACTTAAGCGTGTAATGTGTATGTATGCGTAACCATTTAGGTATTATATTTACATTACACAACAGATGTAAATATTGAGAGAGATTCTATTTAGGTGTATTCTTGTAAGCGATATGTAAAAATATGAAATTCTCACGCGGCCTGATTAAAATTTCTAGCGAGCGATTATTGTCTTCTGAAAAGAAAAGATAAGGGAGCAACATCCCTCGTTAAGCGAAGTAATAATACGGGCTAAAAGCTCCGACTTGGCAGGAGAGCTTTTAAGGTAACCTTTGATGTTATTATGATTTCAAACAATAGCTTTGGTTGAGTCACTTGTTGTACGGCAGAAAAGTGTCACGGAAAGCCTCAAAGGGTCGACTTCCTGCGGGGCCACGAACCAGGTTTTCCGGTCAGGATGACCTTCCAAAATGCCCTTTTATTCTATTGACTCCATTTAAATGAAAACGACCCGATATGAAAGTTTATTTTGGATGGAGGCGCAAAAATAATCCAAACATAATACGTTTGAAATATTATTTTATAGTAAAATAACGTACGATAATTTTTTTAAAAATTATTTACTATTCACACATGAATCCGTTTGTTATTGAGTCGCTAAAGTTGATTAAAATTATGGAGATAGTAAGATACTGACTAAAGAGTGCCTGTTTTGAATAGATTCTGTATTTAAGTCAGATAAGGATTCGATATGAGACTACAGGTGAACTGACAGAACGAGTATATCATTCCGCGGCCAAGACTAGCGGTCGACCTTTTTCCCCTGCGATACATTCTAAGCTCGTGCTTGCACAAGAGGACTAGGAATGATCAATTTCACGTCCCATAACTATTATTCTAAGCTCTAAATGGTGATCATAAAAGGGAAAATTTAAAAAAGCAAATTCTTATGGAAATTTTGCATGGGTCACATTTGTACAAAAAGAGGTTTATATTGGATAACAAAGAAAAATAAATTGTGTGCTCAAAGCGCAATGTGCTAATTTCAGTCATTATACACATTATATAAATCGGAAGTGTTGTTAGCTCTTTTTAAATATATTTTTATGTAGGCTTTTAGGGACCGTTGTAAGTTATTAATTTATGGTTCAATTTAAATGTTCACAGCAACACACATTCATAGATAATGGAAATTCGCTTCGCACCGAACTGTATTCATACGGAGTGACCCCTTTTACAGTGCCGTATTAAAATTTTGACCCATTTGAAATAATTATACAGTGGGAGTCCTGCGGAATTTAATTTAAAATATACGAAAAATCCAGATGGAAGCTAAGGAGGAGAATCGTCGCTCCAATTTAAATAAAATTTCGCATTTATTCCCGGATATTATTTTTAAGTAAAGTCTCTCATAAAGAAGACGGGGGTGTTTGTTAATTGCCCTTCGGGAATGTGAGCCGGCCTCGCTTTTCTCATCATCCAGAAAATTATGCAAACGAACAAGTAGTACATAAAGGCCTACATTAACGGTTTATTTAATCATAATAGTGTGTGATGTGGGATGTTAGGGAGCTGGATTAAACAAAGGCTCATGATATTTCTTCGGGCGACATCTATCCCTGGCTTAACGTATAAGTTGACCGACAAAAAGCCGTTTACTAACTATACTGTTATTAATTAAGTTAAGTGGCCACAAAGCAACGCAATTTGCGCCCTTATGATAATTTATAAGGAAGGATGCGCATAAACAACAGTAAGATGCAGGCATTTCTAGGAATATTGATATTTTGAGCGTCGTAAGTCATAAAAAATATGACGTAAGATAATGTTCATTTAACCAATAAATACTGAAGGTGATATATAAATTATTGTATGAAGACGATCTTATTTGGGAAAATAATTATATGTATAATAATTTTAAGTTGGAAAAGATCTATAAGTGAAAAGATCTACATTGGTCCCTACCGCCCACTAGTGGGCGTTCATTCTTTCATGGTGGACGATAGGTATTTTTCACGTTATTACATCTATGAAATATGATGTAACTCCAGGGGAGATTGGAAGATTAAATAGCCTCTTTAACCCGTTAAGTGGATATGACGTATATATCCGTCAAGACCAAAGTCCATGCAAAGTGGGTATGACGGATATATCCGCATTGTGAAAGTTACGCAAATTTCAATGGAAAATTGTCTGATTGCAGTGTTGTGTACCTTAAATGTAAGAATGATTCATCTCGGAAAACTGACTTGTTCGAATTTGATGATATACTATTTTCGTATACTAGATATGACGTACGTATCCGCTAGCGGCGAAAAGATCGTGTCACTAAGGATGACACTTTTAACAGTGAAACGTAACGTTGAAGGGGTTAACCAACGACTTGAAAATATTTTGAATTCGAAGCTTTATGACTGGATGAAAAATCCTTTTACCGTAAATATTGAGAGGGTGATAAGTACTGTTATTTTGAATGTGGTGTGTATGAAAACCCATGGCAAAATAAAAAAAAATGCCTTCATTATATTTTTGTTGGTCTGGTGATGACGCGCAAGAGATGGTAGTCGTCATAGTCGTTGAATAACCTTGGCTACGGGAAAACGTCCTTCCCGCTGCTAGATATTTCTCTCTCTCTCATCATAATAAAGAAAACAGTTGAGAGTATTTATATTCGCACCCGGTCACCTTTACCATCAACAATATAGTCATTTTAATCTAACATCAACAATAAGTTTATTATAGAGAAATAAAGTCTATTGAAAAACTTGACATCTATCCACAATGTTCATTGGATGAAGTTGAGAAGTTTTTGGGGAATAGATTTTAAAAACCCTATAGAATAAAATCCAAACAATATTCCATGAATCAACATTGCTATAAATCCAAAAAAAAAATGCTAAACTTTTATCGAGACGATCTAAAAAATATCGGGTATTAGCCCCTTAAAGAGGTAAGACACAGTGTTGTGTTCGAATTCCGGTGATTCAGAAAGACCATTTTTACACACATTAGAAATAGAGACGGAATGTGTTTTACACGTTTGAGTTTGAAGAGAAACAGAGACGGAAAGAGTATTTTGCGGGCTGGAGAATGTGAATGTGAGACAGAGATATAGATAGTATCTTGCGTACATCGTACGTTGTATAGATCTTTAACCCAAATTTATCGATAATCCAGTATATTGTTTATATCTATTTGAAGAAATGACCGAATATTTTATGATATCGACAGTGTTTATTTATTAATGTACAAGCTTCATACACGCTGCGACGGTCCTGACAGATAAGTGGATTTGTTCAATGATAAGTGGCGGACAAGTAAATATAGCGTCTAAGTTTATGACGATTTAAAATTAGCTCATTATTCAAATAACCTATTTAAAATTATTTTAAAAAAAAAATTTGTGATATTTGAAAATATTAGTGCTTAATACAAAAATATGATCGTTTATCATTTTTTTAAGCTACATAATTTATACATAAATTTGTTTTTTTATTATTCAAAGTGAAGAGCATTATGCTCTAATTTATGCCACCGCCCGCACTAATAAACCGCTCCGCGTGCGCATATTTCAGCAGGTATACTTATTTATATTGGATGTGAATATCATTTAAAAATATTTTTTAAAAAAGTGATCCATGCATTATTCTTAAATTTAATACTAACATGAGCTAAAAAGTATGAATGGATTTCATATTAATATATTTAATTAGCATAAAAACGTTGTGTATCATATTAAAGCATTGGGGGTTTCCCGAATTTATTCAATAAAAGGAGAAGCTTTCATCAAGCATCAGTTATTCATTCAATCAGGATCAATATACTTGTTTTGGACGTATCCTTTTCTATTTATTACATATAGTTTGCGTGTAATAACAGATTGATTCAGGATAAAAAAAATAGTTCCCCAAGGATGCCCATCTGCGCATAAGTGTATAAACAGGGTTGGTTGATTCGGACTCGGGGTTGATTTCGCTTTCGCTATACATGTATTAAAGCTATTTATAAATTGAATGGGATTCTTAGTGCCAGAGAACAGGAAAACAAATATTATCCAGGGTTCAAATACGCTCGTGGGCCAGATTCGGAAGGGTTTTACGAACCAGAAAATTCACATGCACACATCGAGCAAAACGCTTCCAGACTTGTTATGGCCGCCGGCCTGGCCGGAAAATCCGGAAACTAATGGCCTGGTCGTTAAATTATTTAAAAAATGTAACGACTTAATTCGTATGTGCGGGATTTCCACACATTTTAATCTGATGTGCACTAAAAATGCCTCCAGCGCACTGCACAAATTGCAGCCGGACACTGCATTCGGTAATAAAACTACGTCGCGCCCTACTTTATGTGTGCAACTATTTAAATTGTATTAAAGTAGGGGTATGTAGTTGGTCTTGTCTGAGATTCAAACGCAGGCAATTAATTTATAAAATCAATGACATAGGAAGGAGAATACAACCAAAAGGCGGTGAGGTGGGTAAAAAATACCCTTTTTTGGTGAGATGCATTGGATTGGCTATATAAGAATGGTTGTGTTGATTCGATCAAATACTTCAGAATTGTATGATAAACAGACAGACATACAATCAATATTTGGTATGCGTTAATTAATATGAGACATATTTGATGTAAATTTCAACATACTTTTGTATATTGATATTTTTTTTCATTTGGAATCAAAAAGTTGAGAATAATGGACTACATATTTTGTGCGATGCCATTAATGGCAATGAATAATGGCAAGGAATAAATTATTTTTGTATGATATCGTTAACCTGTATGGTAGTACGGTCGCTTATTTGCGAGCGAATTCCATTGACTTATAAAGAGCATTCTTACACGTTGAGCTCGGAGACAGACAAAGACGGAGAGTGTCTTGCACGTTAAGTTTCATCCATTCAACAAGTCATATGGTGCGGATACAGAGTTTCTTGAGTTATATTATATTTGGAGGCGAGTGGCAGCAGACTCGTCGAAAGACCTCGGTTACGCTGGGCTGATTAATTAAAATTAATTGATTAAAAGACGCCACACGTTTTGGCGATTAGAAGGAGAAGGCCTAGGCTCTGTCATTAGCTGGAGCTTTCTTATAGGATGCCACCAAAAATAAAATTAAATTAAAAATATGTAGAAATTCTTATTAAAAGTTGATTACCAAGCTTATCAAATTAAATACGTTTATGCTATATATTAATACGAATTCAATAGTTTGATAGCGCTATGTATTGTATATATATATAGCCATAAATCTTGATATGGTATCCCGTATCGAGAGGGATGGGGTTGGAGTTCAATAAGGGGGCAAAAAACGAGCAATGGCTGAAAAGAATGCGCGACAGACGGGAACTAGAAAATATTACAACCAACACTTGCTTGTAATTTATCATTTGATGGCGACAGAACCCACTTAATTACGACCCTGGTTAAAGGTCCTGTTACGCGTGGGAATATTATCTATTGAAAACGAGGGATGGAGAAGCTGGCAACGAGCTGGAACGTTTCAACAAATTCGAATCAATAAGCGTTCTCATTCAAAGTTATCTATAGAGTTGTTCTAATTCTAAATTTTGATGCTCATGTGGGATAAGTCAAATTCTGGATGAATGAAATTAATGGACGAGTATCGGCCATTAAAAAAAATTGTATTAATCAAATAGGGTGTATGTAAAATAAAATAAAATAATATTAAAAAAAAAATGATTTTTATAAAAATGGTTTGAATATTTGATAAAATATAATTTTTAATTTCAAATGCCATCTGTTGACAAGTGTCGTTTATTATAAAATATTTATATATAGCCTGGATTCACTATTAAGTAGAGTACTGGTTATATTAATATATGGCGCACTGCGATCAACATATATTTCGGATTAATATTTTATTACGCTTTGAATATTTTTTTAAGGCTTTGATGAAATATTTAGCGGCATTCATTTTAATAATTTTGGATTAGACAAATTAACCGAAAAGGCATGACGCAACGCTGTAACGGGATATAAAGCATCACGTTTTATGTAAATCACCCCTGGGAGTAGGACCGTGATTAGAATTCCGCTATCTTCCTCTCTCCACCTGGATGTTGGTCCTCGTGCTACTTCATTTATATTCAGCTGTTTATGGCCGGAAAATTTGGATGATGGTCTTCAATAATCGTGGTGTTGTAAAATAAGGGAAAAACAGGAAAAGACTGCGGCAAAATGTACGCATATCCGAAACGGGAGAATCGGAGAGCTAACGACCCCGGAACCATTATTTTAAAGAGGATACACAAGAAAAAAAATTCCAAGAAATATTTATGGAATATCACCCTTATCAAAAAAAAGAACAACATCCGGATAACAACGAATCTAATCAATTTACAATGAAAATCATCTTTGGTTTGATGCCATAGAATGGGGTATGATAAAATTTGGCTTTGATGAATAACCTTATCACTGAGGAAAGAGAGCCAACACTCTGACAGTACGAGATAGTTTATATGAGTCCAACTATTGTTTATTTTATGATGTAACAAAATTTATCGTCATTTAAATCATGTTTAACCCGTTGATGAGTAATCACGCATATGTGCGTTCGGACTCAAGTGTTACATGAAGGATATTCTCGCACATTGAGTGAGGAGATAAGTGAATCGGAGACAGAGACGAGTGTCTTACGTCTCATCATACACTCGTACATCGATGGTAAATTTGTGCTGTAAAGGTACCCCTACACGCCTAAATATTTGCAAATATTGCAAAAAACGATCCAAAGTGCTTCATTTTCAATTTTCAATATTTGAATGATTTATTTTCATAAAGTACAAAATAGAGAGTCATCACATCAATAATCAACAGATGACGACAAAATAAATATTTAAATTATAATGAAACTTGTCCACATTCACCTAAAAACCATGAGGTATGTAGTATTTTTTGATCGTTAGTAGTCTTCTTATAATCATAATAAATAGTAAAAAGCCACATATTTCAATCATATACTTAAAATTTAAAGTGGTAATAAAAGTGATTCTATTTGAAATGCTGTGGTATCGATCTTCAAGTTTACATGTAGAAATTAATGAATATTATGTGCTATCAACAGTGTTAAGGTTCATTTATTAATATACAAGCTTGACTCACGCTGCACAATACTTAGAGAAAAATCGGTTTGTGTGGACGATAAGCATCTGAGTCGCCTCATGGTGGTTATATGCGGAATTTTTTTATTCAGTCTTATCACTCTTCAAGCTAAAATGGGTTGAACCCGATCACTGGACTTCCCAGTTCCTTAACGGGACATGGCCGTTTTGCGGCATACCTGGTAAAAATGAAACTAAAGGATAGTTCGGATTCCTTTCATGGACGCGGATCACCTATGCCGTATCAGAGGTCCTTTTTCTGGACCTCTTGGCCACAGGGACTTGTCTTGGCCAGCCCCGATGCCTTTTCGGCATTCAACGCCTTCTGCCATCGTTTCGGAGCCAAATGCGCCTTGGACGGATACTATTTTTAGTAGTTTATTGAATAAAAATTTAAAAAATCCAATTAATTGCCGCTTGAAGTTTTACTTTTCGTGACGTTCAGGCAAATTTGCCATATCGTTCATCTCAAAACTTATTTTGATTTAGCGCAACCAAATGCGAACAAAAAATGATGTAATCATTAAATAAATATTTTTAATGATGATCTTGTATTATTAGGCCGAATATCCAAGTATATAGCTCGGGGATAAATGTTATTTTATATTTGTACCTTCGGTTTCATTGTCTTTTGATCAGTTTCAATGCCATATTTAAACGTCATAACACGTCTTTTATCGGAAAGGGCTTTGCGTGGTCGTATACAATTACAAGAGATTTTCGCATGAATGACTTAAACTGGGTTCTGGAAATGCGATGGATCGAAAAGTGGGTTAATCTGGGGTCAGTCTGTCGCTTGTATCAAATCAGGAATTTATTTAATTCGAAATAGTATGGGATTTGCGATTCATATTGAGGGAACGCATCGAATGATTCTGATAAAGCGCATTGTTACAAAATATCGGCATCGTGTTAGTTTCGATTTTTTTTGGGTCTTAAACCCGAGTGTATTTATGTAACTTTCATGGGTTTTATGGTGTAGTTGATTTACAATTTTGGTGATTAAATTTGTGATGACTTAAGCCAACCGCACACCCCAAAATCGAAACAGCAACTTGTGAGCGCAGGGCTCGAAGATTAATTACGGAGGCCGTAACAAACTGAATTCGTAATCACCTGGATTAGCTCATGGTGGATTGATGCTATTTCACCATTGGCAACAGGCATTTCTCCATAGCGTTCCTCTGCAATTTGAAGAATGCTGCTCGGGCTGTATAAGGTTCGACATATTTCAAATAACAGCTTTGCGTGATGCAATGCGGCAGGATCTTACCGGTCGAAGACGCCTCGAAGCAATTTGGATCAGAATGGACAGCGTTCGTTCTGGTATTTCTTTAAAATACCCGGCACTTGTATGATAGAATGCGGAATGGAATCATAAAAATATTCTTCAAATAATCAGGGATGATCCCTCGGCGGAGAAGACCCTGATAAATCACTGCTGGGATTTGAATACCTGAGCGTCTGAATCGTAATGTAGGCGGAATTTCAAGTAACATTCAAACGAGAAGAAAAAAACACCAAAGAAAATTGCTTACATTATAATAAATATTTCAATATAAAAACACCAACAACTATTAAGATTGATGGTATAAATGGTAAAAAGCCTAAACATTACAATATAAAATACAGTCAATTTAAAGTTGGACGTGGGAAAAATCTCCTATATATAATACTCTTAACCTTTTCGTTAGTGAGCAAATTTAAAATCGATGAAGTCGTTGATGTCATAATCGCTTTACATCGATTGCACAAAAAATCGATTCATTTGCTCCTGCTTTAGAAGGAAATGATAATTGGACAAAGACTCATTCAACATGCAGCGAAGAACGGCAAGCAGTTAAAAAAACAAACATTGTCGATAGCACACAATATTTGGTCATTTCTTTGCGTAAACAAATAACACACTTGAAATCGAAATCATTATTAGTCGTTAAATTTGGGCTAACGATCTATACAATCGTGCGATGCATGCGGGGAAGCTCTCCGTCTCAGTCTCCCGAACTGCGCTAAGTTTTCTCTGTCTCTGTCTGTCTCCGAGCTTTAATGTACAAGAGAAACGGAGGGTCTCCGATAGTACTCCCGTAGGAGCTAATAATAGATTGTCCAGCTAGGACGGTCTTTTTTTAAATGAAATTTTAGTGAGTTAAATTCAAACAAAAAATGTATTAAATAATTTCATCTATACAATGTATTCTCTTTCAGTAGATATAATCTTTTCCCATCTATTTATTTTATTTTTTTAATTCTGGAAGAATGAAATTCAAGGAGTTTTGATATAAATTTTAGATTTAAATTTTAGACTGGACAATCTAATAATGGGAGACAATTAAGAAGATTTTTTTTTATAAATCTGTGCAAAATCAAATTAAAATTTGAAATTATCATTTTATGGATACAATTTATAAAGTAGGCAATACAAATTATCTTATCGAAGAAATTGTTTGAGAACTACATTAAAAATACGATCAAAGCGTGAAGTTGGTAATTGCGACTCGAAATCATGATCTGATCAAGTCCCCGCGTATTCACGGCAAGTCTTTGATCCAAATTTTTAGTATGCCATGCAATGCGGCAGATGCATTCCTCGGAAAATTGCACAAAAAGAAATCAGACAAAAAAGCTATGACTTGCATAGAAAAAGTGAAGATGTGTTCCAAGGGTTTTTAAAAACCGCATAACTTTGAAACAGTTATAAAAATATATCCAAAATCGCACAAAAAAAATAATAAAACAAAATAGGAAAACAATAAAGCAATTAAAAAATAACACTTTTGGTAATATTTAAAGGATGTTTTGCATCATTGGTAAAATTTTAAGGATGTCTGACATTTGGCAACTCAAAGGCCAAATATGCACTAGAGAAATACTAAGTATTTTAATTACAAACTATCATCGCTATATGATAATTTTCTTTGCGATTTTCGATATTACTCAAAATCGCTCTCTTCTTCGGAAAAAAATATTATACCCAGTGTCAATGTCATCATTATTCTGTTTAGATTTTCTCTTTCTAACAATATAATTCATAATTAGTAATGATATCCCTATTGTCCCTAATTGAAACAATAAACAAATCACAAAATGGTGACTGCTTACAAAAAACCGCATAACTTCGAAATCGCACAAAAAAAAGTCGCACAAAAAGAGGTTTTAGTGTATTAATCTACATACAACTGTGTAATCTAGTGAAAATTTACATGAGATATTTGGAATAATGTTAATAAACTATATTTTTTCAATCTGTTTTTCGGTAGGATGGATTCATAAATTTAATTGGTAGTGATTTTGGGTTCACAATATCGTATTATGTTTTTTGTTGGTTTTGTGTTATGGCACGCTTTAAAAATAAAATAAAATTTATGGCATAAAAAAACGATTCGCAACGTAAACGAGTGTGTGCGAAAATAGTGGATTTCTTTTGGGATGACCTATTATAAAAGAATAAATCTGAATTTTGATATTTAGCCCCAAATATTTTTAAAATAAAATAAAATATAATTTAAAATGTATGTATACATTCAAAAACATGTTATGCATATTAATATATTTAACCTTATCGATATTCATGTAATGCTAATGTGTATTTTGGATTGAATATATTGGCTTCGTTTATATAAAGGTCACCATCCCTTTTCGTTGGCATAACATTTCTATTATTAAATATAAAGTTTGTCGTTATAACTCCCATGAACAAATTTAGATACTTGAGGAGCGCAAAAACTTATTATATATAACTTTTATTGAAACAAAATGAATGATTTAAAAAAATCATTATATTATCGATCTATAGTTCAATTGCTATTCAAAATTATTTTGTTGAAAATTATAAACGTGTAAGAAAAATCCATCATAAATAAGCTTTCGCCCTGAAAGCTCAAGAGCGAAAATATTGCGAGATGAGTTTTTAAAGCGTTACTTCTTGAGATACGCACAGTTTCCTGTTGATATTAAATTATTCATCTGCGAGGAGGGCAAAGGTCTGCGATACAGCCTTTTCCTAATAAGGAGGGCCCGTCTGCAACGAAGGCCATATATTTTTCCACGGGATCGTAAAGAAGGATGAGAAAAAAATGCGCTTTATTTGAAGCGGCACGTTGTGGCGGTAACAAGTTAGCAATTCACCGCAATGTAAAGGTGAAATAAGTGAGCAATAAAGGTGAAATAGAGCTTCGGGTGGAGTGAGCGCGCCGGAAGCGGAAGCATTAGTCATCGCGCACGTGCGCCCTCCCTTGCGAAGCTGGACGCCGACGTGTGTACACGTGCCGGCGCGCGTCTATATACGCGCATGGCCTCAATCTGGCACACTATCCAATACCGCCACTCGATTACACCATTTAATATACTTTTTTTAGGAAAAGAGTTGGCTGGATGCAGAGTTCATCAGCGCCAGACTTTGGCGTTCATTGGAGTGATGCCTATCGATATGCAATAGTTGTAGTCGACTATGTGTTGGTGTGGTGAGTTAGATTCCAGATTCTCGCTCCAAAGTTTCTGGTTCAGATCCAAATTCATCTTACCCAAAAAATTGGGAGATCGGAAGCATAAAAACTAAACCTACACCTATATTATCTCTATTAGCACGAATAGTCATGGCTAACGAAAAATGGTATTCAACCACTGATGCAATTTAAAAATAGGCTTTTACTTTTACAATTTATCCAGCTTTTTAACCTTTTCCATTGAAGCGAAATTATGAAAAATAAACGTGACAATAGCACCAAATATAAAAAAATGTATGTGTTTTCATTACGGGTTTTAAATATTTTTCACTGGCGTCAGGTGTGTGCTAGACTCCATGATGCCCACCTATAAAACTCCAGGTAGGGGCGAAGCCAACTCCACGCCTATGTAGAAATGATGTGGAGTAGATGCGCTAAAGTAGCCTCGTTAGTTTACTCATCAAATGCTGCTGGCGTAGTCCAGCTAACATGAGTTGGGTACGCAGGCCACCCTGTGCTGCGTACCCGTAAAAGTTGGTGGAGTCGCTCGACTGTCGTCATGGCTAGGTACTACAAATGACCGAACTGATACGAGTACCATGGAGAAGGAGAGCCCCTGCAGTCTGTCATCTAGTAATCCGTCTCTGGACGATGCGGAGCAAAAGGGGTGAGCACCTGGATCCTCTGCGCGTTGCGTTTCCCGTAGGGTTTAAGATCAGTGGAAGACATTTTCTGTGTTGGCTAGTCCGGGGAAACCCAGAAAAGACCGTACATCAGCGTCGGCAATGGGATCGGAAAGGCAGGGATGATTGTGTCTAGTCTCTCCATTGTGCATCCATTTGAAATGGAGGCGAAGGCCAACGAAGCCCTCGCCAGAGTCAGCGACTGGATGCGGGATAATCACCTGCAGCTAGCGACGGAGAAAACGGAGGCTATGATATGCAGCAGGAAGAGGAGACCGAGGGTCGGAAAGCTTGTTGTGGACGGTCACGAGGTGGAATACACTAAAACGTTGAAATACCTCGGGATCGTTCTGGACAACAAGCTGACCTTCAGACAGCACATCGAAGAAGTTGCGCAGAAGGCGGCCAATGAGATTGGACGACTCATGCCCAACATCGGAGGGCCAAAGCCGTGCAGGAGGAAAATCATAAGCGAAGCTATACACTCGACACTCCTGCACGGAGCCCCGATATGGCATGAGTCGCTCCAAAAAGAGAGTTATAGGAAGAAAATGGCCAGGGTTCAGCGGCAGGGCGCGCTCCGAGTCACCGCAGCATACAGGACGGTATCGGAAGAAGCGGTGCTCGTGATCGCGGGAATCCCCCCGCTGGACTTAATTGCAAGAAAGAGGGCCTTGGACCATGAAGATCCCAAAAAGCGCGGAGAAAACGACCAGAAACTGAGGGAAGACTGGCAGCGCAGATGGGACGAGTCCACAAAAGGAAGATGGACCCATCGGCTTATACCGGTCGTAAGTCGGTGGAGGGCCAGAAAGCACGGCGAGACCACATACCGCCTAACCCAGGTGCTCACCGGACACGGATGCTTCGGTGCGTACCTGAGGTGGTTTGGCAAAGAAGAAACTCCAAAATGCCACCACTGCGAAGCGGTAGCGGACGACGCGGAGCACACCATCATAGGCTGTGAGGCTTGGGAACCCCAGAGAGAACTGCTGAAACAAGCACTCGGGGTGGCCGAGCTAAATATCGACAACATGGTCCACAGCATGATGGAAAGTAAGAAGAACTGGGACCTTTGGCGCGACTATGTAGAAGACATCATGAGCGCCAAAGAAGACAGTGAAAGAGAGAGGCGCAGAGCGCCTCTTCAACAATAGAATAGGGCCATTAAATGAATACCTGTCACCCTTGAAGCAATGTGTAAAACAATACCAGGGTGACAGAGGAGACCAAAGGGAGCGATTTAGTGGGCAAGTGCGGCTGGTGACATTTTTTTTTAACATTATTTTTTTTTTTTTAACAGACGTAAATCCCACATTCCCCGGATAATGGCAACATTATCCGGAAGTCTTATGAAGATTTACGCTCCTACAGGAAAAAAAAAGTCTCTCCATTGTACACGCACGTACATAGATATGCAACGCGCATGCGCCGCGCCGTTTATACTGGGTTATATATATATTATAGCGCACTCGGGGTAGAGTTCCCTGGCAGCGCCTCTCCCAAGTGCTGACGGATGGATGGGATGGACCGGCATCGAATAGAAAGACTCTCTTCTTAGATAACCTCTTTATTAAATACGAGAGAGATTTGGCTGCGGGAAGGACGTCCTCCCACAGCCAAGGCTATCCGATCACTCCTACACGACTCTCATCTCCTGCACGTTACCAACCCAACCGGCAGTGATCCACGCTAAAAATGCGATCGATGTCGTTCCCCTAGATGTAATGTGTCCCACAACGCCACAGAAGATTGCGCTGTTAGATTAACAAATTGCGCCTAAAGAGAGACGGATGATGTCACCCGTTAATCTGGAGAATTAAATCTGCTCAGATTAATAGCGCCATTGCACGAGGATGATAATTTGTTTTTATATATTACACAAACACAGCTTAATCGTTCACCTAACAATTCTCATAGTAACAAATGGAATCGATCGGAGCCATCAAAAAGCTTTAAATTCCAAAAATGAGAATAATTTAGAAGACCAACTAACTGAAACTGCTTTTAATGGAATTGTTTGGAAAGAAATAGGCGAAGGTTTTAAGCCTGGATGAACAACAGTTCATATCATTTTTAAGGAAGTTTCTAGTCCGATAGCATATACTAGAAACAAATCATTAAAAGAAAAGTAAATAATGAATTTTATTTGATCATAATGTCAATTGAATGTATATAATAAATGGACTCTTCTATTTGGGAATGGAAGAGAGAAGATTTAATTCCATGTGGAGTTTGTTGTTCTCAAGTTGAACAACAGACACTAATATTTCAATGCATATAAAACTACTTGCAAGAAGGACTACTATTGTTGGAACCATCCATGGAAATAAATGAGAATTGCTTAAATTTGCTGAACTCCTTCCTCTAATAACTCAATAGACATATTCAAAAATGACAAGCGTATACCGAAAACGATTAGATTTTATAACAGTACAAAATTTCGTCACGAAATGGCAACAAATACAGTGTCAATTTTTCGTTAAAAAGCCGTTTTCTAATATTTTGGATCTAGTTATAATATTGAATCAAAATTTTCCATTCAATATATAACACAAAACTTAAAGACTGAAATTCAAGAAAAGCTATTACATAGCTACATTTAATCTTTTTGTTTAGCTATTAGATCTGTAATTTAAATATCTAAATTAACTATGTTGAAGTAGTAGGCAGAAGCTTTGTCACAACTAGTGGATGGACAAAGATTCACGAATAAATTAGGTGTCATTTAAATCATTCCAATCAAATCACAACAGTTAAAAATTTATCATGTCTTATTAATTCGAATTTATTCTATGCTTTTGAAGCATTTACCAGAGAAAATATATCCAAAGAATTATAATTATGTTGGAGATAAGTCCAGTGTGTATACAGAATTGGGCAAAATTTCTTAATTAACCAAGTTCCAAAATTGCATTATGGCACCGAAGCAATATATGGTTTAGCATTATTATACGTGAGGAAGATCTTTTGTTTATAACAACCAGAAATTGGCCCATCTACGTTTTGGCAGTATGTCTTGATTATTATAGGTATTGGAATATTAAGTTATTTCGTGATATTCTAGAAATACTGGATATGGCACTGTAAAAATAAGTATTTTTAGTTTAAGTTGTACATGATAATATCCAAAAAATATCGGTAAAACAAATACAAATCCATATTCTTAGATAAAATATGTTAATTGTTTGATAGCAAGAGTCGTTGGTTGATACGGGCGATGGCATGATATAATGGCATATATGAATAAACTTCCACTATGCGGTTAAAAACGTTTTAATATTTAAATTTATGTATCTAATGTGCCCATTTAGCAAAATTTATGCTGTTTCTTGATCAACGATAGTAAATATGTACACAGTTTAATATTCCATACGTCATTTGCAGAAGTCATTCTCATAATTAATCTTAACTTGGCGTGGTTACATAATGAATAATCTTTCGAGTGAAATAAGGACCAACATTGTTTTTAAGAAGATCTCCCCAAACTTTCAAAGGAAGAGTTTATAAAGTCTGCCTTGGGAGTAATAAATACATTGTAATGCTGTTCAAATGATTAACTTTTCTACCGAATGTGTATAAATTATACGTATGCCTAATTGTACTGGAGGAAACTTTAATTTATAAATTCCCTGAACAAAGCTCAGGTTTGACGTACACTGACTCCCGATATTATTTTATATTTAATTGTAATTAAATTTAAAAACCTAATTAAAATATCCATTATCATCGGATTGATTAAATTAATTTCAAAGTAAAAAGCTCTCATGCGAACTTAAAAGCTTCTTGAATATATTGAGCTAATTTTAAACGCCCCAAACTGTTTTTTATAAATTTGAATATGCTATCAAAATAATCCCTAATGTTAGTGATAATCCTATTATCCAATGGCTCGAACTGACCTTTTTGCATCCTCCGTGTCTGGAGATTGAAAATGTTTTGTTACATGTGGGGACGTTGTCAAGGATTCCCTTGAAACTCGATACAGAACTACTAAATATTAATGAAGCAAGTTTCCTGGGTTAAAGACAGTTGGCGGTCACAATTAGGCCAGAGCTGGCTCCAGGATAATCAGCGGTTCCGACCTGAGGAGGCTAACGGGGATTAACTGCCCGAAGGACTACTCCGTAACTAACTTTCGCTTCAGCACTGATTCGCTCTGGAAGACAAACAAGGCCTTGTCTTTTATGAAAATAATATTATTTGCGACATAACAGCTTCCAAAATATTATTGTTAAACATATCTTGTACAATGCTTTTTAGTTGACTATCCTCGCCAAGAGATGGCATTGAAACTTTTAATTGAAATAGTTTTAATGATTTAAGAACCGATTATATATTTTTTATAAAATAGGGCAAATTTTAGAAAAATAGAATTAAACGCATTCTGAATAATCTTTTATTAAAATAATTTTTTGAAAATTTTAATATGTGGCCATTTATGACTATCATTAACATGATTTTCCTATTGTATATATTAATGTTTTAATAAAATCACGGATAAAGCGAGCAATTTCAAATTGATATTACTCTAATTTCAAATATTTCACATTTATAAAGATAACACTTAATTATTATGTTGTGTGTATAATTAGCAAAAATAAAGAACATTAAGAAATAAATGGATTTTTATTATTTAAACAGAACATATTTTTTTAAATATCAAAAGAAATGGAAGCAAAGAAAAAATAATTATATACAATTTGTAGTTTTTTTTTAAATCATATTTTACTATTCAGTCTTTTCACAACAAAACTAACGAATTATACTGTTTTTCTGCTATTAAAATTATTTTGTTTGGGTTACTTGATGCTCGTTATAACCGAGTTTGGCCGTATTTTAAGACCATCTTATATTTAAAAAATAATCTCTGTTTGTTCGTATGTAATGCGCTACCATACCGTTCATCAGATTGCGTTCACTTTTTACTAAGGATTGCGCGAGTAACATGGGCATAGTCTAATACATAAAAATCAATGTTTGTTTGTTCGTATTTAATGCGCTGCCATACCGTTCATCCGATTGCGATAAAACTTTATCAACTTATTGTTTACACTTGCGGAAATAGCATAGATGTACTAAAAATATTGTTTGTGTACGCAGTTTGTTATGCGAGACGTGGCATTGCAACGTATGCCGATTAATCACTAGTGAAGCAATAAAAATTGATTTTTATAAATAAAAATAGCTCAATGCATATTGCGTGATTATTATAAATGTTAATATATGTATGTTTTATTGGAAACAATAAGTATTAAAGAAATTAGGACAAGAAAGCGAATTTTTCTAAAATAATATAACTTAAAAACAAGTCATATTATTAATACTAAATTTGGAACGTGGTTATGTATATCTTGTTTTGAAATTTTGTTATGGAAAAATTAGTAAAAATCAAACTGTGACTTGCATAACAATAAAAATAAAATTTATTTACAATATGAACAAATAAAATCATTATATAGTGCAGCAACAAATAGTCCAGTGCAATACTAGGGCCTATTCAATATCTATCTCATCTGTATTGTATTATACATTCACCTTTTCTTTTGCTTGATATTGAAGATAAACTCACCCAGCAAGCCACCTGGATGAACGTGTCGAAGGGAACTTTCGCGATCGTCTCAATAGGGAGTTAGGGGAAATTATAAAGATTAAACAGTATTCCTCGGAAGACAGTGAAAAACTACTCTGACCAACCTTGTTGGTTTAACTGGGAAGGACATTTTGGAGTACAAAGAGTCTAGTCCCCCCTTCCTCTAAGCTAGGTTGAAGTCTTATGTGAGCAAATTTAAAATCGATGAAGTCGTTGATGCCATAATCGCTTTACACCGATTACTTTCTGTCAGCTCGTATCAGTGTAAGACAATTTTCAATTCGAGGCAGAGTCAATTGTAAATAAATCCTGTTGATAGCATACAAGACCACGTCATTTATTTACCTAAGCAATACACAAGAAATCGATTCATTTGCTCCTGCTTTAGAAGGAAATGAGAATCGGACAAAGGCTCATTCAATAAGCAGCGACGAACAGGAAGCAATTAAATAAATAAACATTGTCGATAGCACACAATATTCGGTCATTACTATGTGTAAACAAATAACAAACTTGAAATCTAAATCATTATTAGTCGATAAATTTGGTCTAACGATCTATATAATCGCGCAGGGAAGTTCTCCGTCTCTGTCTCCCGAACTGCACTACGTTCTCTCTCTATCTCTGTCTGTCTCCGAGCTCAATGTACAAGAGTGCTCTTTCAGAAAAGTGGAGGGGGGATCTCATGCTCTGGGATATTACTCCTTTAGGGGTTAAAAATACTTGTAAATTGTTTTGGACCTTTGTATTTTTCCCATATGCTGATTGATATTATGTAAATAAAAATGAATTATCCGTGATGGACAATATTGTTTCCCAGTTTTGGGATTCTTGGGATAACAGTTTATTGGTGATGTTATCGTGAAATTGGGTGTATGCATATTGAAATCGTTATTTATTTTGAACAGGGGGCTAATTTAAGCATTTCATCGACATGGGATTGAGTTCTAGGTGACCGTGTAGTAAATCATAAACCGCAACTCTGGCATAAAAAATATTTGATCGCCGGTCGTCGGATTGCTTAACGACAAATCAAAAGGAAGTAATAACGTTTTATTGCCGCCGGATATGGCTCGGGTTTTGATCCGTTTTGTTGATTCTGGGATTTGGGTATGATTCAATCATTCCGTTAGCAAATCCTGGCCCTATTACGTAGCCGGACTGGTCTTTAATTTATATTTAAGGCTTCTGAGGGCAGCGAAAGGTTTCAACCCATCTGATTTCTCATAAAACTCTACTTGTTTTATGAGAGCCGTAAGTGGCCATTAGCATGCGGCCGTTGGGATGGGAGTTGGATATTTGAAGATTTATATTTATTATGCATACAAATAGGCATAGGACTCAAATTATTTTAAATTGAAAACTATATTTTTAGACGGATTGGGCCAATAGGCTCAAGGGCTCTGAATATTAAAAATATACATAATACGTTTTAGGATAATATACAGATAAATAAAAATCATAATTTAACAACCCTGTGACAAAAAACGAGTACAATATCTATACATAAGGAAGATTATGCATATTTTGATATGCTTTATTTCCCTCACTCTTTTAGTTCATGATCAAACATCTACCACCGCCCGCAGCAACTAACCATTCCGCTTTCACAGCTTAACGCAGTTTATTTAAATGGAGCATTTTAAACTTTTGAGGCTTTAAATCTCTCATATTAACTAACTGAATATATAAAATATGAATTTCTACTACCAATTTTACGAGCATACGTTGGCTATGCAAACATGCAAGTATTTAATAATAAATAGCGAACAACATTTTATAAAGCTACAGAGGGCCTTTATGCGATCATTTGTAGGGAATGTTTTATAGTCAAAGGCGTTCCAGTGCACAAATGTAACATTAACGATCTGCATATAAACTGCATGCAGCCTCTGCAACTAATTGCATTCAAACTTATATGATTAAGTTAATTGCCATCTCTTTATGTACTTCGTCTTCCAATTCACCGGAGATTTTGGAACGTAATGATATTTGGCTTTGCACTGTTATGTCGTCAGCCAAAAGTTGCATCCGTATATCCGTCACGGTTGCATAATTGTAGCATTCAAATCAGGATCGAATGGACGTTATTTGCAACAAGGAAAGCTTTCTATACTACATTTGAATAAATAGTGCAAGTATTAAGTATTAATATTAAGCAATAAATCATTATTATAATGATAACTATAATTATAAACAAATTAATTTTCCATAGAAACATTGAATGGGACGTCTCTCTCTACTTTATATTCAGGACAAGAGGGAAAAAGATATCTGGCTGCGAGAAGGACGTCCTTCCACAGCCAAGGCCAACCGACAACTCTAGTTCTAATTTGGACAAAATACCGTTTTAATGGCGTTCGTGGACACGTCTGCAATTGCAAGGATTTCATTGTTCAATGACGGCAAGGTTTAAGTTTTAATTAAAATAAAATATATATGATTCTCGCTCGGTAGCAATAAAACTTCTAAGCTCCTTAGATATATTGATTTTATGCATTGCTTTTTCCGTTTTGTTAAGAGAGATTGAAATATGAAGCTGTGTTTGTGTAATATATAATAAAATATGCGAGTTACTGGGCTAGCGGTTGCGCATGCGCATATAATCCTATGATGCACGCAATAAACACGAATATATTACTGCTGAACTGCCAATTTGCCCTATACAAGTTTCATCCCCCAAAATTTTATTCATACTAAAAATTATACTAAAGTGCATTCCAAATTTGGTTTCAGTATTTTGTTGGGTTAAGTATGAACAATAAATGTTACATGAATTATTAGATAGTTATAATTATTGAGCTTTATGATCCAATTGTCATAAATGGTAAATCATCCATAGAAATGTATCGGGCTTATTGTAGAACCTATCCGATGGAAAATCTAAGGGTTGAATATCGAATCGAACGTGGTTTTATAGGCTTGATATGGCGAAAGTGCTGGTGGAGAGCAATTTCTAGGATGTTAAATAATTCAGCGATCGACATAAAAAAAGCACTCACCAAGAATGGAAGATAATATGATATTTCGGAGAAAAAGCCCTGATAGAAAGATAACCATCACGACATAGACAACGCTCTTGGGAAAATCCGAGTACGCAAGACGACTTTTCCAGCTAAGGTCGGGGCAGTTAATCTGACTGGCCGTTCCGCTGGCGGAGGTCGTTAGGCCAGGAAGTGGATGGCGTAGGACCCGGAATTAGCTTAATCACATAAAAATGCAACTTCTATTGTGCCCAGGGACCGAAAGTTAAGTGCCTGGCTTTATGGACACAAAAAAGTACAGCTACGGGGCTAGCGTTTAGCCCATTTCCAAGTCTGAAGATTTTTTGTCGAGGGGCGAGGGGTTGCCTGAATCGCTGCCGCTAAGCCAGGAGAGATTTAAGACGGCATCGTTATACATGGCGATATTAAATTCTTAAGTCTTATGATAAAAGTGTCAACGACGTGGCTTATGGAAGTCAGGATCCGGGTGAATCCCCCAGTTGGACATTTTCAAACGGGTTCCACCCACTTCGGGGAGCGATACATATAAAACACTCCAAATTTATATATAACAAAAGCGGAAGAGCAAATTATTGCAGTAATATATATATTTCATAATAAAATGTTTGTCTGTAATTATGTACCCTGCCATAAAATAAATGAAAATATTTTATTTTACAACCGTATAAAAACGTAAGCTCTTGCCACGTACATCATGGAATTCGAATTTAAGCCAAGATAGTAATAATTTAAAAAAATTACACTATGATTTCAATTTATCATAAATTGCCGATTTTTAGCGGATTATTTCGTCACCCCTATAGTAAACTAAAAAAATCGTTAGCTTTTCAGACCCCCGGGAATAGCTCAACGGACTAGAGGGTACTTTTTTAAAGGTTTTGACGGAATATTTCGTCATACTCGCTGCTGTTTTTTAGTGACGAAATATTTCGTCATAATCGGTTAAGAGGTTAAAAAAAACTGCGAAAATGCTCTTCAATACGCCCACCCAGGTAGCTCGCTGGGTGAGCTCTTCAAATAAACCATGGAGATCATGTTGCCTTCAATATTGATCGCATAAAGAAGTGAATTTATAAAATATACGATTTGGATACTCTTGTAGCTAACTACTAATTGAAGAATTCATATAAATTCATGCGGATTTCAATAATTGACTTTCTGGTATACATTAAAAATTAATTAACAAGCAGTTTTCATTGCAACAATTCTATTACCACTGCACAATAGATATATTAATGTGCACATTTAAAACTAGATTTTTTTAATATCCCATAACTTCCCAGTATAAAATTATTTCCAAATAAAAATTAGGGTTAATAAAAAATATTATTATTAACAATAAAAGTTGATAAATTGCGATTGATTTTTATCATAAATAATATTTCTTGGTAATTTTATTTGCTCAAGTGAGAATCATTAGAGCTTGCAGAATTCAACAGCTTTTGAAAGCTCAAGCTAACGAGCTACTTTTATTGTCAAGCTCAATCTACTCAAGCACTGAGATTTAAAATGCACTATTTTATTTTAAAAATAATATTTTTTAAAGAATCAAGAAGAAGCAATATAGTGGATGGTTTTATGCCAAAAATATTTTAAAATCGAGAGATTTAATGGTTAAAAACCTTAAGCTTTCCTTCCAATAAATTTAATAAGTAGTATTCAAATAATCAGAACAATTCAGAGCAAATTTCTTCCAAACAGATACCAAATTTCAATATTTTTGCAAGAAAAATATTTATGCATATAAAATGCGAGATATCCTCTCAAATATTCTGCTTTTTGAAAAAATATTAAACGGCATTAAGTATGAAATATAGCGTCGTTCAAATGTCCGCCGCGGCTTTGTTTAATGGCACTTATTCGGGTTGTATAATTTTCGATGACTGTCGTGTATACATCTGGCTGAATTTGTCAGATGGTGTTCGTTATGTTGACTTTGAAGGTTTATACGCACTAATCTCCAATTTAAGATAACGTTGACCATTAATTGCTTGTGCAGAATGTTCATCATATTATGCGTTGTGTGGCACGTAGCGCCGTCCTATTTGTGTAGCTCGTGTAGATTATTATTTTCCCAAATCCGATGATTCGATCATTTGTAAAAATTACTCAACACTATAATTTTTCATAATAATTTGCCAAATACTAATAAATAATTTAAAATAAATTTAATAGATATTGCTTTAATAATATGGCCACTATAATCTAATAAATTTTGAGCGTTTCTATTGAAATACCCTCTTATATTATATATCTTAAGTGAAAATGTGTTTCAATAAAAACTCTTTTTCAAATAGTCATGATTCAATCAAATAAAGAGTCCTCAAAACGCTGAATGTTAATCAGCATTTTGATTTAACACACGCGCATAAATTTTCGCACAACTCGCTGGCGTTTGCTAAATTCGAAGTTTTTCGCTTCGTCTTCAATTTGTAACATTTAGCATGTACGATTATAGCAAGGGTAGACTTAATTTACATGAATTCCTCAAAAACAAATCTAAAACGTCGAGGGAACAAATTTCAGACTTTCAAAGGTGAATTTGTCCATTGCCAACTGGCTAAATTACAACGTGAGACCTCATCTTCAACTTGCTTCCAACTATCCGGAGTTTTCTTAAATCTTCAGACATCTTCAACGAACCAAATTAAATGGATCGCTTCTTAAATCTTTGCATACTTTGATCGTTACTCTCTTCTATTGATTCATTGGAGCCAACTACGAGAAGCTTTACGAAGTAAAAATGCTTTAAAAACACATAAGATTAGATGTATTGGGATTCAAATATCAGATTTATCCAAATGAGGTCCTTGTAGAAATAATTCTCTGCAATAAACTTATGCATATTTTCGTCAAATTAATGCTAAGAAAGCAAATCTAGCCTTTAATGTATTAGGGTGTCCCATAAGTTTCTTTCTTTTTCATATTAAGAAAAAAATAAACAATAATTTGTATTATATCAAAATTTATTGAAAAATATATGATCTATTTTGTTCTATTACCTTTCTCCATTTCTCCGGAAGCCTCATAATGCCTTCTTGCCAAAATTTCCCAGGTTTGTTGGCAAAATATTGATCATGGTATATTTTTATATCATTTTTGGAATTAAATTTTTTACCACGTAAATAATTTTTCAATGGGAAGGGACAATATCCGGAGAGTATGAAGGATGAAGTAAAACATCCCAGTCAAATGATAATAATTTATTTCTGACGAGCAAAGACACATGAGGCCTGGCGTTATCGTGATGGAAAACAACGTCTCGTCTGTTCGCTAATTCTGGCCGTTTTCTGGCAATTGCATCCTTTAGATTGTCTAGTTGGAAACAATATTATGTTGAATTGATCGTTTCACCTTGCTGAAGTAGCTCATAATAAACTACCCCCTTCCAGTCCCACCAAATGCATAGCAAAACTTTTTTTGGATGTAGACCAGGTTTAGCTACAGTTAAAGCTTTTGTACCCTTGGTCCAAGACCGTTTACGATGGATATTCCCATAGAGTATCCAACTTTCATCTCCAGTGACAATTCTTTTCAAAAAAGGTTGGCTATTATGTCGACGAAGAAGAAGATCGTACTTGAGTCAATCAGTTCATGAGGAAGACACACATCTGAACGATTGATATAGCTCAATTTTGTCAGATGATTATGGACGGATGTTCGTGGAATTTCTAACTTGTTATCTATTTTGCGAACAGTATATCGTGGGTTTTCTTCAACCATGGCTATGATTAGATCTGTGTTTATTTGCGAAAGAAACTTATGGCACAGCCTAATAAAAGTAAAAATTTCCAAGATTATGGGCGCATTTCTGGCCTACTTTTTGCATTTAATTTGAAGAGTATTTAAAATGTATTTTCTACTATTTAAATATTAAAAAGTTTGGCTTGGATGAATAACCCTGTCACTGAGGAAAGAGAGCAAGCACCCGGACAGAATGAGGTAATTCATATGAGTGTAACTATTATTTCTTTTATGATGCAATGAAATTTCTCATCAATTAAATCAAGTTTAACCCGGTGACGAGTAATCGCGCACATGTGTGTTTGGACTCGAGTGATACAGAAAGAGCACCTCTCGCACATTGAGTGCCGAGTATAGTGAATTGGAGACAGAGACGGATTTCTTTCGTCGTTCGTTCGCACAATCTTGTCGTCGACAAGATTGTGCTGTAAAGATACTCCTATATGTTTAAATAAAAATACGACTTCTATTTCTAATACAATATTAATATTTATTCAAATCATCATTTTATACGTTACATTTGCGATTTCTTTTATTCTTCAAAATAATCATTAAAATTATAAAGGAATTTGTTCATATTCGATTGAAAATCATAACGTATGGGATATTTTCAGTTTTATGAAGATCGTAAGTTGTGATATATTTATTTTTGAAAATGGAAATTTTCCGAAAATGAAAACCGGTTTTAATTTTTTTTCATATACCGGTATAAAAGGATATAACGCAGTGCTTTATTTGCTCGGGATCCTTTTATGTTCATTACGGACTAATGTGACACACTTAAAATTTCCCAGTCGGTGTGGAAAATTCCGGCCGAAAGTTCGGCACGTCATATTAAAAATTCACGCCGATAAAGAAACTTTACGCGGAGCAATAAAAATTTCGGATGAGATTTTAAGTTTTGCGCATAAAAATGGGAAAAGCCGGTATATCTTTAATATGGCGGACGTGCGAACAGAAAAGGACTCCTCTTGTATGTAAATGCCCGGCCGGAGGGCTCATTTTACATTTAAAATGCTACAACCAGACAAAAGGCAATAATTTAGTCGGCTTTGAAAGGGGAAACTTTGCACGTAAGTGATCCTAATTTTTAAACTGTGGTGCGCGGAGGGGGTGCCGCTGAAAAAACTTTGATTTTGCATAATGGCACTACGTGACAGCAGATCCTAGTGGCGCAGACGAAATCCAACCCTTTCGAATGCGACTCTTAAGATCAATAGTTTTCGAATGTTTCTATTGAATTATGTCCCCCCTATGATAAAATATTTGAAAGCTCCTTCGGAAATAATCCCAGCCGAATTTTTAAAATTAAAATTAAATTGAGGATATTTGGGAGAGGTCTGCATAGCAGTCTTGTACAGTGCGTTCAATGGCGTGTGCCTAATGAAAATTGCCTGAATTTAAAAACATTTTATGGCTATGAAATGATAATTTGTCCTGGTGTCTTGGCCACGTTTTGGCCATAACTACGCGGGGAAAAAAGTGGAAAACCATACTCTTACAACCTATAATGGAGCCTTTTCCAAATTGATATTACGAATATATAAGAGTGCACGATTACATAAAGGCAGATTAAATTCCCACTTTAAACACTGGAAATATTCAAACATTGCCAGACGATTTTTTTTGTTGCGAAAATGCCAACATTCTTATTGAGATAACCTTTTATAAAGCTATGATTATTTACAAAAATATACATAAACAATTTTTTTGAAGATTGAACATAAAAAGCAGTTCAAATATTTACCTCAAATTTAATGAATTTAATTTAAATTATTTTTATTATAATGATAATGAATTAGGCAATTGTAAAATTGGATGGAGTATTAAATTATGCAAATTTTAAGCAATTATGTAATTTTAAATGATTAATGGATTTAAAAATAAAATTGAAAATAGTCATAGATTTTACTCAATAAATAGTGCTAAAAGTAGGGAGGATTAAGATTTCTTATTATATCTGCAACATAATTTATTTAAGTTGCAATTTAATTAACCTTTTGAAGTCGTTTATGCTATAATCGCTTTACACTGATTACTTTCTGTTAGCTGTTATCAGCGTAAGACAATCTTCGAGGCAAATTCAATTGTAAATTAACACTGTTGATAGCATACAAGACCCCATCATTTCTTTACATAAACAATACACAAAAAATCGATTCATTTGCTCCTGCTGTAGAAGGAAATGATAATTGGACAAAGACTCATTCAACAAACAGCGACGAACATGAAGCAATTAAATAATTAAACATTGTCGATAGCATAAAATATTAAGTCATCATGTAAACAAATAACACACTTGAAATCGAAATCATTGTTAGTCGATAAATTTGGGCTAACGATCTATACAATCGTACGATGCATGCGGGGAAGCTCTCCGTCTCTGTCTTCCAAACTGCACTAGGTTCTCTCTCTGTCTTTGGTTGTCTCCGATCTCAATGTATAAGAGTGCTCTTCTGAATAAGTGGGGGGGGGGGGGTCCCAGGCTCTGGGATAGTACTCCTTTGGGGGTTAACAGAGACGTATTCTGTCTTCTTGCGGGTACATTGCGTCTTGTTAACGTACGGAATTATCACATAACCTTGACTGCGGAAAGATATCCTTCCTGCAGTCTCATAGCTGTAATATTTTCATAATGTGGCAACTAAGTCGATTTGTTTTTTCAACATGGTTGACATGATATCTCATGTTTTTATTAACCAATTCACCTCAAATTTGGTAGAAACCTTCTATATATAACCTTCCATCGACCCTATCAGAATTATGTCAAAAATATTTTTAAAAAAAATTAAAACTGAAAAAAGGGCAAAAATGTTTTTTTTTAAAAACATTTTGCGAAAAAGAAAATCATTTGAGGTGTTAATTTTTTTTTTTGTTTCAGATGATTAGAAGGGTTGGTATTGTGTCAATTTGGACACGCCCTTCTTTTCACCCCATCCCTTTATCAGACTACAACTTTTTAAATTTCATTATTTATTGTTTTATAATTGAAAATGTAAAAAAATATCTATTAAAAATGTATAGTAAATTTTTTTTTAAATTTGTATTATCGAATTTGAAAAAACGCCAAAAATTTGTGCCTCCAAACTAGAATAACCATTTAAACCAAATCTGGAAATTGATTTTAAATAGCTTGTTTTAAAATTATATAATTTTATAAATCAGAAAATATTTTTAAAAAAAAATTTGTTATAAAGTACAAAATTAAGGGCTATTTTTATTGTTATTCATTTTATTTTAGAGTTCATTGTATTGATGTAAATATTAATATACGCGTAAAAATAACCTTTACCAAGGAATAAGCTCAGATATAATCCAATTTTTTAAATCAATATAATGATTAATATTGTAGATTTTTAAATTCATACTAAAAAATATTGACATCAATATAAAAAACGACATTTTTTTCGTACTGAGAGCTAAAATTATTTTCCACGCTCAAAATAATCCTTATGGCGAATCCATTTTTCTTTTTGCCTAAATATCCTTTAAAAATTCCTCAGCGTCTCATTAAATTGAACCGCGAATCTCTCACAATTATCGTTTTAGAAACGTTAGAGCCTATTTGGTTCGGTCCAATTATTATCGAAATGGTTGGTGCGCACGCAATTCGAAACTGGCTCCTCCTCGTCCTTATTCCAGCCCTTCTTGTTTATTCAGCATTCGAGTTAAGCCGTTTGTGGACCAATTAGCAAATACCCTAATTTTTAAAGAATTTAAATTAAATTTATAAAAAAAAAATACGCCGAGATATGATATTTTCGCCCTATTAAGCACAAACATACACTTGACTCTTCGTGAGTCGTTGAACTTGAACTAAAGCTAAATTATGAAGGCGTGCATGCAAAGCTCATGGTACTAGAAACTCCCGCGGCTTGGAAGAGTACCCGAAAAAGCTTGTTCCAGACAGGGATGACTGCATTTAAAAGAGGATCGGCGAATAGGGTCAACGAACAGCCCTATCTGGAATAGGTTTATATATTTGCTGGGAGGCTGCCATTTGTTTGTGGACTTTTGTCTAGATGGGCACAATGGCTCCCGCAACAAATGTCCCGCTTTGGGTGGTATAGAAATCCGTACACCTTTCAAAATCACACTCCAAACAAAGTAAATCCAAAAAGGGTTTATGACCAATAGTCACAAATGAAAAAAGCAAACATTCCCACCTTAGTATCGGAATGGTCCCTCGGGCGTTTGGAAACTTATACGAACAAGTAGTGCAGACGCTGCAGTGTCCGTTTCGATATATGGAAATTACTATTTTAACTTCTTCGATGTGTAAAAAGTTTGTCTGTCCTCTAGAGCTCGAGATCTAAAGTACAAACATGTCTTTGAATTTCAAAAAGGTGAAATTGTATTTCAGTAAATAATGAAAGATCTTGAGCTTTCAATATACAATAAAATAAATCAACTGCGCAAACGCCCCATTTATTTGTATTTAATTTTTCTGAAATGAAAATGAATTATTGCCCTTTTTATTGCAAATCATCTATTTAAGTGAAAGTACGATAGGGCAAATCAGCATGAACGTCACGAAAAGAGAAACTTCAAGCGGTAATTGGTCGGAAAGAAAGAAGTAATGTTTGAAAATATTCTCCGTTGCCGTCACATTCATCATAGATGCTTTACGCGCATGCGTGTGTGTGTCTATACGTAGCATAAAGCAATCACTAGAACACTAGCGCGTCTATTTTATTATATATTACACAATATACAGCTTCATCTTTTAGCCAATTTATGTTAATAAATTTAAAAAAAGCAATGCATATGTTATGTTTGATCCCTCGCCGTCTCCCTGGGGCCCGCAATCTTCATTGCGGCTGCCTCAAGAAAACCACCATGAGGGGCATCTTAAGTCGCGGGGTAGTCTGGGGGTCGGTCGTGCCCGTGTGCCTCTCATCTTAGTCTGAAGGGCTTCTACGAGAAGTGAAAAGGCATACGCTCTTCAGTCGACAGGGCTCCGCAGCCCCGAGACAGACTCGCAGCATATGCGACGGAAATCCGTATTTTATCTCCGTAGAGGGGGCGATTCTTTATCTCCGACCGTTAATTCGATGACACCGAAAAGGTGGAATCCTCAAAAAGAGAAGGAATCGATGTCGATAAATAATGGCATAAATTATGATTTCAATTTATTTATATTTACATTATTATAATTATTCAAAAATAATCGCGAATTAATCCCACGCTACACACGGTGTCGCGCATTTCTTTAATAATGACAATTGATTATCCATGCATGGCGCAATCTAATATATAGTTTTTGTGTCTAGTCAATAATAAATGTGCAAAAATTGAACATAGTATTATATTTGGATTAGTATTAGATTGAATTTAGGTTTGAGCCGATATAAGCAATGTTTGAGGAAACGGTTCGTTATGGAAGTCTCGCAGCTGGGTCACTCCATCAGAAGAGATGCAATAAAACTCTGACTCTAAGCAAATGTTTTTGTCTATGACTGATGATATAAATTTATTTTTCAGCGCCTTCAACTCAATTCGTTAACCAGATAGTCCATATGCAGTATGCCAATCAAAATATAATTAGACTTAGGCGCAATCCAAGGGGATCTAACGTCTTTTTGGGCTTGTTCGTGTCGTGATTTCCATATAGTATTTATTATACAAAATAATAAATATGCGAAACTTGAATATGGTATTAGATTTGGGTTAGCATCATGCGGTTTAAGCAATAAAATGATAAGTAAACATTTTCCATAAAATGTATACGGTGGTTTCACACGTGAAGGCAATAATTGTTGCTGTTATTCTTAGCGCTGCCATTCTTCAGCGGCTAGAGTTGCGAATGTTTGCTCGCGTTGGTAGACACAATTTGCTAGTTTGTTGATAATTTTTCATGCGAAATGCTTAGTTTTCATATTATTATACCGAAGTTGTACCGAAACCGTGGCACATGTGAAGCATTTGTTCCCATTAAGTGCTCTCTTCGAAATAAACCCGTTTAATGTGTTAGCATGTATGGGACAACACGCGAACAAGCGCTGCTAACTGAGATGAGCGCAGATCACCAACGTTTCCACCACGGAATGGCTCAATTATTTTATAAAAATATTTTTAATTACAAATACATTTAAGTTTTTAAGAGTGTTAGATATGCCTTGATATGTTACAAGAATCAGTTAAATCCGATTGCAGTTATTAGAATGACTCCTTGCCAAACGATCAAATCACGGAAATACAAATAACAGATAAATACTGCTCATAAGTGTTAGATTGTTAAGTAGAATATTGAAGTTGGACGGTATAAAAAAATAATTTAAATCGTTTTTCATAGATATATTTCAGATTTGATTGTTTATATGAAAAATATGGAAGATATGTAAAAAGTGAGTAATGAATTTTGCCCTTCAATCTGATATTATTTTGCATTGGGACAAAATATTTCATTAATATGTTAAATGTTTTGAATATTCGGACCCAAAGTTTAAGGATATCTTGTTTACACCTAGTTAAACAGGTAGCTCATAAAAATTTATATCCAGGGAACATGCCTCGGAGCGCTTCGGTACAGATTACGGTCCATTTTGTTATCCTAATTATTTAATCCCAACTAACCTAGTTTTGCATACCTATCATGTCTTTACACATGTGATTTAAAGGAAATGACATACAGGAAAAAAAACAAAGACCTGATAAATTCTTATCAGAAGTAATAACATAAGCATTGGAGATGAGTATTAATTTGTTTCAAAATTTTCTTAAAACAACAAGGAAAAAAATAATGTTTATGGTAAATGAATCAATAATGTACGAGTTTATGATATTTTTTGGCAATTTAAAATAAAATTTAAGTTAAAAGATTAAGCTCAAATGAAGACTCAAATAAACTTCAACGTATTTCAACTTGCAATCTTCTTCTCCAACGACATAATAGCCAACCTTTTTTGAAGAGACTTGTTACTGGAGATGAAAGTTGGATACTCTTTGGGAATATCCAACGTAAACGGTCTTGGACTAATGGTACAGAAGCTTTAACTGTAGCTTAACCTGGCCTATATCCAAAAAAAGTCATTAAAAAATTCTTTACGTGGTAAAAAATTTAATTCAAAAAATGATATAAAAATGTACCTTGATCAATATTTTGCCAACAAACCTGGGAAATTTTGGCAAGAAGGCATTATAATGCTTCCGGAAAGATGGAGAAAGGTAATAGAACAGAATGGATTATATATTATTCAATAAATTTTAACGTAATACAAATTATTGTACATTTTTTTCTTAATATGAAAACGAAAGAAACTTATGGGACATCCTAATATAAACAAAATAAACGCGGTGCGCTACAAACGCATAGCGTACCTATGATGTATGATGATTCTCCTTTTATATCCGATCAATTGCCTATTGGTGTTTCATTTTTCGTGACGTTTTAGCCAATTTGTCTTTCTATGCCCATATATTAAATGAATGTTTAAATTAAAATTATATTATAATAAAATATAATCACACATAACGTACTTAATTTAGGAATAAAATGATCCCTTCTCTGAAATTTTGTGATTAATTAAAATAATACTCAAGAAATATGTGTCATTACTTTGTACGTTTGAGGGTGTATGTGGGTTGTTTGTTTGTTAGGTAATATGATGATATTAATAGTGCAATATATTGGACCTTAATGCTTACTGAAGACATTTCATAAATGGATAATGTGGTCCATAAAGATAGGGGTAAAATGGTTGGTTTATTGTTATTACATATTTACAGACGGTTTTCCAATAGACGTTCAAAACACCGTTGCCAGATTATTTTCATGTTGCTCATCCAAACAATATTATATTTTAATCGAACTACATCTAAACGGGTAACAATTTCAGAATCATAAAAAAGTGAGAAATTTTTAGCTAAAATATTGCACTATATGTTGTGTAATATACAATAAAAAGGCGCATGATAAGTCTAGTGTTTGCTATATGGTACGTATAGACACACATACATAATAAAGGCGGTGCGCCGCATGCGCGTAATGTGTTTATGATACATATGATGGAGAGAGGGAGACAACAAACAATTCTCCCTTTCTTTAACACCAAATGCTGGTTTAAGTTTCAATTTTACGTGACGTTCTATCCAATTTTCCCTATCGCACCCAAACGTGAAGCCATGTGTATATTCATCACGAAACGGTTTTTCGCTGGACAATAGTATTTTTTTTTGAATACATTCCGAGTCTGTAGTCTGTAAGACTAATGATTAGTAATTTAGGATTAAGGATGAATGCAATGAATAATAAAATTCATTTGCAGCTCAAAATATTAAATTAGTATTAACATGCATGCATAACATATAATTAAGGATTTATTAACAAATCATTTGGAACAGCGAGTGACTACGATATACTAAAAACTTTGTCGGGTCATGATTTGGGTCAAATTTTGCTAATGTTTAATTGAATTAAAATTGAGTTATTTAATGATTCAAACTCGTTAATATCTCATCCCAAATTCAGGATTGAATAAAATATGATCCTCTTCATTTTTATTTATAATATAAAAGCGTCGCCTTGTAATTGGATCAATACGAAAAGTTTTAAATGGAAGAAAATTTCATGAATATTTCCGCCGTCGATTATATTTGTTGAAGTGGATTAAATTATAAAAAAAAATATATTAAAATATTTTCTATGTTTCCACTTAAGCTATTCCTTAAGGGCGAGCCTAAATTAGCCTATTGAAAAAGCGATGAAGTTTTCAGAGCAAAGTAAAGTTAAGAAAAGCGTTTTCGTGGAAAAAAAGCCTTCATGACAGGGAATAAAAGAAAACGTTATGATGATAGTTGGGACGCGGTATAATATAAGTTTTCTCATTAGGGAAGTTATTTTTTTATTATTTTGTATCGTTTTCATACGCTCAAATACGATACAAGAAATAAAGGCGTCGTGTGATAAGGACGTCGGAATGTTGCAAAATATTTCTGCATGATTTATTTGAGATGTGTTTGTGCGATATTTTTTATGGACGGATTCCGTGGGATATATTTGGTTTGCTGGTATTATTCTACGTCAATCGCAAAGAAGCCATAAGAAGATTAAAGAAGAAGAGTGGGCAAACATCCCGCGGATGGAGCCGTATTAACAATCATGAAATGGGGTTTTCTGCAGTAGAACTAATTTTGGAACGATATTATCTGCAGACTTTGGTAGGAAATACCTCGAGTGGCAATAAAAAATAAGGGTATTGCTCTCTTGTAATTCCTTGGTCACGGAAAAAGGAGTTTTTATTTCGCAAAAGGATGCTTATGATAAAGCAACAAAATACAATACAAAAATGTGGTGAATGTATGCAAAGGAAGACTAGTATTATTTACAATATTATTTGAATACTCACTGTTAAATAAGTATTATTTATGGACATTTAATCAATACGATTCATGTTACTTATACGAGTCATCTAGAAAATAAGGTTACAAAGGCTCATGAGGTCGGAGATTTTTTTGTTTGTTTCAAAGTTGACGTCTCTAGCGTGTATGGGGGATTTTAACGGTTACTTTGTTTAGTCCAGCATATTTGTCAGCCATTTTGTTTAGTCACAGTAAATTTTTCCGATGGAAAGGTTGTCGCGCGGTCATCCGTTTTTTGATATCCATCGGAAGCTTATGGAAGTTTAAAGTAGTGATGTGATGAGTCGATAGCATGTCAAAAAGTGGGTTAGGTTGTTCAGAGAAGGCTGTACTTAAATAAGTACTTACGTAAGGAGTGGGAAACCATCAGTGATTTCTGATTAACTTGTCCAAAAATTTGAAAAAACAATTGCGAAATGACCGTTATATGAAATTTGAAGACTTTCACTAAGAATTGTGTCGAAAAAACTTCATTATAAAAGTTGTATAGGAGATGGATGGATGTCCAGATGTCCAGAACAGGAGGGTTTTACACAGGAGAGCGAATATTTTGTGGAATCTATCGTAATAGGAAGTGAGACGTGATTATGTCACTGCACCCTAGAATCCAAAAGAACCGGCAGTGGAGTTCCATGACACTGGCATACAAAAGCTGGTGTTTCTACTACCGAAATGTCCTGATTTTGACAGCGGTTCATCATAAATCATAATTTAATCATAATTTATCAAATTAAAAGGGATTCTTAAATTTCCTTCTGCATTTACAAGAATGGAGAGTCGACCAATAGTCTTGGCCGCGGGAAGATGTGTTATATTTCCTCATTCTTTTGCGGCCTATTAGTGGATTTCTTTCGAAATTCAAAAGGATATCATGGGTAAGATGGGTGTCTTCTGGTAATCAGATTGATCTAAGATACTTAACCCTTTGCAGTCTAATATTTTAGACATTTTTAAGATAAAACTTTTTTTTTTTCAATTTTTAAGTTATTATTTAATAAAACACTATTATTTTTTTTTACCAAAGTTGTATATATTACTAATATATTATACAAATGCATTATATTTTATACTTAGATACTGTATGGTATCTCTCAAAACATTGACCTAAATCTTTAGCAGGTAGGCGAAACACTATGAAGGATCATAAAAAAACAATATTTCTTTCGAAATACTGTCCTAAACACGATACGCAAAATTAAATCACATGATCTTAAATCTGAGAGAAGAAAAAATGTAGAAACAAAGTGTCGAGCCAGACTCGACATAGGACCGCAAAGAGTTAAGGGACGTTTCTGCCTTATTGGTTCAAAAGATTTTTTTCTTCGTGTATCTGAAAGAACCAATGTTTAAGATCAGTAAATTTCAAGTCGATATAAATGAAATTCGCAAAATAATAAACCGACGAGGAGAAACTTTAAACGCGTTTTTCTTGATACTACTTTTTCCAAGCTCAAGGAAGTGCTCCTATACGTCCTAGATGAGTATTCATTGTGAAATTTGCCCGACAAGTGTACAATAAACATTTTCATAGTTTGACTCCCCCCACTCCCACTATCATACTTTATCAAAATTTAAAAAATATTTTTATGTTCAATTAAGATCACCTATTCAACATATTAAATATCAACATTCTATATTTAATACTTATCGTATGAAAAAATGTTAAAAAATCGATCACTTAACACAAAGCAGAAACGTCCTTTAATAATAATCTATCATATGTCAGATAAATGATGGATGTAATTCCAGCATCTGATATTGATATGAGTATAGGTTCGATTAAAGTTTATTCTTATCATTTATTTGATTGAAATATATATTTTTTGTCATAATATATTAATGAGCATAGATGTATGCAATATGTATGATATTTGATTAGGTGTTTTTAAATATATTTTTGAGTTTGCTTGGGCTATGTTAAGTTAGATTTGATTAGATTACATTTGATTGGCTTGGGCTAAGTTAGATTAGTCCTAATATTTAATGCCCAATCTATTAAATATAATAGTACGTCCGTGAGCATGGACGTATATACATGTCCGAAATAATAAAATGTGACAATTCATATTATTTATTTGCAATCAATTTTTAATATGATTTTTTGACATTGCGTGTGATTTATTTAAATAAAAATATTTCACCATTTATTTGATTCATTTGGGCTTAAAATATATACAATATTTTTTTTTTTTTAAATTAAGGTTGATTTTCAACATAAATCTCGAATCGCAAAATTCACGGAGAATAACTGAATTGTATTATTTTTAAATTTATTGCTCTGTATTGTTGTTGAAGCCTTGTTCAAATGTGATTTACTATTAAAAACGCTAATTTGACGCGCTGGAGTAAATTTTGCGGAAAATTTGCTTTCACACTTTCCGTTTTTTTTTTTTGCTCAGCCCCCGATTGTGTTTTCTTCAGTTGGGCTTTTTCTACCCTCTTTGCGTTATAGTCGCACTTGTGTTATCATAGTCGAGCCGAGTTATTTCCTGTCTTCCCGCCTCTCTTTTCGTCGGGGAACTACCGCGACCTGCCCGGAAAAACTCTCGTCCTGGAAAGAAAATTATTTTCCCCTCGGTCGCTCTGTCTGACATTCTTCCTGATAAGTTTATACGCGGAGGTAGGTAGGGATATAAACCGGCTGATTAAAATGCCTTTGTTGTATAAAGTAAAGCAATAACAAAATTTGTTTGCCGTTATAATTTTTATTCGCAAACAATGAAAGTTTGGCGAACGTAGAAATTTGAAAATACGGCATGGGGAGCGCCGCTAAAAAGTCAGAGAATGGCTTTTGAGTATTATTTTCGGAACATTCTTTATGATAATATCCGCTAAATTGCGTTTACTTATGGCCAACATGAACAGAAAATGGCCGCGACAATAAATCCTATAACGGTGGGCGATAAGTGAGCATGATGCAAAGGACATAAGCTTAACGAATGGCTCATGCTTTGGGGGATGTTTATCTTAGTTTGGACAAATTTGTGTTTGTTTTAAAGCTTTTGATAACAAATAAAATAGTGAGTGAATGTTTGCATTCACAAAACATGTACAAACACGAACATATAATACAAGCCTCGAAAAATATATAATTAAATACCTAAATGCGATTTATGTTCGTTTGTCAAATGACATTTTTTGTTTCTTTGGGAACACTCAAATAATATTTTTATATTCATTTAAATCTCACACTTTGTTTATTAAACAATTGAGACAATCGAACTGTTTGATCCATATTACTTTTAGAACTTCTTAAACTTTTAGAAATTTCATATCGTTTAAACATACATTTAATTCGACACATTTACAATGAAAATTTTTGAAAATAGACTATGATTGGGAGTGTTTTTGTTTTAAATTGTTTTTAAAAAGAAACGATGCATAAAAAATCATACAAATAGAGAAAGATGGCAATGTTCAGGGAGATGGGGGTGATTACATATATTTTATACGAGGCCCTAGAATGCAACTGAGCAAATTTTGCATGGATGGCATTAATATTTATATCATGGGGAGTGATTAAATTGACCAGAAAAAAACAAATTTATGTTTCACGCAGGGGCTTAAAAAATCGTTAGGCGTAATTTGTCGACGAGCAGAATTGCATGGCGAACAGACAGACATACATTGTATTTTCTACAAATTCAATGGTGTATTTTAAAGACGGACTGCATGCCATTTTAGTGCGGGGCGATTCTATTTACTCGCATGCGTATTTATTCCATCATTCCGGGGGTCCAGAATTGGATTCGTTTTATCGCTGCTGAGAAGGAAAAGGGTTAAGTTTTATGTATATATTAATATGCGAGTATATACAACACAAAGCACTTGTTCGATTTGAAATCGTGTAAGCTTTCAATATCCCAGTGTCGCGCTAAGTGGATCGCGGGCGTGAGAAGGTTTTGGGAGCTTTTTCTTTTGAAAAAAAGGGGCTTCGATCCCACGACCTTACGCACCCCGACAGAAGTAAAATATTACGAGTGGGTTTGTAGTACACTGAAGGGAAATTGAAGCGAAATGATATTCAAATATGGGGTGTGGGTGGGTGGTGTGGGTCACGAAGATCCGTAGATGGAATGTTTCTGTAAACGCCACAAAAAGGACATTCGCTTCGGAAAAGGACACGCGGATGGGAATGCGACAGGCGCGATAGGAAGCTCCCGCATATATTGTTTGCAAGAGGTGGGCAAAGGGTAGGGAAGAAAAATGGGATGAAATCATATTACCGGAAATACTAAAACAAACAACCAGAATGTATACGCACGACATGCGGGCACTTACTCACAGAAAACCCATCCATAAGATGAGAAGCGGTCCATATCTACTTGATTGCCATTGGGTCTTTGGATGAATTATTGACCACTTACCTACAACAAAAAAAAACATAAAATTTATATAGCGAACACACAGTTTAAATATGATTATCAAAGAGCATAAAACTATTTAAAAAAATCACGAAAAGGAGATAATTATGCATGATTAATAAAATATATTAATCCTTAGAGTACTAAGATACGATATATCGTCGATTGTAAAACTAACAAGGACTGCAAGCAAGATCACTATTGGATCATTAATTATTTCAGAATGTTCGTATACGAATAATTTCTGTGTGTCAGGTGTTATTAGTGCTATTGTAGCCTGGGCGATTTACCATCCCACGTAGTAGCGCTGTTAATTGCGACATCTTCCATCTCTCTTCAAATGCAATGTGTTATTTTAACAGCGCCATCTCTTGTGGCCCTGCGGAGACATTGCACCTGCATACCGACCGATCGCTTTTTACGCGTGCATCGTTTCCGCTTGGGGAGTGACGCGTAGGAAGCGGGAGTCGGAAGAGTCGTCGGTTGGCCTTGGCTGCGGGAGGTCGTCCCTCCTGCAGCCAGATTTCTCGCTCTCTCGACAGAAGAACGGACCCGTGCGTTAGCATGGCCATCCCGACGAGCACGCGGAGGTGAGGAGCCGCTCGGGGACTCTGCCCCCGAGAGCGCCTCCATCTCAACGTTACACCATAAAACAAGATTATAGTAAAAAAATCCGTTTATCAAAAAATACCGTAGCAGCCAAAGAGTTAAACAAATTCATTTTTGGAAATATTTCTGATTTTTTTAAAAATAGTATTCCAATTTTCAATACAATGCATAAAAGTTAAAAATATTTATAACGGTCAAGTCATAAAAAAATTGTTATTGAAAAAAGTCAATTAAAACAAACAGAATTCATTAATATAAATACATTTATAGTTTTAGGACAACGAGTGATCATAAGGAACCAATCACTTGTCTAGGTCATACATCATTGGAATAGATAATCATTTTAAATCATATCTAGATATTATTAAAGCATTAATATTCAACACTTTTTTTCTTAAGAATTCGTTATCCAATGCAGAAAATTTTAAATTGATTTTATGCATTGCTTTCTTTCCATTTGTCAACGGAAATTGCTAGTTAAAAGATGAATCTGTGTTTTGTGTAATATATAATAAAATAGGCGTGCTATCGGTCTATTTATTGCTTTATGCTACGTACACACATATATAATAGAGACGACGCGACGCATGCGCGTAGCATCTTTATGATGTGTGCGATGGACATGGGGATACTACAACCAATTTTCCTACGATTTCCGACCACCTGTTGCTTGGAGTTTCAGTTTTTGTGACGTTCAAGCTAATATGAACGGCTACAAAATAATAAATAAGGAAGTTTCTCTACTGTACCCTGAGTAAGGATCTTCAAAATTCGAACTTAATGACTAATCAATGCATTAGCTAGAATGGAAGTTTTTAAAACATAATAAATAAAACTTGAAATGTTCTTCTATAACATGAAATAAATGATTAAACAGATGTATATAAAATTATGTGTGCTATTTATTTTCAAAATAAGGTAATTTCCCTGTCGCACTCTGTATTTGAAAGGAAGCTTTCATTCAATCCATCGGTAAGCAATATAAATTGCCTTTAGCTTTTATTCTTTATAAAAAGGGATAATAAAAACTATAAATTGATTGATTAATTTTCAATAAATATATAAAAATCCATAGCCGTTGATCGTATTTTAATCAAAGCAATTTGATTTAGGTAATAACAAATTATATGTACGAAAAATATATTAAAATTTGATTGTTAAATGAGATTGCCACCGGCAGTCACACACCCCTAATTGACGTCACGGCAGTTGTTTTCACCCTTTGCGCAATTGCTTTTATTAATTAAAATTTGATTGATGAGGGGAGTGAAAATTGGGTTTATTTTTGCCTATTGACACTAAAAGCTTTATAATTGAAAGTTCAGTTAATGCGAATGTCGGCCGATTTAGAATGTAATTTTTGATGATATTTAATCGAATCAAACACCAACGCAAAAGGGTTATTCACATAGAAATGATGGTTTTTAGATGCCCGTCGATTGTTTGTATTAACAATAGAAAATCGATTATGAAAGAAGGCATTTTTGTCTTTCGTTTTATCGGTTCTGTGCGCTGAATGAGTGATTAATTGTGTTTCGGCTCCGGCGAAAAGTTTATGAAGCCTGAAGCTTTGAGCAGATATATCAAATTTGATTGGAGCCGGAATAAATCCTTTTGTTGAACGGTTCAAACATCTAGAAATCCTGTCCAAAGTGAGCCAAAGTTGCTAAATCTTTTAAGTGTGAATGCAGGTAGAGTTGGTGGATTTGTGCCGCAACTATCCGCCGCATTCCTCTGGAAATTCCACTCCGGGGAGTTTTGTTGAGAAGTTGCTTTTGAAACTCTATCCACCTTTCTATCCCTCGTTCAATATATAACGCTTTGAACAAGCTCAAACGATTGATGAAGAAATCTTAAGCTCCAACAAACACCTTTTTTTATGAATACTTTCTTAGGAAGCACAAGTCTTTTATTATGAATAAATATGATAAATATCATATAGAACAAGAACAAAATAATACACCAATCTACAATGCAGTAGTTATGCAAGAATTTCTGTGGGGTGTTGAACAATTTGCATACATTCGTCGTGTGCTTGGCGTTAAGCAAATTACAGGAAATGCTTGCATTTACGTTCTAATTGAATTGCTATCATAATAACTTCACTAAATTTTTGATAATCCAAGTTTATTTAATAATATTAACAAAAAATATTCTTATTACTTCATAAACTATTAAAAAACAGTTTATTTGTATGCAGAAACTCAATATATTATGGAAAAATAATTATATTATATTCGACTGAGATTATTTCACAAAATCAAAGCAGGACTTATGTCGGACTTATACTTGGCTATGGAAATAAATGGGGATACATTTGAGAAGACCATGGAAGTCTTTCAAACGAAACTACTAACTATCCTCATACCATATTGATCCTTTAATTCCAGTCATGTTATATGACTTGGATGGCCAATAGTTTAATAAATTAATATTAAAATTGATCATAAGTTTTATATTATAGAATTTGTCTTCAAGTCGAATTTTCTTGTAAGCAAAGAAGCTTTCGATTTTGAAAAAAGCTTAAATTTTGCCAGTAAAGATAAAGAAACTGACTGAAATTATTTATCTGTAACAGTGGTATACTTTAGCCCAACCCTGGAAGATCTATTTCTATATAAAAATTGATGTAATAAAAATTATTGTTTATTTTTTTCTTAGTATGAAAACGAAAGAAACTTATGGGACACCCTAATATATTCGGACTAATTCAAGATCCAATATTTAGCATCAAGTAGTTGATATTGGGAGGCCATGGACATGCACCGTAACGCCTTGATTTTAAGGAAAAAAAATAACAAAATATGCTGGGGTAAGATTTATTATTAATCTTTGATATAAATAATTTGGGGATGCTATTCAATATTTGCATTAGACCAGCGATTAGAATAGGCAATTAAGAATTCCACACTCTATTCATGATCTAAAATTAGTCTCTTTTTATATTCGTGTGCGTTAATTAGGTTAGAATGCGTTTGTGCAGAAAAAAAGTGAGAGTCGACCAAAAGTCTTGGCCGCGGGAAGATATGTTTTTTTCCGTTAGAACATTTTTAGTCCCAAGGTTGCAATAACAAAGCTAAATCTAGATTATAGTTAAGACAAGTGCTTTTTGTCACTATTTGATAATATCTATCATGTTCAGCTTCAAAATTGAGCAAAAATATATTTTATACAGTATACGACGAATATAAAAGATGGCTTATCTTAAAAAAAAATGTTTTAAAATACGCTATTTGTATTGAAATAGAATTAAATAGGCAAGAGTCGCAACAGGAGCGTACAAAAAAGCCAGCCGAATTTTATTCCCCCGCAATATCTTCGGTCGTAAAAAATACTTAATACGGCTCGAAATGTAAAGAGTTACAACACTGGCAATACAAGTTACCATTAATGTGCGTGGAAAGTGAACCTTTGTAAGCCGCAGAAACCTTCTGAGTGCTCAAAAGCCGGAAACCACATTGGTTATTCCTAAAACCCGCCGCAGTCGAGGGAAATTCGTGAAAACTTTCGACGGCCTCAAGTTTTTGTGCATGAAAATATAAGAAGATAAATCGCGAGAGATTATTTTAAAATACCACCCGTGAAAATACTCAATTTTCCTGCTATAAATGCAACGTCTTATGTTTAATATCAAATTCAATACTTTTTTGTAATACACATGCCAATGAGGCGATCGTGTCGAATATCTCGTTATTAATGGAATTTGGTTTGATCGTCAATATTGATATTTTGTTGCTATAGTTTTATGCAATTTGGCGCTATAATAATAGCAACGAAAGAAAACGCATTTAATTAAATTTCATTGCATATTTCATGTGCTCATTCTCGAACACTTTCCCAAATGAGAGTTCCGACACATTAGGTATAATTATGTTTTGTTGTGTAACGATAATGAAACTTAATTACTCGACCTTGATTCTTTGCGGGTGGCTGAAAACAAAGCAATGAATGGGTTTCAGGACCAAAGTTACATTAGGAGAAGCTTTTCCGTGGTCCGGAGGCTGCATCGACCAACGTTGCGGTATTATCGTCCTGCAAACCTCTTACCCATTCCAAGAAACTTTAGCCACACAACTCTTACGTACGTCCTCCATACTCCCAAAGGCGGGAAATAAAGGCATAAACAACGCTGTAAACGTTGACGTTAATCCTATATTTCAATCAGAAAGTTATTTGGCGAGATAACTATTATATTAAGAAAATTAGTCTGACTATATATTTTTTTTAAACTGACTTTAATAGTGTTATTAGACTATAAGAGTTCAGATAAAATCAAATAATTTTTCTAATCATTCATATTAATATCCTAGAATACATGTTTTAAATGGTGTGTTAATTTCACACATTTGATATGGCCAAATTCAGATATATTATATTTTGCATAGAAACTCAAATTGAAGTTTGAATATTGGAATTATTTGCAAAAGGACTGCTCTGAACAGTAGCGTCTAAAATACTAGCAACTTGTGTACGCACGACCGAATTCTTTGAGCGCATAAGCAAGCGTTGTAGGAGCTGCTCGTTCAGCAGCGTCACTGCTTCATAGACGCTGCCTTGTATATTTTATTGAAATAAATATATTTATTTTAGGGAGAAGGGAAATAACCCATTCTAATAACTAGGTTATTATGTGTAATTGTGTTATTAGAATGTTATTGCAGGCATGGGACTAAAAAAATTCTAGCAGAAAAAATACATCTTCCTGCGGCCAAGACTGTTGGTCGACTCTTAATATTTTTTCTGCACAAACGCATTCTAATCTCATTAATGCACACGAATACAAAATTAGACTTATTTTAGACGCTGAATAAAGTATGAAATTCTTAATTGTTTGTTTAAATTGCTAGTCTAATGCAAATATTTAATAGCAGCCTCAAATTATTTTTATTCGCACAAAAGTTAGCAATACAGTTACACACACAAACATTTAAGGGAACAAAGATTCTAATTCATAAAATGTACGAGGGTCACCCAAAAAGTAAGATTACAAGGCCTTCTTTACAAGGCATTTTTTAAAGTTTTGTTTCGAATTTGGTGCACCTGGCGGGTAGAGGAGATCCTATCGGTGAATTTGTTACACTTGTATGTCGGCCATTTTGTTTTGTCACAGTAAATTCTTCCTATAAAGGAGTCGTCGAGCGATTTCGCCACCCCATATCAAGCTTATGGAAGTTTATGGTAGTAATATGATGAATCGACAACGGAGCACCATCAAAATTGTGTGACCGTTTTGCACATTAGGGAGATTATTTTCTGGACTCTATTGTGATGGGGGTTGAAACATAGATGTGTTACTATATCCCAGAATCCAAAAGACAATTCAAAAAGAGCTAGTGGAAGAGGTCTATGCCATAATACAAAAGCTAAATAATTCAGTTCGTTGTACACAGAATTCAAATTCACGGATTTATAATCAAATACATCGACATCTAATCGTGTTTCACGTGTAGTTTTCTTATTAAATATTTTAATATGCAGAAATGGCAAAAAAACGATGGATCCGAATGATCCTTTGTCTTGTCCGTTCCCTGCTTTGATTACAAATAAGGATTTGAAGAGCAGAATTCATACAGGTCCAGGTATTAGGTCTTCATCAAGTTATGTAATCCTCGACCCGGCTTTTTGATGGACTGGAATATGATGGAATGAGTTTTGTAAAAAATCCCGGGGGAAATATGGATAAACGGGAATCCTCACAAATATATTATCCTAGAAAGTACGTATGCTTAAAACGCTGATGGGGTGTAGCGGGGTTGAAGTGGGTTCATATGAAATCATGTAATCAAACACGAACTGTACGCGATTTGACGATGTGTCTTTGTATTTTTTTAATATCCAAAGGGTTTCAATTGGGTTTTAATCAGATTTGTAACCTGATTATGATTATTTAAATATTTAGATTTGGTTTCATGGTAGTACTTTCATTCTTTTCTTTGAGATACCAACTAAATTTGGAAAGATCTCACTCTCATTTTTACCAACATTACATTTCATATTGTACATTGGATACTTCAACATCAAAGACTTTCTTCAGATCATAGGATTTAAGTTTTTGATTTATTATTGCCATATTCAATCTATCCTACCATTATAAAGCATCAACGACCTCATATTCAATGGTAAGTGTTGTTACAGCAATAAAATTTCTTGGATGAAATACGAGTGGCATTCAATATATTATTGGCATCCATACATTGAAACTTTTAGAGTTCTTCTGAAACTTTATCAAATGACAATAGCAACAAAGCATTTTCATGTTAAGAATGTATTAATTTATCAATATCAACTTTGAACTTAAAGCATTTCAACAATAGTCATTTATATTCATTTTCATATCAATAAATTCTATTTTGAAGCAATTAATACAATTGAATTAGTGGCTATATGAATCAAATTTTAATTCGTCAGATTTACAGCGACATCTTCCATGTCTGTGACACACAGGAGGCGGGAGATGGGGAGGAGTCATTGGGTAGCCTTGGCTGCGGGAGGACGTCCTTCCCGCAGCCAGATCTCATGTTGAATAAATCTAGAGAAAATAGTCTTTCTGTTCAACGCCCGTCAATCTCCATCTATCCGCCCGGCTGTACATGATCCAATAGAAAAACGGATCCGTGCGTTAGCGGAGTTATATCCACATTAAATTGCCACAGATTTGAGTTAAAAATGATATATAAATTTATACATTTTAAAAATGTAATTTAAACTACAGTTTAAATGATGCTTTCATAAAATCTCAATGAGGTTCCTCATAAAAAACGGTCTCTGTTAACGATCCCTTTTTCGTCCGATAGTAAAGCCGCCCCGATAGCAAACCGCAGATGTCCATTTTATCGACAATGTTATCCTGAAAATTCATTTAATTTGTGGTTCGCTGTGGAAACATTATAAAACAAGCTAATTTCGTCACGATTGGTAGATTTTGCGGTGGTTGACATATGTATGAGCCAAACTAAACACGGAATGAAGAGCAGTATTGAGCGACCGCTGAATAAATATGACGCCAACCATTTCTGCTCAAATGTACGCTACACTCGAATAAAGTATTAATCTAATAAAATAAATCTATCGTTTAGTTGCCATACAATGGAAGCTGGATGGTCTTTTCAAGTGTACTTTCGAAATGAAGAGCGTACAAATGATTTGACTGATTAAAATCCTTTATACGTCGGCCGATGTCTCTCGTTTGTCGTTTGAGTGTCTGTTGGAACACACATACACACAAGAATTGCTCTTCATAAACGACCCTTTTATAATATCTTAGATTGTTTTAAGAACACCAAGAAATAATTATCAGATAGTACAAAATTGGGCGAATCAGACTGAACCAGTTCTGAACCAAGCTCAATTTTTTTGTCTCAAGTTTTTCAAACCCATAATTAAAATTTCCGTCTGTCTTATTAATTTTATTTTAATAAAAGATACAGACTTATGTATTATTTATGGTGGCTTCAATGGCGCTCTGTATGTAGACTCTGACATCAAACCTCATTCGAGGAGCTATAGACTATATTCGTATATAGATTCATACGTTGCGGATTAATGCATACATTTCTGGAGAATAAATATCAATGTGCTAAAATGAACTATTTAATTCAGCACAAATTAATCGGTTTTGATTTGTTTATATTGAAATTGTCTATAAATTCTCAATTTAACATTTTTACGCTAAAAATAATAAATGCTTCTTGAAACGTGTCTCGATACGAACTGACTGTTAATAGGCAAGTCCCAAAAAAAAAAAAAAGATTCAATTTAGGCCCTCCTAATATATGACTGTACAGTTAAATGCTAATGATCAGTTAGTTGGTACGGGCGACGGCACAAGTAAAGCAAAAGTGCATCACATTATGTTTATAAATTTTACATACATGTATATAATCAGTAATTCATATTGCCTATTTTGCCATATTTTAGATGAACGCTCGTTTCTTGCCTAAAGGCACAAATTTTGAGTATTTTTTCAAGATCGATAAAAAAGAAACAAGAAATACTTTTACTGTACATTTTTTTACTATAAACAAGAATAATTTTAAAAAATTAAAAAAAGTGTATGCTAGAAAAGTGTAAAAAAGGCGTGTCTTAGTTGATACGATTTCAACCCTTTTAGTAATCTGAAATTTAAAAAAAAAGATTCTTAATAAGTAAAAATAGCAAATGTTTAAAAAAAATTTTTGGCATTATTCTTTGTTTTATTTTTTTTAAAAATAGTTAAAATAAAATTTTGACATAAATCTGGTAGGAGAGATAAAAAATTACATAAACAAGATTTTTACAAAATTTGAAGTAAATTAGTTAAATTAATACATGAGATATTATGTCAACCGTTTTAAAAATCTAGTTTCGAGAAAAACGCGTTTAACCCCTTAAGTGGATATGACGTATATATCCGTCAAGACCAAAATCCATGTATAGTGGGTATGACGGATATATCCGCATTGTGCAAGCTAAGCAAACCTCAGTAGAAAATGACGGATATGTCCGATTGCAGTGTTAAGCACGTTAATTGTAAGAATGATTCATCTCGGGAACTTGTTCGAAATTGATGGTATACTATTTTCGTATACTGGATATGACGCGAAAAAGTCGAAAAGATCACTACATATGACACTTTTAACAGTGAATCAAAACGTTGAAGGGGTTAAAGATTTCATTCTGGTAGGATTGAATTAGTTGCCGCGTCACTAAAATAGCTATAACTCGGTAAATAATTGAATTTTTGGAAATTTGTTTTCAGAATATATTAATAGTCAAAAATTTGAAAATATGCATAAAAAAATAAAATCGATTTTTTTTCAAAAAATCTAGGCTAAAATACCTTCTTAAATGTCTTTAGCAACAATCGGAACGCAAGCAAGTGAGAATTTGAACAACACTGAATTTCAAAATTGAAACGTGCCTCGATTATTAAGCCGAGGTCTCATGCGAATATATTTAAATATTTACCCTTATAAAATGAATCATAAATTTTTATTGCCCAGCTTAGTGCAGGCTAAAGTGGCCATAAATAACCGAGATATTGCAGTAATTTCAATTTAAAGTAACAGTCAACACCTTTCGGAGAGAGCTCTCCGCGTCTCCGAGCCACCGTCATTATTATGCAAAAAGGTTGATTATGTTTGGGCAGGGCTATCTTACGTGCGGTCCGCACTGCGGGGAGACGCGCCAGAGGTTAATGGCCCTCTTTAAAGTATCTTCGCCATATATAAGGGAGGCTACACCCCTGGGCGAGTAGAAACTTGTGTCCTGACAGTGTTTTAGTTTTTACGCAACCGAAGCGTGAAGTCCTGCGGTTTAAGTTGATATCTAGGGATGGATACTTCGGGCGAATTTGCGGATTAGCTCCGATCCAGGTCATTGTTAATTTAATTTTGGTTCATCCCCATGTGTTTTTCTTATGGCATACTTTCAAATAAATAGCAGATGAAGATTTTCGGTCATCCGTCTGTGGTGTCGAAATCCCTCGACATTGAAATTACAAAAGACATGTCAGAAAAGAAACAGGTGTTGGGGATAAAAACGCTTGATTTATGCTTCAGTTTGGCGAAGGCTTCAGATCCTTTGTTTACAGTGGAGTAGGTGAAGGAAGGAGGTTGGCTTGCGTGAGAAATGAGTACAGATCTTGTGACTGAATGAGTAATGGAAGCTGCTGACCTACGTCAGACTGTTTTCAAGGCCATCGGCGGACTAAAATATCTTCAATTTCAGATGCGAATTGGATGAAAGAAAACAGAAGCTCTGAATTATTAAGCGGCGAAGGCTTTTTGGTAATTCATGTAACGCAAAGCAGGAATCTTTCAGTGCGATGGGTCTTGCAGGACGTTAAAAATGCTTCCAATCTTTCCCATGAGCTAATTATTTTTATTTGGAAAATATTTTTAAAAAATCAGACATAGAATTTAGTTCATGTTCGAATTTTTCTTTGTTCGTATACAATGCACTGCCATACCGTTCATTAAATTGCAATAAAACTTCATATACTTATTGTTAAGAACTGCGCGAGTAGCATAGGTATAGTTTAATATACAAAAATAAAAATTTGTTTGTTCGTATTTTATGAGCTGCCATACCGTTCATTCGATTGCGATAGAACTTTTCCAACTTATTGTTTGCATTTTTTCAAATAACATAGGTATAGTAAAATTAGCTTACAGTGGATCTTATTTATAAAAATCGATGTTTGTATGTTTGTTCATATTTATAATGCTCATAAGAATCTGCAGATTTAATATGGAATAGATGTAATTGTAGAGCTTGCTAAATCTATGCGATATTTTAACGATACGATGGCCTTATTTTTCCGAAAGTAGCACAAAACTTTCAAAGTATTCAGCCAAAATCTTTCAGCCGAAAGCAAACAATCAAAATTAAAATTTCTAGCAAAAAAGCTTATATCATAGCGTTACAGTCAAATTTTTCATAGTGCCAGTATTAAATACAATTAAGTAAAGCTTTTAATGCATAAAAAAGCTCATGGATATCGTGAATTTATTCCTTCTTAAAAGCTTTTTATCATATTTACATTATTTTTGTATTCAAAAGTTCAGATTTTATAAAATAAATTAAGTAAGAGAATTGCGAACGTTCATGTGGTATGCTCCAATAATATAAGATTTTTATATTGCATTCGTTATATGTAAGCGTTTCATATTTCAATCGAACACCAATACGCGCGGGTTAAATTTCACATTTTGTATTTTTAGGATTGTTTGCATTCATTTTTAGGGATGATATTTCATTAAATTAAAATATCGTGTTTGCCAAGTATAAATATCGGTCGAATTGATGCTAAATTCATTTGCAATTCAGCAGGCATATACGGCATGAGTTTGGGGAGTGCTAATGGTCAATCGGAAATTGAGTAATTATGTTTGTCGACTCTGACTTATTCCCGAGGGTGAAGTTGGTTTTATTTTTTTATTAAAAAAAATGTACATTATGTCCTTTTTAAATTATGTGCATACTTTGAACCTAATAAAAATGTGTATTTCATTGGACAATGCGGAATAATGTTCGCATTGATGGAGCTATTGAGCCAAACGAATGTAATTTCATTGGTATCACTGTACGTGGATGCATTTTCGCATTAACAAACCGACACAAAAACGTCATATTTATTTGATTTTAAAACTGTTGTTACATTAACAACTTAATAATTGGAAGAGAAGAGGGTCGGATAATGATCTCGCGTCTTTGTTCGTCGAGAATCAACTGAAAGCTCGAATGTCTCCGGCCCGCGTTACACTCGGAGCTTTTTACAGCATCCAGCTTCCGGTGGCATTCATCAACCGGCGCTTTTTCAGCCCGTATTCCAGCATTTCGTCTTTGCTGGTTTTGCACAAAGCTCAAATATATATTAATGGCGAGTAGAGATGCTTATACACACGCTCTCTCTATCCTCGACACCCACATCGATCGTAGTTCATGGTTTTCCCAAGTCTCTTTTGTTGTAAGCTCTCTCCATCTGTTTCCGAACCCTGAATAATTATAGAGGAGCCCTGCAAATAACCGATGTAAATTAGGGGCATCCTCAAGAGATTCTCATTTGTGTATAAATGTATTTTAGACCTTTGTACGATGCGAACAGTTGGGACCTACATCCGTGGAAACGCAAAAATTTGCACTATAGTATCTCGCCTCAAATGGCAAACTTTGCAATGCGTGATAAACAGATACAGCCTGCGTGAAATAATATAAACGGTCCAAATGATGAAGATTCAAATACAAATAATACTATTAAAATGCTTCCATATGAAACATATGTTCATATTTGATATCATTCTTGATATACGAGGACGATTCAAATATAACCCGGAATTTATTAGATACAAATGGAATATCCTATTTTTATAGATAGTTTTCATTAATAGAAATACATTTTTCTTCGGATAGGAAGCTTTGTGATTTCGTCATTGAGAAAGCGAGGAGTAGCATCCTCTGTTGCGCAACACATAATTATTCATTTTGCATTTAAGCAGTCTTAGCATTGTTTATCAGCGTTTTGCCTAGCAAACTTTTGGACCTAATAAAATATTTGGGTCTTACTTAGAGTAGTATTACCATACTATGCCTCAAATTTTCTCGATTTACAGTCTCCATTTACGAGAAAACGAATAATTACGCGTTGCGCAACAGAGGATGCTATTTTTTGCTTTCTTTCTTTAGTGACGGAATCCACAAAATTCCTATCCAATGAAAAAAATCTAATGAAGGGAACTATGCAAAAAAAACAAGATACTCCATTAGTATTTTTATAAATCATTAATAAATTTGTTCAGCAAAATTCCGGGTCATATTTGAATCACCCTAGTAAAAAACACTGTTTTATAAAATAACTAGATACAATTAATTTAATTTGAATATTGAATGGAAAATTTGAGTATTGAAGCTAGGCTTTGCTTTATTTAGCTATGGCAAATGGCGCACATGTCAGTATCGTACCACCATAGTCTATATATAAATACAACGACATCGCCATTTTTTCAGCGTGCAATTATTGATAAATATGGGCATATTTCAATACAAGAATCAATGCATCAAAATTTAAATTAACCCAAGAAAATGAAATTTATAAAATATTTGATGAATTCAACAGATCTGAAAAAAATATTAATTTAGATTTAAAAAAAATATGTTTTTTTTTCTATTGAAGACTATGGGGAATGACATGTTTGAAGCTATGGTGATTATATATTCTAGTGTATGATCTAGGTGTGCGCTGCGGGGACATTGCGCATGCAATACCGACCGATCGGGAGTCGAGAGAAGTGTTTGGTTAGCCTTGGCAGCGGGAAGATGTCCTTCCCGCAGTCTGATTTATCTCTCTCTCGTGTTGAATAAAGAGTTATCTAGAGAAGGGAGTCTTTTTGTTCTCCCCCACCCCGTTCGTCCGCCACTTCGTCGCTTCATACACTTTCTTCAAATAATATTTGTCATTGATGGTTCTTCTTTTCTAAAGGTTATTGATGAATACCTTACCAACTGATATTTGTGGTGCACGTATCGCTGCCGCATTGTTATTTAAAGCATTCGGTTTATGCTCTGCTATTGTTAAACTGAACATCAATATGAAAATTTAAAAGCTCTTGAGGTATTTGGACGTTCTTATTGTTTTAATAGAAAATTTGCTTGCGAAATCTTTTCGGTTGCGGCAAACGAACACCAAAAAACATTAAAATAAAGCTCAAGCGGAAGCTTAAAACTTTTTAAGCCGTGTTTGTAGAGTCCGTCAAAGCATATACGTAACGGTTTAAATTGTTAACGATTCCCGGTCGGTAACGAGCTTTAAGCTCCCCGCCAATCGGATGCCGTTTTGGGCTCCAGGTTCAAAAAAACCCAAAAAACCTTAACGCTAAATCGACACGCAAACCAAGAGTCGTCGGGTTTTGATGTTTTAATCCCCATGAATGGCGCATATTATGTAAACGAATTTATATCGGCGCACAATCGTTAATACCACCTAAGGACAATCATAGGACAGATCGGCCTGATACGCTTTTAATTTATATTTTGTTTGTACGGCACAAATATTTCATCGTTATTAATGGCCGTAGATGTGAATCTGCAATCATAAATTAAATTCGATGCCCGATAGTATAATTTGCGCCATAATTATCGAAAATATCAAACGGATAAATCAATGGCGGAATCAAAGCTCGCTCATTTTTGCTGAACGGCGGATTAATAAAACGACTGTATTAATCAAATTCGTTAGCGTTAAAGTTCCTCCCGAAACGAAAAGTATGGGCGTTGATTTCATTGTTGTGAATTTTCATCCAAAAATTTGTCGCTAGGATAGATTTAACTAATTAATCTTCAGTCTAATCTATTTTGGAGCATCTACGGCTGGAGTAATTTATCAAGCGTGTTAAACAACTAATAATTATTACTTTGCCGATATCATATTAGAGGTCAAAATTAATTCAATGGGGAGTCAACTAAATTCAATATATCATCACTAAATAAATATATAGCTTTATAATTAAATTTATGGACGCAGATAAAATTTTGTCTATTAACGCGTGCGATTATTTGTTTCAATTGGCTGACACTGGATGGCGCTCGCTCTAGTTTCTTTTTACCAATGAATGTCCGTATGAAATCCTAAACTGGTGTGGGTGGCGGCAGACCTGATTGTTGTAAGTATAAAGAGTGTAGATATATAAACAAACTTTGACTACATTTCAAAGCAGATGAATTACAAGATTAGTATTAGTAGTGGTTTATTGCTTTAGGACGCGTGTAGCGCGGGCTGAAGAGCTAGGATCTTAGGGCTAGAGCAAATTCTTTCTACTTCATCACATGCGCTAACATGGTGCATCTGCTAAACATCTCACAAAGCAAATTGCATACGCAAACAATACTTGTACTAATTCTATAACGTGCATGGAGGTGCACCCAATAATTCCCTAAAGTTTCATCGCATTCAAATGAATTGTATAGGAGTGTATACAATCCATACATACATACATATATACATAAAGACATTCTTTTTTATAAACAGGCTGTTCTGAACATAGACATAGATTTTTTTTTGGGGTTTAGGGAAGTCTTTTGCTGCGTTTCACATATAAATCCTATTTTCTATGTATCAGGATTGTCGAAATATATTTTTTTCAGCATTTAAAAATAATACCCAAAATTTCATTTTTAAATCGTCATATTTTTTTAATATGTAGCCGTATCAGTGGCAAGCTACAGAATAGGGCACGTAAACAAATAAATCCAATGATGTCAGATCTAGAGACCGTGCGAGCCATTTTGACAACCCTGACACTTAGGACATAGGGCCTGTACATAGATAAACCCTTTGCGATCCTATGTCGAATCTGATTCGACATCGATTTTATTCCGGTGGGTCCTTTGTCGACTCTTGATGCGCGCTCTCGTGAACATATTCGATTATGCTTACTTAAACTAACGGATATACAAAATTATTTTTTTCTTAAAAATGTCTTAAATATTTAGAGACCCGCTGGAAATTCTTTTTAGGACCGAAAATAGCTAAATGAACTATTTAACAAATATTTCAATGATCCTGAAGGGAGCAAGCTTGGTTAACTGCCGTAACTTTTATATGAAATTGAGATTGAAGAGTCGCATTTGTGATATTTCGCGCCATTTATGCTAATAGGGATCGAAATCAAAAGGATAAACTTAGATCATCTGCGAAATTGGCTTTAAAATTGGAGGTTTATCCAAAATCCAAAAATATCAAAACGTTGATTTTATGCATTGCTTTTATCCATATTATAATGGATATTGTTATCTAAAAGATTTAGATGAGTATTGTGTAATATATAATAAAAAGGCGTGATCTAATCTAGATCTAATACACAGTAAAAGCGGTGCGACGCATGCGCACAGCGTGTCTATGGTGTATGCGATGGAAATGGAGAGAGTATAAACAATCTTTCTACTCTTTCTGATCGATTGTCGGTGAGAGTTTCACTTTTCGTGACGTTATAGCCAATTTGCCCTACTATGCCTATAGAAGTTTCATTTTTAAAACATATACAAGGAATTATGGTTCAGCAAGAGCTTTTTTCTAGCGCAATTCATAATCTGTTTGCTGCTAGAAAGATTGAAACTGATTATATGAAATCTTTGTGATTGACGGAATAAACAGGAATGTTTATGATCAATTAGTCAAATTAACCTTGCTAACACGTTTTTCTTCTCTTGTTTCTTTTTTTTAAAGTTCTGCTCTATATTTCAACTGTTTGCCTATTTGTGATGCTTGTATAAATACTTGAGAATGAATACAAAAAAACGGTTGGTCTAAATCTGAGCATTTCATCCACAAATATTCATGTTGTGTACGTCTGGTGGGAATATAAGGGTGTGTTTCATTCACGTAACATGAAATCCGACAAAATTTTCCCCGTGTCTGCCGTATGTGTAACGTGAATTTATAAACACGTGAATAGCTCTAATCAACAACGAAAATGCATCCCTATGTGTTGCCGGGCTATTGTTATTTAAAATAATATCGTGTGTTTATATTTTGCATTTGGGCTGGCTAAGTTTTAAAAATGAGGGAAAAATTCCAAGCATACACGGGGTTCGTTTGCATTGTGTATTCTACGGTGGATGATTTCTACGGTACGAAAAAATCGTTTCGCTAGATGATGAATATTTTTATCTGATTTTACCGCAGCATCACGTGCAATATTTTTACTATCTTTTAATGGATCGGGTTTCGGGCGAAATTTGCTTTCTATGTCCTTTCGCGACGGCCGAAAATATCATTCGGAGCAATATCCTGCGGAAGACTGGAGGTCTTTTATAGGTTCCATGCGAAAACCGCTAGTGGGGTAGCCGATTGCTAGGGCGGTTTGCAGAGCAGGATAGGGCTGTTGGGCTCACAGATCGTTAGTCGGGTCGGAGAATGTAACGACGGCAAGTGGTTCGCGCTGATCCAACACCATGTAAAATGGCTACGAATCTAATGAATGTTTCGTGTTCAAATCAGCCAGAAATTAGGTTGCATGACCCGTTATCATAAACAAAGGTAGCACTGGGCTTCGTCCTCCTGCTAAACAAAGGATCGTTATGGGACGACCTTTGCAGTATTTCATATTCAAATAAACGTTTATTTCTTTTCATAAATGCTGATTTGTCGTTTCGGACCCTTTCTCCTATTTTTTGCTCCACTTTGTGGATAGATGGTAATAATGTATACTGAATTGTGGAGGTTGTCCTCTCTTGCGGAATCTATGTGTGTGCTGAACGGTTTCCGTTTACGTTGCATATAATGGCTAGCTTCGATGCTTCTTACGTAGGGATTTGATAGAGTAGGTTTAAAATAATCCTCAATGAAAATTTACTTAATTCCATTACAACCTCCATTAAATTAATTGAAAATATATATAATTACTTCATGACATACAACTCAAATTACATCCATGTACGAAAAGAAAACACCATTTTTTGTTAAATATTCTCTGCATGTATTTTAAAAAAAATGATACAATCTTGATGAAAGAGACAAATATTTTAAAATAAGTTTGATTCTTGACAATGCTTCAAGTCATCTAAGACGCTTAGTGAAATTGGGAAAATGTGGGAAAAAGATTAAGCTGTGATTGTGTAATATATAATAAAATAGTCAAGCTAATGCTTTAGAATTGTTGCCTTATGCTACGTATAGATACATACATAGTACAGGCGACGTGACGCATGCGCGTAGCGTATCTATAATGAAGTATTGGAGCGGTGGCGCTCGCGGGAAAGGGTCCCCAGGCAGCTTTCTGCTCTGGAGAGATCTGGCTGCGGGAAGGACGTTTTCCCGCACTCAAGGTTAACCGGCGATTCTTCCCGACTCTCGTATATTGAGTGTGTACGCATTTAGCATTGCATATGATCGGCGGTCCTTGTAGGCAGTATCGCGATTAAGCGGTCGGAATAGTAATTCAAATTTCACGGGTTCAAATCTACATAAAGAATGTGTCTAGCGATCAAATTTTTAAAACATATATTCGCTATGAAAAACCATGTTAAAATGATTGACAAACGTTTTTATATAACATCTGTTGTACAGCACTTTTGAAATCCCGCGCGCTGCGCAATGATCAGTGCGCATAGTGCGCAATGATGTCTAAGCGTATTATCATGACGCATAAAATGATTTCTCTTCTTTTCGCTAATTTTTCATTAGTATACATTCCCTTTATGGTCGTATAATTCTCATGACTCTTCCATTACTCGTATGTGATCCCAGCGCAACTTTAGTATAATAAATATTCTTATGTCTCCCTTAAATCTTAGGATTTAATTTCATGGTATGTAATCATCTGTGGTCAATCACTGTGGGCAACTTGTCCTTCTCACATCCCACTACCTTAAATTCCTTAACGGTAACTTCTGTAAACATGCTTTTGACCTCTTGGCCGCGGAATCCACTTGTCGCCTCCTTTAATTTCCCCCACAGGGGGTTATAGTTTATTGACGTTGAGGGCTAATAATGCACCACGAAACTTAATTAAACTAATACGATCATTTAATTTTGATATTAAGCGTGATGGAAACAATATATTTTTAATAATATTTTGTTAATATTGGTTTACATTATGATGTTAAACTTTTTTGGGCGCAGTAGGGCAAATTGGCTTAAACGTCACAAAAATGAAACTTTAATCGTTTGTAATCTATTCATTTCCGTTGTATACTTTTAGCTTAACTATTTTATACTACGCTACATACATACGCTGTGGCGAGCCTACTTTGCCATGCTTATTCGAAGCATAACGGAACCTCCAGTTCAATAGCGCGCCTATTTTATTATATATTACACAAACACAGCTTATTTTTTCAGCTAACTTTAACTTCTTTCTAGGAGCTAAATTGTTTCACTTCTTCTTTTTATTGCATATAATATAATTTTGTATAGTATAATTTGTATTCAAAATGAAAAAAGCAAATTTGTAGAATCTTCAAGCTCTTAACGAGACTAAAAAAGTCTGAAAATGCTTAATTAATGCGTGTCAAAGAGGTAAGCCTACCATGGATGCTCGCATGGAAGTGGAGTTAACATGGGAATCACGAAATCGGGTATGTTAATTTGACTTCCTGCGTGTTTCGTGCCGGACGCGGATTCTACTAAGAAGCGGTTCGGAATTAATCGCGTCCCCGGCGAAGGGGTTATTTCATAACCAAACGAGCGGCTTTCCGGTCGTTAAGCCGGGCCTTAGCAAGTTGGCCGGTCGCGGGGTGCGTGGGGTGGGCCTCTTATTGTGTTGGAAATAAGGGATGACCGCAACCTATAACCCGATATTAGCAACTTTAAGCTCGCCGCTTTCAGAAGAGGCTTTGAGGCGGCCAATTTCCGAATCGAAGTTCCACGGAAATCCTATTAGTATTTCGACATTTCCATTAACGATTTTCATTCCGAAATTGATTTATCTATTGTACTTTGACCTCCTTCATCTTTCATCGCGCAATTCAATTCGCCATTGTTTAAAATACTCATAGTTACGTTTAAATACAATGGATTAATTTTATTTAAAATAATATTTTTTAAAAAATTATTTAATCGTCAATTATGAAATCAATAGAAAAGAAAGATATTGAGCTATCACTCAAAGTTGATTTTATGCTTTGCCGTTTCTTAATTTGTTATCAGAAATTGTTAGTTAAAGGATGAAGATATGCTTGTGTAATATATAATAAAATAGGCAAGCTACTGGTCTAGTGGTTTTTTATGCCATGTATGTACACACAGTGTGGCGGCACCGCGCATGCGTGTAGCGTGTCTAGGATGCGTTTAACAGAGACAAAGACACTATAAACGATTCTCCTACTTATTTTGACTAACCACCGGTTGGAGTTTCACTTTTTGTGACGTTTAAGTCAATTTGTTCTGCCACACTTACGGAAGTTTCACTTCAAAAATGCATCACTACAAATTTCATACTTTATAATCCAAAAATTTACTAGTAATTATCAGAGGTAACTATATTATTTTCTAGGTTGAATATTTGATCTATCTGAACGATTGAATTGAATCTGGATTTGAATGCAAATTTAGAGATCTAGCAAAAAATATTTAGATCTTATCCATTGAATTTCAATTGATGTATCCATTTAATATCAATGTAAGATATCAATTTTTTCTGATATATGACCTTATCAACACCGTTTTAAATGCTCAATTCTGTTATACTATTATTCATAACTAGCTCTTGTTATTTTATATTGTGGTATTAAATATTCATGCTATGCAAAGCATCTTGAGATGAAGTTGGAGATATGATCAAGTTTCATGCTCAAACTTTGAATGGCATTTAATCTTAGTTACTTGCGAATCTTTGCTGGCCAATTCGAGCAAATTGAATTTTATCGTTGATGAAATGAGTTTATAAAAAATCAATAAAGGTTTATTATAAAAATCAAAGCTTAAATTAGGGATATAACATCTAAATTGGGAATTATATGATTATTTTTTACTTTGTAATGAAGGCGACTAAATCAGCCAAAATTATTAAATATGAACTATTTTAAATATAAGTACACCAAATGAAGGCGATTTAGGGTCTTGTTGGTTGGATTTGGGCATTCACCAACTTCGAAATGTCCATGCGGGGATCCATTCATAAACGCTGATCATGTTCTGTGGATATGTTCGGACACAGCATACGATCATGAAGCGCTTCTTCGATGTTTCAGTGGTCCGAAATACGGACCGGTTGAACACGGAAACCTTGTAGCCACTCCTTCTAGTTTTAGGGCATTTTGAAGCTTCCCTCCGCTCTCAGAGCGCAAGTGGCCGCAAGAAGTGGATAATTAGCATGTCTTTGTGGACATAGAATTTTAAATTCACAGTTTTGTATTATGCTGTGCACTTTGTGAGCGGGCTTATTATTACTACTTGGAACTCTAATTGGTTAATGTTCACAGTCTAATTGGTACGATGAAAAATGTTATTATTTGTATACCACATTGTCAAATGTCAATTATGAATAGAAGATGAATACATGCATTTTATTATTAATCAGGCTGAAAATCTTACAATTTATCTGTTAAATTAAAATTAGTTTAAATAGTAAATAAGTTGAATAGTTAAAAATCGCTTTTTTTCAGTGGTTGTCAATATATTGTTGCTATAAAAATGAGAATTTTCAGATGAATAAGGATATGATCCGGCTTCGCCCAAAACAATTGTAATTAAAACATCCCACCTACTCACATCGAGCGATCCCGCCCGCCAGTTTCAGCCCCAAAAATAATACCCCCAAGTTCTAGCCCACGTGTTTATTTCTAAAAATAAAATGTATTTCTTTGTCCGTCAGTAGGAAAATATATTTCATGGCGCTTATTAAGGGATAAGGGAAATAAATATATCAAACTTAAATAACAGGGAGGCACGCGAGTGGCTGATATTAATTGCGCGGAGCACCTAGCGAAAATGGGTCCAGCATCATCCAGATTTTGTACTGGAAAACAAATTCCAGCATTCCGCGGATCAACTCGTAGAATTCCTTCGATAATAAATGTATATTTTTTCGAAAAAGGATATTAACGTCAGGAGAGTGATTTATTGCGGGGCGAGAGAAAACAAAATATCATTTCCCTTTGTGCAGAAGTATTCGGGAGGCTTTCACCTTCGAAGCCTTTGGCTGTTTCATTTCTCAAATTAGACGCTAAATACTAATTAGTGACTGGCATTGATATTAATTCGTGTTATATCGGAAGAAGAAAAAAGTACAATCATCTAATACGTAGACGTGTCCCTTTTCTCTTTGTTCTTTCGTTTGTACATCATCCCGGTACGTGTGCTTATTAATGATCCTTTAATTATAAAGGCCAAGGTGAATTTAGTCCATGTCATCGTTGATAGCCCACAGCGTCCGAATAAATCATTTAAAATAAAAACGGATGACTTACAATTCAAGCAATAATGATTATCGCACATTTTGAAAAGATGCATAATAATAAAATCTTATATGAAGAATATCCCGAAAGTAAGTGTACTGTGAAAATAACGGGCTGTGTTTTTTTTGTTTTAAGGGCTGGTACTGAGTGATACAGAGGGATCTTTTGATAAAACGAGCATTATAAGAACACGATAGTATGTAAATTCACGTTACAGTGTCCAGTTGCGTGAAAAATGTCGGTTAGAAATCCCACCAAGTGCGAGTGGGGTTAATAGCGCCTGCGACGTTTTTTGATTTTTTTAAACTCTATTGTAACTTGAAATAAAAAGTGGTTAGCTTCTTATATGTCTGAGTCATAAAGATAGTCGTCACAGTGGTGTCACACCAGTTTCTCATCTGCCAAAAATCACAATTTCGGGCAAAAAAATCATGGCCTCAATGTTTTGGGAACAAAAAGGCATCATTTTGGTCAAATTTCTGCCTCAGGGAGAAACCATCAATGTATAATAATATTGTGAGATCCTGAAAAAATAATAAAAAATATAAAAAACTAGTACACTTACTTTCTGGATATACCTCGCATATCACCAAAGACTTTCATTTTATCGATGCATTCATTTTAATCGCTTAAAATGTAAGAAATCCAAAGAATATTATAAAAACTTGAATTATTCGTTATTATGAGCGGACAAACACGTTCGAAATATTATAAATAGATAAAAATCGTGTCACTGTGAATGTCAGCCATATGAAGAATTCCACTTTTGGGAGGATCAACATGAAATAAAAAACCAACATCTGCCACCGCCCGCAGCACCTATTTTATCCGCGTACAATTATCGTTTTTTAATTCGAGAACATTTAATTGTGATTTTCATCACAAAAACATTTTTATATTTCTCGGCACTTTTAATAAGCGGTTGAAATATCAGCAATAAATGTGATTCTTTTAGCCTATTTCATGTATGCTATATGCATCGTCTATAGCTCCTCAGCATAAGTCTGACGCCGAGGCCTGCAGATGAAGCGCCAATTTTGATGACGCATTTTTTAACAATATAATACAATTAATGATGAATGTATTTTTTAGCGCCTTAAAGAAACGATTGTTTCTCATCCAGCATACAGTTGAATATATGTTTTAAGAAGTAATGAAAGGTTTTCTTCAATACTTTGAGACGTTGTTTGGACAATTTTTCATCCATAATCAGCTTCATCCATTCTTCTACATTAACCTAACGCAGAAACCCCAAAGCAAATCACTGAAACCGTTTATACAAACACACGTGCGTTCACCTAGGGCGTTGATATATGATATCATTACTCAACTTTGCAACGCGCTATTGTGATTTCGCACTAAATGCTACCATATTTCATGGTGAACTCCTAGCCGCGAATTATTCATCTTTAGCAGAATCCACACCCAGCGCCTTTGAACTTTGCTTCGTGTACAAATGAACAGGGCGCTAACGTTTCACTTATTAACATCTATATTTTCATCGTACAAATGCGTGTTTGGCACAATTTATAAGCGTGGAACTTCTTATCCTCGATATTAATTTCAATCCATTTGTATGAGAGAGTCTACTCGAGTAATGAGGTTCAACGATGAACCAAGCATTGAATTTACTAACCGTTTGGTCTGGAGATATTTTCCCGAAAGTTTAGTCATATTACATTCTAAAATACCGGGAAGCTCTATACATATTCACATTGTATCAATAGGCTAAAACTGCGAATAAATTATCGTGTCCATATATTTGGGAGGAAGAGAATATGAATGTTTTCGATTGATCATTTCATCATCTTTTAAACATGTGCATATATTTGCGCGTAATATACTGTTATCGCGTAAAAATATTCATCAATAGATTAAATTAACGTATAATTCAGGGGTATTTAATATTTTTAATATGAATTTCTTGCTAAGGAATATGAATTATACTTATTTTCGTCACAAATCTTTTATAAATTTATTTCTTCAGAAGATTTATAATTAATACAACTCGTTCATATTACTCCTACAATAAATGAATCCAAATTCTATTATAATTAGCTTAGACAAAAAATTGTGTATCTTTACTTTTAGTAAATATATAATACATTTGTCAAAGCTTAAAATCGATAAATTTAGGTTATCGTTATCGATCGATACAATCGTATGGTGTACGCAAGACACTATCTCCGTCTCTGTCTTCGATTCACAATCTCTGAACTCACTTTGCAAGAATGCTCTTTTCGTATCGCTTGAATCCGGTCGCCTATATGCGAAGTTCCTCATCAATGGGTTAATATTTTTCATGAGTTGGAGATTCATAGTCATAGAGTAATAGGGAAACCGTAATGGAAAGTCACGTTTATTGAGGGTCGATTAGATCCAGTGGTCTCAAACTAAAATTGTACCATGGACAAAAATTGATATTTTTTGCGGCCCATCTAAATTTATTTTAGCCTATGCTATTCTTTAAGTTTGAGTCCTCTGATCTAAATTTTAATCAATATATATGTCTGTTGATTAATATTCTATTTTGCCATTGACTATTTATGTATGTTAGTTAAAGAATTTGGGGGGAAATTTAGGATTTTCAATTAAGTTAAGGCGTAACAGCATCAATATGGCACCATATTGTTATCACTAAATTGATGCCGATTCACTCTCGGAGTGTTCGAAGTTGAGATTAAATTGCTTTTTATTTAAGCAATTTATTTATACTTTAATTGGAAGACGATGTCTACGGTAAATATAACAAATTTTAATTATAATTAAAATAAAGCTAGTACATTTCCCGCGGCGACACGAAATTTGATCTCGCAATCTTGATTACTTGTATAAAGAAACAAGGGTTTTATCTATAAACACAGAGACGCGGAAAATCTCACCGCTTCCCCCTTGATTATTTGGGAATCTTCGTTCGGGAAAATTTCTGGAAAATCATTTACCTGGCATTTAGTAGCACCGTTGCTCGATCTTCGTTCATTTTCTTTTCAATTCTCCGCGCTTATCTACTAAGCGCCCATTGTGCGGCCAGCATTTGTATTCAAAACACGATGGGCTGGCATCGATATTACATGGGGGCTGGGGGACCCCCACTTTGTCAGGCTGGGCAGGCGAACTACCCCGTCGTGATGACAAGTGTAGAACGCGCGGAAAAATTGGACGGGACCAGATTAAAAACGGCCCACCAAGGGACACCTTGACTCGACATAAATTATAAGGGGAACGAATATGTTTGATATTAAAAACAAAGCCCATTTTCGAGTCAAAAATTAATTTGGCTAAAAATTGCGTTACGGGAAAAATCGGCGTTAAAATTAGACTACGCACGATTTTCGCGAAAATATATTCCTGAATATATAAGCGACGGGACAAAATTATATTTGGCCAAATGTTGGAGTACCGAAACAAATATTTTTAATGAAACACTGTATTAACGCTGGATATATTTAGACAATAGAGCAATTTTTTGGTTCTTATTAGTGTTGTTTTTTTAATTAAATATATTGTAGCATGGAGCAAAATAATTCCGGCACTCATAGGTTTAATGATGGATCCTTAAGCACACATCCATGAAAGTGTAATGTAAAAACACAAAAAAGGTAATGTCCAAGAAAAAGGCTCTCTCTGCTTTTAGGCTTATATATCTTGGAGACTGACCGATTGCTTTAAATCTCTCTTTGACTTTTTAAATCAGAAAATGGAGAACATTATCTGATTGGATAACGAGCGTGAAATTAGGGCGCAATATTTATTAATTAATTTATAATTGGTTACAATGATTTTTGAGAAAATTAAAATATCTATTTAGCTCCAATTATCCTTGGCGTTTGACAAGCGAGCATCATAAGGATATATCTGCCATCACACACAGATATATTAAACTGTTTTTTAACTCCTTCAACGTTACGTTTCACTGTTAAAAGTGTCATTCGTGGTGATATTATCTTTTGGCCACTAGCGGATACGTATGTCATATTTAGTATATGAAAATAGTATATCATCAAGTTCGAAAAAGTCAATTCCCGAGATGAATCATTCTTAGATTTAATGTACACAATACTGCAATCGGACATATCCGTCATTTTCCATTGAGGTTTGCTTAATTTTCACAATGCGGATATATACGTCATACCCACTTTGCATGGACTTTGGTCTAGACGGATATATACGTCATATCAACTTAAGGGATTAACGTAATTGTCTGTAAGATCTATAGTATTAGCCATCGACTTGTCACGTCACTATCACAGACTTCCGCGAGCTTTTAATAGATATTCATGGCGGGTATATTCTGCAAAGTCAAAAAAAAGGATGACCGTGCGGATTTTGCGCGGAGAGGAGATGGCAGGAGCGTTCGACGATCTCTCTAGCGGAAGAATTTACTGTGACTGAACAAAATGGCCGATAAACATGCGGAACAAAAAAAACTAACTTTTAGGGTCCCCTCTACACGCCAGGTGTGCCAATTTTGAAACAAAAAAACCCCGCCCTCAGAAGTTATTGCAACCTTACTTTCTAGATCAGAGTAGTCAAACTCAAAAGCTAACATGGGTCAAAATAAAAAAAGCTTAAGTTGATGTGGCCCGCATAAAAATGCAAATAATTATAAAAATGTAGATTTATTTTTATATATAAGTTTGAGGTCTAATGGATCTATTCGGACCTCGATAAGTGCGGTTTCCTATAACGATTTTATTATTACTCGATATTAAGGCAGAGAAAAACATAGTTTATCAATTGAAAGTTAGTATTTCAACTACGATTATAAAATGTCGCATAAAAATGATACCGTGTATTTCTAAGGATGACTGATGAAATTAACTCCTCTTTGATGTTTATTTAAACTTACCATAAACTATATAAAAAAATATCTCTCAACAGAATCTGTGAATTTTCAACTCAAGACAAATTTTAGCCCATTGAAGAGTAACTTCGCATATAGGCGTTCGGATTCAAGCGATATATTGTAGAAAGATCATTCTTGTATAATAACCTAAATTTTCCAACTAATAATAATAACCAAAAATTAAATTAAAATGTTATTAAAAGTGAATACACATCTTTGCATTGTTTATGTTTACGCGAAGAAATGAACGAATACACTTGGATTTTTTTTTATGCGATAGATACGTTCCACGGGGAGCCGCATATAAAAAACATCGCATAAAAAAATACTTGCACAACATAGAAAACTGAGGGATAGGTTCCATTATTTTTAAAAACCGCATAACTTCAAATCAATATGATAGAATGTACAAAAAATCGCATAAAAAAAACTTTGTGACGATTTAATAATTATTTTTTTACGCAGTTCGTGATATGGAGACATGCAATTCTTAAGCTCGTTTTGAAATTTGAAAGCTCGTTCAGGATTTGAGTCACGTTCAATAAATACATTAACTAGAAAACTGCATAACTTCAAAATCGCATAAAAAAATCGGCATGAAAACAAATCCGTATTGATATTACTCAATACCCAAGTGTATTGTAGTAAAAATATTGATTGTGGCCCGCGGGTCATAGGCTTTTCAGTTTGCAAATACAGTTTGAAAAGAGTATTTTATAAAAATATAGGCAATTATTATCACTCCTCAATTTTTAGTTTAATCATCATAAGCAAATTTCCAATCAATTTAAATATGAAATTCATTTTAATACTTTACAGTTATTGTATGTATATTGCTGAATTTCTTTTAGCGCCAGGGTTCCTGTGTATTTAATTTTTTTGTCTGTAAGCATATTATTTACACGTGATTTATTCAAGGACAGAGCTCGATCCGGGAGAGGTTCTTTATAATTTTTAGGGAGAGTACAAAAGATTAATAGCGGCAAAACGAAAAGCAATTGCCGAACGGATCAATACGTATCTGAGTTCAATGTCAACATATACGTACGTGTGTTTTCATAAAATTCATGAGAAACCAATGAAAACTGTGACAAAACGATGGGACAGTCCACAAAATAAATAAAATAAAACACCCAAGCCTACACAAACAAGATTGATTGGTAGATAAGCCCACGTTGAAAGTGCGCCCTCTTCACGTTGTCCGAGCGACGGTGGCGAAATGGGGAGTCGGAGGAGTGGGAAAAATAGAAAAATATTTTCTCGAGACACATTTTCCATCGATTACCGCCTCGAAAACCTTTTCTTTTGCGGCCATAGTTTTTTCATTCACAGTGCTCCATATAAAGTTCCCTTTTGGTAAAAACCTTCAATTTGTTACTGAGGTATACATATGGGCGCATATAAGCCCTTATAACAACAATCGCGTTTATGTATGTAATTATGTGCATGTGGAGGGCCGGGCGTGTGTGTGCGCTGAGTGTGTGTTGCGTGAGCGGTGCGTGAGTGTAGCGTGCGCTGAGCGTGTTGTGCGAGTGAGTGTATAGAAACTTCTGTGCTCCACTTAAGACACATGAAAAAGACATGGATTGTATTCCCCCAATTCTTTTCTCTTTCGAGGTGACTACAAAGAACACGCCACCTTTTGTTTTGTCCTTTCCAATTCTTTCCCATTTTCTTTCTTTGATCTATTTTAAATTCGTTCTTAAGCGTTCTTTTCCTTCGTGACAATTACATTTATTTCCAATAGTTACCGTTTTATAGACGAATAAAATCGCTTTTCAAAAACAAACACGTGTAATTTTATTCCGCGAAAAATTCAAAGGGCTTTTTACATTCCGGAACACACGAAAATATTTCGACAAAACATCTCACGAAAAATAAATAGCTTTTTTATTGAAAAGAAATATTTTTCAATGGAGACATTTTATGCATTTTTTGGAGTAATAGACATTTTTTTTACTATTTCAACATTATTTTTTTTATTAATACCACATAAATATTTCTAAAAAATAATTGGTGGCATTTTAATACTTAATAAATTAATAAAATTAGGGTGAGTATTTATCCCTTTTCATTCGCATTTTTTTTGGTATAAAAAAATGCGTATAAAAGGCAGTTATTTTGTATTTAAGAAATATTTTAGAAAAATAGCATATATGAATTTCAAAAACATCATTTTTAAACCCATTTTTAGAAAAAATGCGTGAAGATCTGTCCTTTTATAGTAATGTAACATGGGCGATTAACCATCCCCACGTATAGCGCTGTTAACAGCGACATCTTTCATCTCTCTTCAAGTGCAATGTGTTATTTTAACAACGCCATCTCTTGTGGCCCTGCGGAGACATTGCACCTGCTTACCAACCGATCGCTTCTTGCGCGTGCACCGTTACCGGTTGGGCAGTGACGCGCAGGATGCAGGATGCAGGAGTCGAGAAAGTCGTCGGTTAGCCTTGACTGCGGGAGGTCGTCCCTCCTGCAGCCAGTCCTCTCTATCTCTGTCTCTCGCGTGGAATAAATAGCTATTTAGAGAAGAGAGTCTTTCCATTCGACGCCCGTCTATTCCCATCCATTCGTCCAGCAACATCACAGCCCGATAGAAGAGGCGAGGAGCCGCCCGAAGATTCTGCCTCCGAGAGCGCCCCCGCCTCAACGTTACAATAGTATATATATAAAATAATAAATAGCAATAATATTGAAGAAAACATAATACATGGTATATATATTATATATATAGTTTAAAATTTTGGCGACATAATGTCGACATACGAGTGGAAAGGTTTAATTTGCAACATTTTTGCTCTATTGAAATGAAACTTTTTAGACGCGGTAGGGCAAATCAGTTTGAACGTCAAACCGTGAAATTCAAACCGGCAATTGGTTGGAAAGAGAGGGAGATTCGTTTCTGCTCTCTTTGTCTCTATCACATACGTCATAGACATGCTACGCGCATGCGCCGCGCCGCCTCTATTGTGCGCGTATTTACACGTAGCACAAAACAACGACTAGACTGGTAGGGCACCTCTTTTATAATATATAACACAAGAACAGCTCAATTTTTTAGCTAATCATTTTCATAAAAAGTGTACAAAATAAATTTTTATTTTAATTTATTTTGGTAAAACCCATCTAAAGGTTTGTCTATAACGGGCAATTTAGTATAAGAACCAGGAAAGGTTGTCTACAATTGATCTATAGTATTTAAATGGTCTGGATGATTTAAACATAAAGCACAGAAAATAAAGTGTGAATAAAAAATATTTGTAATATTAATAGGGGTAGGTATATTTGGGGTCTATACATTCCTATACCATTCATCCGATTGCGATGACACTTTGGAGAGTTTACACCTTCGTGAATATTATAGAATTAGTACAAGCATTGTTTGTTTATGAAATTTGTTTTGTGAGATGCGCGCGCAATGGAATATAACATATTTTCAGCATTAACCCTTTAAGTAGTGAGGTAATTTTAAATCATTATAAACTTGGATGCTATATTCGTATATCTGCCATTTTTCATTCGTACAAATCCACTTATCTGTGAGGACCGTCGCAGCGTGTATGAAACTTGTACATAAATAAATAAACACTATCCATAGCACACAATATTCGGTAATTTATTCAAGTAAACATAAATAATACACTTTAAATCATTTCATTATGTCATTCACATATCATTATTAGTAGATAAATTTGGGTTAACGATCTATACAATCGTATGCAAGATAATCTCTCCGTCTCTGTTTCTCTCCAAACTTAACGTGCAAGACACTCTCCGTCTCTGTCTGTCTCTGAGCTTAACGTCTAAGAATGCTTGTTTAATTTTTTGATATTAATACCATCGAATGTACTAAAAAAACAATAAAATATTGAAGTCAATTAATTGCTTGTGGAAATATAGTTGAGCGAGTCTAGATGCATGCATTGATCACTCAATGCATTCGTGTTTTTAATCGAACAATGTTATTAGTACAAGAAAGCTCCCGCATGATGTATTTTAAGGCTTTTGCGCTTATGTTCACGTCTACGGTTCGAGGGAGCAAAAGGGGGTATTTGTTAGGGCAGTATGTGGCGCTAAATGGCGTGACGATCCACACGTGTGTATCTTGGGGATAATTGCATTTAAAATGGGGTTTTCCGCCAAAGGAGGATCTCACGTTTTTTCCGGGATCGCGTGTCCCGCTCTCCGGCGCTTCCGTAGCGGATAATTCCGTTGTTCCCAGTAATTAAATTAGGGCGCACGCAGCTCGCCCGGGCGGACGTCCCGCCGGTTGGAGCCCCACATACTCCAGCTTTTTATTTCGCACATCGCATAAATGCGTCATAAAAATAATCCGATGTTCGTCGCGTATTCATGACGACGACGCTCTGACGAATTATGCGAGGCGAATTAAAAGCACGTTCAACTCCGAAATTAACACAAAAATCTTGAATTTATTCATGCTTTTATATACTGCGAAAACACCATGATTTATATGCCGGGAGGATAATGTATTTACGCACACGCACCCGCGGCCCACTGCGCTTCCCCCCACGGGGGCTGCGCACGCATTTGCCATAACCTCAATTTGAGGTCCTGTCAATATTTTTATTTTAAGATTGAATATGTTTATTGCAGAGACTGACATTTGCATATAGACCGCGTCTACTTTGACCTACTCCACAAAATTATACAGCCTTCTCCGACCGAGCTGAACGAAAAAATATTGACACGAATAAATTGGCAAACGAGACTTTAAAAAGTACTCAAAACCCAATAGCAATAAAAATATATATTAAAATACAATTTATGATGATCGAAAATTGAAATTATGTCGTTTGATTTCTATTCGTAATATTCTAAAATCCCTCCCCCGCACCCTATATTCCTTACCAATAAGATCAATTTTTATCGAAAATTAATTAGGGCTACATGATACTTAAAAACTTGATACCCGGTCATGTATAGACTTCATAGATACATTGAAATAAGTGTTTTTAATATCTTTTCGAGAGTAATTCCTTTAAAATGGCTACAGGCAGGTCATGTGGTAAGACGAACTGATGAAAATAGAAGTTTAATACCATTATCAAATAGACCTAAGTTTTGACAGCTGATCTTCAATAAATATTATATTAGGGTGTCCCATCAGTTCCTTTCGTTTTTATATTAAGAAAAAAATGTACAATAATTTGTATTACATCAAAATTTATTGAATAATATATGATCCATTCTGTTCTATTAACTTTCTCTATCTTTCCGGAAGCCTCATAATTCCTTCTTGCCAAAATTTCCCAGATTTGTTGGCAAAATATTGATCAAGGTACATTGTTATATTATTTTTTGAATTAAAATTTTTACCACGTAAAGAATTTTTCTATTGAAGAAATAAATAATAATCTGAATTAATAGTGTCCGGAGAGTATGGAGGATGAGGTAAAACATCCCAGTCAAATGATAATAGTTCTGACACATCTAAACGATTGATGTAGCCCAATTTTGTCAGATGATTATGGACGGATGATCGTGGAATTTCTAGCTTGTTATCGCGGGTTTTCTTCATCTATGGCTATGATTAGATCTGTGTTCATTTGCGAAAGAAACTTATGGGACAACCTATTATATACAATTGATACTCCGAGCGTAGATTTTTCTGTTGCTACTCGGATCTAAGAATGCTCAACAGACGATTGATTCTCAAAACTATCTGAAATTGTATTTTTTATGTTTGACAAACGGCATAAACGTGTTGTAATAAGCTAAAAAGACGCATTGATATTATGCAAAATCACGACTGGATTCAAGTATTTATTATTGTGGAAAAAAATAACACAATATCGACATCGGAGAAGTCAGCGGGAAGAATAAGTTTTCCTGCGGCCAAGACGATTGGACGACCCTAAAACTCTACTAAAACTAAAACCATCCCAACTACAATTGACCGATACGAGGACCATGTAAAAAGGACATCCCCTGTAGTCCGTCTAGAATATTCCATATTCGAATATATTTGCCCTTTTTCACTATTCGTAAATTCGAATATTTATAAAATTAGAAAATTTAGAAAATTCATTCATAATAAATTCAAGCAAATGTAACTTATTTGAAATCTTGGATGAATTTTTATTTTCAAACTAGTTGGGTGCGAGCCACGGAATGGGGCACGTCCCTAGATAAAGAAATCCATTGGTGTCAGGTTTGAAGACTGTACGAGCCACAGAATAAGGCATGTCTCTAGACAAATAAATCTAGTGGTGTCAGAAGATCGTGTACGCTACGGAATAGCTAATTACTCTGGCAAACTGGTACCTTTGGAAAGGGTAAAAAAGAATTAAACTTAAATTTAGAAGCTAACATTTCTCATTCGTTTGCACATTTTATATAACTTTAGAAGCTTAGAAGTAATTTTATTTATACTAATTGCATAAACTGATTTATTTTGATCAAAAATACAATTCAAAATTTAAAAACAAAAAACAGTTATTTCGTGCTACAGATTAAAAAAATATGGCAAAATTTTAGGTATTTTTTCCAAAATGTTGAAAAAATTATATTTCGACAACTCTGACTGTTAGCACATAAGGCCTATGTGTGAAACCTAGCAAAAGACCCTCTAACCTCCTAAAAAAATGTGTCGATCCATATGCCAAACACCCTTTTTATAGAAAATATTCGAATACTTGGCCAATTTCATATTCGTTATTCGAATAATTGATTTTATGAATATTTGGGACCCTTAAAAGGCCATCATTTGCTGCAGACCCCAGAATTCGTAGAAGTGTACTCATGTGGTAGCTTCTTTTTGTAGCATAACTTCTTCCTTCTTCCTCCAACGCACCTTCGGTACACGTAGTTCAAAATTGATCTTCCTCGGGAACCTTCTTAAGAAATCGCGGAATAAAAGAGGGGGGGGGGGAGGACTGGAAACTTTGTGCGTAATATTCCTTGGGGATCTAAGAGGCGTGGACTGCATGGAGGGATAGACTCTGTCTAAAAAAAGAGCTCGAGAGCTCTCGAACAAATTTGCTGTCTGTCAGAAATCAACTAGCTCTGTTATGATCAACTCTTATTATTCTTAATAATGTTGTTTACAACCTTGGAACTTTTTTGTTGATCTGACATGTATGTTTGTTCTGGAAACCAGGTAATTGTTTTGACATTTGATCGAGCGCATCGCTCTAATAGGCGTTATTAATTTGAATGACCTTGACTTGGCACCGTTTGAACGCCTCGTGTATCGTTTTTTTAAGCGCTACTTGAGTGGCTTAATTATCCCAATATCATCTCCTTTATGCAAAATGTACTTTATGTTACAACAACATTTGTATTTTTATAATTTTAAGTAATTATAAAATTTTGTGTTAATTTGAAAAAAGATAACTTTTTTATATGCATATGTTGGACACATTTTTATTAAAATGTGTTATTCCCAAAGCGTTTTAATAAAAAAATGGTTCATGTACGTTTTGGGGTAGTTACGCTGCAAAAAATTATCTCCGACGTCTTCTTTTGACAGAATTAACATCATAAAACATGAAAGTCACTCTCCACTCAAATCTACTTATGTGTAACCCTTTGATGTATTATTTCATGAATATATTGTGACGGTGAAATATATTGTCGATGAGTAATGGAAGTGGGCATTGTACGCAATGGACCCGGACCTCAAAACTGGGGCTCGCGAGCTGAGAGAAACAAAAGATTTTTTTGCAAGAGCAGTGAGGCGTGCTGGGTAAAAAATGGAGGAATATGGCAGCTTGACGGCTGATCGATGTGCGCCATCTGATGGCACCGAAAATGGTTAATGGTGTGTCCACGGGAACACTTCCGCAGCGGACTGGACTCCACGGCCTTCATTTTTTGTTTTGGATGGTCGTCCGAGACATCCACTGATTGCGTTTCTTTCATCTTGGCCCAAAAAAAAAAAAAAACGGTGGTCGGGGATCGGATAGTGATATACACGAAGCTGTCATCGGGATACGTACACATCAGCATAGGGGTGTCGAGGCAATAAAGGGAGGAATCGATCATTTGAATGGCCGGGGGGGTAATATTTTTTCAGCCTGGGCTAATTATTGATATAAAATATTTGAGGGACGTCGAATTGGCAGGCAGGGAGTAATGAATTGAACGTGACGTGTTTACTATGTATGTATGTAAATGACAGGTTAATGAGGTCGCTTATTACCCTTCATTAACAATTCTGGCCTTTGATTATAAAATCATAATTTAATATACATGCGGGTTCAGCTTTCGATTGATTGCTATAATTGGAACTGCATAATGCGTTTTGATGCAATGTTTATAGCTTTGAACTGCATGTAGCATTTAATACCAGTTTAATACCGAAACATCAATCAACACATACACGAAAAAGTTTTATGACGGTTTTTCAATTGATTAATTAATTTTATTTTTGTATACAAAAAGGGCGAATATTTTGGCAGTGAGTTTATATCGAGACATGGTTCAGGAAACACATTTTTTAAAGTAAAACTTATATAGACGCGATAGGGCAAATTTGAGCCGAACAAGACAAAAAAATAAACTCCAAGTGAGAGCAACACAATTGAATGAGAAGCAAAATGCGCATGCGCCATTCCTCATTAAATGTGTGTATACGTAGCAACATAGAGCAACCAGTAGCATTTTTTATATATTACACAAATACAGCTAAATCTTTTAGCCAACAGTTTCAATTGTGTAAAAAAAGAAATAGATAAAAATATAAATACTTACTTTAAAATTTAAAATTACTTCATTTAAAATATTTTGTAGCATTATTTAAAAAAAAAATATAGCAAATTATTTGCTCATCTAGAATATTTTCGTACCATTTTAAATTAAATTTTATGTAACTTTTTTTCCTTTGAGTTTTGCTTTATTTGGTTAGTTGAGTAAAAATGTTCACAAACTCATCGTTTTTTATAACAGCATTTCTTTGTTAGAAAACCAACGCAGATTACTTTATCGATGACTTGACTTAATGCGTTGACAAAATTAACCTGTATGGTAGTACGGTCGCCTATTTGCGAGCGAATTCCAGTAACTTAAACAGAGAATTCTACACGTTGAACTCGGAGACAGAGACGGAGAGTGTCTTGCACATTGGGTTTGAAGTGAAACAGAGACGGAGAGAATATCTTGCGTACATCGTTCCCAAATGTATCAACTAATAATGATGTGTGAATGATATAATAAATCAATTTCAAGTGTATTGTTTATGTTTACTTGAATAAATAGCCGAATTTTGTGCGCTATCGACAGTGTTTATTTATTTAAATACAAGCTTCATACACGCTGCGACGGTTCTGACAGATAATTGGATTTTTATGACGATATTTGGTGGACAAGCAAATATATTATTTAAGATTTTCATTAGCTCATTACTCAATGGATTAAAGGAAGTAAACCCTGGAGTATTAAAATTGGAATTTATGTTATTAATGAATACTTTTCTAATCAAACTATGATGGTTATTCAGAAAGTAAGGTTACAAAATTTATGTGGAATCAAAAAATGCTTGTATTTAATTTAAATTTACAGGATACGTCAAAAATATATTAATCTATTTTCAAAGTAAACTCAAAACACTTAAAAATATCGTCCTTTGAGGAGTTGGGTTTATTTAATGCTGATTTATTAATATTGGCGAACAAAATTAATACAATTCAGCATATATCTTAAAAATCGAAATATTGTCCATCAAGGGTTTTTGACATTGAAATATTTCCAAGAAAGCTAAACTATTTCCATTGACAATTTTTCATGGAAGTCCTTAATTTTTATAACAAGTCTAATTTACACTTTCTCTGAATGCCTCAGAAATAATTATGTTTAAATAAAAAAAGCAAATGTACAAAGGGAAAAAAAACAGTTCTTTGTGAAAGATTTATTTGTACGTTTCAGCTCTCTGGATTACTTAAAGGGGATTATTAACGATAGCTGAAGGATTTCAGAGGCTTTCAAGCTATGATTTTTAAGTTTGTTTAAAAATGTGTACGTATCGCTAGGGGGATGATTTCCAAACGTAATGGATTTACTCAAATCTGGCAAGCAGAATAATATTATTTTTCAGCACAAGAATGCGAACCCGAAGGTTCGCGGATCCTATAGTACGACGAAAGAAGATCCGCCGTAACAAGATTCGGTGCCCATGTTCCCAAAAAAAAAAAAAACATTATCGACGATGAAAGAGTAAACGCGGTTTTGAAAATCGAATAAAAATAACGTAATGAAATTTTAGGAACTTTCGTAACCGGAGTAAGAGCGCATTCCGCGGGAAAAAGCTCGCATCTCGAGTGTGAAATATAAACGAAAACCATATTACGGGGTGGGTGGCGCCCGCTAGGGGTTGACGCAAGGGTTCAGGTGATTCCCCGCCCGCTGTGTCTTGAGAAATGAAAGTCAAAAATGAATGGGAGCGGCAGCACGCCCCCGTGCCGCTGCCGGATTATGGAAAAAAGGCACCCAAAAGGGCACGTTGATATATTCCGTAGACGGTTTTCAATGAATTATACATTTTACTCGTTAAGTGAGTACGGGATCCTTAAAGCAGACTCGTCCTTTGCTCCTTTGTGCCATAATACCGCGACAATGATTTTGAATACCGCCATAATTTCAGCGTAGTCAATTGGAACAAATTCTGCTCGCGAATCGAACCATTGCAAATATATTAGTTAAAATACTTAAATATTAAATTTTTGATGTATTTATGCATATATTTTTATACAAAAACCTCGTGATACAGCGTCTGTACCACTATTGAATTCGACACATGCTAATCGATGGGCGTCCCGGCTATGATACACATGTCGTTTCATTGGTCATTACATAAACATGTATTTATAATGTCATTAAAATAGATAAAAGATTTCATCATAATTATAGCTTTTGCTTGAATGAAGACATTAGTAACCATGAAAATATTTATTCAATGGATAAAGTCAAAATTATATCTCCATACATTTAGAAATTGCATAAATAGGATAAGAGGCATTTAAAGGAATTAAGTAAGCAGCTTGTCCTATATTTCTATATAAAATTTTAATAATTTTCCAAATGAACGTAAAAACGATAGGGATTCAAATATTACCCGGAATTTTGCTGTAAAAATGTAGTAGTCATATTTAATTTTTTTTACGGCAAAATTCCGGGTTATATTTGAATTCTTCTCGTATTTGAGTGTGAATGACTATTCCAGTGAGCTAAAACATTTCAATGTGAATAATATATTCAGTATACAAAATATGTTTTTTCCGTTTGCTCAATGATAGTTTAAAACAGCAAGTGAACGTAAAAAAACAAGAACCTGCTCAGATCATAATATAAATCACAATGACTAGATATGTTGCAATACATGTTTTGGTGTCAATTATATAACCATGTCTTTCGTATGTCGAATGACGTGATGAAATTTTCGATGTTCAAGCGGAGATTTATCTGTCCAAATAAATAACGTTAAATGGCAAAAAATCACCAAATTAGTTTCAAATACTAATTTGTGAGAGCTTAGAATCCTTCGCTAAGTTCAAACACACAAAGCTCAACATTTATACGTTAACAAGGATAAGCATAAAGTGGATGAGCATGCGTAGGCACTAATACAGTTATCCCGATAAACTAACAAAGTACACATGGCAGATTTCCTCTAGGAATATGGTGAAAACTAGGTTTATTGCAACGAAACAAATTCATTAATTAATTAAAATGTACTGGGGTTGCGAAAACACGTTCAAAAAGCAACAAAACCAAGTTCCAGACAAAACATTTCCATTTACGCCCACATCTATATTTTACGCTTTCGCCCTCCCGAAGGATTGCAGGGGCGAGCTCCTGACATCCCAGGACTTGTGAGACATTCGACCTTCAAAAGTTCCAAGGAATACATTACACCGTCTGATTCGATTCCCCTAATAATGAACACATCAATTCTGTCAATGGAGTTTCCTAGCAAAAACGCTCAAACCGTCTGAACATTCACAGCGATCCTGCGAAATAAAGAGTTAATAGACTCATCTAACATCAAAGCAAAACGTTGATCGATTGAATAGATTTGGAGTTTTTACAACGACATGAATCATCGCTGGAAAATAGTTAATATGGCATATAATACAAAGAATATATAAGGCAGCTCATAAGCTGCTCGAAAAGATTATTCATGAGTGGATGTAAAATTCAGATTTTATCACCAGAAATATGCATATGTTAACACTTTAAAGTTCACCACCAGGCTTGACCAGGAATCTAGGTCGAAATATATGGGTCATTAGTATTTATATTGTATATTAATGCTTTTTTGAGGACAGTTTTTAATACAAACTAGTATGCTAAAGTAGAAAATATACAATAAAATTAATAAAAATGTCATAAGTTATTAGAGTGATGCATAAGTTCTTGATCATCTAATGTATTATGATACCCTGTAGTATTTGATTTCGAATTCTAACAAAGCATATTTGCCTATGGAGTAAATGTAAAATCCACTTACAAGTATTTGGAATCGTTGTAAATCATCTTTAGACCAAAGACTAATCAATTTTCAAATGTGTCGTAAGTTTCCATGTGGATTGAATGGAATACTTATTCTATAGAATTATTCTAGCAGACTATCTTCTTCATTTTCGTTTGATGTACAGCTTCTCAGTCAGGATTAAGTCTAGGTTCATATAAATTCACTTTTCTCTGAAAACCGCGCAGCGTGAGTCAATCTTGTATTTCAATAAATTAACCTCAACACTATCGATAGTACAAAACATTCGTTCATTTCTTCGCGTAAACACAAAAAATACAAATGTATGTATTTACTTTTAGCAACAAAATAATGCATTTTTTGAAGTTTGAAATCGATCAATTTGGGCTATTATTATTAGTCGATAAATTTAAGTTATCGTTATCGATTGATACAATCGTACGATGTACGCAAAACACTCTCTCCGTCTCTGTCTCCGATTCACAATCTTCGAATTCAACGTGCAAGAATGCTATTTCTGTATCGCTTAAATCCGATCGCCTATATGCGAAGTTCCTCATCAATGGGGTTAAGTGATTATTTTTTTTTTTAAATTAATACCTAAAAAATATTTTACTAGGGGCACAAAAAAAAATAATGGTGTGTATACAATGTTAACAAAAAATAAAAATATTTATAATGTGTTGTGACAACCCTGAACAAGAAATGATCAATGCTTGTAAATGATTCCGCAGGACAACACGTGGTATACATGCATACGCTAGGATACAAAAGTCGGCTTTATATACAATATAATTTGTAAGTTAAATCGTTTTTTTTTATGCAATTTCTGATTTCTTTAATTTTTTTTAGTATTTAAAAGGTTAATGTTAATTAAAAAGTCAATTAAATGCATTTCGTTTAATGTTCGGGAGCTGCATTCAGCTCGTTAACTGTAGCTTGCCAAGCTTGCTGTGCGCTTTATCGAACAAATGGGCGCTCAATATAAATGCAGTGTATTAGTTTTGCAAATTAGGCTGCGCGCGCAATTGAGCGTGCTAGAGAAGTGGTTCGCTTGAAAGGTTCGATGATATCACAGGCTGTTTAGCATTTATAGCGCACTCAATGGAATAAATACCATGGCGTGATCTTATTCATCGACTCTGACAATTGAAAGTCTATCAAATTTTTCATATAATTTTCGTATTTGACTCAATCGATAAAAGGAGTATCAACTTACACCTGGAAAGCAAAGCAATATTAGCAACTCGAAACAACTAAAATACCAACTAAAATAATGGAAAACGTGGACCAACAGTTACCCTCGGTGGATAATTTTAAGTTGAATCTAATATGGGTATGATTAACACGGAATAATTTAACATTTAGGTAAAATAGAAACTTTTCGGATGAATTAAAAATAACTTTGTAATGTGTTCGTTGACTTTTCCTTACATGTATATAAAGTTTGGATGGTTCACAGAATTATCAAATTGAATACAAACTTGTGATTAAATTACGAATTCGAAAAGATACCTTTTGCGAATGTCGTTTGTCAAATTATGACTTTCATATGTAAAAAAATACAAAAAATAAATTTGTCAAATGAAAAATCTAAGCTTTAAAGTTTAGATATTTTAATTCCAAAAAAATAATCTGCAATATAACGTTCAAGATTTATTTTGTATATATTTTCTTTTACGTATTGCCATTTCAATAACAAATCTCAATTTATCAAATTGCACAATATTTTTAAATATACAATCTAAAAAGTATAGTTAAATGGGTTTCTGAGGTTGGGTTACTTTTTTTTTTGAAATTGGCGAAACATCAGTTTGTTTGTTTGGTCCTGCGTGTTTGTCAGCCATTTTGTTCAGTCACAGTAAAGTCTACCGATGAAGAAGTCGTTGCGCACTCCCGTCACCTTCTTTCTATGTGAAATCTACATGGTCATCCGTTTTTTGACTTTACAGAACCATACCGCCGCGAATATTCATCGGAAACTCTTGGAGGTTTATGGTAGTGATGTGATGAGTCGACAAAATGTCATAAGATGGGTTAGATTATGACTTGAGAAGAACTTGTGTACAAAAATAAATAACAAGTGCAAAATGATCGCCATGTGTCGTTTGACTACTTTTTCGAAGAATTTCCTGATATTTTTAGAAGTCTTCTCGGTGATATTGTGTTCATATTGTTTATAAATGGTTGCGCTTAAATTTTTGGATCGTTTTGCACAAGTGTAAGAAGTTTTTTAAAGTTTGGTCTATTTTTATGCGGATCTTTATTATGCGATTTTAAAGCTATGCAGTTTTCATAAATAATGGAACCTATCACTCATTTTTCTATAGGGGACAAAGCTTTTTTATGCGAATGCGCATAAAAAAAATACAATCAATATTACTGCAAGTTACAACCGTTAAAGTGTGAGTGTGTATAGCGCAATATTGCCATTGATAAGAAATTGGCAATTTTGGATTACTTGGCTAATAGATAAAATTCTACCGATATAGGTAAATCTCAACCTGTGGGAATCGACCATAGGAGCAATTAAGAAAATCGAAGTCGCCATCGGAATATCAGTAATGTAGCTTAAGAATTTGATGTCTCCAAATCACGAGCTGCGTAAAAATAATGGTTGAATCGTCGTAAAGTTTAATTACCGATAACATTTTAAAAAAGACGATTTTAATATAGAAAGATGACGTGTTTTTATTTATATTATTATTTTTTTATGCGATTTCTGGTACATACAATCACATTTATTTGAAGTTATGCGGTTTTAAAAAATGTTGGAACCTATCATAGTTTTAATATTTTTTATGCGATTTTTTTATATGCGAGTCCCCGTGGAACGTATCTATTGCATAAAAACAGACCCAAGTGTAGTTTAATATATCCTGTGAATTGTTGTAACCTTACTTTCTGGATGACCGTCATAATACAAATATACACTTAAACAAATATATAATATGAAGCAATAATACGACGTCAAATATAAGATAAAAAGTGGCTTCGTATGTTAAGAAAATCGAACAGAGAGAGGACTAAAAGCGGTATTCGAATTTTGTATATTCATTACGATAAGACTCAGCTGCGAGACTTCGAAGATGAACCTCTTTCTCCAAGCATAGTCAATGTCGGTTTTAAAACGACAAAAAACGATAATTTATTTGCGTCATGGGTTTTGGTTATCTTTCTTACTCCCAAAGGTGTCAGATCCAATCTTCCCCCCCCCCCTCTAAAACTGTTAATAAAAAAGTAAAATAAATTTTAAGATCTTCATGATTTTTTATATTTAAAGGTAATAAAATATGTGTCCAATATTTATTTTAAATGCATACAGTTGAGGTCTAAAAATGTATGCATTAATCGAGCAATTTTTGCGCCATACTAATATTTAATTGCACAGCGCCATCTGTTATCACTTTTTGTACTAAACAATTGCATCGAAAATTAAAAATTGCTTTATTTTTGCGCTTAGATATTTAGATAAGCTTTTATTCTTAAAAATAAAAATAAATATGGTCCCATTCGCAGCTATGTCACATGTGAAATTTTCACACACGTCGAACGTATTTCGAAATGTTATTTAGATATTTTAATATAAGCCATTTGCCATGTGGTGCCACAATGGCGTCAGTAGATGGCAGCAGCCATTCCACTGACATTTACCTCTTTACGTGACGCGCAACATCTGCGATGCATAAAAGTAGACAGGTTTTTTATGAACACCCGTTCTACCTTATCACGTCAGGCATAACCGAGTTAAAATTGAGTTTTAAGAGACGCTTTTTATGCGGGGCCTACTACGTGAGGAGGAGACTTATTTATAAGTGAATGACATTTTTTTTATATATAAAAAGTGTATAAAAGAAAACGTGCCAAACGCGCCACAGGTAAGGCCTCATTTCGCTAGTGGCGACATTATATTATATTTTCCCCTGTGTCACATTGCTAATTTAAAATATATATAATTATGCGAGCATTCCAGTTCGCATTTATGTATTGCGAATAAATGAGCATTAAATTTGGGAATCATGCAAATTCAAATCCCCCCCCCCTCCCCATGACATATTCTGCATACAATAGGAACCATTGTTATAAGAGTTTTCCGGATTCATTTTAGCATTTCCGTTTCCATAATTTCCAGGGGCGTGTGGCCGGCACATCACTCAGCCGCTTTTTCTGACGGGCGGCTATTTGTTCACCACGGGGAATATGAGTTTTCCGCAATTTTCCTCGTTTTTCCTCGTGATGTTGGGCAGTATATAATGGGAGATTATATCGATGTCTGTCGAGAAAAATATCGCCCGTCCGTTTCACACAATCGAATAGTTTCACATGAATATATATTTATTTATTGTGGGTCGAGAAAAGCGTGGGAAACGATTTCCACGAGCATCTGGGGGGGTTGGGGACCCTCTTTCTAATTTGTCACATTTTGGCAACTTGGACTTGGGCTCAAATGAGTACTAATCAATATTTAACCTTGGGTCAGCATACCATTATTGACTCAATCAATATTTTATGCCTGAAGATCAGATAAACAGAATAAATGAAATAAAACGAGATGCCACCATCATTGTTCGTTTAGTAATTGAATTCAAACCATTACCGACCATTCAATCATCTATAGAAATGAATAATATATGCCAAAAAAATTAACAATGCTTTAACATACGCATAAGTGTATTATATTGATGCGGGCGATGGCAGATGTTAAAGCTTTTTTATTACTGAAAAAAAAAACTATAATATTTATTAATTGTATTTTAATATTTGCTTAAAGCAATCAATTTTAATGAAAAATCATCAGGAAAAATGCTTAATCAATTTTCTCTTTAAAACGGAATTTTGAGAAGACTTGAAAAAACGATTGATTTCGCGTTGCGCAACAGAAGATGCTACTTTTCACCTTCTTTCTTCAGTGACGGGATCAAAACTTCAGTTGTATTTTTATATATCACTAGCTGATATTCGGCGCGTTGCTGCCATAAAAGTAATAATTCTGAAATTATCATTTAAAATTTGAAAGCGTTATCATGCGTTTAATTAGGAATGATGGATATAATTAAATTTATTTTGTTGGTTTTATTATAAACATGAACAAACATACAAACATTGATTTTTATATTTAAGAAGATCAACTATAATTTAATTATAATATACTTTATATTATTTGAGAAAGTACAAACAATAAGTTGGCAAAATTGTACTGCAATCGAATGAACGGTATGGCAGCGCATTAAACACGGACAAACAAACATTGATTTTTTTATATTAGACTATGCTTATGTCACTCGCAAAATCTTTAGCAATAAGTAGACGAAGTTTAATTGCAATCCAATAAACGGTATGGAAGCGCATTTCGAACGAACATAACCCAATTCATTTTTATATATTAGATTAATAAATTTGTACAGCAAAATTCCGTGTTATATTTGAATTTTCCCCGTATACTATATTTATAACCTAATCAAAATATATGTATATTATTATTATATTTATAACCAATTATTTCCCTAATCATTTAATTATTAATATAGAATATTTACTTAATTAATATTTAAAATCTTTCGTCATCTGTACTTATATAAGTACAGTAAATAAAATCCACAAGGCAAATTTCTTTCCAAATGTGCTCTAATTAGGAGTGTGTTGTTTGAATTCAAAAATAGATATGAAAGGTTCCATGAGCTAAAAACAACTTTATAATATTCCAATTTATTTTTATTATTGTCGTAAATTACTCACTCTATCAATATTAGTTAGGCAGTCGAAAAATATGAAATTAGTAATTAATGATCAATTAGTAATATTTATTCTAATTATAACTCAAATTTGCTGATGCGGTAATTATATAGGTTGTTTTGCACATGGACCTACAATATTTTTTTGCTACGTTTCACATATAGACCCTATGTCCAATGGTATCAGGTCTAAAGATCGTGGGAGCCACGGAATAGGGCACGTCTCCAGGCGAAGAAATCCACTGGTGTCAGGTCTGGTGACCGTGCGAGCCACGGAATAGGGCTGCCAAAATAATTTATTTACGCTATCAAATTTACATTGCAAAATACAGTTATTTCGTGCTATTACGATTATGGATTAAAACAAGTTATGATGGTTTAAAGGTGAAATTTGGGTATTCATTCAAAATATTGAAAAAAAATATATTTCGACAACTCTGATACTTAGGACCCCTTTAACTCCCAAAAATAATTTGTCAGTCCATTTGCAAAATACCCTATATTCATATAATATGGATTTGAGCTTAAGCCTTTAAATAAGAGTTCATGAATTAATCTACTATTTTTATTTTATTTTTGACTATATTTTAAATGTTTTTGATTAATACTTAACACCTTAGAAACATAGGGAGAAAAAATTGTTTTTTTCCCATTTGATCGCAGTGTCAAAATTCAGGTATCAATTTGCTGAATAGACCAAATAAATTTCCCGAAAACGGAATTTAAGCCGTATCCAAGTCTGCAACGACATTGGACGTAGGGGAAAAATGTTTTTGGGGTGGAAATGTGTAGTGGTCAGAATGAATGATGTCCAGGGCCAGCCCTCGGAAATATTTTGAGCTGCAGGGGTCAAACATGCCCGTATGTCATATGTCATACATTGTGAAAGACGACCCTCGCTGGACTTCAAACACAACCCCATTTTACAAACAAAATGATCTTCCAGGAAATTAATATTTATACGCATAATGCTTCCGAATGTTGCCATGTCTTATGGTAAGAATCTCGTATTGCAATGCGAATTTGGGACAAATACACTCGTTAGGCGAAGAAACGAACTCAGTATTTATTCATTGGGCTATAAAGCCCCGCCATATTCACGTCCTAATGAATTAGAGTCCTTAAGTTTCATTTGCTTTGACTAATGAAAGCCTTTTAGTGTCGTTAATACTGTTGACCTAACGTGTATACATCGCATGGTGATTAGTCCTCACTACTTCTCCTTTTTCTTTTCTTTCGTCCTCATTACTTTTCGACGATCGGTTCTTCTACGTGTCCTGCTTGTACGAATAATTATGGCGATAAAACTGCCTATTTGTTTTCAAAAGCGATGTTCTTTCATTCAATATCTTTTTGTGAAGGTGTATTCTTTGGAAGCTCTGTCTCGAGTGTCTCCCTTTGCAGGAAGCTTTATATTATATGAAATGAATGCTTATTCTGCTTTATAAAGTAACGAGAAAAATATTTCATCCATTAGATTGCTGTATACCTTGGGCATTATAAAATAATATTAATTATTATTTTCCAACGAAACAATTCCTTTTTTGAACAAATATTTAGTGTTAAAAATAATGCATAATGTAATCAGTAGACCAGTATCTTGCCTATTTTATTATATATTACACAAACACAGCCTTATATTTGAATTAAAATTTTCCGTTAAAAAATAGGGGAGAAAAGCAATGCATAATATTAAGGAACTAAGAAGCTTTACTTCTATCGTGTGAGAGTCTGAGCAATGCTAAAATAATGCTACTGTAACAATATGTATTATTATTATAATATTAGTAAACCATAGTTAGTATTCCTATGAAGCCTCTAAGGGCTTTAGTGTTAAAATGTTCAAAGATAATGAGGATGACATCTACATAATCTGACTTGACAGTTGACCTACAAAATGATAAGCAATGAACACAATAAGTATTTGTATTATTTCTGGGATATCTGTTAAATTAGTTATTATTCCCAAATTATAATGGCTTCATTCATTTTAGCATAATCCATCTAATATAATATTTTTATGCATAATATCATTATTATAGAACACATTATGACCTTAACAAGTGCCTGCCAGTGCATAGTCATTCACTGCTTCAAACCATATATGAGAGACTTTGTGCTCAATATTATATGCTGTTTATTTTACTTGGTATAAATTTATATATATAAATACATGTAGATTTCTACGATTTGAATTTTTTGGCGGCCTACGTCAACTTAAGCTTTTTTTTATTTTGGCCTATGTTAGCTTTTGGGTTTGACTCCTCTGTTGTAATAGAGTACCTACATTTGCCTATACTATCGGGATGATGACTCCTAAATTTATAACAACGGGTTGTGAGGAGCTGCTAATGAGGTTTTAAATAAAATGCACTGCTTTAACAAACATTCTGTTACAAGCAAAAGAAAATCAGGGAAAATTGATAGAAATGCAAATAAAAAAGGTATTAAAAATTAATCCGAAAAAGCAAATTCCAACACAATACAATGTTCAAAAGAAGGCATCATACGAATCTTTATATGATACAGGAAGGGATGCTCACATATGTATAATTATGGATACACACACAAGCTCCCACACATCAGCGAACATATTTATTTACCGAAAGAGTACCGCCGTTTTCCCCCTTTATTTATTTAACAATTTATTTTCTTCGGCTCCGTGGCGTGATGGGTTGAAATAACAAATATAGAATTTTCCACGGCAAAAAATAATCGTTTGTATTTTTCTTTCGCGTGTTTGCGCCACAGCCTCCCGACAGGTGTGCGCCGGAAAAATGAGATGGGCCATCATTTATATCATTACTTTAGACGGAAAATAATGCTAACTCGGTTTAGTTTTCCGCTAATGTGAGCATTTATCCGCTTATTAAATTATCGATAATTAATGACGTAACCTTCTCGAGGTGAAAATTTCCCTCCCCTAATTCAAAGCACAATGCATGCAGATGAACGTGTTAAGGGATCATCTCACTTTGAGGGCTCAAAATATAGGCAATTTTTTTACAGTAAATATACCGTATAATGAAATGAATATTTTTGGGATTTATTATACCACTCTTATATAATACTAAAAAAATAATTTATAATTAAAAAATATATTATATCATTTTAAAAATATCAAATTTGCACGCCAAAGTTCACAACTCTCATCAGTTTTTCATTCAGGCTTACCTGAAATAGAGAGTTAAAAAGATTCTTAATCTCTATGAGTGTCGCTATAATATAATGCTTAATTAATACTTAATATTTAAAAGTAATAAAATGGCGCTGGTTTGAAAAAAGTTTGGAAAATAACTATTTTTTGGGGGTATTTTTTAGTGTAAAGCATAAGATAAAATAAATATTTTGACCCGATTTTGCAAACTGCCATAGTCATTACATGTATAAAATAAGCTTGTAAAATTTCAGGCAAATCGGCGACTTAATTTTTCGAAATTCTTTCAACGCCACGTGCAAAAATGACGTTTAGAGAAAAACGCGTTTAAAGTTTTAAGTACTTAAAAATTGTTGAAAATGATAACTCACTACCAATCAGCGATTCCAACTACATAAAGTAATTCTTTATCTATATTAACAGCTTAACGACCGCATGTTTTTTTAATGAATTTTGCCTGGCGGTCTTCGATTTTGCAAAAAAAACAAATAAACTGTCATTTTACTAAATTAACTATGTTTCTTAAACCACTTTAGATCTCTTAGTAACCCAATAATTTTTCAATAGAATGGAACGTATGATATAGGATTCATATAAGAATCCACGACAGCAACCGAAGTTTTTCAAAGACTCAAATACGAGTCCGCGGCCGTTAAGCTGTTAAACTTGTATTTTTTGACTAATCTGGCGTCTCTTCGAGTTGTTCTCTTCTTTTTAAAAGATTCGGAGCGCGTTAAAACTCTCATTATTATTTTAGGTATTTAAACCAAAGCATCTTTCCAGTAAATCATCAGACGATAATTTTTCTTAAATAGGCATAAGAATTGCTAAAATTCCTCTTTGGGAATGGGAGGATGCTTGTATACATTTAACGATTCGTTGGTTTGGAATTTGATTTTCGAAGCACTTCGTACAGAGTTCTTAGACTTTTTGTGTCCTTAATATCCATTAAATCTGTGTTAACATCTTTTGACTTAATTAGATAATATAAGAAAGATATCCAGCAGAAATTAAAAAAAATAAAAAAATAACGCGATAAAGTGAGATGACTCTTCAAGTATAGAGATTTGATTGTGAATACTTATTTGAGTAGGAGATGCTGTATTTAATTTTAAGTAGCTATATTAGCTTAATCACTTTTGCACTTGTGTAAGTTTGAAATGCGGACGCGTAAAATGTAGACTGAGAGTCGACCGAAAGTCTTGGCCGCAGGAAGTTGTTTTCTTTCCAATAACTCGCATTCAGGATTTTTTTTATGTTTATGCATATTTAACTTCATTATCTCAAGAGCTAAGTATTTTATGATAACGGCTTTTAATGTATTTTTAATTTAAGTGGGAAAATAATCCATAGAGTTCGTCAAATTCGTTTAGATAAATTTTACTATTATATAATCATTTTCTGACTTACACCATTTGACCTATATTTTGCTTAGATAGTGTACAAATAAATGGGAAACCAGCATGCCAAATACTTTCTAGCATAAGAGTGGTTTTAGGGTAGGTCATAAAGGACGAAAAACGTGCGGTGGTGAATACACGATTCAAAAAAGCCTCTCGCATCCTGAGAGCGATTCGATTCCTTCTTAAAAATTGGTAAAGTCCTGTTTGTTCAGTTCGTTCGTCATAATACCACCCTCGCCCCGGAATTTATAAAAAATGTATTCCACCCAGCAGGATAGAGAAAGGATAGATAGGTCGCCGGAGTTTTGTGTACATTACTCTGATGTCCTTTTGCGGCGCATGAACTTAAGATGTCAGTGTTAGTATTCAATCACTCGGCCCGGGGCCATCCAACTGGGGGGGACAAACAGAAAAATGTTGGCAGGAAACACTCGCTGATCTCTCCCCGGGGAACAAAGGGAAGATAAATGTTCAAACAATGAAAATGAAGACAGTACCCTTTCGTAGAATATACACAAATAATATATGAGACCTGGCCGTAGCCTTTGTGTCATTTTGCACACAAAGGGAAGAAAACATTTTTGTTTGTGCAAATATATACGTTGACAATTATCTAAGGTCGCTACGTCATCTCAGACCTGTTCGGAACACAAAGTAGCATTCGGGAACAATTAGAACAATACAGAACCATCCACAATTACAGGTATTTACAGGGCGGAGTCTGCTCACGTACGAATTAAAGGTCGTGTGTATGATACGGACACCGTTGGGTCAATTTTAATCCTTGCGGCTGACATTCGGCACGTTTTATAAGATCGATGCTTATCGTGTGATATTTTTGCAAAAACTGTGCAAATATCGCTGAAGTGCGATGTTTCACTGCGAGCGTGCTAATAGACGACACAACAATGGACGATGATATAATATCCTTACACAACAGCCATGACAAATTGATAATACGGCAATTTGCATCTGTAGCGTGGGCGATTCACCATCCCCGCGCAATGGCGCTGTTAATCTGAGCAGATATAATTCCCAGATTAACAGCCACATCTTCCGTCTCTCTTTAAGCGGAATGTGTTATTTTAACAGCGCCATCTTCCCGTGGCGTAATGGATACATTGCAGCTGCGATATCAACTGATCGCTTCATGCATGTGTAACGTTGCCGGTTGGGTGGTGACGCGCAGGAGGCGAGAGTCGAGGAGTCGTCGGTTAGCCTTGGCTGCGGTAGGACGTCCTTCCCGCAGTCAGATCTTTCTCTTCCTCGTATTGAATAAAGAGTTATCTAAGGATGAGAGTATTTTTGTTTGATGCCCGTTCAACCCCACCCATTCGTCCGGCTACATCATGACCTAAAAGAAGAACGGACTCGTGCGCTGGCGCGGCTATCCCGACGAGCACGTGGGAGGCGGGGAGCCACCTGGGAATTTTTTCCCGTAAGCACCTCTGCTCCGTTCGCTACCCACGTTCTTTATTATAGTAAGGATTAATAACTGTGCATGGTAGAGGACTACTACGCGAGGTTAACGCCACCACGAGTCCAACTTCGGCTTGAAGAAGGCTACAGGAGATGATGGACTGAAGGGGCTCCCTTTTCTCTATGGTATTAGTATTGGTTTGGTTTTTTGTAGTATTTAGCCACGGAGACGAGGTACGCAGCATAGGGTAAGCAGACACAATGAGACAGCTCCACAAAAAGACGACAGACTCACCACCTTATCCCATAATAGATCCTTACCGGGCATCGGTGTTTTGGCAATTACCCACATTAAATTGGAAAGGAGACAAGCCATAATTGTGAAGCGACCATCGATTATGCTTCATACATGATCTTCGACTTCATAAAGTGAGACGTTGAATGGTCAGTACATTGTCAAAAATAGGGTCTACATCTAAATCTGCTTCTAAGATTACACATTTTATGCCAGTTACTGAGGCGAAGGAAGAAATATTGAATTTCTTTCATTGAGACAGTGAAAAATAATTGCATTAATCTTATTAGTGAAAAGCAGAATTTGGGGTCATGGGGATGAGGGATGAGTTGTATATTTTTTTCTTTAAAATAAGAATGTTTTATGTCGATATTTTAATCAAATGACTCTAATCCATAGTAACGAGCAAATGTACATGGGCGACATCCAGCGGAAATATTGCCAATCTCGCCTGTGTATCATCATTAAAAACGTTGTATTTACGAGGCAAGGACTTATGTAAATTGCTTCCATTTCTTAAAGCACAAAATCGTCCCATTTCACTATACACGTCCCATTTATTTTACTAACTTCAGAATGTCATCCGTAAAAAGGAGCATTACAGTAAAAAGAGCGCTCTAAACTGCAACGACTCAATACGGAAAGCGCTAAAAACGCCTATCAAAATTATTAACTTTTAAAGGTAGGACGCTTTCGGCCTTTAACAACGCTTTTTGTCGTATCTATATGCTTGTAGATAAATTACTTATTTGTTTCGTCATCTTCTGAATTTATGACCGGGATAAGTGCTCCGTTTACGGGAGCGAGCATTAAAAAAATAATTAATGGAGCGCGTCTCCTCTCTGGAAGAATTTTTTAAGTTTTCCTTAAAGAACGTGAAAAGATTAATATTCCAAAGCATCGTTTGATACGAAGACTGCAAAAGACGTTAGACATAAAACGAGTGGAACTATTTGTGATTTTCGAACAATTTCAAGTTTGGAACTTCACCCACTATTATTCACGATTCAACAAAGCGTCTGCACGTTGAATTCTTAAAAATATTTACAGACCAACACTTGATCTGGCACTGAGCCATTTTCTTACAAATATAATTCTATACATTCGCTTTGCTAAAGTTATTTTCGTTGTTTGCCCCAAAAAAAAAAAAAAACAAAATTTTAAGCACAATCACATTAATAAAATTTTGGGAGAGAAATCTGCATTGTATGCATTGGCTCTAACTACAACAATATATTCTCATTGCAACAGTAGAACTTGGTAAGCCTTGGTAAGAGGGTAAGGCTTTAATACTATTAATGTCGAGGATATTTAAGCACTATTAGGGGAAGACGAGATGAATGATTTGGTGGAATTGGCATCTGAGATAATCCAAAATTCAAGAGACGATAAAACATATGATAACGACGAAATTTATAAAGTTCTATTATTTTTATAAGACAGTATAGTAATATTGAATAACCTGTAGAAATGATCAATTGAAAATAATCCCAGAAAGTAGATAGGTACGGTATTAAAGCACAATTATTCAACTTCATTGGTTTGAACGCGTGGACGTCAGCATCATCTGGGTGAGCCGAAGTAGGAGCCTCAACGTTACAAGGCCCTGCGCCGAAATACACGACAATGTTTCATTGGGGATTCCATGGCTTAAATTAAAAAATGTTTACCTTTGTAAATGTACACGAATAGATATCATCTAGTGGTTACTATGACTTCAAAGGGACCATTATCGTTTCAGTTTTTGTATCCAATATCTATTTTCATTCCATTTACGTTTTAGTACTCGATGTTGATGCTATCTACGGAAAGCTCGTTAAGAGCGATGCACCAGGTTGCTATTTATTTGCTTCGTTTATCGGCCAACCATCATTGCATTGATTAGCCCTGTGAATGCTAAGTAATTGAAAATATAATTTGAATTTGGAATAATTTCAGCTGAATCTTCTCATGAATCGATAAAGTGGAAGAGATAACATTTCAAGATAGCTCAATAACGAAAACATTCTGTTGATATTAAAAAAATAATTTTATACAATAAAAGCGCTTTTGCGAATACAAATTTTGCCAGCGTTTTCATATGAGCACAAACGACGTATGAGGCTGTATTGACTTATTATGTTTATGTTGTTATAGTCATATTTATGGCTACCCATCAGAAAAATATCATTTACATTATATGCTAATTGTATATCTTTGCTAAAATACAGGGATCCTAACGGTCGGTTTGTTTGGCCCCGCGTGTTTATCGGCCATTTTGTTTAGTCACAGTAAATTCTTCCGATGGAAAGGTCGTTGCGCACTTTCATCACTTCCCGTCCGTGTGAAATTTGCGCTGTCATCCATTTTTACTGTTTATGGTATTGATGTGATAAGTTGACCTGATGTCATGAAGTAGGTTAGGTTATTTAGAGAAGGCCGTACTGATACTCATGACGAGGCAAGGAGTTGGAGACAATCAGTGATTTCTGACAAACTTGTGCAAAAATTGAAGAACAAGTGAGAAATGACCACCGTATGATACTTGTCGATCTTTGCGAAGAATTTCCTGACATTTCCTGAAGTGTCTTTGGTGACATTGTCTCGAAAAAATTTGGTTACAAGATGTTGTGTTTGAGACAGGTGCCCAGAATGTTGTTTTAATTCCACAGAATGAAAATAAAAGGACACTTTCATCCCTTATCAATTTATTTTGCTATGAGTGACAAAAAATATTATCACACCGTTTGAAGTTAGGGGTTGACTTAGATTCCGCAAACAACAAACCAAGATTGTGTCGACCACTAGTTAAATGTTTCCTGTTGTTGTGTCGAGTAAAAACTTCTTACCCTCTGATACATAATCTGTCTGTCTATCTGTCCTTCACAAGGACCACTCAATTAGTTAGACAATAGGAGGGATAGCACAACCTCCCTCCCGTGTTTAATACATGTCACGTACGGCAATGTGCCGCCCCTTAATTAATCATCGAAGCCTTATTAATTAATCAACGCCGAATTAAAAACTGTACGACACGGAATCCATTTTTCGCCAGGGCTGCCATTAATAACTCAGGGCCCAGTCTCTGAAATGCCTCGGGCTTCGCAGGGGTTTTTTGTATTGGCTCGCAAAAGTACTTTTTTCCATATTCGTCACTTGTGCGGGAGTCCATTAAGCGCGCAGACCCGACTTGCTATGCATTGAAGGAAAGCCTCCGACTAAAGGAAATTGAGGATCATTTTCCCATTTTCCGGACAGGAATGGCATTGATATGATTTTTCGTTCATTAATAAAATTTTAATACCTCAAAGAGGGGCCTTTAATCAGTCCTAAATACCGCAACCATCTCACGGGACAAAATCGATCGTTTCTTTTTCCAAATATCAAAAAGATTTTTCAAAAATAAATTTTAGGTAGTGAAATATTCATCAGCGCTGCTCAAAGGTCTTCTAATATTATATTTATGGCATAAATAAAATATGAGTCAAAAATGGAGCAAGGGCAAAAAAAGGGTACGCAGAGTATTTTCCGATAAAGCAATTTGCCGTTAATTTGTTGATATATGTTTTTTAATGTACATGGGAAATTATTACCAGCGAACGATTTGAATCAGCGTGTTCGTGTTATTAAACGAAATCATAAAATAACAGCACGCATAAAAATATTCCATATGGCGAAAATAAATGGATATAGCCTTTTGAAATGTAAAAAAAAAACAACTTTAAAAACACCTAAATGAATCACATTATTGGAAAATATTGACTCGGGGATGGATTGTATACGAAAATATTTCATATTTGATGAACCTTTAAGGAAAAGAAATCATAAATTGGAATATTAAATAATGTAACGTAGGAACAATTGCTGATGCGTTTTTATGAGCCGTCATAGAGGGTCTCGTGTATCGATGGTTTTATGTCAATTTTGATACATATTTTAAAAAAATCCCATACGTTTTCTTAAGAATTTTGTATATTCATGCAATATATTCAAAGACAACGAACCACAAAGTAGCCAATATCTTAAGCATATGTTTATCGACTGTCACTAATCATTCACAAATAATATCCATAACATTTATATTCATGAAAAATATACATCGTTAAGTGTATAAAGTTCAGTTTTAGTTCGCTTATTTGGAAATGGGCCAAATATAAAATCCGCAACCATTGTCAACTACTCTTATAACGGGAAAAATTTCGTACTCACGTCAATTGTTTGTCAGAAGAATCGAACAAATTGAAAGTTTCGCTCATTCGCATTATTGTATTGTGTTGCTTTTATATGTTTGATTTCATAAACAACAACAAAATTGTCAAGTGGGCAACCTGAATTAAAGCATTGTAGACATTGCCGTATGTATTATGTTATAACTATTTTTTTAAATTGATATATGCGTAAGCTGTGTAGCGAAAAAAAACAAAAGTATCTAATATCCTTGATTGCTGGAAGATGCATTCTTCCCGCTGGTTTGTTTATAATCTCGTAGCGGATTTCTCTACGAATCAAATAAAGATTGTAGTTAAAATGAGCATCTTTTTTATTACCACTTGTTTATTCTCTTGCATGACTTCAGCGGTCCGATAGCTCATAGACCCGCGAACGTAGACCCGCGAACCTGCGGAAGGATTATAGCCTTGGACGTCAAGAACGCCTTCAACTCCGCAAGGTGGAACTTGATAAACAGGGCCTTGAAGGAAATTGACGTCCCGCCATACTTAACCAGAATGGTGGAGAGCTACCTGCACGAGAGGACACTAATATATACAGAAGCCGACGGGACGAGCAAACAAAGACCAGTCACCGCGGGAGTCCCACAGGGTACGGTGCTCGGATCCACCCTGTGGAACGCAATGTATGATGGCTTATTGAGGACACCGCTCATGGAGGGCGCCAAAATGGTCGCCTTCGCTGACGACGTCGCAATACTAGTCACCGCCAAAACGGAGTACCTCGAAATAATCTGCGAAGACACGCTAAGGAGGGTCAGGAACTGGTTGACGGGGGCTGGACTGCAGCTCGCCGCCCAGAAGACTGAGGCCATCTTCTTTACTAGGCGAAGAAAGCTTGCGCCCCCACCTCTGAGTATCGAGAACTGTGAGATCAAGTTCTCAAGATCCATCCGTTACTTGGGGGTTGAAATTGACGATAAGCTCCGTTTTGTTACACATACGGAGAAGGCCGCAACAAAGGCGGCTAGTATTGCGGAAGGTCTAGCTAGGTTGATGCCTAACATCGGTGGCCCTAAGACAAACCGTCGAAGACTATATAACGAGGTGGTGCACTCGGTACTATTGTACGGAGCTCCGATATGGGCCGAGGCACTACACTTCGAAAGGGCCATGGCTCAATCTGGCTAGAGTACAGAGGAGAAGCGCGATCAGAGTCGCAGCAGCATATCGCACAGTGTCAGAAGACACAGTCCTGGCACTGACTGCCATTCCGCCAATCGACCTGCTCGAAAAAGAAAGGAAAGCTATACGCACCGGGGAAACCAGGCAAAGAGCTAGGCAGTCCACCATGGTGGAATGGCAGTCCCGATGGGACAGCTCCACTAAAGGTCGATGGACCCATCGGCTCATCCCTGACCTTAAGCCCTGGACAGCTAGGAAACACGGTCAGCTGTGCTACCACCTTACCCAGGCACTCACTGGGCATGGCTGCTTTGGTAGCCTGCACAGGATTCAAAAAGAGGCCGGTCCGAATTGTCACCACTGCGGAGCGGAGCTGGACGATGCCGCGCACACGCTATTCGATTGCCCGGATTGGAGCACAGAGAGGGACACACTGCGGGAGGAGCTTGAAGTCAATTCACTCACTCCCAGCAACATGGTCCCTACGATGCTAACCAATGCCAGGGCATGGAACGCGTTGTCCAGATACGTCGCGAGCGTTATGCTGCAGAAGGAGGATGCTGAACGACTGAGACGTCGGACACGCACCGAAGCATCCTCCTCCTCCTCAACCCATGAGCGAGAAAACCCAGCAGAGATATATCAAGAATAGAAGAACCGTGAAGAATTCACGTTAACACGAGGCCCTAGAGGGACACATACCGCCACCCAAGAGCAATACTTCGCGGTAGCCGGGTGGCGGCGGAACCGGAGGAGGGGTTTAGTGAGTCTGGTGATGCTCAGTCAAATACTAGCGAGACGCATTACCAATGCTTAGTCAAACCTCACACTACCTCAGAAGGAGGTGTCTTCTTGAAGATTCCCCTCCTTCGAAAAAAAAAAAAAAAGACCCGCGAACGTGTTTATGCATCCTATAGAATGTACGAGAGTGATTTAACTTGAATTGACTGAATACAGTATTAGAAAATTTGAATCAAAAATAAATAGGATCTAAACAGAATCTGTATATTTAATGAATATGTATAAAAATTATAAACGATCATTAAAGTATTGTTTTCAGTAAGATTAAGATTTTTTGTTATAAAAACACGATAATAGTCAAGCGACGACAAATTTCGACAGGTTCGAAATCTAATGTTAAATTGGGTTTTATTTGCACAATTCAAAAAAATCCCAAAAATGCGCACAAACTTTTGGACTGACCTGATTTTGAAAAATGATGAAATAACAAAAAATTTGAAAAAAAATATTTTAATCACTATGTGTGAGGTCCGTATTTATAGGGTTGACATCATTTAAATAAATCTTAAAATTTGAAAGTTCAAAGTCAATTTGTCGAAAATAGTGATCTAAATATCAATGTAGTGGTTATTTTTTAAATTTTAAACCCAAATTAAAATAGTTGATAATATTAAATGAGCTTGACCTCTTTCGGTCTACGACCATTTTAAGTACGTTCAAAAATTTGAATATATTTGTAGTTGTTGTGATGGCGAGTCGATGAACAAATGAAAGCCCCTAGAAGCCACTCCAATCAATGAACACTAGCACGGACAAAAAGCATTGTGTTTTAGTTGCGAAAATGGCACAAACCGTGTATATGAAACTATCTGGATGCAATTTGGAAACTTTGAACATCATCCGAGTGTTTTGTGAGCACGAACGAGCGCCCATACGTATGCCAATTAGTTATCGTTCGCAACTTGACAAGGTTGATGTATTCGAATGTAAATAGTATTAATAACTTACGATGGCCACAACACAAAGAATGATTAATGCCCCCAAACAACAATACAGAGCATAATTTTCAATACGAATATACAACTATAATGATACGGTCATCTGCGAACAAAGCGCGGCGCTCAGATTTCGCATAAAGTCGCAATGATAAAAATTATTGTGTCTCATTGAAATTTGCAAGCGCGACTGGAGGGTCCATATAAAAAGGTCGTTATTTTATATAAACAACATAAAGATGGGGCTTTTAGCACGATTTCCGAGGTCTATAACTCTTGTCGCGGTATGGCGTTCTTCCATACCGTTTACATTCCGCGACCCAACGTGGGAGAATCATAAATTCATTCCCGGCTCGGAATCTATCGTAAACGTCCCTCGATTGTCGGCAATTGCCTATTTCGAAATAACCTTTATATTATTTATTGGGGCCTTATCTGGGAGTCGGGGCCCGGGGAAAAAATCGTGACGTATAGGCGTAATCAATTGTATCGAGGTGCCATAATAAAAATGGAAATTGACAATTCGGTTTATTGGAGATCTTGTTTACCTATTCCGATGAAACAATTCCTAGGATTCGGCGCCCGCCCTGAATATAAATAGTTGCTCCATGTCTTATTTATTCGGCGCTGTTTAGCATTAAGCCCCGTGCCAGAGAAACGAGCGGGAAAAGCGGTATGACGGAGTAAATAAGGTTGACCGATTTTTTCCACCCTTCACCCCCACGAAAACGGATTTAATACCCCGCCCCGCCGATTTGCTTTGGGGCTCACGTTTGGACTGTTAAGGTCAATCATAAAATGTATAAGCATCGTGACCAGGTCCAAAATAATCTTTTATTGTTGAAACAATCGACCTTTTATGATTGTCCCATAGAAATTGAATTAAGCAGTTTTGCTGAAACATCAATTACGGTTTGAGTCCACGAATCGGTACTTTTATTTAGTGCCCTCGTAAAGCGTAAGCCAGATGTTGTTAAAATGGGGCATCACCGGCGTAGGGTTTCCAGCACTGACCATCGTGACCTTTTTTGTTGAGACTTCTGCCGAAACCCTCCCCCCGCCCACTTATATGATACTATTCGACCTAAGTTGACGGTTGAGAAACCGACAAAAACCTTTACGCAAAATGTATCCGGTTGGTGAATATTAATCACGTAATAAAGGAACGAGGCAACCTTGAATATCATAAGAGATTTAGAGGATTTTCAACATAAGATACCCTTAAAGCTTACCTTACTTAAACTTCGAATATATACATATTTATGTTAAAAGAGTTAATATTATATGAAAACATTACTAGTTTCTGGCAAATCTGTGCAAGTGTCATTCGCCAGATCAACAATGATCTCTTTCTGTCCACCTGCGTGTGCATCTCTTCAATTTATTTCCAATGGCTTGTTGAAAGAAATAAGAATATAGATACGCAGAAAAAAGAATAACAAGTTAATCGATGACCTTGGCTGCGGGAAAATATGTTCTTCCCGCTGGCTCATCTGTAGTCTCGTAACGGATCTGTTTCTAAATATTTTTTGTCACATAGATATGTGATATGATAATCCAAGGACTGTGTTTAGGACCGTCGGTTGATTGATCGAAAAACAAATGTTTCGTTTTTCGGATAAACGTAATAAATAAATAAATATTAATATTCCTCCCTTATTATAAAAAATCGCCATGTTCATATTTATAAATATTACATTTAAAAATATGTCGATTTAAATGGTTCGAATCAAATAAATTATGGAAAGTCTTTCTATTCGTATGTCGACATTATGTCGCTAAATAGGTTTTGACTTCAACGCGTATGTCGAAAAAAATCGTAGGGTAAAGAATAGATTCGTTATGCTGATTTTCAGAGTTTTATCAATCTTCTCAGATCATCTCATTTTGACATCTATCATTGAAAGAATGAAATCATAAGCGTGTTCCGTCGTTCATCGCAGCCGACTCGTCGGTCAGGACTATCATCTACGGATTTCGCATCGCGCCAAAATGTTCTGTGTTTCATAGAGAGTTTAAAAATGATGTGTTTGCAAATCATATACACTTGGGTCTGTTTTTATGAGAATCTTTTTTATGCGAATTTGAAGATATGCGATTTTCAAAAATAATGGAACCCATCCCTCATTTTTCTATCGAAAACAAAGCTTCTTTTTATGCGAATTCGCATTAAAAAAAATCCAAATAATAAATAAAGTCCAAATTACAACCGTTGTGATGTGAGTGTGTATAGGGCGATGAGCGAACGGAACTCTTTTTAAAGCTGGAAACTCTTCTCAAAAGTTTAAGAATTGTATTCGTATGATTATCGAGTAAAAAATATTTTAGCAATTCTAAGATAAATTTTTATTGTGTTTTTATTTACATTACTTTTTTATGCGATGTTTGGTACATTATATCACATTGATTTGAAGTTATGCGGTTTTTATAAATAATGGAGCCTATCCCTCAGTTTTCTATCTAGTTCAAGTCTTTTTTATGCGATTTTTTTAAATATGCGACTCCCCCTGAAAAACAGACCTAAGTGTACTCAGATTAAAACTAACAAAAAAAAAGTTTTATTTTATTTATTAAATTTCGAGACCAAACCTTAGAAGACATTAAGCTATGATGAATATGATGTGAAAGTTGATTAAAGGCGAGAAATTAAAATTAAAATAAAATAAGGATAATTTCATGTAGATGTGAGCATCTTAGTTTGCAAACGGGATTTTTGTGCAAGTTTTGATCAATTACAATACGTCGATAATTATTGTTTACAAACATTTTATTTAAATATATAATTGTAGACATCTGTATATAACATATTGAATAAAAACGTTTCAGTGAAAATATTGTTTAATGTGTTTTATTTGTGTATTTAAATTTGAAGTGATGAAACGCACACATCTGTGCGCGCGGTATTCGGAGTGTTAAGAAGGATTTGGGTGATCATAATAAGATTCTTATGTGTCAATAAGTAAATTCTATTTAGCAAAATTATTGTGACTTAAGAATAGCTTTGTGATTTCTATAGGCGATATTGACATTTGGCGGCCATGTTTACAAATTCGAGTTTCTTACACGAAAATGGCGTCCACTGTGTTTCTCTGGATTGAAGATTATTTTAAGTCGAATGAAGATTCAATCTACGCTCCATTCCGTTTTTGTGTTTAGCTTTTCGCCGAATGTAAAAGTAGTATTAAAAGTACAAATATTTGTCCCAGAAAAATATCCGCGTAAAAATATTTACAGTGAAGTCCAATTTGAATATATAAATATTCCTTTCTTTTTAATTTTGCGAAATTAAACCCGTTTTAATTGCTATTTACATTAATTTGCGCTCACAATAAATATTTACACGCGCTTTTATTTGCATGACCGTCAAGGCGTATATGTCTTTTGATTTATTACGGTGCGTACGCATTATACGCAATTTACATTGAGTAATCAGAATTTTTGGCGTAAATAAAGTTGCATTCTGGCCATGATATGTTTTCGTACAATTTGATATGGCCAGAGTGTTGTGCGTTAAGACCAATGAATGGCGGCCATTTCGTTTGATGGCGCCATTGCGAGTAGTTACGACACCCGTCCGCTAGGGGATAATGTCCAAGAACAATAGTACTCAACAGAATGTTTGTTAAAAGCTCAAATTAATTCATATCCTCGCATAAAAATATTTAACAGCGGAGCTAATGAAAAGCGGCGTTCATTATGTTTGATTATAATTTCATGGGACCGAATAAAATTTACTTCTGTTCTTGAAAAAAAAAACATGGCGGTAGATCGATAAGGGTTTGTTTAAACGCCTGGTAATTCCCAAAGCATAATAATATTTGTGTACCCAATGAAATGCGGGAATTAATATAATATTATGTACTTTCGACCTAAAATAACGTCGGATATTTTCACTAATATAAACACAGATGTTCATCGTCACTTTATGTTTATAATTTGTTTGCTCAAAATCAAAATTAGTGGTTAATTAAGATATTAAATGTTACATCAAGAACTAGCTTATTAATATTTAACTTGAACACCGAAGCTATGCCGTCTGATTGGGAGGTCATGGACATGCATGGCAAAGAATGTACATGTCAGCTTCATTCGAACCTGCTGTCTCCGTTAGGCAGGTTATGTAGCTTGAATTTAGATCAGAATTAATAGAAAAAACCTGTATGACAATGGGCAAGTCAAAACATATTTAAGAATCTTTTCTTTTAATTTCAGATAAATAAAAGGGTTGAAATCGTATCAATCAAGACACGCCTTTTATATCCCTTACCCTTTACCAGCCTATAACTTTTTTTTGTTTGTTTGTTGTTGTTTCAAAATTGAAAGGTAAAAATAATTCTTGTTTCTTTTTAATCGAACTTGAAAAAAACGTCCAAAATTTGTGCCTTTAGAGTAGAATACCCCCTTAAATGTGGCTTAATCTAAAATATGTTTATATCATCAACTGATCATTAGCATTTAACTGTCCTAATCATATATTAGGAGGGCTTAAATTAATCTGTTAAGTGGGCGGGACGTGTATATACGTCCAACGTAAACTGCATCGAAATTGGTTAGGACGTATATATACGTCCTCGAAATATATATGTTGAGTTCAAAGCAGGCGGAACTTTTTTTTAAGGAATGTGTGAGTTATCGACATGTTTTGACATGAATTTTTAGATAGGTAGCAAATTGTTTGCACTTTGCTATTATGTTGGCATTTTCAAAGAATAAATGAAAGGGAACTAAAGTCAGGAAATGTCGAGTTTATTACAAAAAAGGGAAAGAATCTACATACTGACATTCGGGTTGTGAAATAGCACTACGAGTCAATAACTCTTTTGAAATATATTTTATTTTTTTAAACTATTATATATGTTTCCATTTTCTTTATGTGCTTTTGTTTATTGCTTTGTATTTGTTAACTTCTCTATATGTTTATGTATATAAATAAATAAAAAATATATGTTTCATTGATTTTTTTATAAATTCTAAGCATCGTTAAAATAAATTAATAATATGAACTCACGCCAGGTGGGCAGGACGTATATATACGTCACAACGAAAATGTGCGCACCCACTGTATGTTGCGTTAAATCAAAATTTTGAGAGCTCCTATTTAACTATCATTTTATACCGAGACACGGTTCAAGAAACGCGTATTATTTTTTAGCATGAAAATATAAAATTATGAATTTTTAAGCAATTTCAATATAAATGTGAGTTAAATTAATAATTATTTTGAAAGTATTCCCACGGATATATAAACGATAAACGACTGATGATAACCAATGGTGGTGAATTAAAGAGTTTAGTATTAACCAAATTTAGATTTACAAATGTATGTCGCCATAATTTTTTTTGGGTATTTACCATGTATTATATTTTAGTCATTATTTTTGCTATTTATTTGAAAAAAATCCTGGGAAAATTGCAAGCCTATGAGTTTTGGATTTTGTATTTTCAAGAATACATCTTTGCAAAAGAATGGTGACATTCAAATGATGACGAAATTTCTGACCTCCCGTGAGGTGTAATCAGCGGAGAATTATCAAAACAATGGCAGATTATCAAAAGGGCAGCAGGTTTTCAAAAAGGGACCCAGTGCTAATCGAAGCATGTCATGAAGTTTTATTATCAAAATAAATGACTATCAAAGCAAACGCCGGGATTTTGCAACGCAACGGAAGATATTAAGCCGAAAAGAAAAGGTGCCAAGAACTAAGGGTTGGCGACCAGACCCAAATAGAAAAGGATCTTCTCGGACAAACGAGTTTGAAGTAAAGAATAAATTTGTTACGCTGATTTTCGAAATTTGATTGATCTTCTTGGGTCACCTCATTTTCCGTCGTTCATCGCAGCCGACTCGTTGGTCGGGACTATTGTCTAAGGATCGCGCCGCAACCGATCTCAATCAATCATGCATCACGCCGAGATGTTCTCAACCACGGGTTCGCGCGCAAAAAACGCGAGTTCAAGCCGCAACGACGAGTTTTGAAATTCATATATTTAGATGAAAATATTTGTAAAACGCTAAAATTGCTAAAACTTTAAATTTTGAATATGAAATCTGAAAAAACGCGCGAAATTAACTTAGAGCTAGCGTTACCCCTACCAAATAAAAAATCCAGTAAAAAGGGTTAATACTATACATTATTCGAAATTCAGTGAATATAAGGCTGCTGATTGACATTAATTTGTCCGTTAGAGATTCGGTGACTATTGATTTAAATTTAAACCAAACACAACCAACCCGCATTAATATTGGCATGAACGTTGATTTTGCAAGAAAACGATAATGAAAATAAATGCAGGAAAGCGTTGAATGCGGGATAATAATAAATTTACATTTATAGATCTCATAAATTGCCACAAAAATATTGTTCCTATTATTCGAATATAATTCCTATTCTTGATACTATTTTGAAGGGAGATCTATTTTAGTATAAGTTTCGAAGAATTTACAATAGTATTTCGAAGTAAAAATATAATATATTTGGTGCATTAAAACTGTAAAATACGTATTTTCGCGTAAGCGGTCTTATAAAGCATAGCGCAAAATACACGTTTTTAAGTGATCGGATCAGAATGAGTTAGTATTATATTGAAATAAATTGTTTCAATTTTTATGGGACTTATTATGAATGCCATGAAAACATATTGGATAAGGCAATATTAAATGATGGATTGTAAGATTTTCTTGCAGATTTCCACGAGCAAATGTTTTCTGATTTATGTACTAAATTTACGATGCTAAGACTACGGGTTTTGACCTAGGAAAACGGAGGCCAGATATGTCACGACCCTTCATAATTAAAAAAACGTGTCACACGAAAAAGAAATAAATCAAATAAGTCGTATTTAACGATTTAATACAGTGAACTGACCTCTGAGTCTGAGCAGACGTAGACTTTTTTAAAGAAAGTGGATTTGTAGGATTGTAGGATTTATTTGACGGCACGTTCAGCCGACAGGGGGATATATTATGGCCTCCACGGGCCCCCAAATCAACTGGGCGTATAGATCGTATGGCACTCTTACACTTGGCTGGGTAGCATTACTATTTGTTCCGAAGATTTATATTGTATGGAAAAAAATCGACTTCAAAAAGTACAGCGTTATACTTTTTGCTCGACGACCTCTTTTAATTGTCACGCCTTGGATGCCGAGGGGGCCAAAGAGTACATAAATCAAGATTCCATTGTCGCAAGTTCGAGGCGAGAAGTTGTTTAAGCACGAAGAAGTGTTTATTTCGAGAAATATGAACGTTTTGAAAAACATGGGAAGGTTCAAGATAATTTGGATATATTTCGGCAAGGCCTCGTGGGTATTCTGTTAACGTCAAACTTCTAGAAGTTGTGATTACGAAACTAGATGTTACATTAGCAAACACATAGCCGTATCAAAGTAATGTGCTCGAAGATGAAGCTAATGAGGAACATAAGCAATCGCCCAAATTACTGTGAAAATTCAAAAAGGAAGTAAGTTCAAATTCAAAATTAATGAACTTAACTTAACTTGTACATTCACACAATTTGAAGACATGACGTGATAATACCAAGTATACGATATATAGTTCATTCATCATTTATGTATGCGTATAATAATCAGATTCTGCATATATTTAAAGATATATACTCGAATTTATAAATATTTATTTTTATGGGGAGAAAGTTCAAAATATCAACCCCCAATAATTTTTATAAAATCAATACATTTATTAGGCTAATAAATAAAATTAAAAAATGTTATAGGCTGGTAACGTGTAAGGGGTAAATAAAAGGCATGTCATGTTTTACACGATTCCAACCCTTCTAGTCATCTGAAACTATAAAAGAAATAAGATCCCTACCTCAAAAGAAAAATAATCCCAAAATGACAACTGTTTTACAAACAAATAATTTTTTATACATATTTTTCTACAGTTTTAATTTTTTTTAAAATAGGTAAAAATAATATTTTCACATAAATCTGGTAGGAGCGATAGAAAATTATATGCCAAAAGTTTATATTAAATATACAGTAAATCAATTTATAAAAACTTGAGATATTATGTCAACCATGTTGAAAAAAGTAGTTTCAAGAAAAAGGCATTTAAAGATTTCATTCTGGTAGGATATTTGTCGCGTCAACTCCATAAATAATTGGAATTTTGGAAATTCCTTTAGATAATGTATTTTTAAATGTTTAAATTTTTAAAATATGCAAAAAAACAATATTGATTTTTTTTAAAAAAAAAAAAAATTCTAAACAAGAATATCCCCTTAAATTATAATTTTGGTGAGTCTCTATGTTTTATTGAACCTTGGTATTTCCATTTTTTCAAAAATAAATTCAACTAAGGTCATAAGGGCTGCCCATTGAATGGAATATATTGCTTGTAATACCTAGTGAAAAAAATTGTCCTTCTTATAATAACTATTAAATTGAGACAACTTTAAATAACAGCTTTATAGCTACTAGCAGAATTTGATTATGTGGATTGCTTTCATTCACTTGTTAACAAAAATTGTTAGCTATAAGAAGAAGCTGTCTTTGTGTAATATATAATAAAATAGGAGCATTACTGATCTAGTGATACAAACGCACTCTTTCGGTACTCTTACCGACTGCCGGTTAGAGTTTAACTTTTCCTGACGTATATGTTTATTTATTGCTTATGGTTTTTGCGTGGTTTTAATAATGATAATAAATAATTTTCTCCCACATATTCCAAAATAATATTCGAACAAAAATGGATTTATTTGAATATGATAAAAACGATTGTCCATAAATTACGCAATAGCTTTAAATGCGAATACTTTTCTTAATACAATAATATTTCTTATTTTTAATGGAAATAATTTTTCTATAGCTATTTATGATCGACTTAAAATTGTTGAAAAGCTCGTTTCGATTCAATACTAGGAAATGTTGATGAACGAATTCCAAGTATTTGCCTCTCATTTCTTTCTCTTTGACTAATCTCATTTGCCTTTCGATAGCTTGGAAAATTATTGATGGTTTATTTATTGAGGTAGAATTATTTTTTAATTACTCTGTAATTAATAACAGTTCTTGGCTATAGATTTAAGAAAGACTAGAAAGACTAGGGAATCTTATCTCGAGCTAAAATTTTGATCCCTTATTATTATGATTATTTATTTCCGTCGCTGCAGATGAATACTTATATACTATAATACTTTGATGTGATTCGTATTTATATTACGGATGAATACAAAAATTCTGAAGCTCGTATCTATTATATTTCATATCGATATTCTCATTATTAGAGTCGAGGTGTAGTAAATACATCACCGGTAGGGAAAGGTTAATGTAACGATTTGTAAAACATATGTGTGTACATAGATTAGACAGTTACTGCCCCTAGACGTCGCCTAAGCTCGCCAATTAGTAGTTACGCCACTGTTTTCAAGCGTCCAGATTTCGGCGGGAATTGAAAACCTCATAGGTAGTAATGAAAGAAATTACATTTTGTAAGAATTTGTAAATAAAAATGAAAAAAATACATTAATCCTTTCATTGCTAAACAATCGGCAAAGACTTTTCGATACACTTATTTTTTCTTGAATATTTCTTCAGAAATTGAATACCCAGAATCAGTCCCTTGTAGTATGGAAAAGAGAACTCCTTATATTTTTTCATCTAGGGTGGCAGAGCAAATTCGATAGAATGTCACGAAAAGTGAAACTCCATATGGCAATTGGTCAGAAAGAGAGGGAGAATTGTATATACTCTTTTCGTCTCCATCACATATTATACATTATAGATCGCTTCTACTGTGTGTCATATCATACAGTATCCACTAGACCAGTAGCTCGCTTATTTTATTATGTATTATACAAACAGAGTTTAATCTTTTAGCTAACAATTTTCGCTAAAAAATGAAGAAAAGCACAGCATAAAATCAACTTTTACTGGGAGCTAAGAAGTTTAACTTCTACCACGCGAGAGTAGCACAAGTTTATTTTTTCATAGGTTTTTTGATGCAATTTCTTGCTAAAGTATGCGCTTATTTCACGAATGAGATTTTAAATTGATTTTGCGAGCAATTAAAGAAGTCGAGACGGTTGTTTTTGCGCCAAGAGTAGATTGAAAAAAGCAACCGGGGGAATCTTCGGTCGTAGCAAATTATACTTTCAAATATCTCAAAAACTCAAACAAAATCGCCGAGAACAGTGTTTTAAAATACACATTACGCTCGTAAAAACGACGAGGAAAAATCGTGTAGCAGAGATCTCTGGCATTCAACAATATTAAAATAATTCCAGGAAATCCTCGCAAGTGAGAAAGAAAAATTTAAAAGGAGTAGCGAATTCGACTCAGTCTTAAAGGAGCTTTTCTTAAGTTTGATCAAACAAAGCGGGAAAACTTAGCGGACCGAGAGACGCTTTTTTTACTTTTCCAAAGCTTTCCGCCTCGCTATGACGTCATTACAGGTTCCAGATTACAGACTTTATCGACGTAAATTGTATGAAAGTGTTTCCAAAAAATATACACTCGCAACATAAAAAATATTAATACCATAAAGCGCAAATCGCATCAAAACTCAAATTATTTCCACCGAAAGCGTCAGAATTTTAATAAGTCCCGACCGTTGGAAAATTTGCAATCACCACGAATTCGGCTCATAAGTTCAGGTATGAATGTTATGAAAATTTCATCAAGACCCGTAATTGAAAACAGAAATTTGATTCAACCAAAGACTTCTATACTCCCTGCAAAATTCGTGTTATTCAATATACCTTATAAATGAAAGTTCCAAGTATTCGTAGCTTAGGTTTGATTAATATTCGTTCGCCGAATCGACGCAAATGTAAAATTATTCAACACTTACGTAAAATATAATAATTCAAGATGAGATATAAAGAGTGATAATTTTTAGATAATAAATAAGTTAGCAAATACGCCATGGAAGCTGAGCATAAGGGATGATTATTTAAATTTAGCTATAATATTTTTTTTATAAAAAATGTTATATCTTCTGTATATATTTTGTTTATGTTTAAAGAAAAAATATTACGGTAGAAAATACCCAACTTATAAAGCTCAAGTTTATGTTTGAAGTCGCTAAATTGTTTAGTATTTGTTTGGCGGCCATCAATAGGGAAAATTCTCAGTGAATTTGTTAACATTTAATAGATCCTGATAGGAATGTCTAATCTGGGGGAATCATTAGAATCTCATAATAATACTATAAAATTTAAACGAGGCCGTACGAGTTATCAAGACGAATATCGCAATGGTCGATCAAAAGAAATGGTGACGAAAATTCACAAAATGGTATTGGATGACCGTCGACTAAAAATGCACGAGCTAGTAGATATGATAAGCATTTTAAAATGTGCTGTACATCGCATATTGACTGAAAATTTAGACATGAGAATTATTCCATACGAGAGAGAGAGATCTGGCTGCAGGAAGGATGACTTCCCGCAGCCAAGGCTAACCGACGATTCTCACGACTCCCGCCTCCTGCGCGTCACCGCTCAACCGCCAATGATGCACGAGCAAGAAGCGTTCGGTCGGTATGCAGGTGCAATATCTCCGCAGGACCACAAGAGATGGCGCTATTAAAATAACACATTGCACCTGAAGAGAGACGGAAGATGTCGCTGTTAATCTGGAGAATTAAATCTGCTCAGACTAACAGCGCTATTGTGTGGGGATGTTAAATCACTCACGTTACAGAACAAAAGCAGCGTTGTAAGTATGTTTCAATAGAGTGTTTGATGATGTTCCACACCAATAAAGCTGAGTTTATATGTCAATTCTTAACCATGGATGAAACATGGGTCTGTGGATGATCTAATATGATTTAAAGTAGGAATTGCTTCCTTATGCGCTCTATTCACCATGTTGAAAAGATGGGTCGGTGATAAAATATTTGCCAATAATGAAGGGAGGAAAAGGCAAATATTAGTGTAAATTTGTGGATGCGCGCGCATCTAAATCTCAAACAAAATATGCCGCGTATCCGTTTTCAGGCAAAATTCATCATATTCTGAAACATCTATCAGAATGTTAGAGCGAGTCATGCAACCATTTATGCCCCTTAAAAAAATGACTCTCCACAGAATATTGAACTTGAAAATAAACTTCGACTCGGATCAAGTACTGATTGTATAAGACAACAAAGCAGACTCGGATTCATCAATTTTCATAAAAAAATATATGCCTTGAACTTGATACCGAAGGCTAGGAAATGAAATATTAAGCATCGCTCCGGGGAAGATATTCGGGAAATATTTGATATTCTCGGTAAGCTCAGTTGCACCTTGTTAACTTAGGAATGTGGCGAAGTGGTTGAATACGCAAACGTCAGAATATCAGGGCTTGAAATACACGGGTCCCTTATGAAATACAATACCTGTCATGTTTATCTATTACGTTGTGTAAGTTTTCAGTATATATATCACCAGCTATGCCCCACCAACCACTGTGCTTATATCACATCAAACGTTTTATTCAGAACTTGAAATATTTCAGACGTTTTCTTGGGAAAGCGGAATAGGCGCGTGGATCGGGGGAGCGATTTTGTTACGTCTTGTTTTTTTTTTACTTATTCTCTTATATCCAGTGGTAAATAATTATTCCAAAACAAAGATAATATTACTGCTACTCGGAAAAATATATTTCTTTATGCTATTAATACATCCGACTTTTTGATCTTCCTACGATCGACCTTGAGCTCAGTATTCCGAAGAAAAACCACAAAATATATATACAATACGATGAAAAATTTACGTCTGGGGAAAGCTTATTTTTAAAATTGTTTTTGAGTTTATTTTATGCGAAATGTCTCTAGCGTGTCCATACGGTCACGTAATTTTTCATAGAAAATACATTTTTTTAGATGTTTTTTTTTTTAATTAGATAATCGATAATAAGCTTTCTGTGCCTATAATAAGATGGGTTTTAATATAATTTATATTGAATCATATCTATATACGATATGTAGGTCCTGAGATGAAACCATCCCCCATGTGATTTAATTGCCTAACAAAGAACAATTTCATTATTAATGCAATATTGCTGATGTTTTGACGCTTCAAAGACTCTCTAGTTAATAATATATCAGCTATCGGAAAATTTTATGATGGAAAATTTGTAAGTCAGCCTTAAACTAGTCGAAGTATATCGCATCTATATCATCCACATAACAAGTGCTTTTGGTTGTCATATTTGGAATATTGCCTTTATGAAATTCATAAAGTAAAATATAGCTTAAGTGCAATTTCACCACAGACATTTTAAGCATTTCCAAAGGCTCTTTGGTCTTTGCTAGCCTAGACTAAAAGCTAATAAAAAATAAAATAGAGCCATATTTTGTATAGAGAAATACTTTCAGGGCTGATGTTATTCAGGAGCTTTAAAAACATATTTTTGTCAGCATAACAGAACGGCGTAGAATTTTTGCATCAAATTTTTTAAGCACATTTATGTAGAAATTAGATTTTTTTACAATTTAATATTTAAAATTATAAATATAGATAAATTTAATAAAATTAGATCCCATATATCATTGACCTAATGAATTATAAAAACGTTTTGGAATATTTTTCTGTCATCTTTTAATTAAATAAGTCTTCAATAAGATGATTTTTTGGAGATTTTAATGCTGGATTATAAATAGAAATATTTGGACATCTTATTTAAAAAATGAATAATACAAACAGAATAGGAGATAACATATTAATTATTTTTTCTATGTAATAATTGTCGCTTTAGGGTATGCATTTAAAATAAGGAAGTTTCCCGCTGCACTGCACGTTAAAAACATTTCTCATGCGTTCAATGCATGACGCTTCAAATCAGCCCCGTAGGCAAAGTGTTAAGAGAAATGTATGTTAAGTGCTTAAAAATTTTTGGGTTGAATTTTCTATAAAAAGGATAATATTTATAGCATACGCAGTTAATAAGATAATATAGATTGATCAAAGCCGCCAACAGGGTAGATTATGGCAAACTTATACCTAAATTGGCTTTATTTAGAATACAATTTTTTTCATTGGGTTGTAAACGGGGGGTTTTAATCTGGAACGACAACCGTAACCGAATAAAAGTAAGGAACGTTACTAAAACTAAAACAAAAATGAAAAAAAAAAAACTTGGTTGTGACGCTATTTCCATACAGACATCGGTTCTGTTTACGAGGAATATCCCGAAAGTAAGTGTACTGTGACAATAATGGGCTGTGGTTTTTTGATTTTTAAGGGTTAGCCATACAAGCCTGCAAATGATCATTGCAGGAATATGATGGTACGTTAAATTTACTATCAATACACAACGATATTGTGAGATCCTAAAAAACTAATAAAAAGCATTTAAAATAAAAAGCAGGGTAATGATGACTGAGAGGAGTGTATATTTTGCTCGATAACACCCGTCCTCACACAGTCTTAGCCACCAAAGCGCTCTTGGACTTATTTGGTTGGGATGTTTTGAACCACCTCCCCGTATTCCCTGGCCTGAAGAACATTGGGTGGAATTAAATTTTCAATCAACGAGCAGGCGCAGAAAAGTGTTTTGAAGTGAGGAAAGAAGCTGGCGGGAGAGTTCTTCGAGTGAGGGCATTAATAAGTTTGTGCCACGGCTCACCAGATGCATTAAACGGGATGCCGATTATGTTGATAAATAGTTAACAAGTGTATTAAAAATATCCTATTTTTTTCCAATACATATACCTAAAAAATTAGTACACTTACTTTCGGGATATGCCTCGTATATCGTCCATTGAGGCACGACAATACATGCTATAGTTCAATCATCGGTATGTATGAATAAAAATAAATGAAAGGGTATAGAAAAAACAAAATTAAAAGTCATGTAAAAATACAACCCTTATTGGATTGTGAAGATATAATTTATCACAATCGAAAGTTAAGGCTTACTTACCTATGACTGTGAGGTTGACTTTGCTGTTCCTCGTCTGCGCCACTTTAAAATCGACCCTGCACCTATACAGCCCTTGATCAGCTTCCTTCGCTCTATCTACCCCTAATTGAGCTGGCTTTCTGTCGGGCATGAAGTACGCCCTGTTCGCGAAGACATCCTCATCGGACCATCTCTCCGCTATCGCAAAATCACGTTCTCTAGCGTCCACACTGAAAGCACAAGAAGAAGCACGTGAGCTACCGTCGAACGATGGCACTAAAAAATAATTGCTATTTGCTGAGGATAAACGGAAAAAATAAATTAGCTTAACGTCTTTCCAATGCAAATGAGGGCGAATGTATATGTTAATGAAAATTTTAAATAATTATTATTGTGATGCAAAAAGCAATTTCCATGTAAATTTGATTCGTTTTATTTTATTTTAATGCCCTTAAAAAAAGGACTCGTTGATAACGAAAGTGAAGGCGAAAAATTCTCATTATTTTAATTGCGTAACTCTGTTTATTGCCGGCAGCAGCGAATATCAAAGTTTGAGCAGACGTCTAAGTACCCTTTTTACCTATTTAATATTGAATTAGGCTCGTATTATAAGTTGAAAGCATTGCTCATACTTGTACAAACCATTGTTTGATTATTAAAATTGCTAAAACGACGAACCCAAAAATATTTTTACATTTGCCTTTACGCACATCAACGATCTGTTTCAAATATCAGCACAGATCTCACTTCTTGGCTAGAAGGACTTTTACTAGAGAAAGTGTATCATATTATGTTTGTGGGACCCTATAACAGCTGGGATGTCATTGCGTTGACTCAATAAGAACAAGATGGCATCAAACAGATAACTAAATTAGCATCTGGATGAAATATTTAAGTGGATGATGGAATAACAAGGCGATTTCTCCGTTTCGGTTTTAAGTCCTGCTCCTACTAAATCCTGCTATCGGATAATTCAGGCGACTTCAACTTTTCTCAGTCTATACATTTCCTCAATGTTCCACCTTCCATATGGCTCAATGATTGAAACTTTTTGAGATTTATTCAAAATTATGATTTTCAAAACTCAAACAACTCAAATCAATGAGTTTTTTAATGCTGATATTTTATTTTTGTTCCAGCTCCACGCCCACGCACTTCAGCATGAGATTTTTGGGGCCCATTGTATGAACAAGCAGGATCAAATTTTTAGGCAAGAATAAAAGCATACATTAAATATATGTACGCTACATTTAAATCCTCTTAAGCTTATACTAAATAAAATTTTATAGCCAGAAAGTTCTTAATGTCCGTGTAAATTTTACACTTTGTATAGCAAGCTTGACACTTGTTAATTGAAACAAATTAGAAGATATGTTCTAAATGTTATATTCAATCTTTTAAGCGCTCAGCATCCTATTATTATTTTGATCTTGTTGGATATTTTTGTATTTGCTGCTTGAGCTTTTTCTGCAGTAGGATGTTTCGTCGATTACTTTTTACGCACAAAAATGATTCTTCCCATTTTTTGTGCAACTACATTTTGCCCCCCGGGCCGGAAAATTTAATTTGGGTGGCACTTAAAGAACGGGGCGTTAAGATGTTGATGCGGTGTATTATGTTGTTGTTGTATATTAGATGGACACATCCAAAGTTCTCGAGGGCGAATGCCAAGTCAAGGGGTAATTTACAGAACGACTGGAGCGAAACCTCCCTCGTTGCTTGGTGTTGGATGTTTTTCGAATGGCTCCGTGCCCCAGATATATTATCCACTTAAAACTTTGCGGTTACAAGTATCTGACAACTTGTGATATTCCCATGGTTGCTGGATACGCCGTAGAACACGGCCCCAACTTCTTACGCAACGGCACGCAGGTCAGAACCTCGCCGGGGCCTCGCCAGGGCCTCGCTAGGGCCTCTCTATAGACGTTTGTGGGCAAAATATTTCTGGTCGGTTTTGTACGCACAAATTGAATTAAAACCCAAAGCGCTCTACTAACTATGCCCTAAAAGGTACGCATTATTCGCCCGGAATACGTTAAGCCCTTAATAAAATGCATAATTTTATTAGGCGGCCACTGTGGTGTTTTCAATGCTAAATTATAATTTAAGGTTCGAATCTTGCCTATTCCAAGGTCAATTATTGAAGAAAAATTGACCAAAATTATTTATTTGAAGTTATGTTTTATTAGTCTGTAGATTACACATTATTCTGTAAATACTGGTGGTTTTGCATACGAACTGACATTTAATTTTAAGTTGGGAAGGGGGGGGGGGGTCTTGAAGAAGTATCAGTTTGCCAGGGTCAGGGTTAACAAAATACTTTTTATGTTTTTGATGTTTTTATTAAATTTATTCACAAAACTTGACCTTGACATCTGATTTATATGCACGCACGACACATTTTCCTTATTTCAACTGTAGTTGTCTGAAGTAGTATTTCTTCTTTTATTTTGGCAAAAGTGGCGCTTATTTATTCAAATAGGGTTTCTTTGTGGGCACCCTTGACATTAAAATTAATTATTTTGGTGACCCTATTTAATGGTTCTCACTGTCTCCAGATCTGACACCAGTGGATTTCTTTGCCTAAAGACGTGCCTAATTCTGTGGCTCACATAGTCTCCAGATCTGATAGCACTGAATTTCTTTGTCTAGGAACCTGCCCTATTCAGTGGTTCGCACAGTCTCCCGATCTGACACCACTGGATTTTTTTTGGTCTAGGGACTTGCTTGACAACAATATATATATATTATATATACACAACCGACAAAAAAATTGGAAACACCTAACATTGAGCTTTATGTAAAAACTTAATAATGACTTTGAAGCTCAAATATGATTTTTTTAAAAATTTAATTTAAAAAAATCACTCGATTTAAGCACCAAGATTCCTTTTTTTTGGTGTATGTCAAATTAAACAATTTGGACTCTATGGACCTGTAGGACCGAAGAAACCTAAACTTAATATATAAAATAAATCATTTTGAGCACAAATATTAGAGTTAATCATAAATAATGTCGTTTTTTCGATGCACCATCTTCAAAATAGTAACTTTCAGTCTGTTTTTTGAAGACTCTCGTATGAGCGTCGGCTCCCATTATTCCCCTAATGACAATGGAAAAGACCCGTTTGTCGGAGAAGGGAAGAAAAGTTATTTTGAATTGCATTTAAGAAAAACGACATTACTTCTGGTTGAATAATATGAATATGGATGGACGAATCCAAATTTGATCTTTTTGAGTAGTTTTTGTTCCCCAAATAAAATCTAAACGTGTTTTTGAATTGTGTATTGGAACTTCAATTTAAAAATTAGGTAAAACTGTAATATAATAATATGGGATTGCTTTGAAAATGACAAAAGTGGCGATTTAATAAAAATCAATGGAAAATTAAATACATTTTGTGTTTTTTGTGAAGTACAAAGCGTTTCCAAACTTGTTGTCGTTAGAGTATATGTATGAATATAATATATAAACTTTCCACCAAGAACTGCTCAAAACCCGTAAATGATCCCTCAGGGCAGCATGTGGTTTATATGCATATGCTAAGACACACGAGTTGTATTTAGATAATAAAAATATATAAATCAAATAACTTTTTACACAATTTCTAATATCCCTAAAATCGTCGGTGGTTAGAGGGTTAAGGAAGATACAATGGGAATCAAAATTACGATCCACTAAACTTATCACTTAATTATCATGAACTAAAACAAAATAGCCGATAATTGAATTAAAACTCCTGTTTGAACAGTTAAATCAATAACCAATAGAGAAATAAGCTAGTTAAAACTTATTACAAAACATTTTTCGTTGGTTTAATGAGACTTCTTCATTAGGAAATATATTTATTGTGTAGACACATTTATGAAACAAAGAGTCTTCCATAAATATGGCACCAACCTTTTAGCTTTATTTCATTTATGGTGCTCCGTCTGTATAAAATTTTCTATGATGGAAAAATCTCAAATGTACATCTTAATTGCCAATTATAACGTTTTCATTCTGTATGTCGATTCACCCAATTATAATAAAATATAATACCAGTAAAAATGTAAATTTTGCCTTTAAATGTGCAACAATTAGTTAGTTACCAGAAACGGTTTCTAAAAACTTCAGATAATATAAATTTATCTTATTTTTAAAACGAAGCAAATTATGTTGGATGATATTGAATTTATTTGTTTTTGAAGAATCAGAAATTATTGCATACTTGAAATTATGACCCAAGCAAGAGCTTGTTATGTCATAGTCACTCACTGTTTTAAATCTATAAATTGATGTATTACTGGCTTGTGATTGTATTTTCATCCGAAAAGGCAATATTATTAACAGTGTTGATGAAAATATGAATGAAAAGACTAGCTATATTGACTTTTCTCAGCACTGTGACGGCTTGTTGGACGAAAGCATAAAAAATATTTATAAACGGCAGTGCTTAAAAAAGCATACTTATGCAAAGCACTTCTTCGGTTGGTTAGAAGCAGTTGAGGCGAAGAGCAAAAAAAGGCGGCCAAACGAACTCAAGCTGAAGAAATATTTGTTCTGGCTGCGGAAAAGGACACTGCCAACTTCCACATTTTAGCAGACCTAAACTTATTATCTTCTACTTTATAAAATCGAGAAATAACGAAGGCTTTGTGGAAAGTTGTAATGTATGCACGAAACTTGCACAATCTTCGTCGTACGGGGCAACATAAAAGAATTTATGACCCCGAAAGTTCAAGGCTCAAATTGGGTTAAAGACATAGTAAAATTCCCACTTTTGGATTAATAAATTATTCGCAACATTTATAATAGATATTTTGAAAAATGGGGTACCGAAAATTATTCGCATTTTTAGTATAAATGTATATAAAACATTAAAAAAAATAATTCGTTTCATTATTCAATACATCTATCCATCGTTTTGGCAGTCCTTTGATCCCCTTTTTTACTTATCGACCGCACAAATCCACTTATCTGTCAAGACCTCGCATCGTGTATGAAGCTTGTATATAAATAAATAAAAACTGTAGATAGCACACAATATTGCAGAAACATAAATAATATACTTGAAATCTATTCATTATATCATTAAAATATCATTATTATTCCATTTCTATGCGTAAACATTTGGGCTATCGATCTATACAGTAGTACGATATACGCAAGATACTCTCTCCGTTTCTGTCTCCTTTCGAGATCAACGTCTAAGAATATTTTTTCTTAATCACTGGAATTCGATCGCAAATATGCGATTGAACTCCTTAAAAAGTTGAATGTCCATGAAGTTGCGATAATTCCTCGATTGTTTGCCGTGGATCTGAATCAATTGGGGATTATATTACATCGTTATCAAGATTCGGGGGTCATCCCGTTCTCAGTTCATTTCTTAAGCTTCTATTGGCTGATTTAAATTTTTAGCACTAATATTGGCATCTACGGACTGTTACCACTTCACCTGAGTGTTTTACTGGATTTTGTGGCATTAAAACCCAAATCAAAAAAGCAGCATACAATGCCAAATGTAGACTTCATTAGTGTCAGATCTGGATTTACAATTTAAAAAATTCGTTGCACAAAAATAATATGTTTCGCTTTACATCGATTATTTTCTATCAGCTCCTATCAGCGTAAGACAAGCTTCAATTCAAGGCAGAGTCTATTGTAAATGAGCGCTGTCGAAAGCATACAAGATCACGTAATTTTACATAAACAATACACAAGAAATCGATTCATTTGCTCCTGCTTTATAAGGAAATGATAAACGGAGAAGACTCAGCTCAGAATAAGCAGCGATGAACAGGAAGCAATTAAATAAATAAACACTGTCGATAGCACATTCGGTCATTACTCTGCGTAAACAAACAACAAACTTGAAATCGAAATCATTATAAGTCGATAAATTTGGGTCAACGATCTATACAATCGTGCGATGTATGCGGGGAAGCTCTCCGTCTCTGTCTCCCGTACTGCGCTACGTTCTCTCTTTGTCTCTGTCTGTCTTCAAGCTCAATGTACAAGAGTGCTCTTTCTGAATAATGGAGGGGGATCCCAGGCCCTGAGACAGTACTCCTTTAGGGGTTCTACAAATATAATTACTTACTAAGACGTTTCTGTCATTGTGTCCGGACACAAATTTAGTTCAAACGTACGATCTCAAAATACGCGAATACTTTTCAATACCCCTAATATGAGTTATCGACAGTCGATTCCAGTGATTTTCTTGTTGGCAAAAATATTCGCTTTCATATTATTTCATAAAATTTTTGCAGTTTCCCGGATTTTCTCTCAAGTGAACCTACCAAGTTTTTTTTATGGTGGATAATCTGATTCGTTAGATAAATATTAATATTTTATTTATAAGCTATATGAAATACGTGGTATATAATTAAATAGATCGTCTTCCCAGCACGTGAAGGAGATATGTAATCGCAAGGGTTGAATGTGAAATATCTTCATACGTTAGAAGTTGTCAATTGACATGTCTGACACAAGTTCGTTCCACGCTTAAGCGAACTTCTCCGACAAGGATCTAATATAAAACTTACCTGAGGATCATCATACAGCCGAAGAAAGTTTGATTAGTTTCGAAATTCTCCGACGCTATCTGTTTCTCCATTTCGGATAGATCTATTTGATCCTAGTCCACTTTTTCATTCGGATAAATCACATTTTTCAATCGTATGTGAAAGGAGTAAATACGGTGTGTCGTGACCGAAACACATACAGCCTCCGAAGGTTGAGTTTTATCTCGGAGCTGATTTTCCACATCCATAGAAGGAAGGAGACGTATACTTGCAATAAAAGCTCCCCGGTAAAGCCTCCGAGAGGGTTGGCGCTCCAGCCCACCCCCGAGCCCCCGCTGCCAATTGATTCCGATAAATTTCTTTGGCAGGAAGTGACCCAGAAATATCTCATGTATATTGAAAAATCTGCAAAGTGCCAGACATAAATAAAAGTCATCCAAGATGGGATTTTATTTTGCTACAGTTGCCTGTTTGCATTCGAGATTTATGCGATACGCACAAATATGAAGGCTTCAGCGAATAAAACTTTACGCGCGCCGAAACGGAAATACGCGTCAGAGTAAATCCGTACATTACATTTTTTACGGGCGAGCACCGTAAACACTTGAATTGCTTCCCGTGACATGAATTATGCTAATAAATAAAATGAGATGCTCACCTGTAAATTGGCGTGCCTAAATCTTCCCTGTACCAAAGCACCAAAAGAACGGCATCTCCATAGTCGGAAGTAGAGATGTCACAAGGTAGATACACTGGCTCCCCGACTACCGCTTCCAGTTGTATAAGTGGTACTGAAACAATAAATTACATACGTGTTACACAAACATATCTTAGCAAAGAATATACTACCCTATTGCCCTCGGATGGCCTCATTTGTAGACGGTCAACAACCAAATTAAAACTATATTAACATACACGTAAGTGGCAAAATTCGGATAAATACGCCACTGTAAAACCGTACACGCACCGACCATAGAATAATAGATCCCAAAATAATCGAAAGATTCACGGCCAGTACTTGTGGCAATCAAACTTAAGATTAATGCATAATTCGAAGCAAATGTAAAGCTTCCAAAAAAAATCTTACATTTGCATTTGCTAAAAAAATCGCATATAATAGAAGTGAGGATAGTCACAGTATCAGTTTTTAATTATTTGTGTCAAAGTCAGTCAATCCTGAGTGAGTTTTAATAGAGATTCCAGTTTTATGATCCGACCAATAGTCTTGGCCGCGGAAGGTCTAGTCTTACCGCGGCCGGCTTATATAAGCTCGTTCAAAAAATTATTACTTCTTTTACAAAAAAAATATTTAAAAGTATTGTATCTGAATGGATTTATATTAATAATTTAATAGAAATATTTACTTAAATATTAACCGGTAAGTAAGTCGCTTTAAATAATTTATTCATACATACTTCATTATATAAATTAAGCATACATACGAAGGGTGGTAAAATTATATATTTATAATGGGATTATTTCAGGCTAAGAATAACATTTTGAAACCATATTAAGCCCTTTGCATCCCTAAATGAGCATATATGTCAACAATAGAACTTGTGATATTCTATACAGAATAATTCGCATTATCAACAACACAATCAGCTCGATAAAATCAATTGGATCAATTGCGATCAAATCATAAATTATATCTTAATTTTGCAGTTTTATCCAAGCACTCTGATATTTCCTCCATCGGGACCCGATGTCTAATTCTATGAACACTACTATGAAATAAATATGTCTGATAAACGAAAAATCTCATCTGAAAAAACATCTTTAAGTAGACTTAATTTTAATGGAAAAACAGGAACAGAAGAGATTAAAATAAGCGGCTTTAAAATATATTCCCACCCCTTTATTTGCGCACAACTCGAAGGTTTAATATTATATATATTGAATCCCAAAAATAAACAACATGATGAAAAGCCTACTCGATGAGGGCGGGGGGGATTGTTTAAAAATCGATCGCTTGAAAGCCAAAAAAATTAAATAATGAACTATGATGGCTCTTATTGGTGATGTTATTCAAGTTTTGGTCGTTCATAAAATTTGATGAATAGCCCTAATATTATAGAATGTCTTTTAATTAGATTTTTTTATGGACCTTGAAGGATAGTTTCTGTCATCTTGTTTGTAGATTTTATGTGTTTTAGCCTAATGATTTATTACATTCTACCCAAGGCTATATTGGAGAATGGGGAGGGGGAAGGCAAAAGTCAATTACATAATGTCTCAAATTTTGAGCTCAACGACATAAAATCCAATTGAATACAAATAGATTTAATAATTTTAACCGAATTGCATAATGAACAGACAGACATACATAAACGCTATTGTACATAATACATGTTTTATAGTTTTATTTTATACATATTCAATTCAAATTGTAGTCTTCTCAACAAAAAAATGCTTATAAACAAATAGCTATAACTGCTTGGGTTTTTCGTGAATATTTTGTCGGTTATGTTTCTGTGGGAACGCTTGATAAACAAAACGCAATGCTGGATATAAGGAGTAGGTAGCAGCACTTCAGTTAATGCATAGTATGAAGGTGGTCTCAGAACTATCTGACCCAACAAAGGAAATACAAAAAAATTGGAAAAAAATATTTTTATATCTCAAAATCATGTTTTTAAGTTTGGAAAATGAAAAAAACCCGAGGGGGGGGGATGAATCCACGCAAACACTTGGCTTTATTGTTGTGAAAAGACACTCGGTTAAAACATCTGCACTAGGCTGTTTTTGTTCCATTTTGAGCAAACGCAGCACCTATTTTGCGCACAGCTTTTCAAAATGTCAAAATTTTCAGTCTATATGCAATTTACAGCACTTTTTTTAAAATTTTAATATTTTATATTTGTAATTGAATTGTGTATTTATTTTTATGGGTTAAATATGTGATTGTTAATATAAGTTGTAGATTTGAATCTAAGAGTTATAAATCTGATGGCATAATCATGGGATTAATTTACAGGTACACATAGATCCTTCACTTCCATTATATTTTTAATGAACAATATACACTGATTTTTGTACGATTTTTTCCACGTCCTTAGATACATGGGTTTAGTGGTGTCACGTCTGAAGACCGTGCGAGTTACAGAATAGTGCACCTCTCGAGACAAAGAAATCCATTGGTGTCAGGTCTGAGGATCGCGCGAGCCACGGAATAGGGGACGTCCCCAGGCAAAGGAATTCAGTGGTGTCAGGTCTGGAGACTAAAATAATTCATTAACACGACAGATGTGCCCACAAAATAAATCCTAATTGAAATAATAATTAGCCGCCTTTGCAGAAATGAAAGAGGAAATGCTACTTCAGTTTTGTAAATAATTATTTTAAAAAATTTATCTTAAGCATAAAAAGTATTTTCTTAACTCTGAGCCTGGTAAAGTTATACCTCTTCAAATTTAACAACTTATTGAGTATAACATGTAGCATATCGTAAAGGGGATAATCCAGATTTTTTCAAAAATTAAATTAATGTTCAAAATAGTTGTTAGTTTTTATTTAAAGAATTTAATAATTGAATTAACATAACTTTTTAGATCAAAGATCGATTGCAAAATACAGCATTATGCGCGCGGAATCATTAGTTGATGCGTACGCCGTCTTATGTAAGAGCGATACTCCAATATCAAATAATAGAATCACAATGTATTTTTCCAACATTGATTTGGTTGTCAGCATTAGTCAATATTCATAATGCTTATATTTAAATCTTATGATATCCATATTAAAACACATTCCGGTCCGCTTATTTGAAAACGCAGTATTTAATAGTTTGAGTATTTGACGCAATAAAAATGACACACAAATACTTTGTTTTTTCAGTAGTATTCTAAAGATGATGATGCACGCATTCATATTTTTGAAAATGTCGAAAAAAAAATTATATTTCAACAACAACCCTGACTCTTAGGACAAAGAGCTTATGTGTAAAACATAACAAAAGGTTCCCCTAACTTCTAAAAATATTTTTGTCAGTCCATGTGCAAAACGCCCTGTATAATATTTTATATTACATTTTATAAAATATTTGTTACAAATTAATAATGCCAATGGTAATATATTTTTTTAGTCACTTTGTGAGTTAATTTACTTTGTGATTAAGGACGATTTTTTCCTCGTTAGTATTTACGAGGTAAGCTAGTGAACGTCTTATAAATTGGATCGTCTACGTCTACCATTAGCCGGATGATAAATATCGTCAAAGTCGAAACGTTAAAATGCTAATGACGCAGACAGACTAGGGATTAAGTTCAATAGGTCTATCACAGAGGGCGCTCAGATACGCGCGCTCGTTCGTGCGTGTACATGCGTGCGTGCGCACCTAACCCGGTTACTTATTTAAAAATTGAATCCAGGCAATGTTCCTTTGATGTATCCAGGACGCACTGCCGTCTGGCTGGAGTTCTCCGGAGCGGCAATATCTCCGTACGTTAATTTGAGCTTTAAAGTTATTAAGACCTCCTTATTTGTACATTAACTGGCGCGGCTGTGTGCAAAATGTAAACATCACTCGACATTAGTTAATGTGGCACATTCGAGGAATTTTAATACAACTATTCGTGATGGCGCTGGGGGCTGGGGGTGCATGGCCCGCGCTCATTTGCGAGGGTAGCAAGGAATGCGTGAGTAAAGCGAGCAACGTCTTGTGAGGTAAGAAAGCATGAAATATGCTCACTCTGCCATTTTGGCTGTAGACTCCGTTATCTATGGGGTTGGGGCGGAAACCTCTTGCAGGTACTGGGACTCCATGTTTAAGCAATGAACCACTACACGTCGCCTTATTACTCGCTGTACAGATTAATCTCACGTCTTCTATAAATATCATCCAGAAACTGAGACTTTCTTCAGCGGCGACACACACAATAAAACAGGAAACATGTTTCATTTCAATGCTTCATTAAACAAATTCAAATAATTGCCCATTTGCTAAGGTGAACGACTTCGTAAAAAGCTTTGTTTTGATTTCATATTGGAAAACTATCAAATACAAGGTATATTTACAATTTAACCATATAAAAATAAATTTATTCATATAAATAAAATTTTAGATAAAGAAATCCATTCACAATTCATTTCTAGACAAATCCTTTATGGTGCGGTATTTTCACAACATGATTTAGAATACAAATTACATACTTCAACAATTAGATCATAATAATAGATTTGAAGGCGTGAAAGATGATAGTATGCTGGAGTTAAAATTTAAAAGTAAATCGGGCGGGCCGAAATTTTGTTGGTTCACACACCGCCGCGTTCATTTTTGACCCACGAAACTGAACTCTGGCTCGCGTTGAACGCATTTACTTCGTGATCGTCACTGAGTATCATTTTATCTTAGAGAAATTAATCTTTTGATTGACTACCTTTTTATCCACCCTTTTTTTATAGATCGTCTATAAGAGATAAGCGCAGTGGTATATAAAAAAATATAGATATTTTTTTTTGTTATTGTTTTAAAAACATCATGAATAAGGTATCCAATTCCAGACAGTTTTAGGTGCTCGTGAATCTCGGGATTAATAAACGAAATCCCGAAAAATTTGGGATTGAAATTTTTATCTAACAGAAATTGTACACCTCACCAGCACGACTCAAAGGCTACTAAATCGAGACATTCCCGCTGAAATCTGGACGCTTGGAAACAGTGGTTTAACTACTAATTAGCGAGCTTACGTGACGCCTAAGGGCAGTAACTGTCTAATCTGTGTATACATATATACAGTACATATATGTTGTTCAAATTGTTATATTAACCTTTCCCTACCGGTGATGTATTTACTACACCTCGATTCGAATAATGGGAATATCAATATGAAATATAATAGATACGGGATTTAGAATTTTTGTATTCCTCCGTAATATACATACGAATCACATTAAAGTATTATAGTATATAAGTATTCATCTATAGTGACGGAAATAAATAATTTGTCGAGAAATCTCAGCAGAAAGGAATTTTATCAGTCATCTGATCCCGGGATTGAAATTTTGACTCGGGATTGGATTCCCCACTCATGACGAAGAAATTCAGCTGAAGAAAAAGATGTGAGTGAATACAGAATGGATGACATAATTGAAGTTGCTTAAGAAGTTTGGTACATATTTTACCCTTAAAATTACAAAAAATATTACAACTTTAGCTGAACAATTGGAGAAATATATATTTTTTTAATATTATGTTTTTTTCGTTGAAAAAAGTACAAAATTGTAAATAGAACTTCAAAAATACTAAGCAAACAGTCTAAAATAGCAGTTTTCATACAGAATATGTATCAAATTACTTAAGATGCTGCCGATAAAAAATCCAAAAAAATGATAATATTTAGTAAAAAAATGCATTTCTTCAATGATTAGTAGGGATGAAACATCACTTTATTAAAAAAAATTTTTAATCACATACAAGCTAGATTATAAGTGTGGATGAGAATAGACAGTTTGTAGATACTGTGATCCAAATCAAGACCCGAGCAGATCCTTATTTTCTCACAGCCACTAATTGCGTCAAAAGTTTGATATTTCCATTCATTTAAAAATGATTTTTATGTTTCTTAACAGGCTTAATTATAGTAAACAACTTTTCATTTTAAAAGGCAACACATAGGAATTTCAGGGAAATTATTAAAAAATCTTAATCATCTTTATTAAATAGAATTTTCTTTGTTTAAAAAGGACTTGCAAAATGTTTAAGGAATTTTATTTCAATCGTGTAAAATTATCAGACATAGACCATCTCCATTGGAGATTTTTCCAGAGATAAAGCTTTACACATGGAGGCTTTTTTGTCAATAAATTTTTATATACCACAATAAAAATTATGTACGTGTGGTTATAAATCTGTATAGATACAACCGGGATTATTTCCAATAAAGCTTGCGTTTAATTTCCATTCACCAAAACCAGCTCCAAAATATTTCATTCCAAAAAAAAAGGCTGTATACGTTTCGACTCCATTAATTTGAAGAATCTATCCGTCCGCAGCTTGTACAGGAACGAGTCTTCATCCGTTCTCGTGCGTCCTTGCTATTACAATTCATAATGACACAACTTTTCGTCATGGATGGAAAACAAAGAAAAACCCACGCGGCCCGCTTTGAACACGGAAAACCATGTTTTTATTATAAGGAGACGAGCTTTCTCCCCGTGCCTGGACAGCTTTCCCTTAATAAGACAGCTTCGGAGAGGAAAAGCAGATCCCCGAAAGCCAACATTAAACTATCTTATACCGTTTAAAGGGCTCATTGTGCTCAGTTCATCCGAGCTGACAATAAAATTTCCATGAAAATATTTTCACAAAATTTCCCGCAGTGCCTCCAATCCAAATTTGACCTTTTGACCCAGCGTAAGTACCCGGCAAGGGCGACGATTTTCCCATTTATGAAAGGGCGCCCACCTTCATTTTCAAAGTTGTGAAAAATATTTCCTCGGGTCTCGAGATTATTAATAGCATCAACTATCTGGCAACTAATTTCCGGTTGCTGTTATATTATAAAGTCCATTTTATGGAAAGTCTTTGAGTTAATATTACAATAATGGACAACCATTTATAATGTGAGTTGATAAAGAAACTGTTGCCATGTTATAATAGAAGTGTGCTTTTCATTTTATTATTTTGCTGGGTTACTTTTATTAATTAGCCCGGATTACATTTTAACATAAGCGAGCAAAAAATGGACAACACAAACAGGGAAACACATGATAAAAGTATGCGTGCTCACAAGGATATGACAATTAGATTTTTTTTATTAGAAAAAAATACGTGCCTTCTTCGGAATATTCTGATAAGTGCCATTTGTGTATCTGTGACGTGGAAGGAATATTAATTTTGCTTTGCCAATGTTAATAATCGTAGATACAATTCGCATAATTAATCGTGGACACGTGGACGCGCAAGAAAGATGAACGAGTGTCGACCAAGAGTCTTGGCCGCGGAAGATGTACTACACAGTAATATTTTATTTCTAGAATAATTTAATTAGAATAGCTTATGTAGTCCGATTAGTATCAAAATGGATTGATATCAAAAGAAAGCGGAGGATTTTATATTTTTTAATCTTCCGATAAGAGACTCTATCTGAAAAAAAATAGAATGAACCTCTTCTTTAAATATGTTTAAACGTCGGTTCGATGAGAACAAAAATAAGGTGTTTTCCTTCAAGGGACGGCTTAGTTTCTCATTCTTGAATACTAAAACTGGGTTTAAATTTCCTCTCTTCTCATTTAAAAAATGTGCTAAAATAGATCTTTTTTGCACCTGTGTATAAAGAACCATCATTAATCCCATGAACTACCAATGTGATTCATAAGATGATTAAAATTATACTACTGACAGAAGACCAGTAGTGCGTCGATTTTATTATATATTACACAAACATATTTTAGGTAAAAAAAATTGATAACAAATGGAAATAAGGACAATACATCATCGATAAGTTGCACACTACGTGAATATAATCCATGAATAAACTCAGGCAGGTAAATATAATATTAATTTTTAGGACCAAAATTAATAACATTATTAAAACATTATTAAAATAGTATTTATAAAACAATAATATATTTCAACATTTTGTATATAAGATCATTGATCACAATTCTTGGACAAATATTTTCAACAAATGTTTTATTATTTTAGTAATGAAGATTTTTATATGGAGATTTTCCAATATTTCCCCATTTATAATTAGGTTTTTATAGCATATTTTATGCAGGATATTTTCGTAATATACTATTTTTTCGGAAGCGAGTTAGCTCATCTACTATATCAATACTTGGTCAAAGATTTTTTTAAACGGTTGAATTTGCATCGAAGATTATCTGCATGTTATAAAAGTCTTTAATTAATGAAAAATCTTAATAGAAAGAACGATGAAGGGGTGTATATATTTAACGCCCTGAGGCTTTCCCGATGAATACAGGTATTAATTACCTTTCTTGAAATTTTCCCCGATATAAATGCTCGGAAAATATTACAGCCATTATATTCAGCTGATACGTGAAGGGGATTAATAAATTCATCAAAAATTTTCAGGCTCATAAATTAAGAGCAAGTCGCGTTTCATAAGCATTTGTATGCCTTCGTGTCTATAGAAATATCTTCAGTTAATAATGACGGGGTAGTCTCAAGATTTTATTGCCCCGAGTCACAATTAATTAATGGGCACAGCCGTACCATCACTGTGACGTAATTGGCAAGGTATTCAACTATCGCTCCCCCCCCTAATAGCCCTTAAACGGCAGAAAGGGCACCCCCATCGGAATGTTTGTTAATACAACAATAATAACAACGATCTTAAATAAAAGGGAAATTATAATTGTTGCAGTTATGAGTTTTTAATGAACCATTAAAAATAAAAGTTTCGCCGGAATGCTAAATTACTGCGACGCCCAAACAAAAGGAGGGCTTGCGACCCCAAAACGCGAAAGGACGTAATTATTTTGGACAAAAAATACCGAAAATTCCTCCCGCCCCAAAAATAGAAATTTCGCCGAAAAATATTAATTACATTATATACACAGAGAGGTGAAAGTGCGAATTTAATTACGCCAAAAAATTAAGTTAAATAAGCATTTGCCTAATTCACGCCGGAGAGGGATGATTGATTCGGTTTTAAATCTAATTAATTAGTTCCACTCTCGCCATGAAGTATGCATGATATCATCTAATCCTGTGTTTCACATGGGGTTGTTTCGTGACACGTCAGTGTCTTTGGACGATAAGAACTCCAGCACGAATCGTCACGTCCATCAAACGCTTCCAGATAGGGATGTGCGTGTTGCAAGTACATTAAGCTTGGGAAGCACTGCTCTAATTGCTTTGAAAAAAAACCTAATCTTCCTTAAAAATGAAACAATCGGTACTTTGCGTTGTTTGAAGTGGATCCACCACCTGCGGTTGCTCTCGAGCCAGTACATGAAAAGTACAGAATCTAATTTCACTTCTCCGACACTTTTTCGCATCTCAAGACTTGCTGCCCGAGATTCTAATTAAAAATCCAACATAAATGCTTCCATTGAGTTTGATTAAAAAATAAACGTATTAAGGCCACACATTTTATTAATCAATCACTTAGACAACATGCTGAACAAATCCTGTCGATCTTTCAAGTAAACTTGTTTTGAGCCCCCAATAATATCAGCTTTAATATTTAATATCGATCATCTGATGTCATTGTTGAACATTTCTATCGATAGCCTGTAAAATCTTGAATAGTTGATGACTTCAAATAAGGCATATTTACGAGAGTATGTCTTATTGAATATGCCGTTTTTGTTCCATTGTGAGTAAATGCGGCATTCATCTTGCGCACAGCTTTCTCGTGTATAAACGTTCAGTCAATTTACGATATACAGCAATTTTTGAAATATCTATTATATCTGCTAGCTCTTACACTTTGAGTCGATAGACATTCAATACCATTTTGTGAATTTTCTTCACGATTTCTGGCATGGTCACTTTATTTGGTCGAACACTACGATTTTCGTCTTGGCAGCTCACACAACCTCTTTTAAATTCTGCCACTTAATTTTTACTATTTTATGTGAAAGATTGGTTGAACTGAGACCATTCAAATAAATGTATTGTATTACATACGTCAGGTCGGGTACTTTTGGAACTACCCTCGCATATTCATCAAAGTATTAAGGTGTATCACATGATCGTTCGGAATTAAAACGCAGAACTATTAGATTTAATAGTGATTTACTAACGGGAAATTAAATTACTCATTCCATTTTTAGAACCAATATTCGAACCCTTGAAATGCCTCATCCTGGTTTCAGAACAATTTATTGCTAAAAAATACTCCAAGTGGTTAAAAAGGTAAACATCTGTTGGAGAGAGATCTAAAAAATAAGGTGGATGGGGTAAAGTCTCATAATTTTAAGTATTGGAATCAGGTGCTTCACTTTTAGTTTCTGGTGCATATTATCGATTTCACAAAAATATGATTCAGCCGTAATGATTAACACTCATTTTAGGAAGAAATAATGTAATATGCTCTTATTTGTCCGCCATTCAGTAACTCTCTGTCGTCTCTATCTGTCTCCGAGCTCAATATACAAGAGTACTCTTTCGAATAAGTGGAAGGGAGATCTCAGGCCCTGGGATTGTACTCCTTTAGGGGTTAATGTTGCGATTTAATTCATGCTGAAGCTTATTCATATGCTTAGTATTCTGTGATATTTATTTACTTTTGTATGTCTCAATTAAAATATCAACCTAACTGCCTGTATACAGACGCAGAATATGTTTTTTTAAATGAATTTTCAATAGTCTAACTTGTTTAATATTGCACAAAACCTTTCTCAATCACAATCGATCTTTGATTTATTGAAATTCCGAATCTTCATGTGGTACTAGCGTGTTATACACTCATTTTGTCAATGCACTTTCGCCATTTCAGCGGTTTTGTTTGTTGACTAGAGGTATAAAATTCTGGCATCCGAGAGTCAATTAAATCCTGGAAGGTCTATTTTAAAGTATTAGTAGAATTAAATCCAAATTTCAGGAAAGGTGATTGATAGTAGGGACATGTCAAAAGTCAATAAATAGACCAATCTAGGCTAATTTTCAGCAAGATTTTTGATAATTTGAACACATGGATCAGAAATGTATCCTTACTATATTTGACATGTTTCAAAAATAAAATCAAAATAAATAACAATTGTGCTTTTATAATGCAAATACACTATAGATATCCGTGTATGTTTAATGAAATTTATGGATGACGAAGCCTATTTTCACTATGATGGCTTCATCAACAAAGAAAATGTACCTTTATATGGTACTTTCAATCTACAAAGCACACAAGAACGGCCTTTGAACTCAGAAACAGTTACAGTGAGCTTACTGTTTCTACAAAAAGAATAATTGGAGCGTATTTTTTGACGAAAGTGGTACCATTTCATATTGAAAGATGTTCGAAAACTTGTATCGGATAAGAAGTAAATATGGCTGGATTCTATCAAGTTAGATCCAAAATTCATATAATCGAATAATGTCGAAAAATTTCAATTTTATATAGTCACAAAGATGGTCAAATTTGAGAACTATCATAATGCGTTAAGGGACACGTCTGTGTTATGCGTCATATTTGGTATAAAAACGGACTTAATAATGCAGACGTGTCCCCCAAAGCGTTAAAAAATAATGGATTAATATTAGAGCTTATGAAAAAACCGACATTCTTTAAAACCCGTTTTCTTTAAAACTTCCGATGAGTTCCATCAATATTTATTTACAGATTTGTGTTTCAATGGTTTTCATGTTTTAACGAAAAACCTAATGTCGATATAGCCTCGACATAGGAGTTCAAAGGGATAAACACTGTCGAGTCATAGATTCAATATTTTTCGTTCAAAATCCTTAGATAATGAAAACTTAAATTTTATATTCAAAAACGGATTTTCAGAATTAAAAAACTTGTTTTCGAATATCACAATTTTTGCCAAAAAACCAGATTTTCAAAACCGGTTTTTAGAAACCGGCAAATCCTAATTAATATAAACCAAATGTGCTCATTTCAATTTCTGTTTCAAAAGATCTTCTAAAGATGCTGCCTATTTAATTGTAGAATACATATTAATATCTCAAAGAATAAAATATATTGATCACAAAGATGTTCGTGAAAATAATAATTTATTACAAAATGCTACATTTTTGGATGCGCGTCATATACAATCTAGAAAATTAAAATTGTTTTATTCAAACTGCATAGAATATGGTAGCATGATCGATGTTATATTTCCATACTAATATACTTTTATATTAAAAATGGAAACATTTTACATTGCATGAAGAAATGTTTTTAATTAAGCGATATGAGTCCTGTAGTGCTTAAATCGTCAGAAAATAACAGTAGTAACGTTGCATTAAGGTTCATTGGGGAATAATGTAGGCAACCCACGGGAACGACTGACCTAGTTCCTTCCTCGACATGAGCAATTCTTTCATTCAGACGCTAAACGAGCAGAGATTATTTTCTGCTATTAAATAAAAATTAAATGACATTTCACGAGTATAGGGCAAACATCCCCGTCCACGAAGCTCTGTGCTAATTTTCATAATTACATAAATCCCAAAGGAATTCGCACTGATCCTGAAACGTTATGCTTGTGTGTTTAAGATCCTTGAAATGACTCTCGGGCCCATCCCTCGCGAAGATCCTGTAAACAGGCGAAGAACAGTGAGTCATTAGCGAAATAGGCCCGCTTTCGATAGGTGAATACATCATTAAGGGACAGGAGTGTCACCTAACAGGCAGGTAACTTGTGACCTGAATAGATAATTTCAAGCACCACATTGAACCCACCCCTCACTGCCTTCGGAGCCTCCACCACCTCATTAAGCATCCGCCGTCGAAATGACACAATATTACAAAAATGATATTTTAACAAACCCTTTGCATAATTTATTCCTGGCCTTTCAGAGCCCGGATCGGATGGAATAATTCTGAGGCTAAATTTTAAGCTTCAGGATCAATTAGGAAAATTTATGCCCTTTAATAATTCAATATTTAAGTCCTTCGTGTAAAAACTTAATGCAATTCATCATTATTATCGTCATTTTTTTCTCTTTAATTGTAGGGGAGCTTTTAAAAATTAAGATGATATCACATCAACCGAACGAATACCGTGCGCACAGATCTGTGCGTTTCGTCACTTCAACTCTATAAATTAAGAAAAACATATTAAGATTCAAGTGTTTTTTTTATCAATTTATCTTATTATCAATTTCTAGCGGTTTTAATTGAGTTAATGACAGTGAAATGTTTTGAGTTGTTTGTCTGCATGTTTTTGAATTTTCTGTGAGAACGCTTTAAAAATAAAAGCTGATTTGCTTGTAGTAAGAGCTATATAAAATCCAAAATTGAACTGATTTTACCATTAAATAATGATCTATAGGCAGTCTTGCAATTATGGGGGTATTCTAGTAGGGTTGTCTAGAATTATGACCTATGAAGTTTAAAACTTCTTTAATTATATATCATCCAAAGAAATTTCCAAAATTCCAATTATTTTTTTTTAATAAACTTATTTACTAAAAAATAGATGCAAACTTTATAAATATATATATTAAGTTAAAGTTATATATATATAATCTTCTATCGTTCCTACCATATTTATGTCAAAAAACTAAAAAAACAAGGCCAAAAAACAAAAAGTCATAATTTTGCGAAAATTAGGGGTATAACTAGAGAATCCAATGGGGATCTGATTTTGAATGCCAGGCAACTTGCTGCTAAAAATACCTCCACACTCGTTGGAGGTATCGTCATCAGATATCTAAATGCTAGTTCGAGTTGATAACTGCGTGGGCCTCCATTTTCGTATAACACCATCAATATGACCGGACTAAAACTCGCAAAATTCCCGATTTCCCGACAAATTATTTATTTCCGTCGCTGCAGATGAATATTTATATACAGTAATACTTTTATGTGATTCGTAATTATATTACGGAGGAATACACAAATTCTGAACCCCATATCTATTATATTTCATATTGATATTCCCATTATTAGAGTCGAGGTGTAATAAATACATCACCGGTAGGGAAAGATTAATATAACAATTTGAAAAACATATATGTACACTATGTATACATAGATTAGACAGTTATTGCCCCTAGGCGTCGTCTAAGCTCACTAATTAGTAGTTACTCCATTGTTTCCGAGCGTCCAAATTTCGACAGGAATGTCTCGATTTAGTAGCCTTCATCATGCTGGTGAGGTGTACGATTTCTGTTAGATAAAAATTTCAAATCCAATTTTTCCCGAATCTCGGGATTAATGAGGACCTAAACCAGGAAATGCCCTTTTTACTCCTTACACTTTACCAGCCCATAACTTTTTAATTTAAAAAAATGTATATTCTGAAATATCTAGTAAAAAAATATGTAATCAAATATATTTTTTTCTTTTCTATCAAACTTGAAAAAACGCTCAAACAGGTATGCCTCTAAACTAGAACACCCCCCCTAAGCAGTCAAACTAGTAACCCAATATTCTTGGAATCAAATAAACAGCTCAAACATAAGGTCTTGTAGCGTGGGTGATTTACCATCCCCACGTAGTGGCTCTGTCAATAGCGGCATATTCCATCTCTCTCTCTAGGTGCAATATGTTATTTTAACAGCGCCATCTCCTGTGGCCCTACGGAGACATTGCACCTGCATACTGACGGATCACTTCTTGCGCGTGCACCGTTGCCGGCTGGGTAGTGACGCGCAGGAGGCGGGAGAGTCATCGGTTAGCCTTGGCTGCGAAAGGACGTCCCTCCTGCAGCCAGATCTCTCTCTCTCTCTCTTATGGAATAAAAATTTATTTAGAGAAGAGACCCGTGCATTGGCGCGGCCTTTCCAATGAGTACGTAGGGGCGGAGAGCCACCCGGGGGCCCTGTCCCCAAGAGCGCCCCCGCCTCAATGTTTAAGTCTCTTTATTAGTCTTAAAATACCAAAATGAATCTATGACAATTAAGACCATCTTCACATATCATATAAGTACGCTGCATAAAATGTTTGCCGGAGGAATTCGTCCCTTTTCGAAATTCTTGATTTGATCCACGAAAGGGATGATTCATCTCAAGCGCGATGATCTAATATGCGCCGCTTAATAAATAAGGGATGTTGGGATGCACGCAACGTTCCTTCCAAGATAAGTGGTTTTCTGCGCGGAAAATAAAAAGTGTTCCACCTAATTTGCACCCTCGTACAAACATAATAAATATTTGAATATTGCTTAGAAAATAAAAAAAGGGAATGAAACGAATAATTTGGTACTCGTTGAAGGGAGATCACATTCCATCACAAAATTGTAATAAAAAAAAGGGATGAGACTGTACCGCATGCGTGTTGAATAATATTTAATTAAATCGAATTTAGTTGGATATTCGGTTTTTTAAAAGATGCGCATGCGCGCTGGCTGCTCGATTTAAAAATTACTGCGCACGCGCACATATACTGTACTGATATTATACAGGGTATTTATGCATATAATGTAATTATGCTATTATTTTTATTAATTAATTTGTCGATATAAGTAGACTTTGAAGTCATTTATATTTTATAAATTTTACAAACTGCCACAAGATGGCAGTAATATTTTTTTAGTAAAAACGCTTGTAGTTGCTGGTATTTTACCAACATTATTTTGTAGCAAATATGATATATTACTTGGACTTGAATATTCCCGCATTTGAAGTATATATCGGTTTCAAAATGTCCATGAGCACTTGATCATATCTTGACTTTTTCGAACGGACTTAAACTATTTTCGACCCCATTCTCCCGGTATGAATTTTTCTCGGCGTACATTTTCTGGCGAAATTTATGTGGGTCGCCCCAGTGGTGCATTTAAATCATTATTGAAATGCGACGTGCATAAGAGTTATAATCTGCCAAACGTGAAGATGCTGCAGTGCATCCTTCGTGGACGGGATGAAAAACGACTTTGGAGTTTTATTTATCGGTTCGTCTCTGTGTTTCTTCAACGCGAATGTATTGAATTTTCTCTCGCGGAAAATGCAGCAATAATTCACTTTCGGTTCGTTTGAATTCTGAGCGAGCGCATTTCCACAATAGAATTCCAAGTTTGGAAAGAGTTTCGAATCACTTTCGCGGAAAAAGACACCCATTCCTTCTGGCCAATGTTGGATTAAATATAAATAATTTAGACTGGGAAATTTTGTGACATAAAGCGAAAATGCGGATTTTGAAGTTTTAACGCCTTTTAACGCCAGTACTCACGAATGAAATTTTGAAATATTTGCATGCTGAAATATTTCATAAATTTAATTTTGCCGAATGATGGTTGTAAATATTATATACGAGGCTCCATAAAATGAGATTATAAGTCCCGCGTATTTATCGGCCGTTTTGTTCAGTCACAGTAAATTCTTTCGATGGATAGGTCGTCACGCGCTCCCTCGTGACGCTCCTCTTCGTTTGAAAATTTATTAATAATTATAGGTCAAATGATGAAGACGTTTATTTTACATATGTCGGCCAAATTTAATAATGAATGCTCATCTAGGACGTGTGGGTGCACTTCCGTGGGCTTGGAATAAGTAGGGATTTTTTTAAACAACAAGACAGAAACATCCCTTAACAATGCGTCCAAAGACGTCAAGCATCCTCAAATCGGCACACCGCTGACTGAGACTCCAAAGTGCACAATAGTCAAATATATATTGAACGATGATGCCTTTGACTTCATAGCTGTATGAAATTTAATTGGATACTTCACAAAGATAAAAGTGCTTGTCTTCGACTTCAAAGACATTTTATTTTCAAAGTGATTAGAGATAAAGCCCTTGTTAACCCAGATATGCCTATTGACCTATTTGTAGAGCGTCGTAGGCGGTAAATTGTGGCAACACGCACCTTAAGGCTAATGAGCTCATTATGGGCGATTCATTAATGCATTTTAAAAACACTAGAAATCAATTATATATTATTTATTGCTCTTGGAACTAGATTTTTTTGACAGAAAGATAATCGGCAAAAGGGCTATCAAAAAAAATTGGAGCTTTTGAGTGAAGATCCGAATCATTTCGAGGTCTTAACAGCTATTTTTAAGGACGTTAAACAACTATCGCTTTTAATATTAATACCAAGTTAGACTACCATAAAAGTAATGATTCATATGTAGAGAAATTATCAAGGAAAAATAGCAATGAAAGCTATTAAAAGACACGCTGTTTTTGTATTAGAATTGGTTGAAATACACTAATGGAAACAATCAGTAAACTGAGATTTTGAAGGACAGAAAAAGACCGGACCGCCCAAAATCTATCAAAAACTCCGAAAAGCTTGGGCAAAAAATTAATCAAATAGGATTTTAGCCAAACGAAATCAGAATGTGCTTTGGAAGTGTATACAGTGCCTTAAATTAAATACGTAGGTGGAAATGTATTGATGTGGGGATTGATTTGGGGGGGAAAATATTGAGGATTTAATAAAAAATACTTCATGAAAATTCAGTACATATCTATGACATTGATCCCAAATAAATGAATTAGCCCCAACCATTCTCATACTTATCTCCAATCAAGCTATTGTGGAATGAGATCGATTGAAAAACAAAAAAATGTTAACCTACCTATGCCAATATGCTCTGGAATAATCAACAAAAATTCTGGAGAGTCAATTATATGCATTACAGTACTATATACCAAAAGTGGATGTCCCATGTAAAGGTTTTCCTTAAAATATGTTATCTATATTATATATGTTATTATGTTAAGGAAGATATGTTTAATCTTTTCATTAGTAAGATAATTTTAAATTGAGTTAAACATAAATGCTATATTCGCATATCCACACAAGTCCTTTTCTCTCAGGACCGCGCAGCGTGAGTGAAGCTTGTATATTAATAAATGAACCCTAACACTCTTGATAGCATACAATATTCGTTCATTTATTTGCATAAAATAATAGTTTGAATAAATAATAATGTTGTATTATAAATAGAAGTATGGTGTTGAAAATGAAGCGTTATGAATTGCTTTTCGCAATATTTGAGAATATTTAAACGTGTAGGGGTACCTTTACAGCACGTCCAGTATATAATGAGATGCAAGACACCCGTCTTTGTTTCTGATTCTTATACTCAATATGCGAGAATGCTCTTTCTGTACCACTCGAATCTAAACGCACATATGCGTGATTACTCATCAACACGTTAATACTGTACTTTTTAAAATTTTAAATGAATCGTGAGTTATATTAAGTTATTTTGTGAATAACTAAGCGTTTCCAAGTTTATTGATGATAGTATATGTGACATCTTAACAAAAAGCTATGTTTCTTCTTTAGCAGAAAAAATATTAAATGCTTCATATATCAGCTCCATTTCTTAATGACTTAAGCTAGTTTGCAGACATCTGATTCTTAGAGTCCATATATAGAACTTGATACGTCATGGTACATCCTTAGTGATCTTGTATCCAGTAATGAATCACCCATGTAAAGTTGGTACGTTCGGCAAAATAAATAAGATTAGAGAATTACTCCATACACATTGTGTACATTCGTTGGCTTAGTGGATTGCCGGTACTTTGTTTCGTGTCTCATATAAAAGTCGCATTTGGCTAATGTTAAACTTATATCTATATACTGAACAAGTCATCCACAACCAGTTCCAAATCAACAGCGTAAACAATAGACACTAAAAGCTCGCTAAAACCATAAGAAATGTACAGAAAACGAATACAAAGACACCCATGGTAGACAAACATTAGTGCAATACACTGACGCGATAGAAGGTGGAACTTTCCCAGTAGCTTACATTAAACTTCGAGGACAAAGCATCCGAATCGACTTGTGTTTTTACAAGAAGAGAAATGCAGTTTCCTGGAAAGTTTGCTTTGCGCCAGGCGCTCCGGGCGACCTGGCGCAGATGAATTTATGATGCAATAAAGTGCATTTATCTGTTGTTAAGTAACACGAGGGTGTGTCAATAAAGCGGAACTCTACGGAGAAACTCTTCCGTAAACTTATTCGCTTAATTCAGCGATACTCATAGAAATTGAGAAATATTATAGCACGTAATCGGAGAAAGCAGCTTATTATAAATACTTGAGAATTCGACGTATTCCAGTCGCGTAATGGACGTTTTGAGCTTCAGATGAATCGAAAAACACATATAGCGTATTAAGGAAATTGAATACAAAAAAAAACATTTTCCGTCATTTTTTTTGTAAACATTTCGGTCCAAAAATATTATTTGTTTATTCGCATCTCGTATATTTGCCTTTTGATATTTTTTTCCAAATGAAAGTTGATACAATTTCAAGCCTACGACTTTTAAATTAGTTTTTTAGGCGTATCATAAAATATTAACCAACTCCCCGCCAAAAATAATATTTTAAACATGATTTTTTTGACTGGGCTTGCTTGGATATATTAAGATTAAGTGTTGGTATATTGAATTAATTAAGGTTTGGGTTTAAATTCATATTTAGGAGAGAAAAAAAATCATTTTACCTATAAATTTGTGAGATCCAGGTTTCGCTTGATTTTTTACTTATTATTTGGATTTTCTGTTAAGCCTTTATAAATTGATATTATTAATAGACAGTCATTTAGCTTCGTTGATTAAAAATTTACAACTAATAATAAATACATACAGGAGCATATGGGTTGAAAAAATAGAAAGTACAACGTTGAATTTCATATTGAAAAAAAATAAATCAATAACTAAGCAAAATTATGAATGTGTACATCAACATCTTTAGAATATACTTAAAGAAACATAATATTTGTGTATCATTTTTTGCATCAAATGCCCAAACTATAAAATATGCGTTATGAATAGTGGAGGGGGGAATCCCAGACCCTGGGATAGTACTTCTTTAGGGGTTAAAATTTCGACAAAATAAGTTTAAATATATATATATAGTGATGTTTGTGTGATAGACAAACAAATTTTGTTTGGAAGTTTTTTTTCATGTTTTCAAAGGCAGCGATTGTTCTTTCAATTAGGATTTCTTTTGTGGGCACCTCTGTCGCGTAAATTAATTATTTTTCATGTCCCTAGACAAAGAAATCCAGCGTTTCAAGAAACCGTGCAAGCCACGGAATAGGGCAAGTCCCTAGACAAAAAAATCCAGTGGTGTCAGATCTGGAGATTGGGTGGCCAACGGAATACAGTATGACCCCAAACAAGGAAATTCAGTGGTGTCAGATGTGAAGATCATGTGAGCTACGAAATAGGGCTCGTCTCCAGGCAAAAAAACCCAGTGGTGTCAGATCTGGAGACTGTGTGACCAACGAAAAAGAGTATGACCCCAAACAAAGAAATTCAGTGGTGTCAGGTCTGGAAACCGTGCGAGCCACGGAATAGGACAAGTTCCTAGACAAATAAATCCAGTGGTGTCAGATCTGGAGAATGGGTGGCCAACGGAATACAGTATGACCCCAAACAAAGAAATTCAGTGGTGTCAGATCTGGAGATTGTGCGAGCCACGAAATAGGGCACGACTCCAGGCAAAGATATCCAGTGGTGTCGGTTCTGAAGACCGCGTAAACCACAGAATAGGGGGATGTCCCCAGGCATAGATACTGAGTTGTGTCAGGTTTTAGAATGTAGCAAAAAAATCCCAACTTCCAAAAAAAAAGTTGTCTGTTCATGTGAAAAATACCTTGTATATACTGTATACAGGGTACAACCACAACTGTGGAAGTTTCGTTGAAAAATATTCGTATATACCACAGATATTAATATTAAATACAGGACGACCATCCCTTAAATTAAATTTACAAATACATCATCGGAAATAAAATATTATTCTCAATTACTTGTATCTAATAAGCAATTAATTCCTATGTAGTTTCAATTCACCCATTTCTACAAAGCTAATTTTTGTTTCTATCAGTGTTTATACAGTGTAAATCAGGACATTTACAATCTATCAAGCTTTCAACGTTGCGGATATTAATAACAATTTACAAAATCTGAATAATTGTATATATCGGTATTAAATTATAATCTACAAAGCTGATTTTTTTCCCACAAGTAGTTTATGTTAATTATTCTTAAATGGATGTTGTGTAGTTTTGATACAAGGTGGCTTAAGCTGCAGTAGAGGTGGCAACATTCAAAGCTTTGCAATATTAAGCAAGTATAACTTTGTGAGAACATCAAAAATTCTTATAAATGTTGGCAAAAACACCATCACGGTAGACTACCATTTACTTTATTTACAATATCAAAATGAGAAAGATTCAATTTTGTGGGAGTTATTACACAAATAATGTCGCTACCACCCACACTATAATTTAAAATGGTATGAAGACATATGTAGGTTGGTTATTGTGTTCTGTCGCAGAAATTCATTAATTTTTAAAAGCAATCTCGCATAAATTTAAGAGCTAAATATAAGTATGTCCGATCGTATGAAATTGAAAGAATATAATAAATATAAGTAACAAAGTCATTTCGGCGTGATTATGTGACAAGAAAATCTTCAACAATCTCGCCTGTCAAAATGTCCCATCTTCTCTTTGTTTACGTCTTTATTTCTTCTGTCATAAGCAGAGAAATCCTCCGCCTTGCTCAATCGACTTATCCGTTTTTCCCTTCTGCTCGGAGGGAAAAAAATACACACACATTTTCCGAAGGCTGTTTTCGCAACGTGAATTTTTCGCCATATCTGAGATCCCCGGATTATTACGATACATTAAGCCTGAGGCCAATGCTTAAAGTGCCTCCAGTTGTATTTATCAGCAGATAAAATTAAATGTTGGTGAAGATATTGACGCATCGAAAAAACGGCACTTGGATCATTTGCTTCTAATCTCTTGCTTATGCCAAATCGAAAACGCAATTACACGAGCATAAAGGTCGGCCCGTACCTTCCATATTGTAGCGATTTTATATCCAGGTCGTTTTCACGTACTCTTAAATATATTTTTCTTCGGTTTTATTGTAAAAGCAGACTATTGGGTGTTTTTACACCATGGCAGACAATTTGCGATACAATCGATTTGGACGCGGGCGCATGACGCACGTATAAAGCACATGAATATTTTGGTTGTGCTGATGTGAAGGGTCATCCAAATACAACGCCTAGATCAGTCAGCACTTTATAAAGTTTCAACCTGACGTTTTTTCAAATGATATAAGCCATTTTGTTTTAATAGAAAATAGTACAATTTTAACCATGTTATAATACATTCACATTCATATTGAACAACGAACGAGAGATCCAATGTTTTCGAGCAAAATTTTGTTCAGCAAATTTCACAATGAATGGATTCATCAATATAAAAAAAAAGTCATATCTTGTATTGATGTAAATCTTTGTGTCATTTAAGAAAGATATCTACCCTTAAAAAGTCACAGTTTGGTATGTATTATGGGAAAATGGAATCATTGGGTCACATTTCTTCGAATATAGTGCTGGAAATGCTGTTATTTTGAATTTTAAGAGCGATACCAATTAATGTTGAATTACTTTTTATGACCACAATTGAATCATATTGATGTATCTGATATCTTTTACAGCAAAACGGCGCCGCTACTGAAGAAAAAATAACTAAAAACTCATCCAGGGATCACATTTGAATGACCCTTTTACCATATTAATTTCGATCATAAACCTGGTTTTTAATTGGGATTAGAGATGGATTATTTTTTTATCAAGGCAACATAAAGGGGTGCCATTTATGCAATGTTCTTTGAGTCTGACGCGCCCCTAGTCGCGCTCAGAGAAGCTCGAAATTGCATCACTTGGACCACAAACTCCGAATAGAATGGTTGCGAGTTATTTGCAATAAGGACACTGTGCAGCGGAACTTCCAAGAGATTTTTGGCGACAACCAAAGTCAAATGCCATCAAAAATAAACCAACCACCCCAGTTACATCAAACGCTAGTCACATTCGAGAAATTTTGAAACATCACGACACCGACCGTAATTGCTCATTAAAAATTGCAGCTAACTTAAAATAAACGCCTTTAAAATACACAAAATACATTCGGTAAACGCAAATTTCAATTCTTAATAAAAACACAGGGATCACCACAATATATGTTGTCATGCCATGTATTAACACTTTACAGTCCGGGTGTGTTTCGCATTAAACTTCGCCTGGAGTCCGAGCGAATTTTGCACAAAATATGGTTAAATATACATTTATTTTAAGGATTCAAATATTAACACATGTGAATGCTGTTATTCCTAGAATGAAATATAAATCTATATCAAGTTAATACAGATAATTTATTCAAGCTATAGTGATGTAATTTTAATCATGTATTAATGCGGGCACGGACTATAACGTGTTAACTTTATTATTGCTATCAAATCACATTTTCAATGGTATTAAATTGAAATACGCTTTTTAAATGATCAAATAACCGCTATTGGCTAAAGAAAAATCTTATCATAATTTGGAGCAGCGCATGGCTATGTGAATGCTAGGATCTGTCCAGGTCTTGATTGTATATAATATATAATAGAATTATAAAATAGAAATTTGATATATAAAAATACTTTTATCTATCACCTTAGAGACGAAATACACCCATAAATTTAAATATTGAACCGCGTATGAAACAGTTTTCCATTTTAAAGACTGTCATTCAAACAACGAGCGTTGATTAAAAATGAATTTGAATATTAAACTTTGCGTTGCTGCTTTTTTTAAAGTTGCGTGATCCCCTATAAAACCCCAAGAGGTTGTGATCCATAAATTCAAGTCAAATATTGACAATAAACGAACATGCTCTTCTGGGGAGGGATGGGGTATAAAATAATCATTTTAATACTGCTTAAATTTGAATGTCAGTATCATATTGAATTATCGCATCTGTGTGTGTACTTTTATGTGTGTTATGTCTTAAAAAAATCCTACGAACTTATTGATATACGTTTTTAAAATCACCCGAGTAAAAGATGTTACTTTTTAAATAGAAATCATAAGGGCTGTTTTCCACATTATACTAATAAATGGCGTGGGTATATATAATGTGCTTTCAATGTTTTTATTGAATTTCCAAAGAAAAGTCACATGAAAAGCTCCATGAGACGTAAAGAAATGCCTCTCATTCGATCACTTGATATTTTTTAATATCGCAGTAATTTCCGCTGGTTGGAATTTTAATCGCGGCCCCATAAAGCCCATAATATAACATAAATCTGATTTATTTTTCCGTTGGGGGAGTTTCCGATTTTTACGAGCAAAAATGGCACTCGTATGCGCGCTCCCCGTATTCATAATACGTCAAAAACTTTCGCTTTGCCGCCAAAATATTATATTTTTAATTTTTGCCCTCAGAACGAAGGACGTAAATCGGATTCCGAAACAAAGCCCGGTGTAAGCCCAGTGTATATGCCGGATTGAAATATCGCCGTAGTGTCTTGGCACAGGGGGCTGCAGGGGACGCCTGGTCCCTAAATAATCGATTGGAAAGGGTTGCAGATAAACACAAAGCTGACGAATGGCTATCCAGGGTCTTTTTTTAGGGGATTTAGGAGAAATGAGTTGCTTTGGGTCTAACTTATTTTATTCAGGGGTTGCAATTTTCTTCGACTTTTACGGGCTAAGAATATAAGATTTTATGCACCCTCAAATTTTTATAAAAGTTATTTTTAATTGAGACCCAAGAGTCCCAATTGGATATATTATGAGAAAATTAAATATAATCTTAATGACTGCTATAAATAATGTTTTCCACATGAACCGACAATTTTTTTAGGGTGAAGGAGGTCATTGGTTCACATGTTCTCCAGATCTGACACCAATGAATTTCTTTACCTAGAGACGTGCCCTATTCTGCGGCTTACATTGTCTCTTGATCTGACACACTGGATTTCTTTTTCTAGGGACGTTCAAAATAATAAATTTAAGCTCTTCAAATTTAACGACTTATTGAATGATTTGTATGACATTTAGCATATCGTTGAAGAGAACTTTTCTAAAACTGAACAAAGTTCAAAACAGTTGTTATGTTTATTCGTTTTTTATTCGTTTGCTCATTTTATGTGACTTTGGAAGCTCATAAGTAATTTTCTTTTTACTTTTTTTAAATTTTGAAAAAGATTATATTTCGACAACGAAAAATAAAAAATCCACATTCAAAAGCAAAAAATCCACCTAACCTCAAAAAAAAAATGTCGTTCCATGTGTAAAACACCTTGTATGTAAATTACTGCTTTTAAGGATCAGGAAAAAGGATTTTTTTTCTATAAGCGCTTTAGGGAAAATTGGCTAGAATGTCACGAAAATTGAAAATCCATTGGGCAGTTGGACGAAAAGAGGGGTAGAATCGTTACGCGCATGCGTCATGCCCCCACTACAGTGTATAAAGCGTAAAGCAATCATTAGACTAGTAGCTTATCTATTTTATTATATATTACACAAACACAGTTTTAGCTAAAAAAAAATCAGCTATAGAATCGAAAAACATAATGCATAAAATCTAATTGTTTTTATAGCGTCTTGCGTATTTTTTTAAAATAATTTATAAAATTAACAAGTTGGCGATAAACAGCATGCATGTATTCTATCATATAGTAGGCTTTGGTAGGCGTATTTCATATATTTTTCTATAGCACACATTCTGATCAATTGTGAACGGTCACCCGCCTGGATTAACCGGAAGGCGGGCGAATAAATAAGTAAGGAGTGTAGAAATAGCCTTGGGACGAGGACGACATTTTATATTTTGGTCCCGCGACAGATCGCCGCCTTAGATGGAGGCCACGTGCCTCGCGATCGTCGCCAGTGTACGACATAGAAGGCTATAATTTGATATCCCGAATCCTTCCCCGGAGCTCTCCTTTTGGCGTCTCCTTTAAAGAACCCGCCCTCCCGTTATTGGGGGCGCGTCCGCCGTCCATCGTACCCCGAGACCGGCGTTGCCGCTAGTGTGAAGCGTTCCAGCGCTGCGCGCGACCCGCGGTGCGGTTTTCGAGACCGAATAACGTCACGATTGGCAGCCGTGACAGCGGCGAAGGCGACTGGACTAATTAATAATTGTCTGTGAGGACTGTTTGAAATCATTTTTTTCAAATTGAGCGCATCCCCAATATACAGAATGACCAAATCACTATGGGTATCCCAGAATTTATAAACATGTAGCAATATTTTAAAGTGATATTAAAATTTGAAGAAATCAGGGTCTTATTGGGTTAATCTTATTATTTTTATTTGTGAATCCCGAAATTTATTTTTAGACAACCTAATGCTTTATATAAGTTAGCTTCTCGATTTTTCTTCTTTTGTGTTATAATATATTTGATCGCCAAACCAATGATATGGGATATAAATTGGGTTGCTTTGAGAAAAATAAGTTAACTGTCTTTTTCAATGAATTCTTCGATTTGGCGAAATCAATCTTGGCATGTGTAACTGATGCAAATTCGTTCCGGACGTAATTTACCCCATCCGAAAAACTTGATGTCGACTTTAGTTTCCCGCTGAAAATGACCTTCCTTATCCACAAGGATGGGAAGAGTAGTTTCTGCGAGTTTTTATAGGAAAAAAGTCTGCTTTGGGGTGATTTCTTTGTACAATCACGTACAAATATGTCATCCAAATAGCGACATAAGCACAGCTCAGAATGGAAGAAACTTTACAATGGCAAGATTTCAGTTTAAGTCTCCGCCTTGGCTCACATCCAAGTGGCTCTCAAAAATCTAATTTCTATTATGGATGGCAACAACAGATCGAAAAGTTTCTCCCGGTATTCTCCAGAGAAAAAGGACCCCCAAAAAGCGTTTCCAATCTTCGCATATTTCATGGCTGGCAATCCCGTGTGCGCCCATGAAAAAAGTACGTCTTCGATGTTAATCAGATAAATAGGGAAGACAAATAGACGTAGCAAAATTACAAATAAAGCAGCATACACTTGTCAAGATCGCGACGCTTATTTATATGATAAATTGAAAGTCACATTCTATTACAGAGTGGAAAAATACGATTACATTTGAGACGTACATTTTTGTTACATAATATACGAACTCCGAGATTTCAACATTTGATTATCAAACATAAAATCCCATGCGATGTGCACAAGCACTTTGACTAAATTACAAATTGCTCTTGTGTAAAAAAAATTGATTCATCCTATGCGAAAGAGTTTTGGAAGAAGATCAAGCCGAAAACTCCAGACTTAATTAAAACATATCCTCGACTGAAGATTCCGACATATATCGATATTGCCACATTAAAATCTTTTTTAAAAAGAGCCCACTGTCTCTAAATGTGACACTCGTTCAGTTATGTTTGGTTTTATGTCACAAGTTTCGACGTTTTTTTCTTTTTCGGTAAAAATATATGCACGCTGTTTCGCTGCATGCTTTTGAACCCTCTTTGCTGTTTGTGAATTCGATAGGACGGTGTAGCAGCACTTGAAATTCGACACTTTATTCGACATTTGAAACATAAAACTGCATGGAGCTTTTATATGGTAAATCCAATATTTCGTTTGTGAAAAAATATTTTTGAAGTAGACATCTGAATTAGAGCCAAAATTTTATAACATGCAAAAAAAGTTGCCTGAAAACCTCAAAACTCAATTTATGTCGAGCATCAATATCGGGTTGGCCTTTTTTGAGACAAAATAAAACCACCAAAGAAAGATTTAGATCCAGCCAGCTTAACCTTTTCGTTAGTGAGCAAATTTAAAATCGATGACGTCGTTGATGTCATAATCGCTTTACACCGATTACTTTCTGTCAGCTCCTAATCAGCGTAAGACAATCTTCAATTCGAGGCAGAGTCAATTGTAAATGAACACTTGATAGTGCATACAAGACCACTTTATTTCTTTACATAAACAATACACAAAAAATCGATTCAAGTGCTCCTCCTTTAGAAGGAAATGATAATTGGACAAAGACTCATTCAACACGCAGCGAAGAACAGCAAGCAGTTAAATAAACAAACACTCTCGATAACACACAATATTCGGTCGTTTTTTTGCGTAAACAAATAACACACTTGAAATCGAAATCATTATAAGTGGATAAATTTGGGCTTAACGATCTATACAATCATGCGATGCATATGAAGAAGCTATCCGTCTCAGTCTCCCGAACTGCGCTAAGTTCTCTTTGTCTCTGTCCGCCTCGGAGCTTAAATGCACAAGAGTGCTCTTTCTAATTAGTGAAGGTCAAAACGGATATTTCCGTAAGTACTCACGAAAAGGTTAAGTTGTTTAATCAAATATAAGACCGGCGAAGAGACGTCGAAAGGTGGCAGTTGATCAGAATGTTTGTTCCATTTTATTATTTTTGAAACATCAAACAACTTAAAGATTTCAACTGTGATATCTCAATAATGATAACGACAATAAGATACATTTTTTTAAAATAAGATCAAGGTCATTTCAGGAAATTATCTACATATTGATGAAGTGTTAATATAGTTGGTTAGATTTTGGATTCTCGTCAAAAATATAATGTATTGACAAATTTGTATAAAGTGGATGGTTTTTTTTTTAACTAAAAAGCGATATTGAGATTTTAGCATCGATATACCACAACAATCAAGTTGGGCAGGGCCTCATATAAGTGGTTAAGATTTCATTTTGAAACCAAATAACTCGTATTTAAATTATTTTATATTTACATGCAAATTTGCAATGTTGTTTGAACTGTTATAAATTATATTTAAGCATTTATGATTTAATATTTTTATTGAATTATTTTTCTTTAAAATATTTTACATTTTAAAGAGTTTTGGTTGGTTTCTGATTTAAAAAAAACTATGTAAGTTGAATGAATTAAACTCAGAAAATAACTACGACGAATCAGTCGTAAAAAATCAGAGCCAAAAATGAGCATAGGAAGAATTTGAAAGTAAGATGTGCCGTTTTTGTAATGTTTTTAGTAAAAAAAAATATTTTTTTATAATTTTAATAACAAAGCATGTTTTTAGATAAGTAATGAAACGATATATGCCGTTTATATATTATTTTTTGTGCGTTAAAAGTTCAAATTGCAAAACATGCGATTTCAGGTAAGCGGACCGGAATATGTTAACATGATAACGTAAATGCTCGACAGATTTCAATTATTATGAATAAATAATTCTCAGATCAAATTAAAATTAGGTCTATTGTATACATTGGAGTACTATTTTATCCTGTCACATCGTGAGAATCCCGAATTATATATAATTCCATAAGGAAAGGCTTAGCTGCAATTTTCTTGAAGGGCTTTAGACCACTCAAGGATCTTGCTGTTCAACAGACGGGGCAATAAAAAATGTATATTTACCCAACGATAAATTGGCAGATCTTGACCCATTTGTGTCATTGTTGAGAACCTGCGAAACGTTCCACTGTCACGTTGCTTTAACGCGAAACGGATAATAGGAAATAACACTCCTGTATAAAAACAACCGTGGCACACAGAAGAAGAAACGAAGAAGAGAGGAAGAGTTTAACGGTAAGGAAACGTGATCCATCTTGCGGTAATTTGTCTTGCGGAAGATAAATCACCTGAGAAGGAAGTGAATTCAGCTTCCGAAATGTCTTGCAAGAAAGGGATTAATATTGGACAGCATGCGTGGGTTGGGTCGCCGAAGAAGGATATAGAATGCGACTTTTTGGGTCAATGGTCTTTCCAGCTGACGATAATTCTATTATTGGGGTCACTGGCGAAATGATAAATTTGAAACATTTTTAGAAAAGTATACAAGGGTGTAAAAATATTTATTTTCCCAAATAAAATGATAATTGGTATCATCGGCGATATTTGGTACACTGGAGACATTTGCCGCCTTGTTATCTGACTTGCGTCCGAAAATTACGAACGTTTTAATAAAATATTAAATTCATTATATTATATATATTAGGTAAAGCGGAAAGAAATGTCATTTTTTTTGTTATTTGGAGAAAAAAAGCTGTACAATATTACTCAATTAAATAATTTCCATTGTTATTTATAATCGCCCTCTACAGATTAGGTAGCTTTTTAATGCCTCTTTCGTAAAATTCGACAGAAGTGAATTTTTGAATGTTCTAATGACTTGATAGTCTGAAGGTGCAGTGTCAGAAGAATATGGTGGATGTTGCAGCACTTCCAAATATACAGCTCCCTTATTTTGTATCTAATTGTACACAGTAAAGCTCTTTTGTGACAGTTTGGCTAGGTTTTAATAATTCGTAATGAATTATGCCAAAAAAATCCCACCAAACACAAAAGAGGATCTTTTTCAAAGATAATGAGGGTCGAGGGGTAGAAAAAGGTACTTGATTTCAAGAAAGCAACTGTTTTTTTCCTCCTCGGACTGTTTTAGAGGACCCACTTCTCATCCCCAGTAACAATCCTTTTTAAAATTTGATCGGTTTCATACCTGGACAATAGCGATGAACAAATGGTTATCCGTTGTTCCAAGACCGTTGATGACAACTCGTGCGGTACCCAAATTCCCTGTCTATGTTTTTTCCAGAGTCTTCAAACGGTCTTTTACTGTCGACCAGGGACAGTCGATGTCTAGCGATAATTCCTTTATTGTTGTTCGAGGATCAGATTCTATCAGAGAATTTAATGCGTCATCATCGATTATTGGAGGTCGTCCTGATTTTGGTTTATTTTTCAAATCTCTATCGCCATTTTTGAATTTTTTGAACCATCTATGGCATTTTCGAATATTTAATATGTTACCATATGTATCACAGATACTCTGGGTAGCTTCTTTTGCTTTTAATCCTTTATCGAATAAAAACAGTAAACATGATCACAAATGGGTCTCATCAATTTCTGGCTTGGACATTTTCACTATGGCCAAAAAAATATAAAAATATTTGAAAAAGTAAAACAAATAACAGAGCTCTAAAATGACACCAACCTTGATGTATTCACTCGACAGCAACCCGAGACAAACTGACGGCAAAGACGCAACCAAAAAAAAAAAAGACATTTCTTTCCACTTTATCTAATATTAAGGTTTCATTTATGAATTATAAATATATTCTCCAATTAATATTTATTACAAAATAACAAGGCAATTTACTTAAAAAAAATATTATTTCGATCAAGGCAGAGCGTTTCACCGTCGTTAGGAGGCATTAGACACTAGAACTTTGAGTGACAGAAAAAGACCGGACCGCCCAAAATCAATCGGTGTCAAATTGGTTTTGCTCGCTGAACAAAATCGAAACGTGATTAGTAGTGATAATTATTGCTATAATTAAGCAAGAGGTAAAATGTGATAGCATGGGGTTACTTTGGAGGTAAATAAATTAGAAATTTAATAAAAATCGAAGGAAAATAAAATAAAAAGGGTTGAAAACACTGCAAAAAAATGCAATACATTTAGATTTTTAGGAATATTAAAGAATGATATTTTACAATCCAGCAAAATAATGAACATGACATACTTAAAAATTTTGTAACAATTTTTAAATATGCTAATTTTTACAAATAATGCCAAAAAAATATGCGATGCATTAATCATGGCAAAGGTCTCCGTGTGGGTAGTTTTTGAGATTGAACAATTTCCTGGGAAGAATTTGTAATGAGCAAATTTGTAATAGTTGGCAAAATTATACATACAACAATTAAATAAGTCTACCTGAATGAAGGTTCCGGCAAAGTGTGGTTATGAATTATTCATCAATATTTTCCAACATAAATACCCATTATGTTAATTAACTTAGAATCCCACCATCTGAGCCATTGATTAGATCCGCATGAATGGATAATCTTAAGCGTGCATAATATTTTCATTGCTTCCAGAGGCAAGTCTATAATAATATTTTTATTGAAATATTCATACAGAGAGCGTCTGGGATTTCCAGTTACCAATATATGTATATATTTTTTTTTGGTTGAGAACACAGACTTGAAAGTCATGTATAGGGCATGAGATGGGTAAAGTTTTCGTTTTTAACTCTTCGAAAATCTCATGAATAATGCGAAGCTACAAAGCAAGGTATTGTGCTGAAAATTTATGTAATTTTGAGGTCGGTTTGACTAGGTGCGCACAACTTAACCTTTTAATTACCCATACATTTAACTTTACTGGTGGCTTTGCAAACTTGTGTTTTAGGGAATGCTCGTAACTAAAATATGCCTAAGATGCTTGTCTAATTATAAGTCTGATAAGCTGAAAGCATGGTCTTGTATTCTTGAAGAGCTACGTTTTAATTCGTATCGTACATCATCAATTTGCAAATCAATTTTCTGATCTGATCAGATCTGAATTAGAAACTGATTATTGAGAGTAAATTGAGTATCTAATAGGTTTTATATATAGATGTATCGTCATCAGATATTTAAATGCTAGTTCGATTTGATGACCGCGTGAGCCCCCATTTTCGTATAACACCATCAATGTGACTGATAAAATTCCTATCTGCAGAGACACGGACTAAAACTCGCAAAATTCCCGATTTTCCGACAAACTATTTATTTACGTCGCTGCAGATGAATACTTATATACTATAATACTTTGATGTGATTCGTAATTATATTACGGAGGAATACAAAAATTCTGAATCCTGTATCTATTATATTTCATATCGATATTCCCATTATTAGAGTCGAGGGGTAGTAAATACATCACCGGTAGGGAAAGGTTAATATAACAATTTGTACAAGATATATGTACTCTATATATGTATACATGTATTAAACAGTTATTGCCCTTAGGCGTCGCCTATGCTCGCCAATTAGTAGTTTTTTCCAAAGAGATTGTCTCGATTTAGTACGATTTTGTACGATTTCTGTTAGATAAAATTTTCAATCCCAATTTTTTTGGGACTACGTTTACTAATCCCGGGATTCATGAGCATTTAAAACCATTGGGAGTGAAATACAAACATTGTTCGATCCTAAATAAATATTGTAACCTTACTTTCTGGATGACCCTCGTATATTTTATTTAGCTTTTTTCTTCTCATATACGTTCTTTATATACAGACTGGGACTCCTAGATTTCAATTTGTTTCATAGTGTTATGTCCGACCAGAGACTGCTACATGATGTTTAGTAGAATATCTAATAAATTATCTGCTTTGAAGTATTTACAGCGATTGACTCGACTAATTGAATAAATTCTTAATTAATAAATCCTAATTTAACTGGAAATCATATTGAATTTTAAAAACACAGAAATGTCATTAAAACACGTTAAAGTGCTCAATTACAAGTTATATTTCTTAGAAGGACCGCCATCTTGCAAATTCTCAAATGCGTAGATCTTAAAAAAAATGTACGGTAGACTTATTAAAGAACGAAACACCCTCTTTCCCGAGGAAGTGGAGTTTGAGCTTCAAAGTGATTGCTTATTAAAAATGAATTTACTTTAAAGTTTTTAACTTAAAACTCTTGACATTCAACAATCATCTACGTGATACTTTCAGTCCTGAGATGTTGAAAATCTTATGAACATTGAAACGAATTTTGCCAAAGGGGCTGAAATTAATTTCGAATTTCGAAACTTACAAAGCGGTAGACCATTGTTGTGTGTGCTTATTAATTCTCTATGAATTCGGAATTACCGGGGGCTTATTGTGCTTATTGATAATTAACAGGATGGCTTATTGCATAATCGGGATATATGCTTTAAGTGCATCCTACTTATGCTAGTGCTCTTCGTTTCAATTAATAAATCCTGCTTGAAAGCTTTTCCCTAAATCCTTATTGAATATAGTATTTTTGATTATCTAAGCATTAATAACGTCGGATATACTCTGATTAAATGTATGTGTTCGGGCGCCATTTTTAAAAATTGACGACAGTGACAAAATGGCGGAACGTTTGCGGGCGTTTAACGCACTACGCAATCGCACACGAATTACTTTTCCATCGACGAGATAATCATTCGTAGATCAAATATATGATAATGCCTTTCAAGCACATGGTATAATACCGTTTAACTGGATATTCATTCAATTCAGAAGGCCCTGGAGATAGGACAATAATACCTCCCGCATTTTATGTGTTCATATCCAAACAAAACGTTTCAGAGAACAGCCTTATTTCCACATGCTATTCTCATACGTGTTGTCTATTTTAAAACTTGTGAATCACGACCGGTTCCCCCATTCCTTTGTGTGTTTCATCCCCTATTGTTTCCATTCCGTTCCGCCCATTCCACTCTTGTCTTTTTTATGTTTCAGTTTAACTTTATCCTTTTAGAGGTGTCTCTCTGATCGTTACCTTCCGCTTCGCTTGGCATATGGTAGTCTACGATTCGAAATGATGCTATTTTCCGTTTTTCGACCAAAGATATTCTCTAACGGCCGAAATATTTATTATTACACCTAAAAAGTATCAGTCTCTCTGAGGACGAACGAAATGATAACGGAAATCGAAACGACTGTGGGGATGCCTTTCGTCTCACACCCTAAAGCACAATTCATCGACGTAATACAGATATACAATACAAAAGAAGTCGAAGCAAATCCTTAATGAAACCATAAATAAAAAAAACATATTAAATATGATATCAAAAAGCAATTAAGTCTTTAAAAAGCCATCAAATAATTTTAGAGTTCTCTCTAACTTCTTTTTATAGGCGTTATATCGTACCAAATACATTAAAAACGGACTTAATTAAAAAAAAATGCTTATGTATATTTTGAACTGATTAATGGAGTTGGGCAGGGCTAATTATGAGTAACTAATTTGCAATGATCATCTCAATGTAATTTTAAGAGAATGATAATTTCGCTTTATGATCATAGATTTTCTTCTATTAATATTTAAAAAATCCTATTTAAAAAACCACATTTTTAAAATTATAGGAAATTTCTATACAATATTAACTCATTTCGTCCCGCTCACTATATGACATGTGTGAGTGTTAAATTCTTTTCTGTTAACATATTAATTTTACAAAATAAGCTTACGCTTGAAAATTTTTTGAAACTTGCGCAGACTTCAGGCAACATTTTATGCAAAATATAGCGGCCTGGAATGTGTTAATATGTAGATTACTTACGCTCAACTACGGCTTTACTATCTTATGAGAATTTATCATTAAGAAGTAGCATTCATATGGAATATTTCAATGTCATGGTCACAACCTGTTTAATTGATTTTCGACACATTATTTTGCTTTATTTTTTTAATTTAAATATTTAGATAAGATCCCCTTTTTCCCCTTCAAATATCCTGCTTGAGCGCCTGATGCCATATAAGGAAAAAGGGACGACAAATTGTGAAAGTTTGGCCAACGACAAACGACATCTTATTTAGATTGTCGGCTATATTATATCCCTGTGGTGGTCCAGGAAAAATCCCCCAATGAATAAAAATTTGGGCCTAACAAAAAACTTGGAGAAAACCATTGAAAAAAGCAAAGATATTTCTAAAAAATATTAAAAAGTAGTTATTTAAACATGATTAAATCGGCAAGTATTGCGAAACGTTCGACATGTTTATCGTTGAAGTATATTTTGTATCATTGGCCAAAAGCTCGGTGTGTGGCGAACCTTCGGAATGAAAGAAATGTAATCGCTATTTTACAAAAGAACCACAGCGAGGCAAATTAAATTGGAAACATAAGTTCAATATTGACATTGCTTTCATATCGCAAAATCCCATACAAATAAGCGCTTTGTAACAGTTTGGACTTGACCAATACAAAGCAATCACTTGGTCGACGTAACACACCGAAGGGTTGTGCAGAATGCCTTCCAGAAAAATAAAAAATCGAAAATATCCCCATAACAGCACATCAAACAATATTTGCTTGCGTTCCAGGAACTGATTTAATATATTAGCATGATTAAAATAACAAGAGAAAAGCAATTTATTATGCTGTGTTTAGTTAGGGGTAGTAATAAAATGTGGAGTTTTGAACTGTTTGAAATTCCAGAATGATATTCCAGATATCAGAGGTCATATTGGAGTGGCTCGTGTTGAATTCTCTCTAAATGGAGTGCGTTCAGCCAACTGTTAAATGTTAAGATAATTTGATTACAAAACAGCTGTTTGAGTTTGATTTAGCTATTAAATGAGCGAATCTTCTTCATTTGCAATAATTAAAATCACCATATTTAGCCAGATAGTTCCATCCATTCATATTTTTCTATTTGTGATTACTAACAACGATAAGAAAGTGAAATTAATGCTATTATGGATAATCACTAGACGGAATTATTGCCAATGTGATATTTTTCTAAGAACCCCTCCTAAGTACTATTGTATAATATATTAATGCTTTCATAATAATATATCATCGATCACCATAATTTGATATACGCCAATAAATTTAATCTGTTATTGTGAAATCATAGAATATGTAACAGTCAATAAGGTCGCATAACGAAAATTAACTAAATTAAGCTTTAAGCTTAATATGACTTGATGTTAAGATCCATAGAAATGTCTCCTAGGATTGAAGAATTTCGTTTAAATTCTCAATCGATTTTTATTGAGATTATGTTTTCTACGTAAGATATATTTAAGAATAAATACTAAATCACAATATCTCGAAATTTTAAGAAGAAAAAAATTAGACCAGAAACTGTCTAGAAATTAACAGAAATTCATAATACCAAAGCTTTATTCAAAAAATAAATTTGAAATTATTTGATGTATTTATAAATACACGTCTTTAATAATATATTAGTGGAATTTAGCTTTGGAACTGTGATGATTTTTATGTTCTTCGTCTATGATATTTGCATGCATTCCTAATGTCCATACACGAATATTGAGTATACTTCGTAAGGGATGTTTATGACTTATTGGTTCAAAAACATGTATTTTTCTTCATGTATCGGAAATAACTAATGTTTAAGAATAATATGAGCAAAATTCAAGTCAATAAAAATTAAATTCGCAAATTTATAGACCGACGAAGAGAAGCTGCGTTGCGCGAAGCTGAGTAGGTGAAAAACTTTAAACGCGTTTTTTTCGAAACTACTTTTTCTAAGCTCACGGAAGTGTTCCCATATGCCTTAGATGAGCATTTTTTATGAAATTTAGCAAGCATATGAACAATAAACGTCTTCATAGTTTGAGCTATAATTATTCTAAAAATATTCAAACAATTTTATTTAATAAACAAAAAACTACAAAAAATGTTGGTAAAAACACATTATTTTTTTTTGATCACTCACTATTTTTTTATTTTCCAATATTTCTTCTTAAATATAGGTCAAACTATATATACTATTATACAAAATAAAAATATGTTTAATTTTTTTGCTGCAAATCTTTTGTACTGGACTTAGAACTTCCGTAGTGAATAATATCATCATTCGCGCACCGATATATGTAAAAAAGTGTGCAATTATATTGTAGTATATCTTTCTGGATATGGAGTTGAAATTGGGGTTCTTTTCGATAAAGCTATTAATTTTTATTATCGTATATGATCATATATGAGCCATTTATCATAACCAGTTATAATGCTATTCAAAAATGGACAATTGGTTGTGTTCAGTCAAGGCGTATGGAACCCATCCTATCCCATAACATCTACCCTATTCGTTTTGCCGATGAATTTAAAATATGTTTACACACGATTCATCCCTTAAACTTCTATTACCCAATATTCTTGAACCAATATTGGCAGTGTTTTATTGAATTTTGTAGTATTCCAACCCAAATATAAAAATATACAATATACAATGTCAAACGTCTACTTTATTAATTTCGATTGTTAAAATTTTGTTCTTAAAAACCTGTTGCAGAAAAATAATGTTTAGCGATAGTTCTACAAAAGTAAATAACTTATATAGATGTTTCTGTTCGAATAATTTCATAAATGCTCAAAACAACGTATAACAAAAAAGTAAATTATTCCATAATTTAACATGTTCCGACCATTTTGAAACACCCTTCGAGCGTCTCAATCAAGTTTCACGATATCTCTTTATCGAATCGGAGTTCAGAAGTTTGACGTGTGGGTTTCGCCACGATAACGTTAGCAGAGAAATTTTGCGTGGGTTCCATCATACACAGTGTTTTTAAAAGACCTTCGATATAGACAACCTTATTGGGGGGGGGGGGAGGAAAAAACCCCTAGGATAGGATTCTGGCGACAAAACGCACTCGCTCGTAGTACACGTATCGATCTTTCTATTTAAGAGTGCCGGCGATGAATCTAGATATTCGGTAGTGGTCGTAATGGTTTTTAAAATAGGCATTATTCCTTTATGTGGTGAAAGTTTCCACAGTGGATAAGTGCTATAATCTGATACGCGATCAGATTATTGTGGAAGGCTCGATGTGAGAACGTAAGAGTATTCGGGGGTGTACGTGCGCATTTCGAGCCCATACTCCGCCGAGGGTTGACGTAAGCCCTTTCATCTGGCTCACTTAGACGAAAATGTGTTTGTCATCCTTTCAGCGGTTGGAAAAATGTACTTTACAGCCGAAGGGGGTGCTGCTGAAAAAGGAATATAATAATAATATATGGCCCAAACTTTCTAATATGCTCGCAAGGCCAGATTTGCAGAGGGGCAACTTTTCGGTTTATCGACTAACCGGCGGCGCGGGTAGTGGAACGTTTCAAAGCACCGCGATTTGATTTACTTGCCTGTTTTCGGGTTTTCAGTGTTTCCTTTTAATAATATTTCGACGACTTTTCCCCACGAGATGGAAAAAAAACGAGGGGAGTGAAGCAGGTGTGTGATCTATGGCGCTTTTATACGGGAAACTTTTCCGAGGATCGGTGAGGTGATGTGGATCAAGACCTCCCTATATATTATGAATATAGACGAACCCGAAAAACATGATGATATTGATAAAAAAAAAGTGAAATGTTCAGCTAAAGTCAATGTTCATCGTCTATTACGCGATGAAATTTATTGTATAACTTCGCGTCAACAAGAGCTTTTTTCGCGCACCAAAAAAGAAGATTAAGCAATTTTCGGAGACTCCATTTCATTTTGATAAGGAGTTTAAAAAAAATTAATACAAACACTCTAATATGTCATTATTTTAACAGAAAATCGTATGAATACTCTTACGCGGTGAAGCTAAGTGAAGATCCTTGGAAGTAGGGAATCCGATCCCGGGATAAATAAACGTAAAGCTCGCCAATTTAGTAGCAACTGTCTAATCTATGTACACATATATACAGTACATATATATTGTTCAAATTGTCATATTAACCTTTCTCTACCGGTGATGTATTTACTACACATCGACCCTTATAATGGGAATATCAATATGAAATATAAAAGATATGGGGTTCAAATTTTTTGTATTCCTCCGTAATATAATTACGAATTACATCAAAGTATTATAGTACATAAATATTCATCTGCAGCGACGGAAATAAATAATTTATCGGGAAATCGGGAATTTTGCGAATTTTAGTCCGTGTCTCGGCATATATGAATTTTATCAGTCACATTGATGGTAGTATGCGAAAATGGGGACTCACGCGGTCATCATCTCGAACTAGCATTTGAATATCTGATGACGATATCTCCAACGAGTGTGGAGGCTGAGCGTGCATTTTCAGCAGCAAGTTGCTTGGCATCCAAATTTCAGACTAAATGACGAAACAATCGATGCTTTAATGTTATCGATGGGATCTCGGTACTGATCCCGGGATGGTCTAATGCAATACGGAAATCCCGGGATCGAAATTTTGGCTCGGGATTGGATTCCCTACTTGGTTAATGTTATGCATTGCTTTTTTCTATTATTTATCAGAAATTGTCAGCTAAAAAAATATGATGTGTTTGTGTAATATATAATAAAACAGGCGCACTACTGGTCTAGTAGTTGCTTATTGTACGCATGTCTATATGACAAACATATATACAGACACATCAAAGACGGCGCGACGCATGCGCGTAGCGTTTTCATTACTCTTTCTATATACTTATTGATACTTTCTTGGTGAATAATAATTTTTTTTGTACTCTCGTAGGTTCGTATTATGTTTCATTTTGAAGTAATTTTATTTTTTTATACAATGGAAATTTTTAACTAAAATATTTAGTTTGTGTAATATATAAAAATGTGCTACTGATTGCCTTATTCTACACACAGCAGACGCGGAGCGGCGCATGCGCGTAGTGCGTCTTTTTACGTATGTGTGTGTGTGAGAAAAACGAAGATATTATTTTTTTTTCTTTCCGACCAACTGTTCTTCTTTCAAAAAAAAAAATCGCCCAACGTCATGCAATATCGAGCGTATGATAAGACATTAATTAAACTACATATTTGTCTCATTTTTTGTGCAAAAAAATAAGATTTTGTTTGATATAAATATTCTTAAAATTCCTTTCACTTTCTACGATTTATTTCGTTAATAAAATAAATAAATAAGTATAATTCATAACTTCCGCAAGCTCGGAGCACCGGATGCGGATATTGCTGTGTTTTTGACAGTTGTTTATTTTTAATTGGACTCCAGTATCACGCGATTTCCGTATCCTGTATTTGACGGCTCTGCGTCGTCTATTTAACAATCGCTTGCAAGAAGATTCGCATACATTCGCAAAAATAAAATAGAAAATAATTATTGAAATTCAAATGGAGCGGAAAAGTGTCCGGGAAAAAATGTTCGCATACAGGAATACATGTTCGTGCATTTAATATTATATTCATATGAACGCATATATCTGGAAAGATATTGGACAGGAGCCAGCTTCCGGGTTTTGTTCCCTCTTAGATCCCACTTCTGAGGAACACTTTGCTCTCTGTCGGCGTGCCCGAACCAAATTACCCCAATTCCCGCAAAAGCCTTCATTGGAACAAAAACACGTTTTTTTCCATATGCACATTGGAGCGGCACGACCGAGAAAGGTGTATGAGAATAATGGTCGTATTTAACACGGATGCTGATTACGAATAAAATTTATATCCGGAAAAAGGGAAAATTCCTCACCATTTATTTTTTCATCAATACCAACACGCAGATGCTCTGATCAAATTTCGCGAACAAAGCCAAAAATAATCGTAAATAATAATTAAAAATCCACCAAAGCATCAATTTTTGGTAGGAAATGTAATGAAAATCAACGGTCAAGTGGAGCGCTCATCTTAATCAGGATCATTATTCAACTCGGAGAGCGATCCGTCACGAGACTACAGGCGAACCGGCGGGAAGAATACATTTTCCCGCAAACAAGGCTATTTGTCAATTATGTTATTATTTTTTTATACGCATGCAAACCTCGCGCATGCGTACGCACAAGATTGACCCTTTGATTAGTGAATTCATTTTAAATTGAGTTAAACATAGACGTTATATCCGTATGTTCGCCACTTATCGTTCATACAAATCCAATTTCTCTCGGGACCGTGCAGTGTGAATAACGCTTGTATATAATAAAATGAACCTTAACACTGTTGATATTATTGGGCTCAATAATAGAATTTCAAATATATCACTTGGTCGGAAATTTAATTGAAACGTGACAAAACAATAACAGAGATCGTAAATGTAATGTTTGAAATAATGACTTGAATAAATAATAATATTGTATTAGAAATGGGAGCATGGCATTGAAAAAAAGGCGATCTTGGTCGTTTTTTTGCAATATTTGAGAATATTCAAATGTGTAGGGGTACCTTTACAGCACGACCTTGCCATAGATGTATGAGTGTATAATAAGATGCAAGACAACCGTTTCTGTTTTCGATTCTCGCACTCAATGTGAGAGAATGCTCTTGTTATACCACTTGAGTCTTAACGCACATATGCGTCATTACTCTTTAACGCATTGACAATGTAAGTAAAGGCACAATTTTACAATCGATATGCGGGTGCATGATAAGACGCAATATATTCTTTCCGTCTCTCTCTCCAGTTCACTAATATCCGCACTCAATGTGCGAAAATGCTCTTTTTATATTACTTGAATCCGTTCGCAGCATATGCGGGGTTCCTCATAAATGGGTTAATTTCAGTTTATAACCTCTTTGAATGCTCTTAGGTATCTAAGTGATCTTATCATGGATTAAAACATTACTTCGACAAGTGAGAGATAACGAAAATCAATTTTAAAAAATGCAGTCATTCCATACTCGCCATACAAAACACCATGGCGCGTCAGTCGCCTTTAGAGAGTGAAGAAATCGACAAACTTCGGAGATACTTCGCAGAATTTCAAATTAAGTATTACAAATTATGTTTAATTGTAATTAGGCATTATCGCTTATTAATTTATTCCAAAATAATACTCCAAAATGGCAAAAAGAAAGTCACCGAAAGAAGTGTAGTTGAAAACCAGGACTGCTTTCATAGATACCTCACAACGGAAAATATGAAATATAATTTTTAAATAAAAATATGCTATTGAAACACATTATTATCTAAATCAACGGTTAAAAAACTTATATAGTCTGCGGACCCCTTCTTGAGCAAAATTTATTTCGCGGACCCCCTCAAAATTTTTTTTTTGGTGGACCCAATCCCAACTCTTCTAACTTAATTTTTCAAATAAATAAACATTTTTTGGACAAATATTGGTCAAAATAGATCCTTTTATAATGTTTTCTGTAAATAATTCCACGAAAATATCTTATTCAAGTATATACAAATGTTTTCGCGGACCCCCGGTAATGGCTTCGCGGACCCCTAGGGATCCCCGGACTCCAGTTTAAGAACCGCTGGTCTAAACATACATCTTATGTTAATAAATAATTGATAAATCTTGTATATCCTTCATAATCTTGCATGTTATGTATCACTGCTCTTTCAATGGAAATTAATTCCAACCATCACCACATCCATGTTCAAATTGAATACGTCCGCAAAGGGTTAAATATAATTATTCTGACTTAAACTACATGTTTTTAATGATAGATTGAGAGTCTAATATTTGATTAACCTTTCCTTTACTATGGTGTATTTACTACACTGAGTCGAGTTGTAGTAAAGTTGTAATAATGGGAATTTTTAACAATCTCTTTATACTATCTATATCGATATTAAATATAATAAATATGGGGTTTTAGAATGTCATATGGTATACTAAATACATAGCATCGTAAGAATAAGATTAAGCCAGTTTTCAATAAAATTAAAATGTATTTCTATGTTTGTTGTAGGTGTGTATTCAAGCAAATCTTTCCTATAATAATGTTTTATTTTTAAGCTGATATATATATAGTGGATAGCATTGTATAAAAGGATGCCAATAACGATTTAGTGCAAAAAATGTAAGGACATAAAACTTTACATGATTTCTATATATGTATGCTGAAAATACAGCCTATAAATCGCTAGTAATGGCGTGGAAAAGGCATTTTCTACTAGAAATCGCTTTGGATCGAAAGGGTCAAATTTCCCACGAATCTATGTGTAGTGTATGTACGTAGTGGAAACTTTGGTCATTCAAGTATTTTAAGCCCTATCCACTTCGATCTATAAACGTCACTTATCTCCTTTAGGCCATCGTCAAACGGAAACTTTGAAGGCCTCGGCAACCGGAAATGGAAAAGTTGTTTTGACGACCGTTGACCGTTCCTACAAAGCCTTCTCTACCTGAAAAGCCTTCTCCGGTCTAATGGTAGTTCTACTAATAGTCGCAATCATCGTTATTCGGAAGAGATCTCCTTTAAGTGATTTTAGTTTTTTTTTTGTCTTTGATGGAACTTTATAGTCCTCTCAATTGCCCATCGAAAAAATTGGATGGAAGATTTTAGCAAATTAAAAAAAGATTTTATTCCACGAAAATATACTAATGAAAAGCGATATCAACAAAAATGTTTATTTTATGCAATATTTTACTCTAAAGCAGATAATGGTTCTACTCAGAGCACATGACAAGGGCAGTAGTCTGCCTCAAGAACTCACACCCCAAACGTCAAACTTAAATTCGTTACTGTCAGATACGAATTTTTCCACCAACTTTCCACCTCGAACCTCGGCTCAATCAGTGTGCTAGTTCCGGAGATATTGTGGCTACAGACAAGTTGACGTCTCAAAGTAAAACCCCTCCAAAAAAGCATATTTAATATAGGCACCCCTAGAGGAATTTCACGGGAATACATCAATCATGCTTTTGACCCCTTTAATACTATCTAAAGTATTTCCATTTCAATGCTTGTATTTTTTAAAATCATTTGTAGTGAATATTTTTTTCTGTTGAACACAAAATATGTTTAACACTTGTTTAACAAAATGACCTGATCGTTTTGGAAGTTGGTCAGAATGAGAAGTAGAACCGTTTGTACTCTGTTTCTGTCGTATACATCATAAAAGCGCTATGCGCATGCGTCGTGCTTTTCATTGTGTGTGTGTCTATACGTAGCATAAATCAACCATTAGATTAGTAGTGCACCTATTTTATTATATTTTACACAAAACAACTTATTTTTTTAGCTAGCTATTTTAGTTGCAATTCAAAAAATCAATCTTTTCTAGGTGCTAATATGTTTCATTTCTATACGTGCGTGATTTTTGCATGATGTGCATAGTGTAATTTTCTAACGGGATAAAACCATTATGTTGATATTTTCTACAAAAAATATTAGGGCGACCCATAAGTAATCAACTATTTTGAGAGTATGTAGTTACATGTCAGTTATCGCTGAGGCATCGACTAGAGAAATTGTGCATTTGGTCAACAGGGCAAAGACACTTGCACGCGATTGGCAAAAGCTACAGAGTACCAATTGTATGACACAAACAGCGATCAACGACGAAATTGCTGCACATTACTTATAACTAGATACCTTAAAACTTTGACGTACACAGCCGTCAAATCCCGTCATGCGTCAGCATATAATACTTGTTTTTGCGCCAGATAAGTCTATGCATAACGTCTTCGTGGACACTTCAAATTTTATTTCACATCGACGAAGCTCATCAAAATGAAAACAAACTTAAGCAACTCAAAAACTCTCAAACTTCTCTGAGAATTGAAATTAGGCAAATAACGCTGCTGTCGACAATCGATGACACTGACTCAAAACAATAATATTTGTGTGTTTTAGCGATGGTTTAATTCCAATTTTACGTTCATAAATTGCGAAAATCGTTATTCCAGACGTGTGCATCAACCGGTTAACGAGCAATTTTTACACCGATTATATAACTTGTGATAGAAAATGGATATTATACGACAATATTAAAAGAATTAAGTAGTTGCTTTCAAATAATCAATCGGCTGTACCAACTCCTAAAACTTTTTGACTATAAAAAAGGTTCTCTTGAGCATATGGTGGGATTGCGGTGGGATAATACACTTTGAGTTTCTAAAACTAAGAGAAACTATCAATGCACAAATGTATTGCTCACGATTAGACAGAGTAAATGCAAAGGTATTAGAAAAATATACAAATTTTGTCAACTGAAAAGGCGTGATATTGCATCATGATAATGTTAAACTCCATGCAGCTAAAGTAATCCAGGAAAAAAATAGGGAACTCAATTAGGAACTGCTACCTCATCCGCCATATTTGCCAGATATTGTACCGTCTGATTATTATTAATCCAAAGTTCTAGGCACTCCATTGAAAACAAGAAACAGATAAGTTAAAATTGTGTAATTAATTGAATAATTAAAATAAAATCGTAACAATTTTTTTCGTTTTAATTCGATCTAATTGATTACTTATGGGCCCCCCTAATAGATATTTGGATAGCACTGCAGACATATTGGGTCTTAAACAGCAAAATTTATCTCTTCTTGTACGTACGTACACCGTTGTCGGTTGCAGGAAGTGGGAGGAAGTAGGAAGACGTCCTTCCCGCAGCCAGATCTCACTCTCTCTCCTTTGTCTCTTCGTAAATAAAGAAAACACTTAAAAAGACGACTGTTTAAATCAGCATCTGACCGCTTTCATCCTACGGTACGGCAACACCACGATCCGATAGCAAAACGAACCCATGTGCGACTCTGCCCCAAGATTGCCCTTATTCCACGTTACATCATGCTGATTTTGTTGTTGTTTTTTTTATGGGATAAATTAGGAGATACTATATAAATGTTATTATTAAAGAGGCTGTACTTTTTAAATAAATCCGCATATTTTTAAATATCAGCCGCGATATTGAATTCGAATTTAGTCATCAGCATCCGATTCGGCGAAGATTCCCGCCGTTGATGAGCGTTTTTATATTAGAACAACGGCATGTGTTAAGTAATAAAGTATCGAATTTATTCTCACGCCCAGAGCCTGCAGAGATTTTCCCATTTTCAACCCCCCCGGGAGGAGGATATCTGGGTCACTGTGCAATCAAACTTCCCCCACAAGCGCCCCTACTCGTGCTGCTTTAACACATTTCATACCCCTAGCCCGATTCCAATATTGCTTATTTACGAACGCTTCCGTAACCTCACATAATGTAATCGAATATACTCATTTCGTAATGCAAAGAAAATCTACCTATTCTTTAAAACATACGTATTCAGACGCCACGAGCGGATGCGGATTTGAAATTGTAATTTGGTAGCGTTTCGGAATTGGGTTAATTTACATCTAATTAATAATCAAACTTTACGAAAAGAAGGATCCTGTGGGTCCTGGTGGATTTTATTTCCTGCTGGCTGGTATGCCATCAATCACTCATTAAACTCGAATCAAGATTACTATGCAAAAAGTCATATAACTCGACTATTTAATATTTTTATAATACAAATATAATTTAAATTTCAAGATAGATTGATATATGTCCAAAATCAAGTGAAAATCTCTGCTATTATTGTATTTTAAATCATTTATTTTTGCTCGTTATAAGCGTGATATGCCCTTATTAAAAGTGTCTTTATCTAATAAAATTGAATTTTTGTTCGCTATATCCGTGTCCTAGTTAATAAAATGTACTTTAAAGCATTTTATGTGAGTTTAAATATTTAAATGATTAATATTTAGTTTTAATGCCATATATTTATTTTAAATAACGTCAATATTCAATTTAAGTTGAACTTTTTTCTACTTATTAAGATGTATCAACATCTCTGCCCAAGATCAATGCATCACCCTAATATATCGAATAACAAAATTCATCCCCCCGCTGCAGCACAATAGACCCCGACTGACCTAATTAAGAAATTTACAATGGTCGGTGGAAATTAGGGGTCTAAGGTTTGCTCATGCGTGATCCCTGATCTCCTTTATTCACTGTTTTGTATACAGTGGCTGCGCATGATGGGTACGAAGGCCAACCCCGCAAAAGGAAGAGGGTGAAGAATGTATTGGACGCGTTTTTAAAATTTACCCCCCCGAAAAAAAGGCACGAATGAGAATTTATCGCGTCTGCCTGCAAGATTTAATTTATTGTTTGACTCTACGGCGGGTTTGAAATTCGCCGGATTAAAGATTCTGGGTATTCATATTTAAAATGCCAGGGACGTGGGATAAAAACAATTACGCGGGATAAAACAATTTCGCGGGGGAAAAATTTGTATCGGGCTTGACTGTTTGGGGTCTATGAATAATTTCTCATATTTGCGTCAATCAGATGAAAATAAGAATATAATTTTTAAACTATTTTGATTAATCTTTTGATCAGTGAGTTATTTTTATACAATAGAAGTAATTATTTTGATTGGAACGTGATAAAACACATAATTTGAATAAATAATAATATTTTATTGGAAATAAAATCAAGCCATTGAAAATGAAGTACTATGGAGCACTGCGTGCAACATATGCGGGCATACTCATCAAAGGGTTGAATTTAATTAGCATAATCAATATTGATGTACAATCGATTATTATTGAATCACTTCAGTTGAATAATATAAGATATATTTTTAGGAGTAAATAATGAACTAATTTTTAGCCTCAATTTATGCGGCAGATAAGAACAACCGCGCAAAAAAATCGTGAAGCTTTTATAAAATTACTCAGGATATTTTGCATATGAACTGGCAAAATATTTTTGGGGGTTAAAGGGGTCTTTTGTTACGTTTCACACACAGGCTTTATGTTCTAAGCGTTAGGGTTGTCGTGTATAATATATATATATTTATATATATATATATTTTTTTTCAACATTTTGAAAAAACACCCTAAATTTTAATTTTAAACCGTCATAAGTTTCTAGTTTGCCAGGGTCATGGTTAACACGGATTTCTTTGCCTGGAGATAAGCCCGATTCTCTGGCTCACACGGTCTCCAGACCTGACACCACTGGATTTCATTGTCTGGGGACGTGCCCTATTCCGTGGTTCTCACGCTCCCCATACATGAAACTATTAAATTTCTTTGTTAAGAGACTTACTACTCTAATCCACTGACCAAGTGTTGGTTTAGTGGATTAGATCCTGGTTCAAATCCAGATTGTGGAAAAAAGTTTCACCGTACCAATCGAAGAGTCCCACTCTAAGAAACATTGGTATTAACGTGAATTCATCATATTTATTTGAAATTTCAATTAGAGTGCGAGTTTAATTCGCACAAATGTGAAACGTTGATGTCGTAAATAATATTTTTTTCATACTTTGCAGTATATTTTCGCGAATATGGGCCAGGCACGAAAGCCAAGGCAGAAAATTATAAAATCAGGCGATGATATTTATTGCTCACGAACTGCCGCTGCTTAATGAAGCCAGAAATTCAAACACGTTTGTGTTTGCAATTTTTTTGCATTTAAAATGACCAGGCAGAGACTATTTGAATTATTAAAATGTAAGCGAAAGATGTGTCAAAAAATGTGAGCATCAGGACGCCACAATGAGTCGCAACGTATTAGATAAAATGTCTAGTGTCGTAAAAAAGAAAAAGTGGTCCCTAGACGATAATTTATTCCACAATAGTCAACTTTATAGGACACAGCTATGAAGTGGTTCTATGTCTGTAATTTTGTTTATAAATTTAAAAAAAAGAGTGGGTCATATATGCGTTGGGATGACTTTTATTAAAAAAAGTAATGAAATTTAAGTGAGTATTAAGAAACAGTTAACGAACATTTTTGCCTTGTTGGTTACAAAAATATCATTTTTTCTTAATGTATCGGAAAGAACCAATATTTAAGAATTCTGTGAATAAATTTCAAGTAGATATAAATGAAATTCGCTAAGCTATAGGCCGATGAAGGGAAGCTGCGCAAAGCTAAGGAGCTTTAAACGCGTTTTTATCGAAACTACTTTTTCTAAGCTCACGGAAGTGTTTCCATATGCTTTATATGAGCATTTTTTATGAAATTTAGCAAAAATATGAACAGTAAATGTTTTCATTATTTGAGCTATAATTATTTTAAAAATATTCAAAAAATTGTATTAAATAAATAAAAAACCTACAAAATATGTCGGTAAAAATACATTATTTTCTTTGATTGCTCACTATTTTTTTATTTTTCAATATTTATTTTTAAATATAGGTCAATCTATATATAATATTATATACAATAAAAATATGTTTAATTTTTTTAAAGAAAATCATTTGTTCAGGATTGAAGACTTCCGTGGTGAAGAACGTCGTCGCTCGCGCAACGACATACGTTCCACCTGCTCCCATTATCATATTTTGTCAAACTAAAAAAAATATTTTATATTTAATAAAGATCGACTAGTTAACACACTTAATATCAACATTCTTTATTTAATACTTTTCCCATAAAAAAATGTTCAAGAACCGATCACTTTAGGCCCAACAAGACAGAAACGCCCTTTAAATGATTTGGGCTTTAAATATGCCAAAACTCAGAAATTTTATAGTTTTCTTTAGTTATAGACTAGTTATGATAATTGTTGGAATTTTTTATTACAGGAAATATAGAAAATTTGTTTTAATACCATTCCATAGCAAAAAATGAATCCAGAGCGCGAAATCTATGTGCTTCATACGGTTGTAAACTTTTCCATGTATTCGAAGTTTTGTTGGACTTACCTGCAACAATAAAAAAAATATATTAGACAGAGCTGCATATTTTCTTTGGGACTAAAAAAAATAAGCTAGCTTGTAAAGTAATGTAAAAAGCGTGCACTTAGTAAGTTATATGACGGAATGAAATTTGGTTTCAGGGGCGCGGATCTCACGGTGCTGTAGGGGTTGTGAAAGGGGTCTACGTCACGGTAAGGTCCCATTTTAAGACCCTAAGGAACGTTCCTGCCATCTGCTACGGGCGAGTGCCAATGCTATTTTGTTCTCACGTTACTTTAAAAGTACCTTAAATAAAAGGCTTATACGGTAAAGTCACTTTGCTCCTGAAAAAAACATGAAACTATTCTCTTTCATAGCACCCAAGGGAGATAAATTGAGCTCTTCATTATATTTGTTTTTAAAGTGCGCTCAACTAAAGCTTTACAGGCAGCATGATATAAATCGGAATACTAAGCAACATGAACATATAATGTTGTATTACAATATCATATAAGAAATTCTCATGGTATGTAGCTCGTGACGGTGCGATCTCGAAGAAAATACATCAGCTTAAATATCAATTTAATCAATCAAGCCCAGCTGAATTATTCAGGGCTTGCGGCATTCAAATCGCCCACGAAAACCACTAAAAAATCCCTCTCGTGTTTGCTTTAATTTTAATTTAAGGTCGGCATGAAACTTTCTGATAAATAATGCAAGCCTGTTGACTTCACCCCGAGACCTACAAGCCCCACGTACACACGATACCCTAAAAGTCTTTCTTCAAAGGTAATGCTCTGCGGTACTTTCCTCCTCGGTGGGCTACCTACCAAGAATACCTAAGGGGTTGGTTATATTACCAACCTTCTACCCTTCTTCGCCGCTTTTCAACGCCAATCTTTTTCTTCAATAGATCTCCGAGGGCATTCAAATGTAGCGTACCGAAATACTAGGGAAAAAAATCCAACAACTAAACAACGAAAACATTTTCGATTAAATTCTACATATTAAAGCGTAGTCCGACTCGATCAACCCGATAAAATTCAATCTCGTTAGAAATTCATAATGCTAACATTTTGTGGATGAGAAGTCTCAATTTCGATTAAGATGAACTTCCATCGCATTAAACATGTATTAAACGTATCAATAAAAATATCGAATTATTACAGACCTTCACCAGGAATCAAAAGCTTAAAATATCACTTCTGACACCAATGAATTTACTGGGTGAGCCATATGATTAGATCATGGAACTGGGTATAAATATATCAATTATTATGAACGAAAATACTGTAAATAAAATAATGTTGTATAAAGCTCTAATCAAAAATGAACGATTCCAGATATTTGCGGCAAAGTATTAATTTAATCTAAATTGCAATGATGAGGTATGTTAATTAAAAAATATTTATAGAGCATAGGAATGTAATTAAATATGATTCCTGTCGCATTTCAGTGCATGTTCAGTATTATTCAGGAATAGTTTTATATATGTCGACAATCACGTCCATAGAGGATCAATAATGGCACTCAAACAAGTAATGACTATTCATAGCAAACGCAGGTAATCATGTTTGTTAAACGACTCTACATGTACGGAATTCCAAACGAATCAATGTTATATCAAAACAAATTTAAAATTTAGACTTTGGAAATTAGCATGCTTTCATTAGGGGATGAAACTGTTGGAATGTTTTTGGTTATAAAAAAATGTTTGAACTTTTTAGCATGTAATGGCATTAACGAGGATATGTAACGCCCTTGTCAAGTATCTAACATGTACCCCCCCCCCCCATATTTTTTATAGTTAAATAATACTTTTATAAACGGAATATATTAAATATTATTATAATGTTTATTTTAAAATAATATACGAATACAGTCCTAAAAGTACCCGATCGAACGTTTCGATGGCGATCGCTGTTTAATAAAAATACTATGATAAAAAGTGTAGGAGGGAGCTTCCATAATCGTACAGATCATAGAAAATGCCGCAAAACGTCTTATAAGAGGACCGACTAACCACAAGGACTGTGTGTCTAACCGGTCCGCTTTTCGGACCGCTGATATGACGAATGAATACCACGCGATCGGACGTCATACCTGAACATCTCTACAGAACGATTACGAACTCTCATTACAAAACGAAGTTGTCCGAAGAAGACTGATCGGGTGGGTTGTTTAAATTTTACAATCGGTCAAAAATACTGTTGTCTTTATTTTATTGTCAGGTGGCTGGGTCGGTCCAATTTTTTGCTTTGCTAATCTCTTGTTACGGCCCTGAATGGCATACAAAATATAAAACTGGTACAAAAACAGAAACAAATTTTCTATGCTCTTTTTTTTCAATATTGTTATTTTTTGTTATGCACATCACTGAGTGACTTTATAATTATTGTTGTATAGATTTAAGCATTAGTCGACAAAATTAAGATTTTTCTTAATATTTTTTGGAGTAAAATGCCTAATAAAATTTAATTTCAGGTGATCTCAGATGTTTTTCCATCAAATTTAGTAGAGTAATCACTTTTTTGACCTGTAAATCTTAAAGATCCTTGACAATCATATCGTTAAAGGCTTTGCTTCTCCAAATATACAGACTACTTTGTTTTAAGCTGCCTCGATTAGACTTGCACGTTGAACTATATCTAGTTAAATAGAATAAATAAACACTTCACAGTCCGGATGTTCCGCAATAAACTCCGCCAGAAGGCGGGCGATTTTCGCAAGAAATTCACATAATTTTGAAACCAGCTGATAGATTGAAACGAAATTTCGATGGTGCCTACAAAAGAGTTTATTGCATCGATGTATTTAAATATAACAGTGGTTTTAATTATCAGCGTGATAAAATGCGAAATGTTATATTTTTTTATTCGAATTCTATGAATAGGCATTGATTAAATGCCTCGTAAACATACGAATTTAACACAAGGAAAAAATTCAGTCAATTCATCGTTATACATACGAAATATATTTGAATTATGGATTTGAACGTATTCTATGACGTATTTGTAATTTTTTTTTTTTAATAAAAAATGCTATATTTTGCTGATGAATGATATTTATTAGTGTGTCCCATAAGTTTCTTTCGTTTTCATATTAAGAAAAAAATAAACAATAATTTGTATTACATCAAAAATTATTGAATAATGTATGATCCATTCTGTTCCTGTTATCTTTCTCCATCTCTCCGGAAGCCTCATAATGCCTTCTTGCCAAAAATTCCCAGGTTTGTTGGCAAAATATTGATCAAGGTACATTTTTATATAATTTTTGGAATCAAAATTTTTACCACGTGAAGAATTTTTCAATGAAAGAAATAAATAATAATCTGAAGGGGCAATGTACGGAGAGTAGTGATGAAAAACAACGCCTCGTCTGTTCGCTAATTATGACCGTTTTCTGGCAATTGCATCCTTTAGATTGTCTAGTTGGAAACAATATTTTGTTGAATTGATCGTTTTACCTTGCTGAAGTAGCTCATAATAAACTACCCCCTTCCAATCACATCAAATGCATAGCAAAACTTTTTTTGGATGTAGGCCTGGTTTAGCTACAGTTAAAGGTTCTGTACCCTTGGTCCGAGATCGTTTACGTTGGATATTCTCATAGAGTATCCAACGTCCATCTCCAGTGACAAGTCTCTTCAAAAAAGATTATGTATTATGTCGTTGGAGAAGAAGATCGCTTGTTGAAATACGCTGAAGTTTATTTAAGTCAGTCAGTTCTTGAGGAAGCCACACATCTGAACGATTGATGTAGTCTGATTTTGTCAGATGATTATGGACGGATGTTCGTAGAGTTTCTAACTTGTTAGCTATTTCTGTGTTCTGTGTTCATTTGCGAAAGACACTTATGGGACAATCTAATACCTTGCGAACAAAAATGTTCAACTCACTAAAAACTTTATTTTACTTGAACATAGTAATTTAATTTGCACACATACATTCCAAGTAATTCTAGTGATTTATAATATGATGAAAAATATACACGAGGCTCCAAATTGAATAATTTATTAAGGCCAAAGCCCTGCCCGTACGATTCGTTTAACGGCGCGCAATTTCATATTCATTGCGTTAAATAGCAACTTCTTTATAAATTCGCAGCGAAAATACGAAATTTCGCGGAAAAAACAGCGCTCCCTAATTCGTCCAGATTGAAAAACTTTAAATCGATTCTATATTAATAAAATATCGCACCCCCCTTCCGAACGATCAAACTTTGCGTGCGAATCTTTGATCTTTCCATATTTCTTCCCTTGCCTGAAATTTTTTTACGCACTCGCGAAGCGAGCGGAGGCGGTGTATATTGCGATCGAATGACTGAATTAAGTCCTCGTTATAAATTAAAAAGGTTGCGAAATGCCGTGAAAATGTGCGAGCCGAATATTAAAAAGTTAAAAACCCGACGAAAAACAAGCGAAATTTAATTAGGCGAATGCTGTGGAGCGTCTGATGTATGGAGCCTTTAAATAAACATTTTTTCCGAATGCGAAAATCGGGCTCGATCGATAAATTTGCGCTATACTGAATGCCCTGCCGAATAAATTTCAGCGTAAAACATTCAGGGCTCAATTTCAAGCGATATGAAAACTATTAATCTAAATGATCTCGCCGTTCATCAATTTATCAGAGAAGGGATTCATCGGCAATGATATTTTATTTACATCACAAACTCATCCAGAGCCATGGTTTTGAGCTTTGACGCTATAACAAATTTATTCATGCCTGATCCATTTAATAAATTAGGCTGTAATTTAATTTATTAGAAGCTAGATAATGCGTTGCCTCGGCATTTATATTCATAGTTAGAATCACGCCAGGTCTTAAAACATATGATCCATTAGGGTTTTTTATATATTTGGGTTTATCATCCGTACAAATCCACTTATCTGTCAGAGCTGCGCAGCGTGTACGAAGCCTGTATATAAATAAATAAACACTGTCGATAGCACAAAATAAACGTTCATTTATTTGCGTAAACATATGCGCTTGAAATCGATTAATTTGGGTTATAATTAGTCGATAAATTAGGGTTATCTATCTATACAATCGTACGATCTACGCAAGATACTCTCTTTTCTGTCTATCATTCACAATTTCTGACTCTCTCCGAGCTCAATGTGTAAGAATGCTCTTTATGAATCACTGAAATTCGATCGCAAATACGCGATTGAACTCTTCATAAGGTTGAAAATTATTACTGTTGAAACCAAAGCTCTCGAAATTTCAATTGATTTCATACCTTTGTAAGGGAGATAACGCGTTGTGCAACAGAAAATGCCACGTCTCGCCTTTTTTCTTCAATGACGGGATCAAGAATCTTCCTATCCGAAAATTCCGGGTTATATTTGAATCCCCATCGCATATAAAATATTCGAATAATTTATTTTACGAATATTTGGGACCCTTAATTATGTTATATAGGGTAATCCAAATGTGATGTCTAGATGTTTGTTCAATCCATGTTGTGTGACATGTAGCGCCGTCTCGCTGAAAATGGACATCAGACACATCAATATGATTCAATTGTGATCGTAAAATTCACTGAATATTGATTGATATCATTTGAAAAAGCGTCAGACGTAAAATTTATATATTTTTGCCATTTAGGCGTTGCATTTGGATGACCTGTATTATATTTCAACTCTTTGCGGTCCTATGTCGAGTCTGGCTCGACATTTTGTTTTTTTACATTTTTTCCCCAAAAAAAAATTTTGCGTATCGTGTTTAGGACAATAAATAAATAAATTATACAACTTTGGTAAAAAATAATACTGATATAAAAATGTACCTTAATCAATATTTTGCCAAAAAAACTGGGAAATTTTGGCAAAAAGGCATTATGAGGCTTCCGGAGAGATGGAGAAAGGTAACAGGAACAGAATGGATCATTTATTATCCAATAAATTTTGATGTAATACAAATTATTGTTTATTTCTTCTTAATATGAAAACGAAAGAAACTTATGGGACACCCTAATATTTCAGTGGGAACGCTCTGAAAATAAAAATGTTTCAAAAGCGAACGCAAAGAGCGACATGGTGCTCTACAAATAACATATTTTAACTGCTAAATCATAAGAATTTCATTATATTTTCAGTCTGGTCATTCGAATTTTTGTTGGTTCGTTCGCCGCCGCGTTTATTTTTGGTCCACGAAACTGAACACGTTAAAGTTTTTTGCCTCGTAATCATTAATATTATATTTTAGAAAACATCCATCTTTCAATTGACGTCGCTTATATAAGTACTAGTAGCAAATAAAGAGACATGCTGAGAACATTTTTTATTTAGTGTGTATATCTGTTATATCTTTATTTATTTTTGACCTAAATTTATAAATAGACTATTCAAATGCATGTGCTTTGAATTCCACATATCTATGACAATTGATCAGGACGCTGAATTTAAGCTTTAATCTCTTAAAAATGTATCCCGGCGATAATTCAACAGCCTCTCGGGGATTTTCGGGACAAAAAGCGGGAAAAAATCTACCATGCTCATAATTTCTACGTTCTCCATATTTTGTAGCCACCACTGTAACTCCTTGGCTTGCATTCTCAAGAGAGCACGAGCAAAATATTGGAACCGATACATTATCCGTTTCACATCGCACACGGCACCATCCATGCTTTTCCTCATTGCTATATCATCACTCTTTTGTGCCCGAACCGAAGGGCCGCACTGCTATTGGGGTATTAAGGCTCATGCGACCCTATACTGCCGGGTACCACCAAAATCGCATAGGAAAATAGGTTCATGCAATTTCCTCATCATATTTTTAAAGCTTTTCACAGCGTCCTCTTTGACTCCATCGAAAACAGTTTTTTTAATAACCTCTTGCATGCATATTTTAATAAACGCCATTAAATTCGTGGTTTGACATTTTTATGGTGTTTTTTCCACCCTCCTCGAGGGTATCGTCACGTTCCAATCTTGTTTTCCTTTAAAGTTGTTTGTTCTGGCATTCAGTGGAGAAGGTGAACTACCGTGGAAATTTTATGAAATAGGTAAAAGATCGATAAACAAAGTAAGAAATATGAAGAAAATGGACAAAATACGGGGAAAATAATCTTATAGATCATTGAAGGTAAAGTAAAAGTGCGCTAGATCCGAGGACGAAAAGTCTTGTGGGGGTGTAAAAACGCCTTCATATTATGTTCCATGTTTCACCCCCCGCGTCAAAGCACACTTCCGTCTTGAAAGTTTTCCTATTTCAGTTTCCGATAAGTCTTTCAGCTGATGTCTACATCATGCAAAGACTGCACTTTCATAATCTCCCCATTCAACCGGAAATTGCTCGTGTTTGTTCAATCGCGGTAGCAAATGCAAATCACACGATAATAAATCACATAATCTGATATGGATCTTCGAGAACTTTGGCCGTGGAAAATGGATATCATAAATCTTTTAGTGATCGTTAAGCCATTTATTCAAGAGTAGAATTTATACGCCAAATATTAAATTGATGTAAAAAATGCCTATTTTTTAAGCATCAAGTCGAACGGGTGCTGGAAAGATTCGGGATTTAATTTTTGCGTCGGGCTCGGGTTACCCTACACTTGGAGCTGCTGAGATTCTATCTTAATTTCATCTCGTCAGTTATTTTAATCAAATATTCTAGTGCTTGGAAACGAATTGAATTTCAATTCCATTATCTAATTGGTTTTGTTTAATACAAGCTGAGGGCTAAAATTAGCAAACAGATTCATGCAAGAAACCCACCCTTATAATATAAACAAGCAAACGACCATGCTAAGATTAAATTATTTATAAAAGACATGCGCATCATAAAAATATCAAACAATATATATACAGGGTGTTTTGCATATGGACAAACAATTTTTTTGCACATTTTGAATTTGACATTTTTCTCATACTTTTGCACATTTTTTAAACAAATTGCATAAAATGATTATTTATTTAGATCAAAAATACATTGCAAAATATAGAAATGCTTATTTTGTGCTATTACAATCACAAATTAAAAAGTTATGATGATTTAAAGATGATTTTTTTTTAAAATGTTGAAAAAAAAAAAATATTTTGACAACCCTGACACTTAAGACATGTGACACGTAGCAAAAGACCCTCCTAACCTCAAAAAAAATTATCCAAGAAATCTACATCCAAAAATAGTAAATCTTATGCATTACGGTATGCATGAATAAATGGGTCACATTTCTTCGAAGATGGCGGTTGTTGTTTTTAAAAAATACGGGAGGCTTTTTGAGGGGTCTTCCGTAATCGTAAAGATCATAGAAGGTCTCGAGTACGCATTTATCGCCAAAAATAGCACAAAAAGCCTTTTAAAAGGACAGAGTGACCACAAGGTCTGTGTTTCCAACCGGTCCACTTTTCGGACCGCTGACACTACGAATGAGTGCCTCGCAATCGACCGCCATATCCAAACATGTCTACAAAACGATTATGAACTCTCATTACAAAACGAAGTTGTTCGACTGGGTCGGTATTCTGCGTTTTGCGCCCCAAGCCCAGTTGCGCCTGTGTCGGGCGTTTCTCTGTACTCCCTTGTTACGACCCTGAATTAAAACTACTCATTTATACCCGAAAATGCCACAAAAGGCCTTAAAAGAAGACACGAAGTCTGTTTATCCAATTGGTCCGCCTTTCGGACCGCTGACATGACGAATAAACGCATCCCGATCGGACACCATACCAGAACATATCTACAGAACGATCACAACACGTATTTGGGTATCAAGTCACCAAAAAATATTTTTTCCTAATAATTAATTTAGTTTTATTGACGATTTCCATGGATGTTTTCGGCGAAATAAAAACCTGATGTGAATCTTTACATCCTCACTTAATAAAGATAAATTATAAAATGGACGATGTGATAAATTTAGATCATCCATTTGTTCATGTCTTCAAGTATTGCCTTACAAATGCCAAATATTGGCTCATTTGGATGGAATTCTTCCACGATTAATCGAATAATTTATTTAAAACTTCAATCTTTAATGTTTGCCGATATCGATTTCATTGGATTAGTTTGGATAATTGCGTCGTTATAAAGCTGTATCAAGGGCTGATCTTTGTGCCAACTATTAGCCTCTTTGAAAGCCCAAAATTAATCAGCTTCTCCGAAACTCATTAGGCAGTCTCCTCGTCGAAAATTCTAAAAACAATAGTTTTCATCGTCCATGTATATTCATGGGTGCAGTGCGAGCGCAAAATGGATCCGCTTAATTACAATTTAAATCCAAAGTAAACTTGACGGATCCGCCATGAATAATATTTGCACAATTTCGTTAATTACTAGAGACAATGCCGGCAGTCCGGGTGTTTAAGTTCAGAATTAAAATTGCGGATTAATCTCTTTTAATCACCGTTTAGAGTCTTATAATCTTTTCCGAGAGGAGCCCGACAATGAATGTTTACAGAGTTGCGAGTGAATCGTTTGAGTTTGCTTTCGAAACAATTGGGAAATGCTTTGAAAACAATCTTTTGATACTTTAAGAAGAACGGTAATGGTATTTAGCACAGTTTTCAACAACTCTTCATTTATTCTGCCCGAATATCTCCGATCAGGAATTGTAAATATCTCTTTTAAGTACGCTCTGAATAACTGCGAAATATGAGAACTTCTTTCGCTTTCGCCTTATCTTTAGACACTTTTGCATGAGCGAAAAAACACAAGTAAAACATAGTTTGTTCCGTTTGAAAGATATAAACAATTTATTTTGAGATAGATTAAATCTTGTAAAGAGCGAAAAAATATACAGATTCTGGACAAATAACAGACGGATGTGTGATCTTATCGAATATCGGATTAGAGGAATAATCATGATAACCACAACAAGTCTATCACGAATCGTATCTTCATTGGATTTAAACGAACGACTTAGTTATAGAAATCACAGTACTGTATTTTATTGCAGATTAAAAACTGTGTTAATCGGATCCGTTATTCTTTCAGGTCATGATGTAGCCGAACGGATGCATCATGATATAGATGGGCGTGGAACAGAAGGACTCTCTTCTTTAAATAACTATTTATTCATCATCAGAGTGAGAGAGAGATCTGGCTGCAGGAAGGACGTCCTTCCGCAGCCAAGGCTAATCGATCACTCTTCCTGACTCCCGCTTCCTGCGCAACCAGTAATGTTGCATGCACAAAAAGCGATCGATCTGTATTGTAGACGCAATGTCCCCGCAGCACCACAGAAGATGGCGCTGCTAAAATGATACATTGCGCTTAAAGAGAGACGGAAGATGTCGTTGTTAATCTGGCCAATTAAATCTGCTCAGATTAACAGCGCTATTGCATGGGGATGGTAAATCGCCCACGCTACAATATATTTTTAATATGATCTTCTAGCAAATTATCGACTTAATCCTAGTGGTAAAAGTTTCAACAATTTAATTTTTTTTACGAGTTTTTCTCAACTTTAATTAATGATGGCTTATCGCAAAAAAGTTTGTCCAAATGTGGTACTGTATTGCAATATGATTCATACAACAAAAGTGTTTAGAATTCTTTTTGAGCTAAAAATCTCTATGATGGACCCAAGTTTTGTTTCCTGTCATGAAATGTTGTATTGCTTCAAATACTTTTTCTCAATAAATTTAATATCTATGGCGATATTAAGGAGGGAGTACTTCTAAGTTGAAGCCTATGCTAATCATATTCTTGTCTTTATGGGTGCACAAGAAATACATGGAGAGCCGACCGAGAGTCTTGGCCGCGAGAAGATATGTTCTTATCGTCGGTTACCCTATAGTCTTACAGCTTCAAGTTAAGCACTTTTTTCGTTACTACCTGTCCATCTTCATCTTCTTGGTTAGCTCTTTAGCTTGTACGGGATGAGGAGCAGCCTTAG